>CM044317.1:55279729-55904729 GCA_024291935.2 Okapia johnstoni
TTCAGAATCCACTTATAAGTTCCCTCTTTGTAAAAGTTCATATGATCTCTTTTACTGAAATTTTCTCCTTTCCTCCTCCCAACCATTCAATTCCTCCACAGAATTCTACTTATACTTTACTTATGGCATCTATGGCATTGTATTACAGTTGTCTGTAAATTTGTATGTGCCCTAGTTTGATGCTAATAAGGTCAGTGAGGGTAAATATACTCACTATTCGGCTTCTATCTTCCTGCACCTGCCCAGAACATCACATAGTGACTGCTTAATAAGAATCCATTTAATGAGTGATCAAAGCAGGTGTTCAATTTAACAAGACTCAGAAAAAAAATTGAAGGAGAACTATCTAGAGACAGGGAGACCTGATAGACAGCTACTGCTAAAATCTAAACACGAAGTAATAGAGGCCTGGAACAGGAGAGAGGAAAGTGGACTGAAAGAAAAAAAGACCTGGAGAAACTTGTGAGTTGGTAGTTTACTGGGCATGAAAGGTAAAAGAGTGGGAGTAATCAAGAACCACCAAATTTACAGGGATAACCGGGCGACAGAAAGCAGAAAAATATTAATTACTGTGGCACTATTGGTGGCTCAGATGGTAAAGACTCTGCCTGCAATGTGAGAGAACTGGGATTGATTCTTGGGTCAGAAAGATCCCCTGGAGAAGGATCTGGCAACCCACTTCAGTATTCTTGCCTGAAGAACCCTAAATTTCACTTATATTCTATTGGCTAGATTTCATTTATATAGCCCAGCCAACTGCAAAGGAAGGCTGGGAAATGTAGTCCAGCTGAATACTCAGGAAGAAAAGAAAATGTTTGGCAAACTTGTTTCAGTCTCTTCTCACATAGATAACAAGAGGTGGTAGGAAATTTCAGGGAATGAAGGTAGAATGAAAATTTGTGGTCTGTTTATAATCACTAGTTGGATGAGAAATATTTGAGTTGGTTCTTCCTAAAGCAACTGAGAAAACTGAATCATTATTCACAAAATTCACACGTATTTCTTTAAATGTAATAATCATGTTACACTAGGGAAGTCTATACTTTGTAATACTATCTATGTATTATATATTATAGTTATCTATCTTCTATACACAAAAATATCCTATCATTAATAGAATAAGTTGTAAACTTATTTTCTCAGCTATGGTTAGGGATGCTTATAAATTTAAAAGTGCTCTTTTTGCCTGATCACCTTTGTAACCGATTTTTAAAGTCAGGGTTGGTGGAACAAACCTAAAGCCCATGGTCTTTAGCAAAAGGTCACGGTAGGTGTTTACAGTGCATTTTTATAAATGTGACTCACTTACCTATTTTTCAAAATGTTATTACATTTTAGCCAAAATTTTGCCTCTTCTGGTCATTATGTGATAAGTTCATGAGACATAGCCACAAGATATATCTAGCAGTTATAGCCTTAGGCCAAAAAAAAAAGAGGTCACCTAACTCACTTTTGTTCCCTTAGGTAATTTATTCAGGTCCCATTAACTGACATCAAAGTCAAGTTTATGAGAGAAAAACACCAACAATGTAAATCCCAGTAGTTTGGAAGTGAATTAAAAAGCTCCCAAATCAGCACTTTCCTTAAATGTTAAATAATTCACTGTGATATTATAGATACAAGCCTCCAGCAAAAGTTACACTTGAACAATTAAGGAAGTAGGAGCCAAACAAATGACTTTAGGGATAGAGAAACAAATGAATGGTTTCTCGTAGTACTATGCCAAACTACATTTTCACATTAACAAGTGTGTAGAACACCCAAGCATCACCAGCGACTTACTAGATAAAGTCTGATTACAGAAAAACAGCCTGGAACCCATACCATTTCTTAAATGTAACTGTGGATTCTATACACTTCGGTATGAAACCCATTTATACCATTTGGGGAATTTTTACATTTGTAATGTAGTACCTACTCTTTTGCAAAGTCCTTTTATAATATTCATATTACAACCACCATCAACCAAATACATTATGTTCCTATGAAGAATCAGAAGGTAATACAGCTGTTTCTTAGAGGCTAGATAAGAGATTAGAAACACAAGGTCACAACATAGTGCACTGTACATACAGGTAACAGCATCTGCATAGTAGAAAGAAATACACTTAAGATTAAATTCCAACTCTATCATTTTATACCTAGAGAATTTTAGACAAGTTTTAATATCAGTATTTGTTTCTTTTTCTATAAAATGGGAATGATTCATTTATGCAGTAAATATTTAATGAACACTTATTAGGTCTCAAAGACTTCCAAGTGTTATTTTAAGATTACTGGTATACAGAGTGAAGTAAGCCAGAAAGAAAAACACCAATACAGTATACTGATGCATATATATGGAATTTGAAAGATGGTAATGATAACCCTATATGCGAGACAGAATAAAAGACACAGATGCATAGAACAGTCTTATGGACTCTGAGGGAGAAGGTGAGGGTGGGACATTCTGGGAGAATAGCATTGAAACATGTATATTATCATATGTGAAACAGAACACCATTCCAGGTTCGATGCATGAGACAAATGCTCAGGACTGGGGCAATGGGATGACCCAGAGGGATGGGATGGGGAGGGAGGTGGGAGGGGGTTTCAGGATGGGGAACACATGTAAACCCATGGCTGATTCATGTCAATGTATGGCAAAACCCACTACAATATTGTAAAGTAATTAGCCCCCAACTAAAATAAATAAATTTATTAAAAAACAAAACAAAACAAAAAAGATTACTGGTAGTAAACTAGCTGATATTCATTAGAGATATGTTGTTGTTGTTCAGTGTCCAACTCTTCATGACCCCATGGACTGCACACGCTAGGCCTCCCTGTCCCTCACCATTTCCCAGAGTTTGCCCAAGTTCATGTCCATTGCATCGATGATGCCATCCAGCCATGTCATCCTCTGTCGCCCTCTTCTCCTTCTGTCTTCAATCTTTCCTAGCATCAGTGTCTTTTCCAATGAGTAGGCTGTACGTATCAGGTGACCAAAGTATTGGAGCTTCAGCTTCCAATGAAGCATAGTCCTTCCAATGAATATT
This sequence comes from Okapia johnstoni, assembly GCA_024291935.2. NCBI lineage: Eukaryota > Metazoa > Chordata > Mammalia > Artiodactyla > Giraffidae > Okapia > Okapia johnstoni. Next base: position 55,282,768 of record CM044317.1, read on the forward strand.
CAGGGTTGATTTCCTTTAGGATTGACTGGTTTGATCTACTTGCTGTCCAAAAGTGAAAGTTGCTCAGTCATGTCCGACTCTTTGAGACCCCAGGGACTATACAGTCCATGGAATTCTCCAGGCCAGAACACTGGAAGTGGGTAGCCTTTCCCTTCTCGAAGTGGGTAGTCTTTCCCTTCTCTAGGGGATTTCCCCAACTCAGAGATCAAACCCAGGTCTCAAGCATTGCAGGCGGATATTTTACCAGCTGAGGCACAAGGGAAGCTCACGAATACTGGGGTGGGTAGCCTATCCCTTCTCCAGCGGATCTTCCTGTGCCAGAAATCGAACCAGGGTCTCCTGCATTACAGGTGGATTGCTGTCCAAGGGACTCTCAAAAGTCTTCTCCAACACCACAGTTCAAAAGCATCAATTCTTTGGCGCTTTGCCTTCTTTACATATTCAGCTCACAACTGTATGTGACTGAAAAGACCACAGCCTTGACTATACACACCTTTGTCGGCAAAGTATTGCCTTTGCTTTTCATCACACTGTCTAGGTTTGTCATAGCTTTCCTGCCAAGAAGCAATCATCTTCTAATTTTAAGGCTGCAGTCACCATCCGCAGTGATTCTGGAGCCCAAGAAAATAAAGTCTGTCGCTGCTTCCACTTTTTCCTCTTCTATTTGCCATGAAGTTACGGGACCCAATATCATGATCTTCTTTTTTTGAATGCAGAGTTTTAAGCCAGCTTTTTCACTCTGCCCTTTCACTTTCATCAAGAGGCTCTTTAGTTCCTCTTCGCTTTCTGTCATAAGGGTAGTGTCATCTGCACATCTGAGATTACTGATATTTCTCCCTGCAATTGTGATTCCAGTTTGGGATTCACCCAGGCCATGTACTCTGCATAGAAGTTAAATAAGCAGGGTGATGATACCCAGCCTTGATGTACTCCTTTTCCAAATTTGAACCAGTCCATTGTTCCATGTCTAGTTCCAACTGTTGCTTCTTGACCTGCATACAGGTTTCACAGGGGGCAGGGAAGGTGGTCTGGTATTCCCATCTCTTTAAAAATTTTCCAGCTTGTTGTGATCTACACAGTCAAAGGCTTTAGCGTAGACAATGAAGCAGAAGTAGATGTTTTTCTGGAACTCCCTTGCTTTCTCTATGGTCCAATGGATGTTGGCAATTTGAACTCTGGTTCCTCTGCCTTTTCTAAATCCAGTTTGTACATCTGGAAGTTCTCGGTTTATGTACTGTTGAAGCCTCGCTTGAAGGATTTTAAGCATTACCTTGCTAGCATGTGAAATGAGCACAATTGTGTGACAGTGATGTGGACTGATTTTTAAAGTAAATCAACAAGATATATTAACCATAAGTCCAAGCTTCGAGAAATAGTTCTTTTTGTGAAGAAAATTTCCTCATCACCATGTTTTTGGGTGCTTTTAGTTTCATGTGCCAAAGTCCACCTGAAGACTGTTACTTCCATAGAGGTTTTCAACACAGTGCCAAGTACACTTCTAAGATCAAGTGAAGTTATTGCTGATATATTACTAAAAAACATTTTTAAAATCACATTTTAAAAATCACAACTGAAATTTTAAAGTTTCTTGTATATGCAGCAAAATAACTAATATGTACTCATAAATTTATTTTTTAATCTAAACGTGAGATGTAAAAGTTTCTTATTCCAGTTACTTTAATAAAAACATCTTCATCATAAAAATAAACAAAATAAAGTTAATGATACAGCACTGAAGTAGACATCTCCTAAAATGGTAGTTGCATCATTATATATACAACTAAGTTATCCTATTGAGTAGGTTTAAAAACCATGAATCCTGGACTAAATGATACAGAGTTCTCTATAGAAATAAAATGATACCATGATGGGGCAGAAGGGTAGTATTCAATTAAAAAATTAAAATGCTCAAGGTAGAAAGGAAAGTATTAGACAAAAACACAAGGGAAAATTTACCAGAGTTCCCTACAAAGTAGCTAAGACTATTAGATTTGTTAAGAACAATAAAAACCCATGTTTTAACCTTACAAAATATTTTAATCTATCTCTGAATCAGAGAATGACACAGAACTAAATGGTGATTTCTACTGACCACTGTACGAAAACACAATTTAGAAAGCAATCTCAAAATTTCTTCTTACCATGAATAGATCCCACTGACCATGTCATAGTTTTGACACGAAGCATTCACACTGCTGGGCCCAGCTGCCTTAGAAATAAGTAACACCACCAAGCCCCTCAACTGGAGGTTATTCTGGCTGTCGTGTACAAGACCCCTGCCAACAAGGAAAGAAAGAAAATCACAAAATAAGTTGGATCAAGTAAGAGAACTGCTGCATATATGCGCATGCTTCCAAAATCAGACAATGGGACCCTCTGAAAAGAAATAGGATTGTGGAAGAAAGAGTTAGCAGGAGGAAGCAATCACTGTAGGAGACATTTAGAGAAACCCTCAGCTAGTTTTGAAAGTAATAATCTCAAAACTATGAGGCCTAATGATTTGGCTTCCTCTTCTTTCTGGGTTTTCCCATCCAATCTTAACCACGTGGTCTGATAACAAGAGGAACCCATAGTGTTAAACTGTTTTGTGGTAGTTAACTGCAGGTGAAATATAAATTGTATGGCTTTGATGAAGTTGTATTATGTGGTAATGATGTTGTTAAGGGGAAGGATAAAAAATGATCTCTGTCTTCACAGGTCGAAAATTTGAGAAGTAAAATGGGAATGAATGCCATGGGCAAATATTTTACCATTTCTTATTTTTTATGCAAAGAATAATCATTCTAGGCAACATTAAGCTTTAACATAGAATGTAATTTTTTGCTATGAATATTCAATATTTATAATTTCTACTATAACTAAGGTCAGGAATACTTTCCTAGATTACATTTTTGTTTGTTTAAGTATCACAAAAGTTGTCATATAAGAACTAAATGGCAACATTAGAAAAAGAAAAAAGACAGAAAATTATGGGTAACATATTATAATGGGGTCAGACAGTAAAGAATCTGCCTGCAATGTAGGAGACCTGGATTCTATTCCTGGGTTGGGAAGATCGCCTGGAAGGAGGGCATGGCAACCCACTCTAGTATTCTTGCCTGGAAAATCCCCATGGACAGAGAAGCCTGGTGGGCTATAATCCATGGAATCGCAAAGGACATGACTGAAAGACTAAGCACAACATATTATAATAAATTAACACTTACAACAATCTTCATGAGCACTAATCAAATAGGTTATACTAAAAAGTCTACATAAATAACGTACAAACATAATTCTTGAATGTGGTAAAAATAGCAAAAAAATTTTATTAATTTTTATTGGAGTTTAGTTGATTTACAATGTTGTATTAGTTAAGCTGTACATCAAAGTGAATCAGTTATACACACACACATTCTTTTTTAGATTCTAATCCCATATAGGTCATTACAGAATATTGGGAAGAATTCCCTGTGCTATCAGGTAGGTTCTTATTAGTTTTCTGTTTTATATATGTTGTGTATATATGTCAATCCCAATCTCTCAATTTATCCTTCCTCCCCTTCCCCCTTTGGTAACCATAAGTTTGTCTTCTACATCTGTGACTTTATTTCTAAAAACAGGAAAATTTGTATTCCAATACTTCACTGACTTATTAAGACTTCCTTGGGTGAATTCTGAACAAATTAAGTTAATATAGTCAAAATTAATGAGTTAGCCCATTACTTAAGAAAATTTTCACCCCTCATGCTTCCAAGTAAATTTTTAAAAGGGCCCCTTACTCTTTCATTAGTTTCAAAATAAGACATCTTCAGGCTTACTGCAAAATAACAATTACAGTTCTTTCTTTACTGATATTTTCTCCTTAATCTAGTAAGTGATCTTTAGTAGGTTAGAGGGGTTAATGATTTTTACAAAGAAGATCTAATTTCCTAGAAAAAGGAAGTTAATTTAAGGTAATTAAGCTATACTATAGCAGAAACAAATAATCAACAGAAATATCCAAAGCTCTTTATTATAATGTAACAATCTACTTAAATCCTACAGACCTGAACTGTAGGGAGGCTGGGAAGCATAGTATTTTGGAAGAAAATGTAAAATGGAGTGCTTTCCAAGTTTTTTGCTTTGAATTACAGATTTTAACTTATGCTACTGTGTGTGGGTGCTCAGTCGTGTCCGACTCTTTGCAACCCTATGGACTATGGTACACCAGGTTTCTCTGTCAGTGGTATTTTCCAGGCAATAATACTGGAGTGGGTTGCCAATTCCTCCTCCAGAGCATCTTTCCAACCAGGGATTGAACCTATGTCTCCTGCATTGGCAGATGGATTCTTCACCACTGAGCCGCCTGGGAAGCCCAACTTATGCTACTAGATCCTTATACATGTTTTACCTGAGGAATATAATAATAATATTAAAGAGAAGCTGTGAATTGGCCCCTAAATTAGAGAAAGGGAAAAGAGGAAGGTGAGGCTGTGTGTGTGTCTGTGTGTTTGGGGGGTTGAGCCTGTTTAGGAATGAAAAGCTATGGTCTAGTCAAAGCTATGGTTTTTCCAGTAGTCATGTATTCATGTGAGAGTTGGACCATAAAGAAAGCTGAGTGCCGAAGAATTGATGCTTTTGAACTGTGGTGCTGGAGAAGACTCTTGAGAGTCCTTTGGACTCCAAGGAGATCAAACCAGTCAACCCTAAAGGAAATCAGTCCTGAATATTCACTGGAAGGACTGATGCTGAAGCTGAAGCTCCAATACCTTGGCAAACCTGATATGAAGAACTGACTCACTGGAAAAGACCGTGATGCTGGGAAAGATTGAAGGCAGGAGGAGAAAGGGACGACAGAGGATGAGATGGTTGGATGGCATCACCGACTCGATGGACATGAGTTCGAGCAAGCTCCTAGAGTTGGTGATAGACAGGGAGGCCTGGTGTGCTGCAGTCCGTGGTGTCACAAAGAGTAGGACATGACTGAGCGACTGAACTGAGGAATGAAAGATATGAGGGTAACACTTGACAACTTAAAACTTAAAAACTTAAGTTGTGAGTTTTGAGACATCAGGCCAAGTCAGGCTGAAGAAATGGTCCTGGCAACAGTGCTGATAACACCTTCCATAAACTTCTCAGAGAGGAGACCTTTCACAGAGGACACATACATCATCATCATCAAAATACAACAACAGCAGCAACAACAACAAATCCTTACATAGAACTTCAAAATATATGCCAGGAACTATTCTAAGTATTTTACTATATATTAATAAAATTAATTCAAAACAACTCTATGAGGAAGGTACCACAATTATTTTGATTTTAGAGATGAAGAGAATGAGGCACACGGAGAGATCAAGCAACTTGCCCAAGATACCAGATAGTAAGCCTTAGAACCCTGACAGGGCCAGGATTTGGATCCAGGCCACCTGGCTCTAGAGTCTATATACATGTTTATCCATTATGCTATAGCAACTCTCCATCTGCTCCATTTCATTCATATACCAACTATTTATTGAGTCAGTAGAATAGTGACTGCTTTAGAACCAGGTGTGAAAAATCCTTCTGCAATTTATTAGTTGTATGACTCAGACTATCACTTTTTCTGTAAAATGAGGTTAAACGACATCTGTTTCCCGTAGTCACTGTGTGGGAGAGACAACATGAGTAAAGTATATACCACTGTGGAAGCACACGGAAGGTGATAAGGTAGTCAGAAAGCTACATTCTCTCTCCTTATTACTTTTTTTGCCATGTATTCTTCTTAATTCTTACATCTTTACAATCCTATGGACTATAGCCTGCCAGGCCCCTCTGTCTATGGAATTCTCCAGGGAAGAGTACTAGAGTGGGTAGCCATTCCCTTCTCCAGGGGATCTTTCTGACCCAGGGATTGAACCGAAGTCTCCTGCACTGCAGGCAGATTCTTCACCGTCTGAGCCACCGATAATTTCCTATATTGTTTCTTCTTTTACTCCCCCAAAATAACAAAAGTTAAGGAATTCTTCCTTCTATGAGCCTGAAACATCATATATGGCTGAAACAAATTCCACTTTCAGAAAGCACTACTGAAAAGGTCAGGAAAAGAAACTCTAGTGGACCAGCTGACAGAAATCAAGAGAGCAGTCAGAAAAGCATACCTTCTAAGCATCAATTTTCACACAAGACAATAGTTGACAATCCAAAGAACAGATCAACAGTTTGAGTAAATTAAATGTTTCCAAAACACCACTTCTTTATAGATTCATTTCATTAACAGCCTTAAAAAAAAGTAATAAGATAATTTGATAATGTCCACTACTCAAAACTTAGCTCACAACAAAAATAAGAAATTTAGCTCCTGAGCATAAAAAAGTCCCTAGGATTCTAAATTTTCAGAGATAATGTTTCATGTAATTCAGGTCATATTTTCACCTGGAACACTACAGTTTATTCTGAGTGCCTCTCTAGGAGAAATACCAACAAGCTGGAGCATATCCAGAAGATTGTATCATTTACCGCCACATGCTTGGCTGACAAAAAAAAAAAAAAGAATGCTAGCTTGGAGAATAGCAAAGATGGTGTTCTCAAATTTGCGCAGCCAAAAATGTAGTAAATGCTTACTATAAGTCAGGCACAATGCTAGACAGACAGTGGAGGACATGATGACATACACTGGTGTGCTGTGATCTCCCTTCGTGTGGATTATACAATCTGGATTTAAAATAATAATAAAATGTGGCATGAGCTACTTCAGGATATGAACAAGGGCAGCCAACATAAGTGGGGTGAAGGAGTGATGAAAGAGACCTCCCTGAGACCTAAAGGATGAGAGGGAAGGAGTCACAGGATCTGAAGGAAGGAGGGGAAGTGAAAAAAGAGTGTTTTAGAGACAACATGTGTGAAGGTTTAGTGGAGAGAGAGGACACAACTGTCTCCAGAATAAACAGGACAGGAACACAGTGTGTGTGAAGGGGAGAGTTGGGAGAATTAAAGCTAGAGGAGTACGTGATGACTGTCTGCTCATCTGAAAGGGTACCATATGGATAGAAGACAGATTTGGTAAGTATTACTTTAGAGACTGACACTAATAGATAGAAAATATAGCTGGTGAATTTTGGCTTCACAGGAAGAAATTGAACAGAGGAGCCTCTATTGATGCTTTGTCCCTTGTGAATAAAGATGTTCAAGAGGCTCTACAGCTTCTGATACAACACACAGAGGGAAGCCTGGATTATCTGACATCTGGGTTTTTTTCCCTTACTCTGTGATTCTTTTTGATTCAACTTTACTACATGTAATTATCTAATACTCTTCCCTGGGGCTCAGATAGTAAAGAATCTGCCTGTAATGTGGGAGACCTGGGTTGGAGACCTGGGTTGAATCCCTGGGTTGGGAAGATCCCCTGGAGGAGGGCATGGTAACCCACTCCAGTATTATTGCCTGGAGAATTCCCATGGACAGAGGAATCTGGATGGCTACAGTCCATGGGGTCGCAAAGAGATAGACACAACTGGGTGACTAAGCAGTTTACTTTTTTTTTAACTACAATATGTATAATAAGTATAAAAATTGGGAGAAATCGTTAACATCATCAAAGTGTCATAAATGAAAGCAATATTTAGTCCCTTGTAATCTGTATCACTAAAATTCTACAGAATTGTTTTCCTTTTGTTAATATATATATATATATATATATATATATATATATATATTTATTTAAACCCTTCATCATTCATTGAACTAATATAGACCAAATACCTTCCATATGTTAAGCACTGCGCTTGGCACAGATGCCACAGTGAGCAAAACCAGGCAAAGAGCTTGTGAAGCTTACAAGCTGATGCAAGAGACCGGTAATAATGAAAGAATCACAAATAAGTGTAAAATTACAATGCTAATAATGCCACAGAGTAAAAAGAAATGATACTCTGAGAGCTTACAACTGGGAACTAGCCTAGCCAAGAAAGTCAGAGACTTTCTTAGGAAATGATGACTAAGTTGACATCCAAAGGAAGAAGGATGTAAAAGAGGGGTGCGGGAAGAGAAGAGGTAAGGGGAGTGTCTTCAGAGCAAAAGAATGAGCACATGCAAGGCTGAGAACACTGTACAAATGAGGCTAGAGGTAAACAGGGACTCGACCACACAGGTTGAACAGGCTAGCTCTTTATCTAAAGAGCAAAGTGAAACCACTGCAGTAACTTAGGCATCTAGTCATGTAATTAGATATTTTAAAAAATATACAAAAAATGTCTTCCCTCATCAGTGTGGAAAAGTGACTTGTGGGTGTGTTGGCGGTGGGGGAACAAAGTGGATATGAGGAGATCAGTTGGGATGCTTTTGTGGTAGTCATTGAGAAATATGGAGGTAGTAGCTTGGTGGACAAACTAGAGATGTACCAAATATAAAACAGTATTTCAATTCAATTTAAACATATGTCAGATACTATGTAGTCCTGGGAAATTAGCTACTATAGACATATCACTAATTTTAAATAACATCATTCTGAAAAGTCTGTAAGTTGAATTTTGGGGGGAGGAATTTGGCCTTCTTCAAAATTCTGCTCTAGAACTACAACAGATCAACAATTAACACTAATATGCTAATAGCTTTACAATTTCATGGAAATAAGGATTTTACAAGTGAACTTTGTGCAACACAATTGTATGGCCTTCTCACATCATTGTTTCTGTGGTTAACTGCAGTTCCTACTGCATCATCCTATCTTTCCATAACTATTAACTATTTTAAATTCTCAAACGACAGCTATGGAACCTTTCCATATCTCTCAAATTCCACTGTTTCAACACATATATATACTATGAGGAATACAAAGAAATGAGGTCTAATAAAAGAGCTATTAATGATGTGTTTCAAAAATGGTTAAATTGAAAAAAAAAAGTGGTTAAACTGAATAATATAAGAACAGATAACAATGATAGTAGAGTATCAATAAGCTATCCATACACAAAGGAAGAAGAAAACAGCTTCTTGTTAGAGGTGCCCTTCACAGTGGAGACAGACTTCAGACTGAGCCTTAAAGATGGTCAAATTTTCCTGAGCAGAGAATGGAGGGAGGAGAGGGATGGAGTTATTGGAATGGAAAGAATGGTACTTTGGGAGAAAGGAATAGGTTAGAGTCATGGCAGGTAAAAGAAAGTAGGTTCAGGACCTGTGGGGCTAATCATTTGGGCAATGTGTGAAGGTGAACAAGCCCAGGAGACAGCCTAAAGAGTGAGGTGCCTTGAGAGGTTTAGACTCAGGACTTTATTCTGCAGACAATCTGAAGGCATGGATGGTTTGTCAGCAAGGGACTAATGTGATTAGGGCTAAAGACTAAAACTGCTACTTGGGGCCTAATATTGTCACTCTGGCAATAGTGTGCTGTTGGGTGCAGGGGAAAGGAGAGGGAAGATTAGTTAGGAGTAGCTTCTTCCAATATTCCAGGTGGGAGATAATGAGGGCCTAAATTAGGGTAGTAGCAGCAGGGATGGGCAAGAAAACCTGAACGATGGCAGCAGCATGGAGGTGGGTCAGGTTAGTCTGGCCAACGGACTGCATGAGCGAGACATCAGGAAGGGACCAGGAAGCAAATATAAGGGCTGAATTTAAGATTCAAACTTGTCTGCTGGAGGTGATGATGCTAGCATTAGCAAGGACTGGAAAGAAAAGGAGTGTTAATGGGGAATTAATGAGTTCAGTTTTGGACATGTTAACTTTGAATGCAAGAAGGACTTCCAGATGGAGATGCCCAGCAGGCACCTGGAAATGCTGTGGATACAGATTTGAGAAGCATCTTCATAGAGGTGATGGCTAAAGCAGTAGGAATTGATGGATGAGCTTTGGGAGGGGGAGGGGGGAGGAAGAAGAAGAAAGGGGAAGGGAAAGGGGGAAAGGAAGGCATGAGAAAAGGAATTTTAGAGAATTCCTACATATGTAGGGAACTGAGGAAGGATGAGTGTGACCCACAGGAAGGAACACAGCATGTCCACAGATAAAAGGGGTCTCCACAGACACCCGGAAAGAAAAGTGAACATAAACACACAATGGAGGCAGAGAACTGTGACTGTGCAGTGTACAGAACCTGGGATGAGGTAGTTGCCTCTTCCATGGGCTTTTTAATTTTATTATAAACTTCTAGCCTGGCACTTAATACACTAATAAAAATGTCATTGAATGGCACAGCTACAACATACTATGCTGCTGCTGCTGCTGCTAAGTTGCTTCAGTTGTGTCCGACTCTGTGCACATGCTATAATGCCAGGCATGTGCTGATTTATATATGTACATTCTTATTCTCACAAATCCATATAAAAGAACTACCAATATCATTTTACAGATGAGGAAAATTAGTAAGCATGCTTAAAAAGCTAAAAGATTACTAGTCAATTAGTAATTTAAGTGCCAAGATTTAGATGTAATTTGCAGTTTTGCTATTTAATTATTATATTTGTTCTAAGGTACTCCTCACAAGGCTGTGAGAATCTTAAGGGCCCTCAGGCTTAGTCATCTTTGGATGCTCTGCACCCAGCAGAGTAACTGATACAGAATAAGTCTCAAAAATGCAAGATGAGAGAACAAATAACTTCCAAGAAGTAGAGCAGCAGACACCACCTTACCATCTTACCCAAACAGACCTATTACTAGTCCCAACCTTACTCATCTCTCCTATTATCCATTTGCTACACTGAATCAGGGGGCTTCCCTGGTGGTGCTAGTAGTAAAGAACCTGCTTGCCAATGCAGGAGACATAAGAGACATGGGTTCGATCCCTGGGTTGAGAAGATTCCCTGGAGGAGGGCATGGCAACCCAGTCCAGTATTCTTGCCTGGAGAATCCCACGGACAGAGGAGCCATAGGGTCACAAAGATTCAGACACAACTGAAGCAACTTAGCACATACACATGCACACACACTGAACCTTGAGTTCAGTGTTTTGAGTTCCTCTTCCTAAATCATAATGGATTCTTTAAAAGTGATAGCCACACTGGAGAAAAGGACCAATGCACTACAAAATGACATGCTGAAATTTTAACACAATGTTGAAAAGTTATTGTATACAAGAATCATGCAGTATCAAAGGACATATCTCTTAAGCTTTAACAGGGAGAACTCAATATACTGGGGTGTTTAAGCACTCTGTCTCTTCATTTAGGAGAACTTAGTGAATTCACTACTGCAACAGTGCCTGTGAGAGGCTACACTCACTTTGAACAGAAGGTAGGGGTAGTTCCAGATGGCGAGCTGAGGTAGGATGGCAGAACCAGAGGAGAGAAAACCTAAGATTTATGTTCAAGAGTTCAGAATTCTAACTTAGGCCAGTGACTCAAATCACAATCTTTTGGGAAATTGATAATCAAATATTAAGGAAACAACTTATCGACTATAAGGGATCGTCAACCTTGAGTTAGTTTGTGCATGCACATTCAGTTGCTAAGTCATGTTCGAGTCTTTTTTGACCCCATGGTAGCCCACCAGGCTCTTCTGTCCATGGGATTTCCTGGGCAAGAATACTGGAGTGAGTTGCCATTTCTTTCTCCAGGGGATCTCCCTGACCCAGGGATCAAACCTACGTCTCCTGCTTGGCAGGCAGATCATTTACTGCTGAGCTACTGAGAAAGCCCTGTGTTAGCTCAAAGCTTCTCAAAGTAAAACCTTTGAGAATGGAAAAAATCAGAACTTCCCAGATCCCCACAAGCAGAAAAACTCCTTCCAGTGCTAAAATCTAGAGGTATAGAGTTTGTTTCACTATTTGACTACCTCACTTTAATATATCTAGTTCTAATAAATCAATCCAGAAAATGTAAGCATAAAAGATGGATGTCAAATCTAATATACATGAGGGAGATGGGTTTAAAAGGTTTCTAATAATACTTGTGACTGTGACCCCTAGTCAAAAAAAATTTTAAGTTTATATACAGATAATTGAAGCAAAAGAACTGACTAGAAGATGTACATTTTTTTGCCAAAGAATCACAGGAATACTCTGATCTTCTCTATTCTTTTTTCTTTTTTGAATGTTGATTATAGCCTGCTAAACTGCCTTTGTGACCTACTAATGAGTTTTAACCTGCAGTTTTTTGAAAAAGTGTTTTAAGTCATGTATAGTATGTGATACCTTAAGTTAAAAGAACTAGAAGTAAATGTAAAATTAAATAGGAATAGAATTACCATTATTTAAAAATTAAATCTGTGCAAACACTAGAACAAATTTAGTGCTGCAACAAAGCACTAAACAAATGTTAATGATATGGGAAAATAATTAAAATGTCAAAGAAAAGATGCAGTTATAAAACTATAAATATAATATGATCCCAATTATGTTTCAATATATGCATATATATACATATATAATAAACAAGGCCAAGAACTAGGAATAAATGTGATAAAACATCAACATTTTATTTTAACTGAAGTATAGTTGATTAAAATGCTGTGTTAGTTTCTGGTAGATAGCAAATTTATATATATATTCTTTTTCATATTCTTTTCCATTATGGTTTGCTATAGGACATTAAACATAGTTCCCTGTGCTATACAGTAGGACTTTGTTGTTTATCTATTTTATATACTAATATAAAGACAAGTTTGTATCTGCTAATCCCAAACTCCTAATTTATCCTTCTCCAACCCCTTTCCCATTTGGTAACCATGTTTGTTTTCTAAAACAGTAACGTTTAAAATCCGAGTGTCATTATATCGGTATTCAATACACAAAGTGTCCACGTATTTTTTAGTGTGTTTAAAATATTTTGTTTAAAAAATGAAGAGAAATAATAGGAAGAAAATGCCTCTAAATGGTAACAAGTGTTAATCAATGGATTTTCAGATTAAGGGTGATTTACATATTTTGCAAATTGCGTAAGAGCACAGATCTCTTTGTAAGTCTGGAGAAAAAAATAACTATTTTTAAAATATCATAATATTAAAAAGGCAAATGGCTTACTATATTATAGCTGTATTTCTCACCTGAAGAAAAAATTTAACTCACCTTTAATGAACCCCAAAGTTCTATCTAGATGTCTTTTGGGTTCTTATATCTCACTTTTAATTTCTCTAAGGTTTAGATATAAGGCCAAAGTTTAAATGGTATCAAAGTGATGTTAAATATATATATAAAATATATATATGATTAGTAATTAGTGACAGTAATATTACTTGCTTGTAAAAGAAAAACATTAGCACTCATGAAAATTGTCTTAAAGCACTCTAATTTGAAGGAGACTAAAAATAGTCTGCATGTCACAGATTTTTATATAAAATTAGCAGACGAGCTGGAGGTCAATATCCACTGACAAAATGACCCAAATTGTATTATTCCTGCCATATCTATCCTGAGACTAAAATGCTCTAGACTTGAAACAATATTAGGGCCTGAGGTGAGCAGTCTTTAGAATCTGGGAGCTATAGCAGCCACTGACATGGCTCGAGGGCCACAGGCACATCCCACCTGCATTAAATCCCCAAGGGACAGCAGGGCCAAGGAAGTGCCCCCAAAAAGCTCTCGAAAAGCAGCAATTAGGTTTGACGGGCATGTGGCAGAAGACAGGCAATGGAAAGAAAGGAAGAGAGAAGAGAAAATAGAACAGGTGTTGGGCACAGTTGTTGTCGAAGAGAGGGGAAATCAAACAGAGCTTTTTAGAAATAGTTAATGAATGAACACCAGTAGTTTAACAAAATATGACTGAAATAAAAAAACAAGTAAAATAATGCTAATAATCAAGTTTGCAGAAAGATATAAGCTGGCCGTCTTAGAATTAAACTATCACTAGGGGGAGAAAAAAATCAACAAAGACTTCTGAACTCAAATGATAACTGAAGATTTATTTTAAAATACTAATGTAGTAAAACAGGTCATTAAAAAATATTTCAGTCACACTGAAAACTCCATTAAAATGATCTCACACAAGTTTTACACACAGACCCCTTTTGTTCACATTAGAAAAAAATCAATTTAGTGTTGAAGCAAAGGGGTAGAAAAAACAAGTGCTGGAATATAGGCATCATTACACTATTCTGACACATGAGACTCACACCACCACTCAAGCAGTGACACTGGCTAAAAGCTGACCTGCTGTGAATCACACCTCCCACTATCACAGTCCACTGTGTAGGGAATAAATCAACCAAATGTGAATGAGTGTTTCCTTAGTGCTCACTGCTTTTCTCAACTTGAAGTCCTGATTTCAACAGACTCTGACACTCAAATTCAAGGGAACTGCTGTCAGACTAATCCTCTATAATTGGGGGGGGGGTTTACTTAGGTAGAAGTACATTTTCATCAAAAAGAATATCTCAATGTAAGTAAAAAATATTTGTTTAGTACTTGGTGGGTCAGTCCTACTAGCTAATGAAGGTGGTTCAGTTGTGCAAAATTTAGAACATTTGCCTTAGGACAAGTTGGAAGAGACAAAAAGAGAAGGTCATTCAATTGGCTTTATACAACATACTATTAAGAGGCTAAAGCCAAATGTAGAAGCTACAACAGGAGATGGACGAATCCAATAAAAATAAACAAATTGAAAAAAATTATAAAACACTTTATAGGTAATAAATCAAAGGTAAACTGAAGTGGGAATGGGGCGGGGGCAGAAACCATCATGGGTTTTAGCTGGAGAAATTACTCTTTAAAAAAATGAATGGAAAAAAAGTTAAAACCTAAAACTGTATTATTGCAATATGATGGTTCAGAAATCAAGTGCAAATTTTTTTTTGGTTTTGCTTTTAATTTTTTTAATTAATTAATTTTTTATTGAATTGCTTTACAGAATTTTGTTGTTTTCTGTCAAACCTCAACACAAGTGCAAAATTTTTAGGAAAAACTCATTTATTTTTCCAAAATCAACACTGAAATCAAAGTACAGGAGACCAAAACATGGGAGAATTAGAAGTGACAGGTGCAGGACATACACTGCTTGTGTTCATCTTCCACAGAAAAACTTTCACCTTGAAAGATTCCATGTTTGCTTTCCCAAGTTAAAATCTATTAGCTCTCAAAATTCCAAATATTTAAAATAAGGTAATCTGCCCAAAATTATATAGCCAATAAATGAAGGACCTGGGGTTCAATTCAGATGTCTGCTTCCAAAGCCAGCCTACAGAAATAATGATCACAGCAATAACACACAGAGTAAAAATGGGCAATAGCTTGAATTAGAGCTCAGAAAGGATTACAGGTAAAAGACGTGAAAAAAATTTTAAAGTTGATTTCTCGTAAGCACTTGCCTGAAACTTCTCTTGATTACTGGCTGGTGCACTTGTAGCTAGACAAGAATTTGGGTGCTGCCTTCTCCTTACATGCAAGTTCAACAAGACTCCCAAGTAGAATAGAGCAGAGGATGTGCGGTCCATTAAACACAGAGCCACGGGAAGCCTTGAATAGCCCCTATTCACAGGAGGCTGAGAAAAGTTGGCACTACAGTGAAAATACAGTCCAGGTGAAAAACCACAACTAAAAAACAACAACAACAAAAACCCACACAGACTGCAGGAGTAGCCAGGATCTATACCACAGCCAAGGAGTCTTATACTGAAACGAGGATCTGCACAGGCCCGCTTGTGGCATATGGCTCTGTGCCCTTCTGGTGGCCTGCGACAGTCAATCTAAAATACTCCACAAAACTATAACTTTTAGGGAAGGAGGAGATCATAGTTTTCATCATTCTTTACTGAATACCTTGGTTCCTTTCCTTGAAATTGGGCAAAATATACATTCCTCCATTGAAATATTTCACTGAAGGACTGCTTAGTTAAAAAAATAATTTATATACATTCTATGTTTTAATTTCTAGAAATATGTTAAATAAGACAGGAAATTTATGTCTGAAGACTTTTTGTTCCCATTTTAATTTTATTTTAATTCATACTATAATAATTCATTTTTAAAAGGTAAAAGAAACTAAACACTGCTCATTGATATACTAGGGACCCAATCTTGCAACTCTGTCCTAGAAAGGAAAAAGCAATAGGCTCAATGCTAATATCTGTTGCAAACACTATCCTTACACTTTAAATATATAAAAATGTATATTTATATGCATGTATTTACTTATTTCCTCACTTAAACCTCATACAAGGTTGTAAGGTACTATTCTTGATCCTGATTTTATGGATGAAGAAACTGAGACACGAAGTTAAGTAATGAGTAACAAGTAGAGCCATAAGTAAGTGGTAGGGGCCTTGGTCACAAATACAAATTTTATTTTAATGACGGCTTTAAAAAAGATACTGATACTGAAAAAATACTGAATTGAGCAAAGAGAGATGAGAGAACAATGTTTTCATATTTTTAGGAGATTTTTAGGAGAATGGGTTAATAAGCTAAGACTATTTGGTAAAGAAACTTGAGAATCACAGAAACCTGATTAACTTTGTCATTTCAGAAGCCTGCTGAGTTCCATTTCACAGTATCACAATTTTTAAATGTTGCTAAGAAATGCTTTTTCTATTAAAACATTCATAAGAAAATACAACAAAACAGTCATATTTTTCAAAAAGAGCAGAAAATTAACCATAGAAACAAGTTAGCATTGCTAGTATGAGTATTTTTTTAAAGATTTTTTAACTCTAAGAAAGGTCCACGACTGACCATCTTCTAATTTTTCAGTATCAGAGAAATATTCACACAAGGCTCAACTATACTCAAATATTCTTCAGAGAATATTTAAGGGTCAATAATAGGAAAAACAGAATGATCTTAGTTTGGCACTTAAGAGTTGAATACATGGAAAGAAGGATTCCCTCCAATTTTTAATATATGAAAATCAGCAGATGATTCTAAAATTTTATTATTAAAATTATCTTTTATGAATATGTAATTTTGGTGCAACTTACTCCATTTGTTTCATTTTGCTGCACAAGTTTTCAAAATCCTGGATAAAAAAAGGCTATCATAATACATGGGCTCTGGTTAAGTTATTCAGATGAATAATCAAACAAAACTGGAGATTAGCTGGTATTAAAAAGGATGGTAGTAGGGGTGAACAGCAGAAAGTGGTTTACAAACTATTTCTACCAGGAAAAAAATCAAACTGCTGGTTCATCTAGAGCAGTGATTCTCAGATGGGAGGCAATTTTAGTCCCCCAGGAGACTTTGGCAATGTCTAGAGATATTTTTGGTTGTCACAACTTGGTTTCTAAAGAGCAGAGGCCAGGTCTGCTGTTGAACAGTCTACAACATAACTGATAGTCTCACATGACAAAGGACTACCAGCCAGCCCAACATGTCAATAGTGCCAAGGATGAGAAACCTGAATTTAGAGACTGTACTATGTATTTATAGGACTTATTTCATAGGATTATTATGAAGTTTAAATATAAACATTTAGCATGTAAAAAGCTAAGTATACTCTCTGGCACAACTATGTGCACAATATGCATCAGTTATTATTATTACCAGCATTATTATTGTTATCCACATAAGACAGAAATTTTTGGCTTTAGTGAAAGCTAGAATCGATGTAATCCTATTTTACCTGCTTCAGTGTAAAAATATTAACAATAACTTTTAAGAAGTTGGAAAAAAAATTTTTTTAAAAAAGAATATAGCAAACAAGCTTCCTGAGTGTCTATGTAGACCCCAGATTTACATAAACAAAACATGTGAATGTGCAGTCATTTGGGATTAAAAAAAAATTAGTTCTAGTTTTTATTTACAGTAAGGACAACAGTATAACATATCTTAATACGTCACTTCTTTCTTCCCTTGAGAGAATTCCCGGGAACGTCAACTGATTTTATTTACAGTTAACAAAGTATTTTTTAGTAGCCACAATTTTAAAGTCAGAACCATTCTGTTTAAAGCCAAGTATTTCCCTCAGTAATTTTTATCATATCAGCTAATATGATAGCAATAACTAAACATTGTTAGCTTCTGTAACTACATTACAACTGCTTTTCCTTCCCAGACACCATGTTGTTGTATCTGTCACCTTTTCAGGCTCCTTTCTATTGTTACTCTAGCAGAAAGTTTTCCTGAAGAAGTAAAGCCTTTTTATAAGGACAGGTGGCAGCTCTCAATAGAAAAGTGCTAACATTTTCTCGCCAGTTCTTGAAAATACCAAAGAATTCTCAAATTAAGAGTCTCTCAATTTAATTTACGAAATCTTGAGGCAAAATATCAGCCTAGATAATAAATGAATTTTACAGAGCATTAACTTTAAGAAAATCATAGGAAATTTTAAAATGTACCCTATCCTTTTGCTCAGAAAAAATGCTTATGACTTTAAAAGGTTGGAGAATTTAAGCAAACACTCAGTGGTTTTGGAAATGTAGTTTCCATAGCAACCAACATGGTCTTCTTTATATAGCATTATAAACAGATGGTAAAGAGTGGTCATGTTTGTTTCTTTGCCAGTATATCAATAAAACTGATGTAATACAGTATTGAATACACTTGAACTATTTTATAAATTTAATATACTAACAATGAGATCTAGTAATTTAGACAGATGAATATAATTAACTAGTATCTGGGTTGTTTTTTTTTTTCTTTTTAATAAACACATGAGGATCTTGAACAGTGAAGTCACTATACTCCACAGAGTCAACAGTGTTTCTTGGCAAGACTTCGTGCAAATGTTTTCTCAGCACTTGCCATGCAGGGCATATCACCACAAATATGAATCTGTTGAGGAGAAAATAATGCATTGAAATAATAAAGGGGGAACCACATCTGTAAATATATTCCTTGGCCATCTTTTCTTAAGGAACACATGAGAAATTAAGAAGCACAAAGAGTTTCTTTACAATAAACAATAGGTTGTAAAGCAAATAGCAAAACTGTTGTTTAAAAATCAGATCCATTTCATGTACAAAGTAATGCCTTCAGAAATGCAGGTGTTCTGAACTCCACTGATTTAACTGTAGTAACCCGCTAGGTACTATTTGCTAAAAAACTAATAAGCCAAGAAACTATAAATGTGATTAGTCTGGCAGTAAAAGTTTGAACAGCCAATTCCTACATGAATCATCAACACATGTGGGGCAGTGACTGTGTCTGGAAGGCAGTCAGTCAGAAGGAGCCGTACATGAGGCCGTGGCTTCACAGGGGCATTGGCACTCCTTGCTAACAGGCCCATCTTAGAGGCTTCTACATATTTTGCAAACAAGGCAAGGAATGCTTACATTAAGAAAACTGGGGACAATACTTACTATTTTAAATTATATAAATGGCTATTTTAATTACACTTATAAAATAACATTTGGTAAATGGTATCTCTGCTACATTTTCTCTCTCATGTATCTATCCATAAATTTAATAAATTTTATCATTTATAAATTCATCCTATGGTTCTCACATCACAGCAAGTTTATTGGAAACGAGATATTTCATTTTACAGAACAACCCATGATGGAAATACAGAAAAGGGGAATGCGTATTTATGAAAGGAGTGAATTTTGAATGATGAACCATGGTTTAAATGAAAAACAAAAAAAATTCAAAACTTTTTAAAACTGATAGAAACTGTCCCCGATTTATATTTGAATCAAAACTAGGAAAAATTTTAAAAATTATGTATCTTGGATAAGCTACAGTGAACTCCACAGTCTATTAAAAACTGTTCCCATTACACAATTTTGGGGAATTATTTAAATCTGGAGAACTCAGGAAAGAGCCTCCTTTCTCATATGAGGCTGGAGAGTCTTCAAGGTACCAAGCTCATCTACCCAAAAAACATGTCTACCTACAGTGAGGGATCACTATCTGAGTGACCATGTAATCAGAAGCCCTTTTCAAAGGATTTTCAGTTTGCCTTCTATAATACATGTAGTGTGGAAGAGTACCTGCAAAGTTTTAGATATAATAATACCCATATTCTAGCATATGCCAATTTACAGCCAGAAGCTCCAGGGGTGGGGCTCAGGCATTGGTAGATTAAAAACACTTCTCAGGTATTATTTTAATATGCGACCAGCATTAAAAACACACACACCACCCCAGTGTGTGTTTGTGTGTGTTTAGTCACTCAGTCGTGTCCAGCTCTTTGCAACCCCATGGACTGTAGCCCGCCAGGCTCCTCTGTCCATGGGATTACCCAGGCAAGAATACTGGAGGGGGCTGCCATTTCTTCCTCCAGAGGATCTTCCTGACTCAGGGATCAAACCTGCATCTCTTGAGTATCCTGCATCGGCAGGTAGATTCTTTACCACTAACACCACCTGAGAAGCAGAGACTGTGATTCACATTTCTCTTTACCCATGGTGAGAAAGAAATCTCAAATCACCACTCTCATTTTCAGGATACACAGATTAGAGTTTTATTTCCTATCCATAGATAGGAACAAGACTAAAAGAACAGGCATTGCTGGACTGATTTATTTGGTGTGGTAAATTTTATTATGAAGGAGTTCAACAAAATACAAAAGCAAGGTGTGAAAAAATTTTTCCCAAGAACTATCCCAGAGAGTAATGTTTACCTCTTAAAAAGACTATCATTATGAAGAAGATTTTTGAATGGTGATTTTATTTTCACTCCTTTTGGCACATACCCTGTGTCTGGGCTAGTTACAATGTATTCTCCATCTTCAAAAGTCAGAAAATAAGTGCCTTCTGGATTTCCAGTGCACTTAACACATTTTCTTAAGAACTGATTTAAGTGATCAGCAGTGTAATTCTCACTTATTACTTCAAAGACAAGATACTCTCTGTTTCAAGAATGACCTTTAAACTATCACCAACAGCAGTGAAAATTCAGGTGTTTGAAGAAGGAAAAGCTGCACAAGAATGATGCCATTTACCTTCTTCTGAGCATATATATATATACATATATAAACAATTTAAAGAAACTTGTTAATATGCTATCCCCAAAAGAGAGTAGCAATGAAAGCCATAAATCACAAATATTATTTCAAGCCAGACACTCATAGTAAAATTCTACCATGTAGAAAAATGCAAACGTCTGGTAGATTGTGACAGTAATTCTTTATATATATTATTTTTTCTTTTTTTCTTTTCAAAGTACTTGTAAGAAGACTAATTACTTTTTGCTTGCTATGAAATATCAAACAACTACCAACTCTCTGAACTGTCAGTGATTGTAAATAGGGAGAGAAGTGCAGTTAAGTACTCTCAGAGGACAAACCATGATAATATATGGGCCTTGGAGTCTATTTCTACATTTTTGTTTGTTTTCTTACATTTCCACAGGCTATTAAAATTTCCACAAGTCATTTATTCTTTCCTTGAGGAACTTTATTAGGCTATTTGTGTGTCTGGTGCTATTAACTCATCGTAATTTTATATCAAATCCTCATAATATAACATGATTGAGGTTTAATTCCCCCCAAAATTCAAAACACACAAAACAGGAAAAAATATCACCCTAATGCATTTGGGAAGAAACAACCTATTAAAGGGAATATGTGTGTCTGGCAGAATTCTAGAGATGACAGAAAACAAGAGGAAACAACATTTCTTAATGTTATTTAAATACACCCACAGGAGACAGGGAGATGTGCTAGGACAGAGAATCAACAGGAACTCTAGTCTTCCTGCACATAGAATAGAGCTTTATTAACAATAAAGGAACAGGTGTCTTGGGACCCATTTATACAGGCTATTAACTATTATAAGCTGCTGGTATCCAAATTTATTTTAGTACTAGGCAACTGATTAAAAAGAAATACAAATTTAAATTTGATCTATTAGCATGTGAAAGCAATGCCTAGCTTTACAGAGTGTAATTTAACACAAAGGTATTTTTTTATGGTCCTGATCATAGAGGATATCAAAGTTCATATACATTATTTCCTAAGTCCCCAAATAAAAACCTTCATACTAAATCTCCTTTGAATGCAAAAAATTGATGAGTGGGCTTTTGTCTTGACCCAATAAGAGCAAATAAGAGCTTTGTTTACCAAGAACTAAATTTTTATTCAAACTTAAATAATGAAACAAACATGCAGTTTGGGAGAAAAGTGAAAGTGAAGTCCTCAGTCGTGGCCGATTCTTTGCGACCCCATGGACTGTAGCCCACCAGGCTCCTCTGTCCATGGGGATTCTCCAGGCAAGAATACTGGAGTGGGTTGCCATTTCCTTCTCCAGGGAAACTGGGAGAGGGAATCACATACACTCCCACTCTATTCAGTGCATTTCACATTATATTCTACTTATTTTGAAAAACATGAATAGCAATGGTTATCTTCTGATAATTTTTCCTGTCTCATCTATAAATACTGATTAATAACCTAAATACTTCATCATTTATGAGGAATCACTTGTACATCTTAATAAAAATACTTAGAATGTTAGAGTTGGAACTGCAGCAGGGACAAAGTTTGATACATATTTTACGTGTAAGGAAATAAATACAGTGAAGCTTATTTGCCTAAATAGCAATATGTGACAACATAAACTGTCAAAATACTATTTTACTGTAAAATTAGTATACTAATATCTATCTCCCAAAGATGTTATGAAAATTCAATGTGTTACTGATCTTGTCATTTCAATCTATTACATCTACCTATGTCTAGTTTTTTTTCAAAAAAAATTTGGTTTATTCATTTACATATGTTCTAATAGTGATATTATTTCTACTTGTTGCAGAAGTATTAAGTGATTGTGCTTTTTGTGCCATACTCTGTGGAGAATAAAGATGCTACAGCATGATCTATATTCACAAGAATCTAGTAAAAGCCACTGTAGAAATGAAATGGTGAAAAATTTGAGGGGTTGATGAATAAGTCAAAGATCGAATTATGATTCTCAAAAAATGTTAGGTAGAGAGCAACCAGGTGTGGCCTAGCTGAAAAGGATGCAAACAGATCTCTAAAGCCCACCCCAGACACACCCAGGAGAGCTCACAAATACGCTACAAAACAAGCACTGAGACTTTTCCAACTCCCGCACAGGCACCCTGAGCACACCATGGATACAAACCAACCATAGGGGCTTCTCCAATGCCATCACATGCACCCTGGGCACACAGTGGATACAAACTAACCACAGGAGCCCCTTCAAGTAAACTTAGGCAGTTAAGAGACCATTAAGGGTTTTTATAAACCCTTTTATATCCTATATATATATATATATATATATATATATATATATATATATATATATACACACATCTGATTATACCAGACTGAATTATGGGAAGACGTGCAATATAGTCTGTTGCTATATAACTTGCAGTGGTCAATAGGCCTTGAGCATATGTCCATTTGCCTTCCCTCTCTTGACTGGTGGCAGATACAAGCCCTGTTTTGCACAGGGCACAACTGAAAGGAGGGGACAGGAAGTATAAAAAAGGGGGAAGCCAAGAGGGACAATGACTCCTTCAGGGTCACCCTGCTCCCATGTCTCTGGGGTGTCCGTTTAATAAAAGTTCTGTCTGCTTGAGCTGTAACTGAGCTGTAACTTGTCTGTTGTTTTTAATAAACTCTTTAGTCCATCATTCCAAATCTTTGCCATGATGAGACAAGAACAGAGGAAATAAACCAACCTGACAAAAACATGGTGGCATTTTAAATGGAAATAATTTCACAAAACCAGCATTTCTCAAACTTCGCACAACTGGCATTTTGAGCTGGAAAATTATTTTCTGTAAGGGTTTGCACATTGTAGGCTGTTTAGTAGCATCCCTAGCTTCTACCCACAAATGCCAGTAGCACCCCCCAGCTGAAACTACTTAAACCATCTCCAGACATTGCCAAATGTCCTGAGGGGGCAAAATCATCCTTGGTTGAGAACAATGGATAAGGCAGACTAGTACACCTTATGCTGCTTTTCAAGCTAGTGACATGTACTAAATATCATGTACAGACAAAGCAAATCTGAAGCTTTAGTATTCTAAAGCTATATCTAAAGATTGCTCTGGTTCTAAGGCATCAAGCATTAGGATATTGAATAGAGGAGTAAAAGCACAAACGCAACATCAAGGTGTGTCCTGGGGTCTGATTTGCACCATTTTCTGCCACTCATTTCCCAAAGTCTAAAGAAATATGAATAGGTCCATATTCCTGATAAGAGAGAGGTTATCTTTCATTATATTAAAGTTTCTCAAATTAGAAATAACTCTGCCACCTTTCAAGAAATCATTAGCACTTCCTTTCCTATCTTTCCAAAATATAAACTCATCATTTTGCTAAAGCATGAATTCCTTTCAAGTACAATTCCAGGCTGGCCACTAATGTGGCAAGCAAATGTCAGGTCTACATATTATAACAAAGGGAAGAACTGACTTCCTCTGCCTCATGTGTCATCTTCTCTTGCTCTCTTCTCTAGCTTTCACTCCTGCTGAAGTTATGACACTCAAAACAATTGCTTGGTAATGGCAGCACTTCATTAAAAATCTGGGGCACAGGGCAAATCAAAGTACTCTACAAGAAGACCACTAAGAGAGAAAGATGGAAAGGAATGTGTGAGAATCAGTGATCAAGCACGAGTCAGCTCAGAATGAATTTTTAAAAGAATTAGGGCTACTGAAGGCATAGTCCATGAAATAGGATTGTCTTTAGTGCTCCCGTGGCTTCTGGGAACCTACAGGATCTATACTGGAAACAAACAAGTAAACAAAAAGTAGTCTGGACAACTGATGAATTTGGGAATCATAAACATTAAGAGAAGAGTGTTGCTCACTTTGGTTTTGCTTTTACTTGAAAAGTTACCAAGTGGTCTTCATTTCACATACTCAACAAACTTTCTATTTCTTCAACATTATGAAAGAAGAGAACGGTCTGTTTTCACAAAGGGATGCCTACAAGCTGAAAAGTTCTGTTAATATTATTTTGTTTTGACTCTATGTATAGTAATATCTCCAACATTAGAAATTTGGACATAATCTGCTAAATATGAATTTACATACTGGGCAGTATTTCCTTTAACAAAGTCTAATCGGAACAGTAATTTTATAGTACATGAAAATTTAATTTCAAATGTTAGATAGAGATACTGAGAAATCTGATTTAGACAGAAGACAACTTATTTTTAGTTGCAAAAAAACTGCAATGCCAAAGTAGTTTGCATTTAATGCTATAATTTACATATATTACAATATTCATGATACATGCTAAATACCCAAATCCTATTTTGAAAACCTTCACTGTGAAAAATCAGAATTTTAACAAAATGGTGTTTCACATTTTAAAGAATGCTCTCATTTAGAAAAAAAAATAAACACATCAGTTTGGCAAATGATACTGAACCTATGACTAATAAATTCAGGCTCCTTTGATATTCCTTAAATAATTCTAAATATTAAAGGTAAACACCACATATGCTAATAAATTTATAAATTTATAAAATAAACAGGAACCCTGCATTTTAGTTACATATTGTGGATATTTCACACAGGTACAGGATTACTTCAACAAATGATTCTTTAGCTATTATAGGCAACATGCTGCTGCAAACTAAAGAGGAGGAAACACTAAAATAAATTGATTTCTCTGACCCATTTCATTTATAAATTTGTGTTTCAAAGGAAATTTTTAGGGTTGACATTTTCTACTTGACCCTACAAATGTCTTTTCTCTAAAGTATTATTTCACTTAGGTAAGAAATCATCTATACTTCTACACAATGGAAATGGAAACTTCCCCCCAAAAGACTAAGCAATTAGATGCTGCTGTGCTGTGCTCAGTTGCACAGTCTAGTCCAATTCTTTGCAACCCAATGGACTATATAGCCCCTCAGGCTCTTCTATCCATGAGGATTCTCCAGGCAAGAATACTGAAGTGGGTAGCCTATCCCTTCTCCAGGGGATCTTCTGACTCAGGAATCGAACCCGGGTCTCCTGCATTGCAAGCGGATTCTTTACCAGCTGAGCTACCAGGGAAGCCCAAGCAATTAGATATTTATATATAATACCAACATGTCACACATGTAACATAACACAAATTACTACTGCTTTAAAAAGTATAGAGGCTTCTGACTATGTCATGATGAGTGAGGTGGTGGACAAATCCTCCCTTAGTAACAATAAAGCTGGACAAAACTGTCAAAAGCAGCAATTTTAGCACTCTAGAATTTAAAGGCATACACTTCATGGAAACCTACGGAACTTCAGAGAGGAACAGTATGAGTCTTGTTGGGGGCTGCTTCACGCCTACGCCTGGCTTTGTCAGGGCAGCAGTTCAAACAGGGCAGGGCAGGCTGTGAACACCAGCAGCAGCATCCCCTCTCTCAGACAGGGATTACTTGATCTGGAGCACTGTCACAGTGGTGATCTCTGTAGCAAGCAAACAGGAGCCAGTGGCTCCTTAAGCCTGAGTGTAGGCCTGTTGCAGACAAGCAAATGAGTCAGGGATTTAACAGGGAGTTCCAGCAGCCAAAGGGGGCCTGATCTCATATGTTTGGGGTTGACTAGAGGCTATGTGCATTGCTGCACAGGCCAGAGAGGATCCCTATGTCCTTGGATGATGGAGACTCAAGCATGTGAGGTGAGACACAAGAGGGTCCAATAAAAAGTAAAGCCCAGGCAGCCTGAAGTGTGAATGTGCTACCCTAGCATGCACACAGAGCCAGCAGGAGAGGTTTGAATCTTTACTGGCTCAAGGTGTTTCACCATAACTTTTGATCAATCCTTGGTCATTAGATACAGGGGCCATCCCTAGAAAGCCAGGCTTACAAATAAAACAAAGGAAAAAACACTAGGCAGAGGTAGCAGCAGCTGCACATTGTGGGGGATTACAGACTTCAAAGACCCAGTTCTGGCAAGTTATTAAAACAAACAAACAAAACAACAACCAATATCACCGATGGAGGGAGCAAGTCATAAACTAGAGTTGCGATAGTATCTAAATGCTCAGAATTCAAAAGAAAGTTATGAGTCATGCAAGAAACAAAAAAATGTGATCCATAAAAAAATGCAATCAATAGAAAATGCCTCCAACTGTCTTTAGATCTTGTATTAAACAAGCTGTGCTATGCTGTGCTTAGTCGCTCAGTCATGTCTGACTCTTTGCAACCCCATGGGTTGTAGCCCGCCAGGCTTCTCTGTCCATGAGGATTCTCCAGGCAAAAATACTGGAGTGGGTTGCCATTTCCTTCTCCAGGGGATCTTCCAAACCCAGGAATCAAACCCAGGTCTCCTGCACTGCAGGCAGATTCTTTACCAGCTGAGCTACCAGGGACGCCCATTAAACCAGCTAGCTATTATATACATGTACAAAGAACTAAAGAAAACCATATTTAAAGCATATCTACAGAATCTCAGTAGAAGTTTACAAATTATTTTTCAAAGAACCAAATGGAAATTCTGGAAAGGAAAGAGCACAATAAATGAAGTGAAAATTTCACAAGAGAGGTTCAATGGTAGATTTGAGATAGCAGAAAAATAATCAGTGCATTTGAAGATGGGTCAATAGAAATTATTCAGTATGAAGAACAGAGTGGGCAAAAAAGGACTAAAAAAAAAAAAAAATGAGGAGAGCCTCAGAGACCTATGAGACAAAACTATGTGTGATAAGGGTCCAGAAGGTAAGGAAAAGCAAGAAAAGAGCAGGAAAAACTAATAAAATACTGGATGAAAACCTCCTAAATCTAAATAAAAAATTAATTTATAGAGCCAACCTACTCAATGAAATCCACTATAGAACAGGCACAAAACACCTAAGCATGTCATAGACAAACTGCTAAAAGACAGAGAGAAAATACTGAAAATAGTAAGAGAAAAGTGACTCACTCTGTACAAAGGAACTATAATAATGGCTGATTTCTCACCAGAAATGATGGAGGCCAAAAGACAGTAAAATTAATTGCTGTGGGAAAGAGAATTTCCTGATGGTCCAGCTGGTTAGGACTCCACCCTTCCATTGCAGGGGGTTTGATCCCTGGTCGGGGAACTAAGGTCCTGCAAGTCACACAGTGCAGCCAATATAAACTAAGTGCTAGGGTTAAAAGGCTGGCAACTAAGAATTCTATATCCTTTAAAACTATCCTTTAAAAATAAAAGTGAAATAAAGGCTTCTGAGCTAAACAAAAGGTGGAGAAAATTTATTATAAGACTTGCCTTACAAAAAATACTAATCGAAGTTCTTCACACTGAATAGAGTGGTATCAGAGAGCAATCTGAATCCACACGAATAAACAATGAGCACCGGAAATAGTGAATATATGAGTAAAGGTGAAAGTTTCTATAATTTTTTTTCTCATTTCTTCTCTTAAATTTTGAAAGATTATATAAAAGAGTAATTATAATAATGTATTGATGGATTATAATATATACAAATACCATATATAGATTAATAATAATAATACAAACAAAGGGGGAAAGGAGATATACTGGAGCAAATTTCTACATTTTGCTGGAATTGAAGTTAGTGTCATTCTGAAGCAGACTGTGATAAATGAAGATGCACACTGTAAATCCTAGAACCAGCACTAATAAATCAAAATCATATAGTTTTTAAAAAGCACAACTGAGAATTTAAAATGGTATACTAAAATATATGCATGTAGCATAAAAGAAGGGAGTAAAGAACAAAGAGAGGGACAAAAATGACATGAGGCAAATACAGAAAAAAAATGACAGACTTAGAGCCAACTATATCAATAATTATATCTGATATGTACTGTCCAAATACCCTACTCAAAAGGCAGGGATATTCAGACTACATCAAAAAGGAAGCCCCAACTGTATGCTATATCCAAAAGACACACATTAGACACAATGACATAAATAGGCTAAAAGTAATAGGATAGACAATGATATGCCATACAAATAGTCACCATGAGAGAGCTGGAATGGATATATTTATATCAAAGAAAGCAGACTTTAAGGCAAGAAATGTTACCGGAGACAATGAAGGACATTTCATAATCATAAAAGCATGAGTACACCATGAAGATATAATAATTATAAATGTATATACACCTAATAAGAGACCCAAAGTGAAGGAAAAACTGAAAATTTAAAGGAGAAATAGGCAATTCAGCAGTAAAAGTTGGAGATTCCAATACTTCCCTTTCAATAATTGATAGAACAACTATACAGAAAATCAACAAGGATACAGAAGACTTTAACAGCACTATCAACCAACATGATGTAACTGACACTGACAGAGTACTCCACACAATGAGTACAGAATACACATTCTTTTCAAGCACTCATGTAATATGCTGGACCACAAAACAAGTCTCAATCAATCTAAAAAGACTTATATCATTAAAAGTATGTTCCATGACCACAAATGAATTAAGTCAAAGATCTCCAGTGGAAAGAAGTCTGGGAAAATTGACATAATTAGTAATTAAACAACATACTTCTAAATACCACAGGGGTCAAAGAGAAAATCATATAGAAAAAAATTTAAAATATGTAGAACTGAATGAAAACAAAAACACAATGTACCAAATTTTATAGGATGCAACTTAAGAAGTGATTAGGGCTTCCCCAGTGGCTCAGTGGTAAAGACTGACTGCCAAGCAGGAAACGCAGGTCTGATCACTCGGTTGGAAAGATCCCCTGGAGAAGGAAATGGCAACCCACTCTAGTACTCTTGCCTGGAGAATCCCATGGACAGAGGAGCCTGGTGGGCTACGGTCCATGGGGTTGCAGTCGGACAAGACTGAGCAAGTGAGCACGCACACAACGGAGTATTATAAACAACCTTATACCACAAATTAGACAACTCAGAAAAATGGACAAGTTCTTAGAGAGAAGCATATTTCCAAACCTGAGACAATAATAGAAAATATAGATAGACCTGTAACAAGCAAATAAATGGAATTTTAATTAAAAATCTTCTCAAAAAAAATCTCAGGATTTGCTGGCAAAATCTATCAAATATTTGCAAAAAAAGAAATATTAACAGTCCTTCACAAATTCTCTAAAAGAGAGAAGGAAAAAAAAGAGGAGAGAAACTTCCCAACTCATTCTGTGATGCCAGTATATCCTAACACCAAAGCCAGACAAAAACATCACAGGAAAAGCATAGATCAATATCCCTCATGAATACAGACCCAAAAATCCTCAACAAAATTTTACCAAACTGAATTCAGCAACACAAATAAAGGCTCATTTATCTTGACCAGGTAGGATTCTTCCTAGGAAAGCAGCTTGTTTAACATCCAAAAACCAAGTAATGTAATACTATATTAATAGAATAAAGAACAAAAAAAAAACAATGACTATTTCAAGAGATAAAACATTTAACAAAATCCAATACCCATGATAAAAACTCTCAATACACAAGGAACAGAAGAGACCCTCCTTAGCCTAATAAAAGGCATCTATAAAAAACCTACAGCTAACATCATAAAACAATCAAAGAGTGAATGTTTCCCATCAAATACTGGGAATAAGATAACAACAGCAGTTCTTGCTTTTTCTATTCAACACTGTACTAATATTTCCAGCTAATGCAATAAAAAATTAAAGGCATTCAAACTGGAATGGAAGAAGAAAAAAAGGTTTTATTCAGGGGTGATCATTTTTGTACAAAATCCTAAGGAATCTACAATAAAAATACTAGAAGTTATACAACATTTTTTAAGGTATCAGAATAAACATGATCAATATACAAAATGAACCATATTTCTATACTAGCAAAAATGCAAAAATTAAATTTAAAAAACAATTCTATCCATGATAGCATTAAAAAGAATATGCAGGAATAAACCTAACCTCCCCCTGAAAAAATGCAATATTTAACACTGAAAACTATAAAACTTTACTGGGAAAAATGAAAGAAGATCTAAATAAGAAACACTCCATTTTTTCAGACTGTTAACCCCAATACTGTTAAGATATGGTATGCATGCTAACTCGCTTCAGTTGTGTCCAACTCTTTGTGACACCATAGGTTATAGCCCTTCAGGCTTCTGTCCATAGGATTCTCTGGGCAAAAATATTGGAATGGGTTGCCATGACCTCCTCCAGGGCATCTTCCCAACCCAGGATCAAAGCCGTTTCTCTTATGTCTCCTGCACTGGCAAGCAGGTTCTTTACTTCTAGCACCACCTGGGAGGCCCTGTGAAGCTATTTTGTGTGTGTGTTGGTCACTCAGAAGTGTCTGACTCTTTGTGACCCCATGGACTGCAGCCTGCCAGACTCCTCTGTCCATGTAGTTCTCCAGTCAAGAATACTGGACTGGGTAATCATTCCCTTCTCCAGAGGATCTTCCCAACCCAGGTCTCCAGCATTGCAGGTGGATTCTTTACCATCTGAGGCACCAAGGAAGCCCTGTTAGGATATTAATCTTCCCCAAATCGATATACAGATTCAATACAACAGCTATCAAAATTCTAGCAAATTTTTTATAGAAACTGGTAAGGTGATTTTGAAATTTACATCGTTGGAGGACTTATGCTCTCTGGCCTCAATACAAAGCTACAGCAACTAAGGCAGTGTCAGTTCAGTTCAGTAGCTCAGTTGTGTCCGATTCTTTGCGACCCCATGGACTGCAGCACGCCAGGCCTCCCTGTCCATTGCCAACTCCCAAAGTTTACTCAAACTCATGTCCATTGAGTCGGTGATGCCACCCAACCATCTCATCCTCTGTCGTCCCCTTCTCCTCCCGCCTTCAATCTTTCCCAGCATCAGGGTCTTTTCCAATGAGTCAGTTCTTCACATCAGGTGGCTAAAGTATTGACGTTTCAGCTTCACTATCAGTCCTTCCAATGGATGCTCAGGACTGATTTCCTTTAGGATCGACTGGTTGGATCTCCTTGCAGTCCAAGGGACTCTCAAGAGTCTTCTCCAACACCGCAGTTCAAAAGTATCAATTCCTCGGCACTCAGCTTTCTTTATAGTCCAACTCTCACATCCATACATGACCACTGGAAAAACCATAGCTTTGACTAGATGGGCCTTTGTGGCAGAGTAATGTCTCTGCTTTTTAATATGCTGTCTAGGTTGGTCATAACTTTCCTCCCAAGCAGCAAGCGTCTTTTAATTTCTGGCTGTAGTCACCATCTGCACTGATTTTGGAGCCCCCAAAAATAAAGTCTGTCACTGTTTCCACTGTTTCCCCATCTATTTGCCATGAAGTGATGGGACTGGATGCCATGATCTTAGTTTTCTGAATGCTGAGTTTTAAGCCAACTTTTTCACTCTCCTCTTTCATCAAGAGGCTCTTTAGCTCTTCTTCGCTTTCTTCTGTAAGTGTGGTGCCATCTGCATATCTGAGGTTATTGATATTTCTCCCGGCAATCTTAATTCCAGCTTGCGCTTCATCCAGCACAGTGTTTCTCATGATGTACTCTGCATATAAGTTAAATAAGCAGGGTGACAATATACAGCCTTGACGTACTCCTTTCCCAATTTGGAACCAGTCTGTTGTTCCATGTCCAGTTCTAACTGTTGCTTCTTGACCTGCATAGAGATTTCTCAAGAGGCAGGTCAGGTGGCCTAAAGCAGGTCAGTTGGTCTAAGGCAGTGTAGTATTAGCCTAAAGACAGGCACACAGATCGATGGAATAGACTTGAGAGTACAGAAATAAATCCTTAACATTAAGGTCAATTATTTTTTATAGAAGTACCAACACAACTCAGTGGGCAAAAAATCTTTTCAATAGTGATGGAGCAGCTGAAAAGTCATAAATATGACTTGAATAAAAGATTAATTTGTTCCTTTCCAATTAGATTTCTTTAAGTTTTTATTGTACTGGCTGTAAACGTTAATATAATGTTGAAAATAGTGGCAAGAACTGGCAATCTTACCTTGTTCCCAATCATTACACATACAAACTTAGATCCTCATCCCATACCATCCAAAAAGATTAACTCAAATGAATCACAGACCTAAGTAAAAGAGCTGAAACTAAAGTCTTCATCAAAGAAGACATATCAATGGCTAATAAGCATGTGAAAAGGTGCCCAACATCTTTAGTCATTAGGAAAATGCAAAATAAAACCACACGAGATATCACTGCAAACCCATATTGCAAACTGACTACAACAAAAAAAGAGAGATAATATCAAGTATTGATGAGCCTGTGGAAAAACTGGAACCCTCATACACTGCCAGTGGGAATGTAAAATGGCTGTTATTGTACTTCAGAAAACAGTTTGGTAATTTCTTAAAAAGTTAAACATAAATTTACCATAGGATCCAGCAATTCCATTCACAGGTATCTAGTACAAAAGAAATGTAAACCTATGTGTACATGAAAATTTGTCATGAATGTTCACAGCAGCATTATTCATCAGAGCCAAAAAAATGGAAATACACCAACTATCCATTACCTGGTAATGGATATCCATACCATGGAATACTATTCAGCAATAAAAATGGACCAAAATACAGATACATATTAGAACATGGAGAATCTCATAAACATTATGAGATATATGTTAAGTAAAAAAAAACCAGATGCAAAATATTATGTATTGTATGAATCCATTTATATGAAATGTCAGAAAAGACAAATTTGGAGAAGAAAGCAGATCAGTGGCAGCCTGGGGCTGGGGGTTAGAGCAAGGACCAGCTGCCACTGGGGTCAAGGGGACTGTTTGGAATGATGGAACTGTTCTGTTATAAAAGAAGATGATGATTATGGCTATGTGAGTCTATGCAGTTACTAAAAATTATTTATGGTATATAAATAACACCTCAACAAAGTTGAATTTAAAAAAGAAGCAACACAAAATTGACTCTACCTTTTGTAATCAAAATAG
Organism: Okapia johnstoni; assembly: GCA_024291935.2. Lineage (NCBI taxonomy): Eukaryota > Metazoa > Chordata > Mammalia > Artiodactyla > Giraffidae > Okapia > Okapia johnstoni. Next base: position 55,316,275 of record CM044317.1, read on the forward strand.
GAGATTGTGCTAGGGTATGGGGTGCCAACTAGCTGAATACCTTGAACATGGGTGGGCAGAATAGTTGGAAGACTCACTATTAGATTTCCTTTTATAGCAGGGGGTTATCAAATTGCTCAGGAGGCAGAGTACTTTCAAACCAGAGTAATCCTGAATTTTTCCTAGTTCACAGAAAAAAAGTATGTTAAAATTGACACAGTCTTCTTACTAGTAAGTTTGTCCTACCATAATTATTCTTCCAGCACAATAATTCTTTTAGTATAAGAGTATAATTATTCTTCCACTATAATATAATCACTATAACATCACCTCTGCTGCTAAAATGTTTTATTTCCATTATTTTAAAGTTCAAAGTTTATTTTTACCTTATTTTGTTCGATAAAAGATTTAAGTTAGGTGATTTTTAAAATTTCACATAAATTTAAGAATTTCAATTTGTACTTTAAATTAATAATGTAATGTTAACTGAACATGACAACTATAAGAAATATTAGAAATTACATGTTGTATGAAATATATTTTCAAACAATCAAACTTAGTATTACTGCTTTCTTTTACCTCTAGTCTCAGATATAATGTTCATTATAGCCAGTGGATTCCAAACCATTCTTGGTCTTCAAGTTGATCCAAGTTGCTAAGAGTTGGACAACACTGAGTTTCCCCACTTAAAAGGAAAAATAAAAAATCAAAATGGACAAACATCTTCTCAAATTCCCTTTCCATACTTTACTATACAGTTTTCTTAAGCTGTTAATAGCTACTACTACAATCCAGTGGATACTTGATTTGGGTCATTTTGGGCTTACCAAATTTCACCTGAAGGAAAATGACTTCAATGTACTCTGCCACTTAAATAAATTTGAGGATCAGTCCAAGGTCATGCCATAAAGACACTTATAACAGAATCCTACTTTTTCATTCCAAGATCCAATTATCAGTCAAAAACAGTGTCAATAGCCTTAACACTCCGGTTTCAAGTCAGAATCTAGTAGCCAAGTAAATATTCTAAAATTTTTCACCCCAGCAATTCCCCCATCTACATTCAATTTTTGTCAAACTCTTGCATCATCTGGTTAATTCTGTCAGTTTCATCAGATTACAAACTAAACTGAGGAGAAAGATCATTTTGTTCATCTTTACATCTCTTCTGTATGAGATCAAATTGCCAACATCTGTTGGATCATAGAAAAAGCAGGAGAATTCCAGAAAAACATCTACTTCTGCCTCATTGACTATGCTAAAGCCTTTGACTGGGTGGATCACAACAAACTGTGGAAAATTCTTAAGGAGATGGAAATACCAGACCACCTTACCTGCCTCCTGAGAAACCTGTATACAGGTCAAGAAGCAACAGTTAGAACTGGACATGGAACAAAGACTGGTTCCAAATTGGGAAAAGGGTATATCAAGGCTGCATATCGTCACCCTACTGACTAATCTATACACAGAGTACATCATGCGAAACGCCGGGATGTATAAGGCACAAAGCTGGAATCAAGATTACTGGGAGAAATAGCAATAACCTCGGATATGCAGATGACACCACACTTATGGCAGCAAGTGAAGAACTAAAGAGCCTCTTGATGAAAGTGAAAGAGAGTAAAAGTTGGCTTAAAACTCAACATTCAGAAAACTAAGATCATGGCATCTGGTCCCATCACTTCATGGCAAATAGATGGGGAAACAGCAGAAACAGTGACAGACTTTATTTTTGGGGGCTCCAAAATCACTGCATATGGTGACTGCAGCCACGAAATTAAATGACACTTGCTCCTTGGAAGAAAAGCTATGACCAACCTAGACAGCATATTAGAAGGCAGAGACATTACTTTGCCGAAGGTCCATCCTTCAAAGCTATGGTTTTTCCAGTAGTCACGTATGGATGTGAGAGTTGGACCATAAAGAAAGCTGAGCGCCCAAGAATTGATCCTTTTGAACTGTAGTAGAAAAGACTCTTGAGAGTCTATGGTATAATTTACAATTGAAAATCTGGAAATAAAAGTTTAAATAAAAAGGAAGTATATTCAACTGGACAGAATGTTAGATAGTTGTTAAAAAATAAGTATGAAGATTATAGCAATATGGAAAATGTGTACATCTAGCCAAAATGAAAAGTCAAAAATAACTACATATATACTATGAAAACATCTATATGAAACATACAAATATGAATAAATTTGGAAAGGAAAAATATTGGAAGGTTGCCCCTCAAAATATATGTTAGAGTATCATGATGGGATAATTGACAAATTTATTTTCTTTTACTGCTGAAATGATAAATATATATCAGATATATTTTGTATTTGTTCTGACCCATGACAAAGCTAGCAACCCTTTTCTGTAGATATTTTTAACTACTAAGTAAAAGAGACCATTAGATAAAAGACAACACACATATTTCCACAAAACTTATTACTATTAAGTGATTTAAAAGAACTTAGTAATAAGCAATGTTAAGGCACAAAATGAATGCCAAAAGACCTTTAACAATGAGAAATTGTTTTTTCAATTAAGAAAAATAAACCATAGTTTTGAACTTTTGAGGTCTGGAACCACTAAAGAGGTGGAGTGATAAAGACCAAGAGACACCTTTGAGAATATCACCTCATATCCCATCCTCTACTTACAGTTTTCTCAGGATTATGCTGAAGAGTTGTGGAAGGTTTGTTAAAACTTACAGAATCATCATTGTGAGGTTCAGATATTTTTAGTACAAATTACCAGCAAAGTCCTGAGTAATTTAGGTAATATTCACCAGTGGTAAGTGGGATGGACCAATGAACACATGAGCAACTCTTCTCTGGGTCACTTATACAAGATCACCTTCAAAGGTATCTCAACTTGTAGTTCTATTTAGTAACCCAATTGGAAGAAAACAAGACCAGGCAAAGATCTGAATAACCTACCAGACTGATTTCCACAAAAATTTCATCAGTGAAAGAAAAATCCTTGATCTGTAGTTTCCATTGGGAACTTGGCATCTAATAACATCTGCAAAATTAAAGAATCTCCAAAGATAGTATGGTGTGGTTTACAATGTTGAATCTAATGTCTGCCACCTAAGCATAGCTGGAATATATTTCAAAGATAAGGAAGTACATATTAAAAAATATTGAAATTTTAATTTCTCCCTCTCCAGTTATAATGCAGAGTATTCAACATCAATTCTGTTCTTTCCCCATTTAGCAAACATCAATCCTCGACCTATAGATAACAGCTCTGTAATAATGTATTTTATCACCTCCTCTCAAACAGCAGAAGGCAAGATAGCTCTTTATGATGCTAAGAAAATCTAGGTACCTCTAGGCCTCCAGTTTCTAGTTCACAATCAGAGCAATCCTTTTTACCTCTTTAAATACAGATATAATAAGTGCTTTAAAAAAATGTCAACTATCAAAAGCCAAAGAAAAGCTTATTGAATATGAGATTTTCCTGCAAAATTTCACTAAGGTCAATTTATAGGTTACTATATGCAGAGTACATCATGAGAAATGCTGGGCTGGTGGAAGCACAAGCTGGAATCAAGATTGCCAGGAGAAATATCAATAACCTCAGATATGCAGATGACACCACCCTTATGGCAGAAAGTGAAGAAGAACTAAAGAGCCTCTTGATGAAAGTGAAAGAGGAGAGTGAAAAAGTTGGCTTAAAGCTCAACATTCAGAAAACTAAGATCATGGCATCCGGTCCCATCACTTCATGGCAAATAGAAGGAGAAACAGTGGAAACAGTGGCTGACTTTATTTTTCTGGGCTCCAAAGTCACTGCAGATGGTGACTGCAGCAATGAAATTAAAAGACCCTTACTCCCTGGAAGGAAAGTTATGACCAACCTAGACAGCATATTGAAAAGCAGAGACATTACTTTGTCAGCAAAGGTCCATCTAGTCAAGGCTATGGTTTTTCCAGTGATCATGTATGGATGTGAGAGTTGGACTATAAAGAAGGCTGAGCACAGAAGAACTGATGCTCTTGAACTGTGGTGTTGAAGACTCTTGAGAGTCCCTTGGACTGCAAGGAGATTCAACCAGTCGATCCTAAAGGAAATCAATACTGAATATTCATTGGAAGGACTGATGTTGAAGCTGAAACTCCAATACTTTGGCCACCTGCAAAGAGATGACTCATTTAAAAAGACTCTGATGCTGGGAAAGATTGAGGGCAGGAGGAGAAGGGGACGACAGAAGATGAGATGGTTGGATGGCATCACCGACTCAATGGACATGGGTTTGGGTGGACTCCGGGAGCTGGTGATGGACAGGGAGGCCTGGTGTGCTGCGGTTCATGGGGCCGCAGAGTCGGACACGACTGAGCAACTAAACTGAACTGAACAATCATTCAACTTGGTTTAAATGGACCAACTTCTTTTCACTAAAGAAGTTTCTTTTTACACAAAATTCAGGTAAAATGAGAAAGGAAATAGAGTATTTTAGATTTTTGGTGATGGACAGAGAGGCCTGGCGTGATGCAATTCATGGGGTCGCAAAGAGTCGGACACGACTGAGCTACTGAACTGAACTGAATGTTAAGACTGGGGCTTCCCCAGAGGCTCAGTGGTAAAGAATCCATCTGCAAGGGAGGAGTCACAGGAGACGCAGGTTCGATCCTTGGGTCAGGAAGATCCCCTGGAAAAGGGAATAGCAACCCACTCCAGTATTCTTGCCTGGAGAATCCCATAGACAGAGGAGCCTGGAGGGCTACAGTCCATAGGGTTGCAAAGAGTCAGACACGACTGAAGCAACTTAGCATGCATACACGCAATGTTAAGATTAAACTGAATATAGCAAGATTCCAGGACAACCTAACATGCCAAAGAAACTATCTGCATGTTACATGTTCCCCCATATATTCATTTATTTTAACTGATAGTGTCTCTATCATCTACTAAATAATTATTCTCATAAATATTACATTCTCTGGCATGTTGATTTAGGTTATTTTTATTCCTGTGTAATGTAAGTTGTTAGCTATGCATTAGTCAGAATTACTAAGAATAAAGGAAGACAGACAAGTCCTGGACCAAAAAAAATCAGCTAGGTCTTAAAACATCTTGTGATCTATGATACTTTAAGATGCCAGTTCCTTGAAGAACTATTGATAAACTAAACAATTTGTCCTAGAGTCTAACAGGAAGGGACCGGACCTATTATCTTCTGAGTTCCTATTCTGATGCAAGCACCTGCCAGGGAATATGCATTATATCAATTATCTTCATAACAACCCTGACAGGCAACTTGTTTCCTTACAGATAAGGAATCTGATATTCAGAAGAACTAAGTAATTTGCTTACAGTGGGATCAAGGCCAAAATTGAAACCAAGGACCCAAACTCTAATTTTTTCTTTCATATCTTATTACATTCATTCAAAATACTAGAGATTCTATTCTTTTAAAAGACCCAGTTATAAAGAAAGTAATAACCATTTATATTCTTAGGTTATAGACTTCCTATATTCTATCAGGGAGTCAGGAAAGTGGCCAACAACCTATGTGCTGGAGGCAAAGTGCCTAGCAAAAGTTCCAGCAGGGACCAGCTTCCTTTTTTCATTCTAGCTCTTGGTTTCTCTTTTACTGCTGCACATTATTGGTTTAAAAAACCATGGTCAATAAGACTGAGTAAATCTCGTAGTTCAGTGGTAGCTATCCTAAGAATTTCTAGGTAGACTGTTTTTAGGAAAAATTCATGGCAACTGGATTTAGTCACATGGGCAGGGGATAAGGGAAACAAAAATAATTCTTTCCTTGGTCAAAAGGGTGTTACTAATTCTTTCCTTGGTCAAAAGGATGTTACTAATTCTTTCCTTGGTCAAAAGGGTGTTACATGAATACCATATAATTCAGGGTATAATCCTTCTACATTAGCAACTGAAAATTTTGAATTACTCAGTTTTAATCAAGTAATAAATTTAAATGACCACTTTCCAATTCTAGGTGTTGATTTTTCATGTTTCCTAATATATATAAGTAATTGTAAAAAAGTTCTAAAACTAAACCTATGCACTTGACTTTTTTTGATTAATAAATTCAACAAAGCATTTTTATATTAAGTAATGGTAACTTTTTTAGTCTATTGCAGCTGACTAAAAATAAACAGGCTTTAATAAGAACTAGAACTAACTTAAAACAGGTTTATCTTAAAGAAATAATTTTACCATATTTATTGCAATATTTTTACACTATTATGATCAATACTACCTACAAACAGGATGCAAGGTGTTAAATTTACATTTTAGGGCTTGTTCTGAATCTGAAACAGTTTATTGTCTTATTTTGCTCCCTTGTATTCTCATATGATCAATCAGGAATAGGTATCTGGGCCTAGCTATTTTTCCTTCAAAAGTGTCAATAGTTTTTATATAAAGCTGAAAGGAGAAAGCAGCACCATTCTTCTCCTCCCTTGAACCACCTACTAGCCTAGTGCCTCTCTGTAAGGAATGAGAAAGGAATTATCCACAGCCTCCTTTCTGATAGAGACCACAGTTCATTAAGCACAAAATCTGTGGCTCTGGGATCAAACCTCCTGTTTTTTCTCACTCTAGACGATGGATAAAATAGAAGTTTTAGCATAGCCTTCTGCCCCATTTCCAGACCTGGGTTACTCCTTAAGAGGGAAGCCTCTTTTTCCTTAAACAAATGAGTAAGATTTTCTCTTCAAAAAGGAGACTCTGTGAACATCTAATAAATTATCACTAATTGAACAACTAAAGGCAGCTAATACTCTTCAGTACTGTTGCCAATGTCAATGCTGAATAAGACAGAAAAATTTGATCTCTTCATCCAAACTGCTAACATAATTAGATATGTTCTGATTTAATTCATTTTTATAATTTAACATGGAATTAGGCAGTCTTTATTTAGTTTGACAGTTGCTGAGAACCTACTAAGTGCCAGAACCTACTAAATGCTAAACCTTGGACATAAAAATAACGAAGTTCAGTTGCTACCAAATACATGTGCTCCAAACTTAGATTGGTTGCGGGGTGGGGGTGGGGTGGAGGAAGCTGTTAACCAAGTGTGTTAAATGACACAACAGTGATTTGCACAGCTTACCCCAGAGTACAGGAAATATTTCTGAGAGGAGATGATGCTGGACGAGTATTTTTATAGAAACGTTTTACTTATTTTATTTTTATTCTTTTCCTTATTTTCTCTCTTTAATCTTTTTAATCACTTAGTTTATAGCCCATTTCATATTTTCCTATATCTTTGGTTCCGGAGATGCGAAGTCTCCTGTTTCCTTTTATTTCTGTGGGTGATGTCCATGTTTTGTCACTTCTGTTTGAGTGTACACCACTAGGTATTATTTTCATCGTGGCAATCTTACATGTTCTGGATTCTGGCAATGTAACTCCAAACCAGTTTTGCATTTGTTAACACTGTAGTCCCTGAAGACCAAATTATGATATGGTTACAAAGGAATTTCTACTCCTTATTCTGGCTTAAGGATCCCCTACCACATAAGCAGGTTAAAATCAGACTTGAAATTCACAATAAGACACAGGTTTGGGGATGGTAGCAGACTAAATTTCCTAATTTGGCTACAACAACAGCTCCCATTTCAAATGTTCTTTGAGACCCTGACATTTCTCCCAATGAAGCAGTAGCATCTATGTGCTTTCTCTCTAAACTGGACAGGCCTTTGTGACTACCTTGACAGAATATGGTAAGAGTGACCCTATGACTCCAAACGGTAAGTCATTAAAATGCCACATACATCCTGCTAGTTCGTTTAGGATGTTTGTTCTTGAAACTGAGCCAAGTGCTGTGGGAAGTGTAATCAGCCCATGGAGAGGCTCATGGGCTCATGTGGAAGGAAACTGAGGCCCTAGTCAAGCTCCCAGGTGATTGAGCAGCAACATATCAGCCATGTGACTGAACCACCTGAAAAGTGACTCCCCCTGCCTTAGTTTAGCCACTCCAATGCCATATGGGGCAGAGATGAGCGATCTCTGTTCAGCCCCACCAAATTTGTAGTTTTGTGAGTAAAATATATGATGACTTGTTTTAAATCACAAACTTCATTAGAGTGGTTTGTTTCTTATGCAACAATAGATAAATGAAACAAAATCTCCTCTTTTCATTAGATTTTTTTTTTTCCATCCTGAGTCTCAAGCGGATACTGTTGAGGAAATATCCTTCTGTAATAAAACAGTACTGCATGCTAACAAGGAGAAGGAAATGGCAACCCACTCCAGTATTCTTGCCTAGAGAATCCTGTGGACAGAGGAGCCTGGTGGGCTGCTGTCCATAGGGTCGCACAGAGTCGGACACGACTGAAGCGACTTAGCATGCATGCATGCCTTGGAGAAGGAAATGGCAACCCACTCCAGTATTCTTGCCTGGAGAATCCCAGGGATGGAGGAGCCTGGTGGGCTGCCATCTGCGGGGTCGCACAGAGTCGGACACGACTGAAGCGACTTAGCAGCAGCATGCTAACATATAATAGAAAGGTTTTACCAGACAAACAATACAATCTCTTTTAAGTGTATGTTATCAGCACCCTTGCTAATTACCCTTCTGAAAATTTTAAGTTAGGACTACAAACTTCAGTTACCCCTTTCCTCATATATGTGGCAGGGTCTCATAACTTCCACCTGAGTGTCATAGGTTCATTCCTCCCCAGCTGACCACAAGCCAATTCTTAGTGCATGGAGGCATGTCTTCAATTGTACTTAAGTATAACAAAAAAGCCTATTATTTTGATGCACGAAGGAAGCAGAGTATGGTGGTCCCCAGCCTTTGGCTAGAAACCTGTTTTCTTTCCTTTCTGCAAAACAGTCCTTATAATTGAACTATTCTCATTTTAAACTTCTGAACCTGTGGCCTTATTTTTTTTAAGAATACAACACTGCTTGCAGTCTTCCTGAGCCAGCATAAAATTTCTCTAGATAGCCTTTCTCTCTGTGTAGCCCTTCAAAGATGTTGGTTTTAAGCAAGAGTATGCAACTCTCTATATCTTAAAAGCCCAAGGGTTCATTTTCTGTCCCTGAATGGACATTAAGACTCAAGTCCCAACTCAGGAGAGTTTATTTCTGGGTCCAATAACTCTCTCTCCCCACTAAAGGCCAACACAACAGTAGCTTATAACATGCTTATTGTTGTGACTTTGGGGTACATCTTACTTTCTGGCATTCTGAGAGTTTGCTATCTTTCTTGTGAGCTAAGCTATGTATTTAAACTACACCATTTGTTTTTTATATACTGTGGGATACTTGCAACAAGAGGGGTTCCATATTATTACATTCTACCATGTTTAGAATAGCAAGCTCTTTAGCCAAGTAGAGAGAGAAGGAAAAACATTTTACATAGAGAAAACAGCATCTGCAAAAACTCAGTTGAGCAACAACTTGGTTACATCCTGGAACTCTAAGAAATCTACTACTGCTGCAGTGTAGAGGCAATACAAGGTAATAAGTGGCAAGAAATGAGATGGAGAGGTAGGTAGTTGCTAGATAATAAGCACTTTGTAATACAAGCTAAGGAGCTTGAATTTTTCCTGTAGGAAATGGGAACCACCAAAGACTGTAAAGACATATTTCAGTAGATCACTTCAACAGATTATACAGCATATAGATTTGGGTGGGGGTGGGGGACCTGACAATAGAAAGATCAGATATCTTTGGTGGGGGGAGGAGGGGGAGTGGAGAACAAACAGAGGCCAAAGATGCAGCTCCGAACTATGGCAGTAATAGTAGTGACTGAGAGAAAGGTAGAGGTCAAAAATTTAAGAAGTTACAATGAATACAGATTAGAGAATCAGGAAGAAGAAATTTAGGCTATGTTCCAGATCTGTAGTTTGAGCAACCAAGTGGATATTGGGTTGTAGGAGAAATGGGTTTGATATGAGGAATTCAATTTTAAATACATAGTCAATATCCTGATAGAGACGATCAAAGAGCAGTTAGATATCGTTACCAAAGGGGAACTGTGGGAAATGGAGAGACCATAATTCCACTGTGGATTCCATTTTTATTCTAGGAATTTGCATCTCCAACACTACCCAGCTGACATTAATAATGTCAACTATGGTAGCTAGCATAAGCTCATCCTAGCAACCCAGGAGACTGAAGCTAAGTCTCTGAATTCAGGTATCCAAGCTACAGTTATGATGACCATGTCTTAGGTCTTCTGAAATACTCAATTTTTGGTGAGTAAAACATCTTTAGTGAAGCTATATCATTCCAACACATACACTGAGAAAGGCATTTAAGCCACATTTTCCCTAAGCACCAAGTGCCTAAGAAGAAAAAAAGTGGTTCAGGTCAGAAACAAAACAGATCATTTGAACAGCCCTATGTACATGGCTACAGTCCATGGGGTCCCAAAGAGTTGGACACGACTGAGCGACCTCCATTTCTTTCTTTCTGTGTACTTATCAGATGATCACCAAGGGTGTCACTTTTTACTCTAGAGTCTCTCCTTTCCTTCCTCAACAAGACTAAGAAGGAAATGAGAAATGTTTAAAGTCCCTAGGGAGGACAAATATAAATTAATAATTTCTTAAGTGCCTTAGAGCAAAACTCCTTTGTTGAGTAATTTTTTCCTTTTAACTTTTAATTTTGCCATAATTTGAGGCTCATAGAAAAGTTGTAAGACTAGCAGAAAGAATCTTGACATACATTTTACCCAGATTCTCCAAATTTTAACAATTTACCAATCTGCTCTATTATTTTCTCTATATAAAACACTCATTTTTTCCTGAACTGTTTGAGAGCTAGTTGCTAGCCTGATGAGCTTTTACCCCAAATACTTCATTGTGTATTTCTTAAAAACAAGGTCATTCTCTTATATAATTCAGTACAAATATCAGGAAATTAACAGTGATATGATATGATTATCTAATCAACAGACTCCATTTGGCTTTGCCAATCATCACAAAAATGCCTCTCACAGCAAAAGAAAATCCCAGATCACACTGCATTCAGTTGTCAGTCTCCTTAACATACAACAGTTTTTTAGTCTTTGTTTTTTCTTTTGAAAGCAAAATTTTAAGTTATTTTGTAGAAAGTCCCCCATATTGAGCCTTTCTTAATTTCTCTCATGATTAGATTTCAGGTTATGCATTTCTGGCAGGAACACCATGGAAGTAACATTGAGGTCAATTTGTCACAATATTGGCGAGGCTGGGTTTACAGCTTAGTTCAGGTGGTATCTGATGGTTTTCTCCAGTTACTATTTCTCCCCAGGTGGAGAACGCCTGACACGTGGCACAGAGCCTACAGGATGGAGGTCGTCCCAGCCACCACTGGGTGCCCGCGGCGGGGAGCGCAAAGGGTAGAAGACCCACGCCGCCTCACCCCGCAGCCCTGGGGTTGGCCAGAGACCAGAGCTGGCACCGCAAGTCAGGTCAGTCATATGTGCACACAAGAGCCTGCGCACAGGCCCAGGCAGGCAGCCCAGCAGCAAGGGCCAAATTGGGCACCAGGTGACGGTCCAAAGACCCAGAGCCCTGTGCATATCCAGAGGCCCAAAGTCCTCGGCGGCAGACACAGAAGGAGACCGTGACAGCAGTTACTATTTTTCCTTTAGTAATTAATAAGAATATTATGGGTAGATACTTTGAAACTATCAACATATTCCATTACTGATAAAACACCTGCCAATTTTAATGTCTATTGATGATTTTTGCCTAAAACAATTATTATTTTGATGGATGCCAATTGCTGATTTTCTATTTTGATTATTCTTTCTACTTTCATAGTTGGCATTATATTGATAGTTTAACAAAGAAATTTCTCTTTCCTTTTACCTATCTGTTTTCATCAGTAAGAACTCACGTGTTCTTATTTGGTTCAATGAATTATAACTCATTAGTTTCACTCCTTTGATGCTCAGTTCAGTCGCTCAGTCGTGTCCGACTCTTTGCGACCCCATGAACTGCAGCACTCCAGGCCTCTCTGTCCATCACCAACTCCCGGAGTCTACCAAAACCCATGTCCATCGAGTCGGTGATGTCATCCAACCATCTCATCCTCTGTCGTCCCCTTCTCCTCCCGCCCCCAATCCTACCCAGCATTAGGGTCTTTTCCAATGAGTCAACTCTTCGCATGAGGTGGCCAAAGTATTGGAGTTTCAGCTTCAACATCAGTCCTTCCAATGAACACCCAGGATTGATCTCTTTTTGGATGGATTGATTGGATCTCCTTGCAGTCCAAGGGACTCTCAAGAGTCTTCTCCAACACCACAGCTCAAAAGCATCAATTCTTCGGCACTCAGCCTTCTTCACCGTCCAACTCTCACATCCATACATGACCACTGGAAAAACCATAGCCTTGACTAGACGGACTTTTGTTGGCAAAGTAATGTCTCTGCTTTTAAATATGCTATCTAGGTTGGCCATAACCTTCCTTCCAAGGAGTAAGCGTCTTTTAATTTCATGGCTGCAATCACCATCAGCAGTGATTCTGGAGCCCAAAAAAATAAAGTCTGACACTGTTTCCCCATCTATTTCCCATGAAGTGATGGGACCAAATGCCATGATCTTAGTTTTCTGAACGTTGAGCTTTAAGCCAACTTTTTCACTCTCCTCTTTCACCTTCATCAACTCAGTTTGGGTTATTTTTTTTGTTTTTTTAGTGGGTCTGAGTCCCTCTAAAGAAGAAATTCTTAGTGTTTTTCCATCCCCTTATATGAGAAAGAAAGCATACAGGGGGCTGAGCTGCCTAATTGCCCTTTCCTAGGTGAGATAAAGCTCTAGTTTTCTTGGAGGGCTGGCCCTCCTTACTGAGAATAGAACTGGGAGCACTTCAAAATGCTTACTTTCCCTTTCCACCTGTCAGAAGCATAAGGGGACTTTTCTCAGATCTTCAACATGAAAAAGCAGTGAGACACCTGGAGATAAAAGTCATAAAAGTGTGGGGATCTCCTTAGACTGGATTCCCAGGAGTTCTTAACTCATGCTAGTCCACACTAAGTCTTCAAGCAACTAGTAAGTTTTCATTTAAGTGATCCTACAAACTGCAGCAGCTCGTGCTCTGTATTCACCTGTCTCTCTGGTTTTCACAGTGGTGATTGTCCTCTGACCTCAACTCTTGAGAAATATATTAAAAGTTACTGATTTTCAGTTTCAGAGTTTTTTTCTTGTTGTAAGAAGTGGAGCAACAACTTTTAAGCTCTTCACATGTTAGAGCAGAAACTGGAACTCTCAAGAGATACAGATTTATTTTTCTACTATTTCTTTCCCCAAAAGTTATTAATAACATAAATTAAGGCACAGAATGTGCTAAAAGAGGTAAAGAAAAAATTTAAGGTTTATTTTAGGTAAAACAATACCCACTAGATTATATTATATACCATCCCCTCATTTCTCTTTATCAGTCTACCCTGTTGTGGCAGGAGCCTTGTTTGCCATGGGCATATTGCATGCCTGGTGCATAAAACAGTATGTGGCACACAGTAACCATTCAATAAATATTAGTTAGACTACTGAGCTAGGAGATACGGTGCTTTTCTTCACTCTGATTTCCATTATCATAAGGCTAGAAAGGGGCCAAATGCAGCCCTTGACTTCTTCTGGGTTTTGTGTTTCATCACCAATTGAAATAGAAAACAATTTTAAATCAAAGAGCTTTAAAGTATATTTAAAATACTATTAAATACAGTAACAACAGAATTTCTTTATGGCAACAGAAAACTGACTCATCCTCTTGGTCATCTTGGACATGAGATTTTTTTTTTAACCTCATTTATGGATATGTTCTATTTTTTCTTACAATACTGCTTATGTTTACTTACCACATCCAAGAAACTGAGGTAGTAAACTCATTAGATATTTTTTAAACAAGCTAGGCAGTATGGTCAAAGGCAGAATTTAATATTTAGAACATTTGGCACATTCAAAGACCACAATTAGACAGATCTGCTATGACTGAGTTTCATGCAATCCAATTAGAATGCTTTCATTACTGGATAACTTTTGCAACTGTACTTTTTGACTTCCATTTTAGGATGTCAATATACTTTAAAATACTTCATCTTACTTATACATATTTCATTAAAATTACAGTATTTAGTTAAAGTATACTACAATATATAAGCCAATATTGGCAATATAGAAGCCAATATGTTAAGATAAAAAGAGCCTGCTGAAAATTTTTTACAGCTACAGATAAAATTTTAAGAGGTTTAATACCAGATACACAGTTTATAAGAAAACAGGAATATTCACAAAGGAAGATAGCAGGGAACTTACCAGAAAGATGTTAATGTTGAAAAAAGTTCTCATAATTTGATAAGATAATATTAAAATAAAATGAGAAATATGAACTCCATCTCGAAAGTAATGGGAACTCACTGAAGAATTTTAATCAGGAAAGTAATTAAATTAACTTTTATAAAGATTATTTTGTTTAATTCCCTTCATCACACTAATTGTCTTAAACTTATTTATTGTGCTTCCCCAACTAGAATGTAAAGTCGATGAGAATATAGATTGTATCTGACATATTCATTGTCATACCCCCCAATACCTATATGTCACGTGCAGCAGGTAAATAACAAAATTGGCTGAATGAATTAACATAAACAACCAGTTAAGAAGCTAATGCTTTTGGGTGGGGCTGGGCAACAAAACAACAACAACAAATAATTAAGATCCTAACCCAATGAATTGTTAGTAGGGGCACAGTCTCAAACCAGCCTGAAAAATATTAAAAACTGAGATTTGAAAACTGGTAACCAAAAGATGTAGGCACTGAGGAAAAGTAAAAGTAAAATATCATGTGTGGAATTTCAAAACTTACTACAAAGCAAAAACAATAAAGACAGTGTATCAGTGGCATAAAGGTAAACAAACAGATAAATGGAATAGACTGGAAAATCCAGAAGCAAACCCTTACATTTAAAATCAGCTAGTTTTTGATAAGGGTGCCAAGTTCATTCAGTGTGGAAAGAATGGTATAAATGGTATGGAACAATTGGGTAGCTACATACTAAAGAATGAAGCTGGACTCTTACCTCACACTATATACAAAAATTAATTCAACATGGATCATAGAAATAAACTATAAACTCTTAGAAGAAATTACCAGGAGTTTATCTTCATAAACTTGAATTAGGCAATAGCTTCTTAGATATAACATGAGCAACAAAAGAAAAAAAGAATAAATAAGTTGGATGTTATAAAAATTAAAAACTTTTGTGCTACAGAGGATACTATCAAGAAAGTGAAAAAACAACCCACATAATGGAAGAGAATATTTGCAAATTATATAGCTGATAAGAGTTGTACCAAGATTATGTAAAGAACTCTTACAATTCAACAACAAAAAGGCAAATAACACAATTTTTAGATGTGGAAAGGACTCAAATAGATGTTTCAAGAAAATACTCAAGTAGCCAAAAAGCACATGAAAAGATGCTCAATGTTATTAGCCATTAAGGAAATGAAAATTAAAGCCACAGTGATATACCACTTCACGCCCATTAGGATGGCTAAAATTATAAAAGAGAGAACAAGTGTTGATGATGGTATGGAGAAACTAGAACCCTCATTCACTGATGATAGAATTGAAAAGTTATATAGTCACTTTGGAAAACAGTTTTAAAAGGTTAAACAAAGTCAGCATATGACCCAATAATTCCACTCATAGGTATATCCAAGAGAAATTAGAGCATCCAGCTTATATAAAAACTAACATACACATGTACACAGCAGTATTATTTGTAATAGCAAAAAAGTAGTTTAACAACTCAAATATCTAGCAACTGATTGATGGATAAATAAAATGTGGCAAATCCATATAACAGAATATTACTCAGTCATAAAAAGAAATGAAGTATTAATATATGCTACAAAATAGATGTACCTTGAATATATTATGCAAAGTGAAAGAAGCCAGACACAAAAACACAAATATTCTATAATTCCATTTACATGAAATATCTAGAATAGGTAAATCCATAATCAAAGAAGCCAGATTAATGGTTACCTCAGGTTGATGGTGGAAGATTAGGAAAAGTGACCACTAATGAGTTCAGTACTTTTGGGAATGATGAAAATGTTATAAAATTATTAGAAAGTGGTGATGGCTGTACAACTCTGTGAGTATACCAAAACTCAAAGAACTAGTCTCTTTAAAAGATGAATTTTATCATATGTAAATTATATCTCAATAAAGCTATATTAAGATATAACACACATGCACTTCTGGACTTTTGACTAGACCATTTGCCTCCCTGGTGCTTTCCAGCTGACTGCTGCAAAATGCTCAAACAAATTTCAAAAATAAACCATACCAAAACTCTTCCAGATTTATAACTATAGGCCTGAAAGTTAATTTAAGGAACTGTTAGAGTGTGAAGTCCTTGACAGCCATAAAACTATCAATAGCATAGTTCTATTTCCCTTCATTCCTGACCCTGTTGTTTATTTCCTATCACATTATCTTATATATAGTGAGCGCTCAATAAAAGTTTGCTCAAATGAATCTTCAAAAAACAGTCTGGGAATGTGAATGGTTAGAAGAAGTATTGCTATCACGAGGCTTTCCAGAGGAGTACTGATTTCTGAATTCCAACTCTTTCTATTTTTAACCTTCAATCATTTTGAGGGGAGGAAAGATGTGAGATGTGAGAGTTGAACCATAAAGAAAGCTGAGAGCCAAAAAATTGATGCTTTTGAACTGAGGTGTTGGAGAAGACTCTTGAGAGTCCCTTGGACTACAAGGAGATCAAACCAGTCAATCCTAAAGGAAATTAATCCTGAATATTCATTGGAAGGACTGATGCTGAAGCTGAAGTTTCAATACTTTGGCCACCTGATACAAAGAGCTGACTCATTAGAAAAGACCCTGATGCTGGGAAAGGTTGAAGGAGGGAAGAGAAGGGGACGACAGAGGACGAGATGGTTGGATGGCATCATCGACTTGATAGACATGGGTTTGGGTGGACTCCGGGAGTTGGTGATGGACAGGGAAGACTGGCATGCTGCAGTCCATGGGGTCACAAAGAGTTGGAAACAACTGAGCGACTGAACTGACTAACTGAAGATTTGAGAAATCTTCAGAACATGATCCTAATATAAGGGGTGCCAGTATTACTTTCTTGAATTTTTCATTAAAAACATCTTTCATGCAGAACATCTCCACAGCAGAGTTGATATAAAACACAGCAAACACCCTTGTAGCCTCTTAGATTAGGGAATGGGGTGGTCTGGTTAATATCCACTCACTAAACATAGATTAGTACTTGTCAAATGCATTGGAACAGAATGTACAACAAATTGAGTTGATGTGATCTTATCTTTCTTGAATAAATCAGACAACATTTAGGTATCTTGCACTGCCTTAGGGTCACAGCTGTAACCAACTATCATTATTCTTTATGTTAGGTTGTTGCTGCATGTGTATTCAGTGAGGAAGTTTCAGTTAATGCCAGATAGACTAATTTTCACTATAGGACAGTGAAACCAAGAAAATTAAAAACTCAAGTCTGCAAGCTGAAACATCTTTTAAAAAATAAATAAATAATCTGTAATTTACCACTAAATTATGAAGTAAAACAAAAGAAAAGCTGAATGAAAACTTAACTAGGAAGAATGCTGGCATTTGGGAATCCTTTCAAAGAGGAGGGACCAAAGGAGTAAGCTTCATACAGGCTTTCAAATATGAAATGTTTGGTGGACTATAAAGAGAGGAGGAACAGAAGGATCTCTGCAAATACTGGTTTGATGAAGACACAAAAACAGAAAAGCTAATTTATTTATTTGTGCCTTTTAATATCTTTCTCTGTGTCCATCCCAAGAAACAGACAACCACATCAGGCCAAGCAAACACGGGTGCAGAGTTATAATGCTCTTTACATGTTATGTTCACAGCAGCAATTTTATATGGCCTGGAAATTTCATCAAATCTGTAAGTTTCCAGGTGTTGTCAATTCCACCTTTAAAAATCACTACTGTACACATCAGCAAAAATACACCGCTTAAAATATCTAACAGGGTGGCTTACTAGAACAAGAGATATCCCATGAAAGGCACAGTAAAAAGTCTACAGAAAATCATATGTAATATTTAAATATCTTATTGATTGTTAAGTAAACAGAACATCTACCTTGGAACTTTAGGTTAAATGAAGGTAAAGTTAACCTCCCTTTCCCCACTCTCTTCATTCTCTAGCCTGTCCTCTAAAACAGCATCTTTGAAAAGGCAGCTGCAAATTTTTCTCTTCAAAAATCAACTCTAACACATTTTAAAAACTAAGAAATAGTTATATGTATTCACGGGGGGAAAAAATCTGGCACTAAACTTTTCTTCTGAATTCCCATATACAGGAATCAAAACAATTCACAAAAGATATCTGTAAATTAGACAAGTAACCTCATGCATATTAGATATGTGCAGAAAGATCATAATTTTAAACAATTATAATTTGGGATATAGATTTAAAAAAAACAAAAACTAAAAAGTTGATCCTGTATTAAAATGTCACTTGAACACAGTAAACATTGTTCTGTGTTTTATGAAGGCTCACGGCAGGGCTAGGTTTACATTTAAATCACTGACATTATTTGGTAATTATTCATTTTGGGGTAAAATCTAATATGGCCACTCATGTCATAAGACCACATACTATAAAGTTGGAAGGTATCCAAGAGCTCACTAGCCTAAATTTTCTCATTTTACAAACGAACGAGGCCCAACTAGTTAACTGATTTGTCCAAAATGCCTGGTGCTCTCAAGATTCAGACAGAGCAAAATGATGGATTTATTATCTTTAACATTGAAACTAACTGAATCACATTTAATCAAGAAGAAACATCTTTCAAAAGCTTAATTTTTACTTTCACCATTAAGTGATTTTCTGAGTTTGAAAGAACATTAAGTAGCAATCGCTTTCGGTAATAAAGGAAAGCTTCAAATATTTCCTCAAGATCTAAAGCAATGGAAAATTTTAAAATAATCCAGGATAAACAACAAGGTCCTACTGTTTAGCACAAGGAACTATGTTCAATATCCTGTAATAAACCATAGTGGAAAAGAATATAAAAAACAATGCATATATATGTAAATATATATATGTAAAACTTAATCACTTTGATATACAGCAGAAATTAACACAACATTGTAAATCAACTATACCTCAATAAAAATAAATAAACGAATAAAAATTGACCAGGGAAGTCCAAAGTTAGGGTTCTCCCTTTTATCTTTTTCCCACAGTAGTAGATGCACAGAATCTTGTATCTGAATTCGATCTAAGGAAAGGAAAATCATTAATGGAGCAATTTAATCCACAAACTGCCATCTCCTCAAATAATTCTGATGGGTTTGTCAATTTTCTGCTAACCATTGCAATATGCTTTGGTATCCTGACCATTGTGGACTAGACATTTCCAAAGAGGGTCTGACTTGACCTACTTAGACCTTGACATCTGGAAACTGCATTGTTCCCCATCTTCTCTCCACCACCTGTGAAAAAGATCAGAAAGGTTAGTTGGCGGGTCCTAAAGATGAGATGACAGGCCTGTAGATGCACCTGTGGCCTCTGACCTGTGAGCAGGATTCTTACTTGCATGACAAAGTGAAGCAGCAGCCTGGATTTCTAGAAATATAAGCAATTTTCATTTAAATGAATTGTTTCTGGAGACCCGGGGTAGATAGCACAAATGAGATGCTCATAAATTTTCTTAGCAAATTCTTAACCCTCATTTTTACTGACACCATAATTTTTGTATGAATAAGAAAGAGTAAGTAAAGAGATCTGAGGGTAGAAATTTTTTAAAGAAAGAAAAG
This sequence comes from Okapia johnstoni, assembly GCA_024291935.2. Lineage (NCBI taxonomy): Eukaryota > Metazoa > Chordata > Mammalia > Artiodactyla > Giraffidae > Okapia > Okapia johnstoni. The sequence continues at coordinate 55,336,005 of CM044317.1, forward strand.
CGTTATTTGCTCTGTTTGGCTTCAAGATAAAGCTAATATGTAGCATGCCAAAGGTTAACCAAAATATCTAATCCGGAATCCAAAGAATAAATATGAAAATTAAAATAACACTGAGACACAAAGATCTGAAGGATAATGGGTACCCACAGTTACTATGCAGGTGTTCCACAGACAAAGATGGCTTTCTGGCCCTGCTATCTATCCCTAGAGGCTTCAAGCTTAAGTCTGATACAGAACTACACTATAAACTGTAATGATTTCATTTTCTCTATCCTTTGAGATATTAGAAAGGTCCAAATTATGGTCAGACTGCAAAACTAAAAGTAAAAAAAATGCACAGAATTGCTTGTGGGTGCCGTTAAAGAAAGTGAATAGACAACTAGAAGAGTGATATCACAATGAGGAGCCTCACAAGGAGATTGGCATCATTACACGATTGTCAACTATTTAACCAACTGAATTACTTAATTCTGATTTCCTTTACCTATTTATTCCTTAATCCACCATTACTGAAATTAGAAGATCTAAAATCATGCTCCTAATGAGGGAAATCGTATCTCTCAACAACAACAACAACAAAATATACTGGTCTCAACAGAGTCACCAAAATTCCTCACAAAGCGAGTCACAAAACCTAAGAAGACAATATATGTCATTATGCTTACTTAACACTGCATAGTTTATCATACAAATCAGGACACTATCGAAAGTGAAAGGGGATACTATTAAAAATTACACTACGAAAGGATGCAGAGCAACAGGAACTCTCATTTACTGCTGATAGAAATGCAAAATGTTAATAACCACTTCGGATAGTTTGGCAGTTTCTTACCAAGTTAGACATATATCCAACCATACAACCAACTCAGCAGTCATGTTTCTAGTTATTTTCCCAAGTGAAATGAAAACATGTTCATGCAAAAATCTGTATGTAAGTTTTTACAGCAGCTTTATTCATAATCACAAAAAACTGGAAGCAACCAAGATATTGTTCAACAGGGTAATGGACAAACAAACTGTCAGACATCCATACAATGTAATACTATTCAGTGATAAAAAGGAATAAGCTAGTGATTCAGACAAGATGGATATAACTTAAAAGCATCTTTCTAAGTGAAAAAAGCCAGACCTGAAAGGTTACATATTATGCAATTCTCTTCATATGACATTCTACAAAAGGTGAAACTAAAAGTACAGAAAAACAGGTAAGTGGTTGTGAGGGATTGGGGGAGTGGACAGCAGTTTACTAAAGGGGACACATGGGAATTTTTAGGGTGGAGGAAATATTCTGGAGAGGTGGATACCTGATACTATGTATCAGGTAAAGCACAAAGAACCTTACAACACATAAAGTGAACTTTAATATATGTACATTAAAAAAAAAATCAACCAAGAAGTTGGGGACCTCAAGATGGAATGCAGACATAATCTCACTGAAAAGAGTACAAGAAAAAAAAAAAAAAAGGAAGGAGCTGACTTAAAATTACTTTGGATAATCATGTTTTGATTGGAAACAGTAAGGGTAGAAGAAAAAGGAACTGTATGTGAACAGTTCTCTAGTTGGCGGGTTGTTTCTTACAGTGGGAGAAGTTAACCTTTCTGAAACTGCTTTACCTGTATGCCACAGTTGAATAAGGAGATGGATGATAGACGGTGGAAGCCAGGCTAAAAAGTTCAGATAAACAAAAGGGGAAAGCTAAAACAATTCTATGGTATGGGATTAGTTAGCGTTATCAGTATGAACTGATGTTTAGCTTAATATACATACAGATGAAAAGATACAGAAATAACTATAGATGTTATATATAAACATATATATATATATATATATATATATATATATGAGAATTAGTATATATACACGTATTTCCTTGCTCTGTCTGTTGAGACGGCTAGAAGCAATGACATTCCAGTAGCAATGAGCATATTCATTGCCCAGATATTGGTTTATAAATACCACTAAACATGGAACCAGGGCTTCTTGGAGAAATGGTTGATTCTATGACAAGGGTAGGGAAAATACAAGATGAGCCCACAGCATCCTGCAGTGCCAAAAAGGAAAGAAGTTTTCAAAAAACCCAAAAGGATGGGGACTTAAGAGCCAATCTGAAAGAGCTTCCATCTGCCAAAGTCAGAAGCACCCGAACAGCAAAGTAACATAGTAAGAAATTATAACTCTAAGTATAAAATAAATATGCACAAGTCCATATTGATATAAATAAATGATTGAAGAAATAAATGAGGGAGAAAAGACAGATCTTCCTTACAAAATTTCAAATAATTTATACAGATACTCTAAAAGTTTAATCTACCCCTCCTTTGAGCATGGGCTGGACTTAGTGACTCATGAAGAACAGAGCATCAGGGGTAGAGGCAACCTTATAGTGAAGAAGCCTAGCAAACCCTGCCTTGGCCAGATGACTCAAGGTTAACATCAACAATAGTAAGTCATATTGATAGAATGTACCCCTAATATTATGTGATGAGAAGGGCAATTTATTCCTGTGGTATCATTCCCCCAAAAAACATAAACTCAGTCTACATGAGGAAAACATCAAGCAAACCCAAACTGAGACATGATAATAAACAAAATAGCTGACAATACTCCTCAAATCTGTTAAAATTATGAAAGATAAAGATTGATAAACTGTCAAAGAACAGAGGAGACAAAGAGACATGATATTTCTAAATGCAATGTGGTAGCCTGGATTGAATCACAGAACAAAAAAAAAGACATTAGTGGAAAAGCTAGCAGAATCTGAATAAAGTCTAGAGTTTAGTTAATAGTAATATACTGTTACTGATTTCTTAGTTTTGACAAATGTACCATGGTTGTATTACATGTTAACAATAGGGAAAATGAGATGAGGGATAAAAAAACTCTGTAACATATTTGCAACTTTTCTGTAAATCTAAAATTATTCCAAAATAAATAGTGTAATTAAAAAGTATGCCAGGAAAAAATGGGACATTATGCTCATCTCATGTATGTACCAAGTCTACCTTCATTTTTAACATCCTTTGTTGAAAATCTAGAGCATAACAGTTGAGTTTGTGCTATCTGGTGATAAATAGAAAATCTAACTGGATTCCATCACTGCTAAAAAAAATTTTTTTAGACTTGCTTTTATAATTTCTAGCTATAAATATATATTTTTAAATGCTTTAAAAAAGGCTCCTTGAACTGATTTGGGGGGGTGGGGGTTGGGGATACAGAAGAAAAGATAATTTGTAATGAAATTTAGAACTTCCTTTCTGTTCAGGTTTTATATTTAGGGCTTAAGTATTTTATTCTTGCAGAAGAGATAAGAACATGGCAACTGGAAAAGAAACCCCATTACTCACAAGATCACTGGTGAACTGGGGAGTCCACAACACTACTGCATCTCAAGAGAGATAAGAAACAAACAAATTGGTTGAGTTTAAAAAGATCACTTACAAGGATAAATGGGAGTAAAAGAAGATACTGAAAATTGACAAGCCATCTTCTCTCCTCCACTGGTAGCAAACAGGCTGCATGTTTTAATTAACTTTTTGTATTAAAGCAACTCTGTCTGCTGAAAGACTAACATTCTCCTTAGAGAGCTCTTGTTGCCAGAAAATACCTTCTATTTTGGGAGGGGTGGGTGGGAATAAACTAGAGAGAGTATAGAAATCATTTGGAAGCAAACATTTTTCTTTATGCTCTTCTCCCTTCAATAGCTGTATGAAGAGGGTAGGTGTTTAAGGGAGTTACAGGTATTTCTAAGTACACTAAAATGGCATAAACCCATATATTTCATGGGGGAGGAGGTGCATGCTGCTGCTGCTTCTAAGTTGCTTCAGTCGTGTCCAACTCTGTACGACCCCATAGACGGCAGCCCACCAGGCTCCCCCGTCCCTGGGATTCTCCAGGCAAGAACCCTGGAGTGGGTTGCCATTTCCTTCTCCAATGCATCAAAGTGAAAATTGAAAGTGAAGTCGCTCAGTCATGTCCAACTCTTAGCGACCCCATGGACTGCAGCCTGCCAGTCTCCTCCGTCCATGGGATTTTCCAGGAAAGAGTACTGGAGTGGGTTGCCATTGCCTTCTCCGGGGAGGTGCATAACAAACTAGAATTATAGACAAAATTACTTTCCAGTATGTCCAATATACCAATGTGCATTATAACTGAACCTAATATAATAATAACACAATAAATATTACCCTTAATTTTCCCATAGAATCCATTTTATTTATTCATTTAGTCAATAAATATTTACGTTCCTTATGTGCTAGGCACATTTTTTTTTTTTTAACAGCTCTGTTTGTTTGGGGAGAGAAAAGATACATGCTCGTTATTTTAAAATTCAAACAAGTGCAAAAATGACAGGCAGTAAAAACCATTCTACAACCTAACACACCCAGAATTTAACATTTGGTGAAAAAGAATCTAGACATTCCTCTTTTGTCAGGCACATTAATAATTTATTAAAAGCAATTTATCCACTTTTCAAGTAAGTTTCTTTAAAAAAAAGGATAACTCAGCTAAAGAGTTTGAATTTTTAAATCAATATTAACCCTAGACTCTCTACCCTTATTAAAAATAATCTGAAAATTCAGCCCAATGATTTTCCTTCACCTGAAATGTATCTAATAGAACTTTTCTGACTATTTCTACTTAGCCTATAGTACATAAATGGTCACTTACTACCTGCAGCAGTAAAAAGTAACAGTAAACAACAAAACAAAACCAAAAAAAAAAAAAAAAAACCAGTAAAATACTTAAGTGTTGAAAATCACATTTAAAGGCAGGGATAGAGGGGTGAAGACAGGGAACTACACAAGTCGTTGCGTATTTCTCTTGAATTTTACTTCCATGTTCATCTTGAAAATTCTCAACAGAAAAAAGTTTAGGCATTTTCTTACTAAATACAATTTTAAATTAACTTGGGCCTGATTAACTAGGTTAAATCTGAGAGTGAAAAATGACCATATCTAAAGCTTTCACAGCATCTGAATTTTTAATAAAGTGCAAACAAAACATATTCTCTTCTAAGTGATCAGTTATCCCTGTTCCCACCCACCTTTCCTTTCAGTCTCACTTACATTGATATCAACAGATGACTTGATGGATCCCCCTGACTTCCATCCTGGCCTCTCTTCACTTTCTCCTCACCTCACTCTACTGTCAGAAATTATAGGTATACTCTGGAATTGATTTCAAAGCTTGGCCTTCCTCTTCTTGACGCTTAGCCTTTGTTTTGGGTCTTCTCTTGCTGTCCCGTAACTCAATACCCTGTCTTTATGTCCAACTGGGGGACTGCCCATGTCTCTACCTACTCTTCTTCTCAATATCATTTCTGATACTGCTGGGGCTATTGATCTTTTAAAAAAACAAACAAAAGACAACATTTGGCTTTATTATTTTTCCTCTATTGTTTATCTATTTTCTATAGCTCTGATTTCTGCTTTTTATTTTTACATTCCTTCTACTTACTTTGGGGTTACTTTGCTCTTCTTTTCTAACAGACTTCTTCAGGTAGAAGATTAGACTGTTGTTTTAAAGTGAGCATATTTATTTCAGCTGTTTCAACATTCTTGTCTGTTAGTTCCATCATTTCTGCCTTTACTCGGTCTGTTCATTCGGTTGTAAGTTACATTTTCTCAATTTTTGACACGTCTATAATGTTTTTTACTGTATGCTAAATATTGCTGATTTATATTATTGAGTGTTAGATTCTGTTAAAAGAGGATTGGACTTTGTTTCTAATGGGCAGTTAAATTACATCTAAACCAATTTGATCCACTTTGATCCACTTTGACCCACCAATTTGATGGGGCTTATGTTCAGGGTGGGTGTAGAATAGTCTTCATTCTAGAATTTAGTCCTACTACAAAGTAGGTGACCCTTCTGAAGTCTTCCCTGAATTTCTCATGTATTCAGAGAGGTCTTTTTACTCTGGTGATGGGAACCCAAATGACTTCTGATTTCTGTACGAGCACTGGGAATTGTTCAGTTTACAGCTCTTAATAACTTCTTTCCTAGAAGCGGTTCCTTCCCAACATCATAGCATTTCACCATAGCCAATGTGCAGAAGTGTGGGACTCCTATACGGATTTCTAGAGCTCTTTACCTATATAACTCCTTCCTCTATGGTATATTACCCTTAAATTCTAGCCACCATGGCTTCCCCAAACTCTGAAGTTTGTGTCCCACACCACTCAGCAATACCATAGGGTTCTATTTGGGATTTCCCTCCTGTACCACAATCTGGAAACTGCCTCCAGGCAGAGAGCCACAGCAATTTCAGAGCTCATCTCTTCTGATTCCTTTAGGAATCAGACTGTTAGACTGCCAGCTGTCCAGTATGTGAGGACAATTGTTTCAAGTATCTGTCCAGTTTTCCAGTTGTTTATATACATGCAGCAATTCTAGATCCTGTACTCTCATGGTGAGAAACAAAAGTCCTTTCTCACAGTATTTGACTGTATATCAAACACTATGTATAAAACAACTGTAGAGACTACGTTAACAAAAATGAATGCAGTGAGCCTATTACTTCAAAAGATCATTTTTTGCCAACAATAAAATTAGAACGTTCAGGCAAAAATTAGAATTGCAGAAAACGTATCATCCACCATAACCTTGACAACTTTCCAACACTTACTCCTTACTACTTTTCGGATAAGATCAGTGGTGATACTAACACATATGTGGAGTTTTTTATATCGTATACTAACGCTTTGCACACCTCAGTGAACCAATATTTCCAAATGACCAATGCATGGTACAAAATTATGGGTGAGTAAAATATTCATTCAAAATAAAAGACAGAACAATAGATTTTAATGTAATAATATACAAAAGTTCATTGAAATGATTTCAGATTCCACACTGCAACTAACCTTTAAGAAACTACTACCTGTCAAGTTCTGCCATAAGATCGAAGAAGAATACTCAACTACCTGAAAAATGATTAAATTACTCCTTCTTTTACCAGCTGCTGCTGCTGCTGCTAAGTCACTTCAGTTGTGTCCGACTCTGTGCGACCCCATAGACCAGGCTCCCCCGTCCCTGGGATTCTCCAGGCAAGAACACTGGAGTGGGTTGCCATTTCCTTCTCCAATGCATGAAAGTGAAAAGTGAAAGTGAAGTCGCTCAGTCATGTCTGACTCTTAGCGACCCCATGGACTGCAGCCTACCAGACTCCTCCGTCCATGGGATTTTCCAGGCAAGAGTACTGGAGTGGGTTGCCAGTGCCTTCTCCCACATGAGAAGGGATCTCTAGAATTTAACTTTACCTCTTTTCTTTGCTCCCATAGCTCTATAGCTTTCAAAATAAGGTTTTTAGAATTTATCCAATTTCTGCGTAACGTCTATAGCCGGCCACTACTCACTGAATACTACTCAGGCCTTTTAATACACTTGCTGCTGTTGTTTTAGTTGTTATGTCTCACTCTTTGCAACCCCTGGACTTTAGCCCACCAAGCTCCTCTGTCCATGGGATTTCCCAGGCAAAAATACTGGAGTGGGTTGCCATTTCCTTCTCCAGGGGATCTTCCCCACCCAGGGATCAAATCCGTGTCTCATGCTTGGCAGGTGGGGTTCTTTACCACTGAGCTGCTACCAAATAACAATAGCCAACACTTGTTAACTAGCTGCCAAACAGTATTCTAAGCATTTTATATAGTGCTTAGAACTCATTTAATTCTCAAGAGAACGTAATAAGGTATTGTCACTAAAGTTACACAGCTTATAACTGATAAAGTAAGAATTCAAATCCAAGCAGTTTGGTTTCCAAGTCTTTACCCTTTGCCTTGCCTACCGCACATTTTTCCCTCAGGAAACTTAGCCCATTTTCATGGTTGTTACTATCATCTCAAGATTGAAAATATCTAAATCTTTATCTCTAGGTCTAATCTGTTTAACTGCTTGCTGAACTTCAACCTGGATATTCAGCATATCTAAAACCAATGTATCTTTCTTGTTCACTCCCTGAACTCCTTTTCCAAACATTGCTCTTTCACTGGTACCATCCTTTCCACCTTTGGTCAATCCAGGCAATTATGATTTTTCTTTTCCCCTAAATTTCAGAAACATCTATGTCAGTAATTCTCAAACAATGATTCATAACCAAAAGTCTACTGTGGTGCATAAAAAAACAGTAATATAATGTGCTGTTCTATTTTAAAATCTGTCCTTAATTCTACGATAATTCCTATATTTTATTGTTAGAATCTTTTTTCTTTTGTGAAATTGTGACAATAGATAATATTTTTAAAATGTTTTTTCGTGAATTGAAAAGTTGACAATACTAGAATGATTCCCAAGTTATTTGGTTGATTTGTTTTAAAAATTTACTGATCTAGGAGATTTGAAAATCTGCAAACTACTCGTCTAATACTAACATTATCAGTTTACCAGGATCTGCTTTTGACTGTCCCCTTGCTTCTCTAATATCATCATGTATATCAAGTCAGGAGTTCTTCTCAAAGACAGGCCCAAACAAAAGTAATAAAAGTTAGCAACTTTTGCGGTAGGATCAAAGAATTAGAAATGTACTGAAATTGTCCAAATTCCAATTCTATGTTATGATATAAATCCTCACAAAAGTAGACTTAATAGCAAGTTTTTCACTATGGTCCAATGTGCGAAGTCACTTCAGTCATGTCCAACTCTTTGCGACCCTATGGACTGTAGCCTGCCAGCTCCTCTGTCTATGGGATTTTCCAGGCAATACTGGGGTGGGTTGCCACTTCCTTCTCCAGGGGATCCCCCCAACACAGGGATCGAACCTGCATCTCCTGTGGCTCCTGCACTGCAGGTGAATTCCTTACCACTGAGCCACGGGGGAAGCTCAATTGCGAAAACAGGCATTATCAGTTGGTTTTTCAAAATGTTCAAGAAAGATACTGTTGTCTTCCTGCCTTTAGACTCAGTTAACTATTCTTAAACTCATTCCCTTCTGACATACTAGACAGCCCCACCTATCTATGCAATAAGGAATTATGTTCTGTCCTTAATTCTTAAGCTTTTCTAACAGCTTTGCATGGAATTCTTTTTACAGTCAGTCTTAATCATGGTAAAACCACCTTTTACCAAGCACTTTCTTTTTACAGTCAGTCTTAATCAGGGTAAAATCACCTTTACCAAGTACTTTCTGATATATAATCTTACTTAATTCACAGATACCTAAATGGATTTCCATCAATTTTTACTTTTACCACCAGGCTGAAAGCAAGTAGCATGTTTTGAATGACAACATATCATTGAGAAGAAATATGAAATATCTGCTCTAAAACCCTTTTCATAACTAAGAATAATGTAGCTTAAACTCACACAGTTAGTAAGTGAATGTACACAGTTGAGGCCAGAAAGCTAAGCCTTCTAGGTATCTAAGGAATTGCAGGAAGAAGGTGTAATTCACAGGAAAAGAAAACCCACAGTCATATAGAACCAAGTCAGAAAATTACTATATTCCTAGAATTAAGCAAAACAGTGGGTTAGGATAAGGTCAGAATATACATAATACAACAGCTTCACTAATGGCCAAAGGGAGCACAATTGCTTTGGGGTCACAATGACCAAAAGTCATGCTGATGTGCAAGCTTCCTGGGGAAATTTGAGAGAAAGAAACCCAAGAAGCCAGTGAGGATGAAGAAGAAAAATAATCTACCCTACAACTTAGCCACTAAGAAAGGTGCAGTGCAGTCAAAAGATTAGAGTTTTGATCCATCAATAGTTACATGAATAAACAAAATTTAGTATATCCATACTATAGAATAATACTCAGTTATAAAAAAACTGAAATTCTGATACATGCTACAACATGGATGAACCTTGAAAACTGCTCAGTGAAGTAAGCCAGACAGAAAAAGACAAATATTGTGTAATTCCACTTATATGAGGTACTCAGAATGGGCAAATTCATAGAGACAGAAAGGAGAGTAGAGTTTACCAGGCATGAGGAGAATGGGAGTCAGGAGTTATTGTTTAATAAGTACAGAGTTTCTGTTGGAATTATGAAAAAATCCTAGAAGTGGACAGTGGTGATGACTCTATACCAATGTGATTATACTTAGCATCAGTGAAGTATATACATTAAAATGGTTAAAATGGTAAATTTTATGTTATGTATATTTTACCACAATGGAAAAAAAATGGAAGAAAAAATTAGAATTTTGGAGGTATGAGGAATTTTTGGTTTTCTAAGCTAGTTACCAACTTATCAACTTGTTAGTTTAGAGTTATTTCCCCTAAAAACATTTCTTGAAAAAAATAGTAAACTCAAACATTTTTATCAACAGGTACATATTTTGACAAACATATAGGAATTACAGGCAGCTCCAGGACAACAGTCCTGGCAGTATAACCAATCCTGACTGTTCTTATTCAATGGTTATTTAATCATCCTAAAACTTATTTCTACAAGACAACCATTGTCACTTTTTTTAAAATCTCATTTACCAGGGGAGGGACCAAGAACTCCCTTGATCAGGATGCCACAGGGATGGAAGACCTCTGAGACTATATAACTGAATCAGCTCAGCAGACCATTCATTTTAGCCTCTCTTGCTCTTAACCTAATAGCGTCCTTCTTCACTGTGCCTGGGATCACATCTCAAAAGCCTAAAGAAGCCAGAAGCCAGGCAAGAAATGTAAATTAATGAAGCATGGGCATGAATTTGGGGAGAGGCAGGAAGATGAAGAAAGCTACAGCAGCCTGGAGTGTTTCTGTCATACCTACAGAGCACGGTCAATTGCTGCCAAGTGGTAATGCTAGCCCACTTTTCCCATACTTTCTGAATTTTTTAAAGAGGCTGCAAATTCAGATTTTTTGAACTTACTCTAAAAGCTAAGCAAAAACAGATCTGAGGACCCCAAGTAGCCTACAGACCCCAAGTCTGTGCTTTTTGCTCCATGCATATCCTTCTCCAAACCATGAAGGAAAATGGCAGCAAACAATACTTTCTAGTTATGCTGTATCTCATTTTGCATAAGGACTTCAATTCCCTGAGAGCAAGGCAGTAAGCAACATTTCAAGGAACATAAAGAAAACCAAAGGAGTGAACCAAAAAGAAAATCTACATACTTAATATATGAAAAGTAAAAACCTGGCACTTCAAATAATCATCCAACTTTCACAATGTCAGGAACTGAGATGAGGGCTATGCTAAGTGGAGAACACTGTAAGAAAATACTAAGCAGCTAGAATAAAATTTTTAAAACTCTCTCAGTTTCAGTTCAGTCGCCCAGTCATGTCCAACTCTTTGTGACCCCATGAACCACAGCACACCAGGCCTCCCTGTCCATTCACCAACTCCCAAGGGGGGTCCACCTAAACCCCATATCCATCAAGTTGGTGATATCATCCAGCCATCTCATCCTCTGTCATCCCCTTCTCCTCCTGCCATCAATCTTTCCCAGCATCAGGGTCTTTTTCCAATGAGTCAGCTTTTCGCATCAGGTGGCCAAAGTATTGGAGTTTCAGCTTCAACATCAGTCCTTCCAATGAACAAGCAGGACTGATCTCCGCTAGGATGGACTGGTTGGATTTCCTTGCAGTCCAAGGGACTCTCAAGAGTCTTCTCCAACACCACACAGCTCAAAAGCATCAATTCTTCGGCGCTCGCCTTTCTTTAGAGTCCAACTCTCACATCCATACATGACCACTGGAAAAGCACAGCCTTGATTAGACGGACCTTTGTTGGCAAAGTAATGTCTGCTATTTTTTTTTTTTCTTTTTTTTTTTTTCTTTTTGATCATGTGATGTATCTTATTTTTTTTTTTAAATTGATTTTAGTTGGAGCTAATTACTTTACAATATTGTAGTAGTTTTTGCCATACATCGACATGAATCAGCCATGGATTCACATGTCTCCCCCTCCTAACCCATCCTCCCACTCTCCCTCCCCCTCCCATTCCCCCTGTGTCATCCCAACCTCCCATCCCCTGACATCCGTCCCATGAATAGAAACATGGAATGGTGGTTCAGCTTCACATATGACAATATACATGTTCAATGTTATTTGTCCCCAGAACGTCCAACCTCACCTTCTCCCTCAGAGTCCACAGGACTGTTCTATGCATCTGTTCTCCTTATGCTGTCTCACATATAGGGTTACCATTACCATCTTTCAAATTCCATATACATGCATTAGTATACTGTATTGGTGCTTTTCTTTCTGGCTCACTTCACTCTGTATAATGGGCTCCAGTTTCATCCATCTCAATAGAACCGATTCAAATGTATTCTTTTTAATGGCTGAGTAATATTCCATTGTGTATATGTACCACAGCTTCCTTATCCATTTGTCTGTCGATGGACATCTAGGTTGCTTCCATGTCCTGGCTATTGTAAACAGTGCTGCGATGAACATTGGGGTACACGCTCTCTTTCAATTCTTGGTTTCCTCGGTGTATATGCCCAGCAGTGGGATTGCTGGGTCATATGGCAGTTCTATTCCCAGTTTTTTAAGGAATCTCCACACTGTTCTCCATAGTGGCTGTACTAGTTTGCATTCCCACCAACAGTGTAAGAGGGTTCCCTTTTCTCCACACCCTCTCCAGCATTTATTGCTTGTAGACTTCGGATAGCGGGCCATTCTGACTTAGTGTAATGGTACCATCAATTGTGGTTTTGTGATTTGAATTCTCTAATACTGAGTGATGTTGAGCATCTTTTTCATGTTTGTTAGCCACTGTATGTCTTTCTTTGGAGAAATTCCTGTTTTATTCTTTGGCCCATTTTTTGATTGGGATCCGTTTATGTTCTGGAATTCAGCTGCAGGAGTTTTGCTTGTATCATTTTATGAGATTATTTGTTTTGTCTGTTGCTTCATTGCTATTATTTTATCTCCATTCTGAAGGCTGTCTTTTCACCTTGCTTATAGTTTCCTTTGTTGTGCAAAAGGCTTTTAAATTTTTAATTAGTCCCATTTGTTTATTTTGCTTTTATTTCCATATTCTGGGGGTGGGTCACTGGAGGATCCTCTGTGATTTATGCGGAGAGTGTTTTTTGCCCTATGTTTTCCTCTAGGAGTTTTATAGTTTCTGGTCTTACGTTTAGATCTTTAATCCATTTTGAGTTAATTTTTGTGTATGGTTTAGGAAGTGTTTCCTAGTTTCATTCTTTTACAAGTGGTTGAACCATTTTCCCAGCACCACTTGTTAAAGAGATTGAGTCTTTTCCTCCATTGTATACTCTTGCCTCCTTTTCAAAGATAAGGTGCCCATAGGTGCAGGGTTATCTCTGGCTTTTCTATTTTGTTTTCCATTGATCTATATTTCTATCCTTGTGCCAGTACCACACTGTCTTGATGACTGTGGCTTTGTAGTAGAGCTTGAAGTCAGGCAGGTTGATTCCTCCAGTTCCATTCTTCTTTCTCAAGATTGCTTTGGCTATTCGAGGTTTCTTATACTTCCCATACAATTGTGAAATGATTGTTTAGTATCGTGAGAAAATACCATTGGTAGCTTGATAGGGATTGCATTGAATCTATAGATTTGCTTGGGTAGTATACTCATTTTCACTATATTAATTCTTCCAATCCATGAACACAGTATATATCTCCATCTGTTTTGTGTCCTCTTGATTCTTTTCAATCAGTGTTTTATATTTTTCTTATAATATAAGTCTTTTGTTTTCTTTAGGTTAGAAATATTCCTAAGTATTTATTCTTTTTGTTGCAATGGTGAATGTATTCGTTTCCATTTTTTTTCTTTATTTCTCTTTCTGTTTTCATCATTATTGGTGTATAGGAATCAAGGGAATTTCTGTGGTGTTAATTTTTGTATCCTGCAACTTTTACTATATTCATTGATTACCTCTATAGTTTTTCTGGTAGAATCTTTAGGGTTTTTCTATGTAGAGATCAAGTCATCTGCAAACAGTGAGAGTTTTACTCCATTCTTTTTTCTATCTGTATTCCTTTAATTCTTTTTTCACCGCTCTGATTGCTGTGGCCAAAACTTCCAAAACTATGTGATAGTAGTGGAGAAAGTGAGGGCATCCTTGCCTGTCCGACTTTAGGGAAATGCTTTCAGTTTTTCACCATTGAAGGATAAATTTTGCTGTGGGTTTGTCATATATAGCTTTTATTATGTAGGTAAGTTCCTTCTATTCCTGCTTTCTGGAGAGTTTTTTATCATAAATGGATTTGATTTTGTCAAAGGCTTTTTCTGCACTATTGAGATAATCATATTGTTTCTTATCTTTCAATTTGTTTAATGTGTGAATTACATTGAATGATTTGCGGATGGTTAAAGAACCTAGCATACCTTGGATAAAGCCCACTTGGTCATAATGTAAGAATCTTTTAATATGAAAGTTGATCTGTTTTGCTAGAATTTTATTAAGGATTTTTGCATCTATGTTCATCGGTGAAATTGGCCAGTAGTTTTCTTTTTTGTGACATTCTTTGTCTGGGTTTGGAATAGGGATATGAGGCCTCATAGAATGAGTTTGGAAGTTTACCACTTCTGCAATTCTCTGAAGAGTTTGAGTAGGTTAGGTGTTTAGCTCTTCTCTAATTTTTGGTAGAATTCCGCTGTGAAGCCGTCTGGTCCTGGGCAGTTTGTTTGCTGAAGATATCTGATTACAGTTTCGATTTCCGTGCTTGTGATGGTCCTGTTAAGATCTTCTATTTCTTCTGGTTATCAATTTTGGAAAGTATACTTTTCTAAGATTTGTCCATATTCTTCCAAGTTGTCATTTTATTGGCATATAGCTGTTGGTAGTATCTCTTATGATCCTTTGTATTTCTGTGTAGTCTGTTGTGATCTCTCCATTTTCATTTCTAATTTTGTTGATCTGATTCTTCTCCTTTGTTGTCTTGATGAGTCTGCTAATGGCTTGTCAATTTGTTTATCTTCTCGCAAACCATCTTTTAGTTTGTTGATTTTTGCTATGGTCTCTTTTGTTTCTTTTGCATTTATTTCTGCCCCTAAAATTTAAGATTTCTTTCTTCTACTAACCCTGGGGTTCTTCATTTCTCCCTCTCTAGTTGCTTTAGGTGTAGATTAGTTTTATTTATTTGAGGTTTTCTTGTATTCTTGAGGTACCCTGTATTTGCTATGACCTTCCCCTTACATTGCTTTTACAGTGTCCCATAGGTTTTGGGTTTGTTGTGGTTTCATTTTTCATTCGTTTCTATGCCATATTTTGGATTTCCTTTTTGATTTCTTCTGTAATATGTTGGTTATTCAGAAGTCGTGTTGTTTAGCCTCCATATGTGGAAATTTTAATAGTTTTTTTCCTGTAATTGAGGTCAATCTTACTGCATTGTGGGCAGAGAAGACGCTGGGATGATTTCAATTTTTTGAATTTACCAAGGTTTTTAGAATTATGGCCCAGGATTGATCTATCCTGGAGAAAGTTCCATGTGCACTTGAGAAAAAGGTGAAATTGCTTGTTTTGGGTGGAAAGTCCTGAAAAATCGATTAATCTAATTTGTCTATAGTAATCATTTAAAGTTTTGTGTTTCCTTGTTAATTTTCTGTTTTGTTGATCCTACCATTTTTTAAAAAGTGTGAGTGGAGTATTAAGTCTCCCACTATAATTGTGTTATTGTTAATTTCGCCCTTTCAACTTGTTAGTATTTGCCTATATATTGTTGTCTCCTATGTTGGGTGCATATATATTATATACATTTGTTACATCTTCTTCTTGGATGACCCTTTGATCCATTATGTATGTCCTTCTGTGTCCTTTCACACCTTTATTTTAAAAGTCTATTTTATCTGAAATGAGTATTGCGACTCCTGCTTTCTTTGGTCTCCGTTTGCACGAAATATATTTTTTCCATCCCTTCACTTTTCAGTCTGTATGTGTCCCCCTAGTTTTGAGTGGGTCTCCTTGTAGACAGCATATGTAGGTTCTGTTTTTTTGTATCCACTCAGCCATTCTTTGTCTTTTGTTGGGCATTCAACCCATTTACATTTAAGGTATTATGATAAGTTATAGGTCCAGTTGCATTTACTTTGTAGTTTTAAGTTCGTGTTTAAACTCCTTTCTGTGTTTCCCTGTTTAAAAAGATCCTTTAGCATTTGTTGGAGAGCTGGTTTGGTGTGCTGAATTCCCTCAGATCTTGCTTGTCTTAAAGCTTTTGATTCCCTTTCATATCTAATGAGAACCTTTGCCGGGTACAGTAAGTCTGAGTGGGTGGTGGGGTTGTAGATTTTTTCTCATATTTCATTACTTTAAGTATGTCCTGCCATTCCTTTCTAGCCTTGAAAGAGTTTCTAATTGAAAGATCAGCTGTTTTATCCTTATGGGGATCCCCTTGTTTGTTATTTGCTGTTTTTCCTTTGCTGCTTTTAATGTTTGTTCTTTGTGTTTGATCTTTGTTAATTTGGAATAATATGTGCCTTGGGTGTTTCGCTTGGGTTTATCCTGTTTGGACTCTCAGGTTTCTTGGACTTCTGTGACTATTCCTTCCTCATTTTAGTGAAATTTTCAACTATTGTCTCCTCGAGTATCTTTTCATGGCCTTTTCCTTTTATCTTCTTCTTCTGGGACTCTATGAATTCGAATGTTGGGCTTTTCATATTGTCCCAGAGTCCCGAGCTTTTTCTCATTTCTTTTGATTCTTTTTTCCTCTCTGCTTCGTTTATTTCCAACATTCTATCTTCTACCTCACTTATCCTAACTTCTGCTTCTGTTATTCTACTGTTGGTTCCCTCCAGCGTTCTTTATCCCCTTTATTTCATTATTTCAAGAATATACTTGAGACTCCTTTTTATTTCTTCTAGGTCCTTGGTAAACATTTCTTGCATCTTCTCAATCCTTGTCTCCAGGCTATTTACTGTAACTCCATTTTATTTCAGTATTTTTGGATCATTTTTTACTATCATTATTCTAAATTTTGTTCAGATAGATTCCCCTATCTCCTCCTCTTTGTTTGTTTGTGGCATTTATCATTTTTTCCTTTACTTGCTGAGTATTATCTCTGCCTTTCATCTTGTTTTAGATTGCTGTGTAGGCGTTGCCTTTCTGTGTATTCTGGTAGTTTAAGTTCCTCTTTATAGTGGAGGTTCCTCACTGTGGGTGGGGTATGGATGGGTGCTTCAAGGTTCCGTGGTTGGAAGGAGCTTGTGTTCGGTGTTCCTGGAGGGTGGAGCTGGATTTCTTCTCTTTAGAGTGGCAATGGAGTGACCCCAGTAATGAGTTTTTGAGATGTCAATGATTTGGTGTGCCTCTGGGCACCTGTATAATTGATGCTCAGGTGCTTATGTTCCTGCGTTGCTGGAAGTTTTGCATGGTATTCCTTAACTCTGGAACTTATTGGCACCTTGGGGTGGAGCTTGTTTCAGTGTATATGTGAGGCTTTTGGAAGATCTCTTATTAATTAATTTTTCCTTCTGGCTTTCAGTCTTATTCTTGCAGTAGCCTCAAGACTACTCACCATCCATACAGCATCAATAATAAAACTTAGTTAATGGTGAACAAGATTCTCCACAGTGAGGGATACCAGAGAGTTCACTGAGTTTTTACATGGAGAGTGATGGGGAGGGAGTTGAGGTGATCAGGATGAAGGAGGGGGACTCAAACGGGGGAGGAGCAGCTAGCCAGTAAGCAACCTTCCCTCTGTGCTCCTCCACAGTCTGGAGCCCTCAGAGAGGTTCACATAGATACGATAGAGAAGGATGGAGGAAGGC
Organism: Okapia johnstoni; assembly: GCA_024291935.2. NCBI lineage: Eukaryota > Metazoa > Chordata > Mammalia > Artiodactyla > Giraffidae > Okapia > Okapia johnstoni. Next base: position 55,353,625 of record CM044317.1, read on the forward strand.
CATAGAAGGTCGAGGATGAGTAGAAAGGGATGAAATCAAGAGGGGAGAGAGAGATCTGGGCAGTATTCTATTGGGGGGCCGAAGTGTTCTCCGGTACCCAGAACACCCTCAGAGATTCACAGAATTGGGTTAGAAGAGAAGGAGGAGGGTGGGAGATTAGAGGTTCCCTGGGGGAGAAAAAGAGCGTCAATAGAGGGAGAGAGTAATCAAGCCAGTAATCACCTCCTGAGTAAAAATGGGTACTAAAGATTGTATTCTTAAATTGCAAAACAAAAAAATTTTTTTTGGATATCAAATATGTAAAAGCAAAATTAAAAATCTGGATAGAGGTTAGACTCTTATAAATCATACATTATAAACAAAGAAAAAAGGAAAACATAAATAAAAAGAAAAAGACAGTAAAAACAGTATACACAGTAAAAAAAAAGAAAAACAGGAAAAAACCAGTTAAAAAAAATAAATAATAAAATAAAATAAAAAAAAAGAAAACGCAAAAAGTATAGATATATGTACGCAGTTTGTTTTAAAAAATAGGGTTGTTTTTTTTTTTTTTTTCAAGGGTAGTAGTGGGTTATGAAAATGAAAATTAAATGGTGTAATAGAGGTCTTAAAGAAACAAGAAAAAAAAAAAATAAAAAAATAATAATTAAAAAAATAAAAAATAAAATAAATGATCATAGTAAAAAATATATATCCCGACTTACTCTGGAGCAGTTGTGGAGCCGTGTGGTCTCTTCAGTTTCAGATAAATCCTTCTTCCTGCTTATGCTATTCAGATCTATAGCCCCTTTCAATGTAGTCCCGTTTAACTACAGGGATTTTTTAAATCTGTTGGCCTGTCCCTTCCAACTCGCTTCCCTCTTGTTAATTTGGCTTTTGTTTTGGAGGTCCCTTCATGTCTAATTTCCGCCCTGCCACAAAGGGGCGGAGGTGGTCTCTTTAGGATCACTGTGCACAGTCCTGCTGTGGGGGGAGAGGACCACTGCAACCAAATCACTGGCGTGTGTGTGGAGAGCTCACAGTGTCTCCGCCACACTGGTTCACCCCCGCTCACGGCGTGTGTGCTTTCCCCATCTACCCCGCTCAGGCTTCAGGTTACTCTGCCGGGGGGTGGGCCCTGATATGCGCTCACTTCCCAGGTTTAAAACTAGCAACAGGTTCAGGTTCCCGGTACTCCACAAAGGCGCAGACTCAGTTGGGCCGGCGGTTTTGCGCCGTTTCCGGTCAGAGCAGCTCAGGCAGCCGGGAGTTTGGCGAGCGCACACTCCCCTGTTGGGGCGATGCCGCTTATCACCTCCCTGGTCCCCGCCTCAGTTTACGGGCGCGCTTCCCGGGTACTCCACCGAGGCGCAGACTCGGTTGGGTTCGCGGTTTGCGCCGTTCCCGGTCGGAGCAGCTCAGGCAGCCGGGAGTTTGGCGCGCGCACCGACCAGGTGTGGCTTATCACCTCCCTGGTCGCCCCGCCACGGTTTACGGTTTATGGGCGCGCCCGGCTCCGGCTCCGGTGTGCTTTGTGTCATTCTGGGGAGTTGGTCTCTGCTGCGACACCTCCCGCGGCTGTAGACCCTCCGGATCTCAGGCCCGTCTTTGCTAGAAACTGGGAGCCTGTTTGCAGTTGGTAGGGGTGCCCTCTCTGGAGCCGAGTTCGCCCCTTTCCGGCTCTGGCTGGTCCCGCCTGCCCGCTGTGTCCGACGGGGGATGGGGCGGTCCGCAGACCAGCTAGCTCTTCCCCTGTATCGCTCATTCCTTTGTTCTGTGAGCGGGCCAGGCAGTGCCTTAGCTTTGGGCTTTTCGCGGTAGTTCTCTCTCTCTGCTTCCCACAGTTTAGATTACTATCTCACGTTAGCGGCCCGGTCCTTACCCTAAGCAGTGCCGCCCGCTCCTCTCCGTTCAGCCCCCACTTGCCTGGTGGCGATGCGGGCGTCTGGGGTTCTTTACTGGAAGTTGCCTTTAGGCACTAATCGTGGGTTTTATTTATTGATTCTCCCGGTTTATGTTTGCCCTCCGAAGATTCGAAATCTCCCCCAAACCCGCCGGTGAGAAGGTTACCTGGTGCTTAGAAATTTTCTCCTCTTTTACGACTCCCTCCACGCCAGGACGGGTTCCTCCGTCCTAACTCTTTTTGTCTCTCTTATTTATCTTATAATTTCTCCTACCCTCCTTTCTGAAGATAATGCGCTGACTTGATTAATGTCTGACGTCCTCTGCTCGCATTCAAAGTAGTCTTGTGAACTTTGCTCAGCTTTCAGATGTTCTTTCGATAAATTTTTGGGGAGAGAGAGTGGATCTCTCGTCCTATTCCTCCGCCATCTTAGCCCCGCCTCAATGTCTGCTTTTAATATGTTGTCTAGGTTGGTCCATAACTTTCCTTCCAAGGAGTAAGTGTCTTTAATTTCATGGCTGCAATCACTATCTGCAGTGATTTTGGAGCCCAAAAAAATAAAGTCTGACACTGTTTCCACTGTTTCCCCATCTATTTGCCATGAAGTGATGGGACCGGATGCCATGATCTTAGTTTTCATGAATGTTGAGCTTTAAGCCAACTTTTCACTCTCCTCTTTCACTTCATCAAGAGGCTCTTTAGTTCTTCTTCACTTTCTGCCATAAGGGTGGTGTCATCTGCATATCTGAGGTTATTGATATTTCTCCCAGCAATCTTGATTCCAGCTTGTGCTTCATCCAGCCCAGCATTTCTCATGATGTACTCTGCATATAAGTTAAATAAGCAAGGTGACAATATACAGCCTTGACGTACTCCTTTTCCTATTTGGAACCAGTCTGTTGTTCCATGTCCAGTTCTAACTGTTGCTTCCTGACCTGCATACAGGTTTCTCAAGAGACAGGTCAGATGGTCTGGTATTCCCATCTCTTTCAGAATTTTCCACAGTTTATTGTGATCCACACAGTCAAAGGCTTTGGCACAGTCAATAAAGCAGAAATAGATGTTTTCTGGTACTCTTGCTTTTTCCGATGATCCAAGCAGATGTTGGCAATTTGATCTCTGGTTCCTCTGCCTTTTCTAAAACCAGCTTGAACATCTGGAAGTTCACGGTTCACATATTCTGAAGCCTGGCTTGTAAGAATTTTAAGCATTACTTACTAGCGAGTGAGAATGAAGGCAATTGTGCAGTATTTTTGAGCATTCTTTGGCATTGCCTTCTTTGGATTGGAATGAAAACTGACCTTTTCCAGTCCTGTGGCACTGCTGAGTTTTTCCATATTTGCTGGCATATTGAGTGCAGCCTTCACAGCGTCATCTTTCAGGGATTTGAAATAGCCCAAAACTGGAATCCCATCACGTCCACTAGCTTTGTTCGCAGTGATGCTCCTAAGGCCCCATTTGACTTCACATTCCGGATGTCTGGGCTCTAGGTGAGAGATCACACAACTGTGATTATCTTGTCGTGAAGATCTTTTTTGTCATTCTTCTGTCCACTAGAAATTAACACAATAGGGAATATGATCCCATGATTTACAATATACCTGTCCCCCCTATGGCACAACATGAAATATCTGCTGTATCATTTTTGATCCACTATCTTGAATTCTACCTATTTTTTACAACTGTGTTGCTATGACAAATACAGAACTGCAAGTGTAATTTGCAACTTCCCAGATTTCAAGTGAAAAAATTCCTGTTTTGTGAATTGTTTTTTTGAAATTCTTGAGAATACTTGAAAAAGATAAAGAATGAGAAATCAACTGGAAAAAGAGGGAAATATACTGGAAAAAGCTGCTTTCATGAAGTTTGACAGATACAGGAGCCAAGAAGAGTGGAGAAATAAAAGCAAATTTCTTTTCTGTTGTTTTTTATTTTTTTATTAATTTATTTATTTTAATTGGAGGCTAATTACTTTACAAATAAGACCCTAGCTACTACCCTCCAGAGTATCCCTTCTCTGGCCAAGAAGAGTCAGAATTCCTTCCTTAAACTTTAATCCCAGTTAATTTATCCACAAATATACCATTTTCCTTCTACTAAAAACAAAATATATAGTAGGATCCAGTAGCATACATGTTTCTATCTAGGTACCAAGCTAAGCATATTGCAATGTATCATTAATCGTCACAAAATATGAAATAGGTTCCCTTTTTTTTCCATCTCTGATCAAAGTAAACAAGTCCCTACCATCATGAGGCTTCTTTTCTAGTGGGAGAGACAGACAATAAACAACGCAACAAGGAATGTACAACTGCATTTATCACCAGAGTTAAAAGGAGTTGGGGTAAGGCACTACTAATTCATTGAAAAGGCAAATCAACTTATCCAAAGAGAATCTCTGTGGAAGTTAATGTACTATTGAGATCAAAGGCTAAACATGTTTTCACCTAGGCAAGGGTCTCCTGGCAGGGGTAAGAGCGTGTAGAAAGCCCCTGTGATGGAAGGAAACACAATGAGCTTTGAGGTAGAGTACAAAGCCAACGTGGCCAAAGCAAAAAGAACAAAGGAAAGCATGCTGTGAGGTGGGCAGAAGAAAGAGGCCATCCATGGCCCTGCTACTTACAAGTCTCCATCTTCAGAAAAAAAACCACTAAAGTTATAGAAAAGAGCAGAGTGCATGATTTCGATTTGTTGGGTATCCTTTATGCATTTTTAAATTAAAGAAAAAAAATATCTACAGAAAAGAAAAAATATCTACCCTTAGCAACTTTCAAATACACATACAGCATTTTACCTCATCATGCTATATGTTAAATCCTTGGGACTTAATTTATCATATAACCAGAAGTCTGGTACCTTTTGGATACACCTTCAAGTATTTTGCCCACCTTCCACCTCACACAAGCTACAAGGTGGCTTCCCTTGTACTCAGTTGGTAAAGAATCTGCCTGCAATGCAGGAGACCCGGGTCGATCCCTGGGTCGGGAAGATCCCCTGGAGAGGAAATGGCAACCCACTCCAGTATTCTTGCCTGGAGAATCCCATGGACAGAGGAGCCTGGTGGGCTAATAGTCCATGGGGGTCCCAAAAGTTGACGTGACTTAGCGATAAACTAATACCACCTCCAAACCACAATCTATTCTCGGTAATCTGTAAGTCTACTTCTTCTTATTCTTTTATATTCCACATACAAGTGATATTACACATTTGTCTCTCACTGTCGAGAACATACAGTATGTGCCTTTTCTCTGACTTATTTCACTTAATCAAATGCCCTCAAGATTCAAAACAATTTTCCACAAAGGCAAGACTCCTTCTTCTTTATGGCTGAATAATATTCACTGTCTGTGTGTATATGTACCAGCTTTCTTGATCCATTCATCTGCTGATGGACACAGCCATATCTTGGCTATTGTAAATAATGCTGCAATGAACATGGGAGTGCTATATCTTTTTTTTGACATACTGATTTTATTCCCCTTTAGAGAAATACTTTGGAAGTGAAATTGCTAGGGTAATATGGTATTCTATTTTCAATTTCTTTGAGTTACTCTCCATACTCTTTTCCACAGTGCCTGCACCAGTTACATCCCCAACACAGTGCAAAAGTCTCACCAACAGTCCTCACCAACCGTATTTATCTTTTTGATACAAGACATTCTAAAAGGTGTGAGATGATATTTATAGTAATTTTGGACTGCATTTCTCTGATGGTTGTAATGGTAAACACTATTCATGTACCTGTTGGCACTGGCATATCTTTCTTTGGAAACATCTATCCAGATCCTTTGCCTAATTTTTATTGGATTTTATTTTCCCCATTGAGTTGATGAGTTCTAAACATATTTTAGATATTATTCCTTATCAAATAATATTTTGCAAATATTTTCTTGATTTTAGTAAGTTTGCCCTTTTCATTATTTTTTTTTTTGTGTTGTTGATGGTTTCCTTTGCTGTACAAAAGCTTTTCAGTTGATGTAGCCTCATTTGTTTTTTTTCTTTTGTTTGCTTTTGTTTTTGCCTGTTTTTTGTGTCAATAAAAAATATAATAATCCATTGCCAAGACCTTATGTCAAGGAATTTTATCCCGTTTCTTCTAGGAATTTTATGGTTTAAAGTCTTACATTCAAATCTTTAATCCATTCTGAGTTGAAATTTTGTGTATGTAAGATAAGTCCAGGTTTCATTGTTTTTATGTAGCCATCCATCTTTCCAACCTCATTTATTAAAGGAAACTTTAATCCCATTGTATATTCTTGGCACCTTCCCCCATTGTATATTCTTGGCTCCTCTATTATAAATGAATTGACCCTGTATATATGGTTTTATTTCTAGGGTCTCTACTTTGTTGCATTCATTGATGTGCTTGTTTTTAGGTCAGTGCCATAGTGTGTTGATTACTACAGCTTTGTAATTTAGTTTAGAAATCAGGAAGTGATAGCCCCAGACTGGTTATTCTCAAGATTGCTTGACTATGTGGGGGTCTTTTAAGGTTCCACATAAACTTTAGGATTGTTTATTCTATTTCCATGAAAACTGTCATTGGAATTTTAATAGGGGTTGCAATGAATCTTGCATTTCTCTTCTGACTTTACTCATGGACTTTGGTCATGTAGATTTTTTAAAGGCAAATAAACCAACACTTTGAGTTTAGGATTTTGAGTCATAATTTTAGAAAAGCTTTATAACTCTAAAGTTATAATTAAATTCTCCCATCATTTCACATTTTATGTTTAAATCTCTGACCAATCTGGAGTCTATCCAAATATATAATGTCAAGTATTGACCTAACACATTCTCTTTCCAGATGGCTACACAGTTATACCAATACCAGTTATTAGAGTTCATCCTTACTCCCACTCAAATAACACATTGCTTTTACCATATCTTAAGTTACTATATTTTCTAATTTATGCCTGAATTTTCAATTCTGCTCTATTAGTTTGTCAGTTCATACACTAGTATTACATTGCTCTAACTGAAACTTCATAGTATGTCTTAATATCTAGAAGGGCTAATCCCCTTTTCATTGCTCTTCTTCAATGTTATTCAGGGTTCAGTATGCACTTTATGACTAGTGTTCCAAGTATTTTCATTTAAACCACTTTAATTTGTAAATTAGCATGGGAGAATTGGCTTCCCTGGTGGCTCAGATGGGAAAGAATCTGCCTGCAATGCAGGGGACCGGAGTTCAATCCCTGGGTCAGGGAGATCCCCTGGAGGAGGAAATGGCAACCAACTCCAGTATTCTTGCTTGGAGAATTCCACCGGCTACAGCCCATGGGGTGGCAAAGAGTCAGATATGACTGAGTGACTAACACACACACACGGGAGAATCAATGCTTTATGATGTTGAGATTTCCTATTTGAGAACATGGTATGTTTATGCTGACATCTACTTTTGAGTTTTTCAGGAATATGGGGAGAAGATTGGAAGGAGGCTAGGTGGATAGATTAGACTAATGCAGTTTGTAGTAACTGAAGGATACAGAAGGGATAAACTGGAGAGAGAATAGGGTGGTTAAGAGGGCACAGTAATATTTAATCACCCAGAAAAGCCTGCCAAGGGGGGAAGGAGTGGTAGAAAGAATAAAATCAAGTAAAGAATGTTTTTCAAGGAAAAAAAACTGTCAACAATTAGGGCAGAAACATTTTAAAATAAATCCATTAGATTTACTGATACAGAAGTCTTTAGTGATCTTACTAAGATCTATTTTGGGAAGACTTATAAGGTTGGAAGCCACAGTGGGACTTCTATTCCATTATGGCCAAATAGAACAATTTTGTCCTAATTCGATCCTAAAAGGGTCTTCCTGAAGTCAAAATGCACTAAATTTGGAATATAACTCTACGTAATTATTCCTAAAATGGAGTTCAAACATAGTCTTAGAAAAGGGCTGTGGAATAACTCATGCAAAGAATGCATGGGTCCAGAAAACACTGCCAATAGAAAGAAGGATCAGGAAACAGAGTAGAAAGTAACAGCTGTAGAGCAAAGGGGATGGCAAACATGAAGCAAATTTTCTCCAAACCAAACTAAGCTATAACTTTACAGAACGATTTGGCTTGCAGTTAGGCCCTGCTAACATTCTAAAGCACAGCTGGAGATTCAGATAAAATAGGTGACTCCTTAAATAAGATGCAACAAACAAGCCCCAGCTGCTCAGAAATGCTTGCTTCTGCATCTTTTCAAGATTCCACTCTCTCCCTCCCTCAACTTCACCCCCAAATCCCAACTGTGCTTTCTCTTTTGGTTAGTCCTAATAGAAGCATACAGACTTCCTTGGTAGGAAAGTAAGGATACTGGTAGGAAAGTTAGGGTAAGAATTATTCTTAATTCTTTCCTAATATTCAGACAGTGGAGGAGGGAATGGCAAACAACTTCAGTATTTTTGCCTTGAGAATCCCATGAATATTGTTGTTTTTGTTTAGTCACTCAATCGTGTCCGACTCTGCAACCCCATAGACTGAGCATGCCAGGCTTCCCTGACCTTCACTATCTCCTGGAGTTTGCTCAAACTCATATCCATTGAGTCAAAGATGCCATCCAACTACCTCATCCTGTCACTCCTTCTCCTCCTGCCCTCAATCTTTCCCGCATCACGGTCTTTTCCAATGAGTCGGCTCTTTGCATCTGGTGGCCAAAGGATTGGAGCATCAGCCTCAGCATCAGTCCTTCCAATGAATATTCAGGGTTGATTTCCTTTAGGATTGACTGGTTGGATCTCCTTGCAATACAAGCGGCTCTCAAGAGTCTTTTCCAGCACCACAGTTCGAAAGCATTCAGTCTTTATAGTCCAAATCTCACATCCATACATGACTACTGGAAAAACCATAGGTTTGACTATACGGACTTTGTCAGCAAAGTGATGTCTCTACTTTTTAATACGTTCTCTAGGTTTATCATAACTTTTCTTCCAGGGAGCAAGTGTCTTTTAATTTCATGGCTGCAGTCACCATCCACAATGATTTTGGAGACCAAGAAAATAAAGCCTGCCACTGTTTCCATTGTTTCACCATCCATTTGCCATGAAATGATGTGACTGGATGCCATGATCTTAGTTTTTTGAATGTTGAGTTTTAAGCCAGCTTTTTCACTCTCCTCTTTCACTTTCATCAAGAAGCTCTTTAGTTCCTCTTTGCTTTCTGCCATTAGAGTGGTATCATCTGCATATCTGAGGTTATTGATATTTCTCCCGGCAATCTTGATTCCAGCTTGTGCTTCCTTCAGCATAGTATTTCACATGATGTACTCTGCATATAGGGCTTTCCTTGTGGCTCAGCTGGTAAAGAATCTGCCTGCAATGTGGGAGATCTGGGTTCGATCCCTGGGTTCGGAAGATCCCCTGGAGAAGGGAACGGCTACCCACTCCAGTATTCTGACCTGGAGAATTCCATGCACTGTATAGTCCATGGGGTCGCAAAGAGCTGGACACGACTGAGTGACTTTCACTTTCACCCTGCATATAAGTAAAATAAGCAAGGTGATGATAAACAGCCTGGACGTACTCCTTTCCCAATTTGGAACCAGTCTGTTGTTTCATGTCCAGTTCTAACTGTTACTTCTTGACCTGCATACAGATTTCTCAGGAGGCAGGTAAGGTGGTCTGGTATTCTCATCTCTTTAAGAATTTTCCACAGTTTGTTGTGATCCACACAGTCAAAGGCTTTAGTGTGGTCAATGAAACAAAAGTAGATGTTTTTCTGGAATTTCCTTGTTTTTTCTATGATCCAATGGATGTTGGCAATTTGATCTCTGGTTCCTCTGCCTTTTCTAAATCCAGTTTGTACATCTGGAAGTTCTCAGTTTATGTACTGTTGAAGCCTAGCTTGAAGGATCTTGAGCACTACCTTGCTAGCATGTGAAATGAGTGCAATTGTGCAGCAGTTTGAACCTTCTTTGGCATTCCCCTTCTTTGAGATTGGAATGAAAACTGACCTTTTCCAATTCTGTGGCCACTGCTGAGTTTTCCAAATTTGCTGGCATAATAAATACAGCACTTTAACAGCATCATCTTTTAGGACTTGAAATAGCTCAGCTGGAATTCCATCACCTCCACTAGCTTTGTTCATAGTAATGCTTCCTACGGCACAAATTTGGACCAAAAATGGAAACAAAAAGATCATAGCACTAACATGCAGGAGTTCCAGATCCCCTCACCATATACCAGCTGCATGATATAGGCACATTAACTGTGTTATACCAAAAAGCACTGATGAGATCTCTTCTAGGTATAAGATCCTTGTTCATTAAAAGAGGATACTTTGAAATAAGAATTATTATTTTCTTTGGATGCTAAAGATACCAAACAGGATCAGCAGATTCAACTAAAATCATTAAGGTAGAAATAGAAAAGAGGGAAAAAAGGGTATCTGAAATTTAAAAAGGCAATTAACAACTCTCTATTGTAACTACATCAAGGAGGCTGATTATAATTTTCTTTAGATTGTTCTACACTGTATTGCAAAACCCCACACTCTAGTCCACTCCAATGTTCACCCTAACATGGTGGTATTCAAATATATTTGGGTCAACTGAGTAAATGTAATGCTTCTAAATTATTCTGTGGAACTAATAATAAACTTCTAAATTATTCTGGGAGCTAGTGCCTTTGGCTGTTCATCCTGCCATCAGCCTTAAGTGGTAGAATTTAAGAAGGTACTGCATCAGAGAATGCATTCACTTGGTAAAATATACTCCCTAATACCCATTTCCTACATAAGGCTGTCTTGAAAGGAACAGGAGCTGTTTCAGTTTAATCTGCGTATCTCTTTTTTGAAACCAGTGGGCAGTAATAAAGGATATTAAAGGATGTGATGGCTATTGTAAGGGGCATAGTTTTTTTTTTATAGAATTAGAACTGCTAGTTTTTACCAGGGCAGCAAGGAATAAATCACATATTAGTATATTACGGTGACAGTTTATTCTATTTACTGTTACTGGGGGGAATGCATTCTATCCCTATGGTAAAGTGACAGAATTCCCTCCCAGGCATGTGCCTAAACTTCATTTCAAGAAAAAGAATTTGTAAGCACAGGATTCCACCAACTTACAGCAGGCTGAGTGGGGGTACATGAGCCGTGAAAAATGGGAAACAAACAGGAAAGAAACTGGGCATAGGCATTTGAGGGTAATAAATATAATAGCAATCTAGAAGATGAACGGTTCATGTTGTTTATGATTACAGACTCCAATGTTCACCCTAACATGGTGGTATTCAAATATATTTGGGTCAACTGAGTAAATGTAATGCTTCTAAATTATTCTGTGGAACTAATAATAAACTTCTAAATTATTCTGGGAGCTAGTGCCTTTGGCTGTTCATCCTGCCATCAGCCTTAAGTGGTAGAATTTAAGAAGGTACTGCATCAGAGAATGCATTCACTTGGTAAAATATACTCCCTAATACCCATTTCCTACATAAGGCTGTCTTGAAAGGAACAGGAGCTGTTTCAGTTTAATCTGCGTATCTCTTTTTTGAAACCAGTGGGCAGTAATAAAGGATATTAAAGGATGTGATGGCTATTGTAAGGGGCATAGTTTTTTTTTATAGAATTAGAACTGCTAGTTTTTACCAGGGCAGCAAGGAATAAATCACATATTAGTATATTACGGTGACAGTTTATTCTATTTACTGTTACTGGGGGGAATGCATTCTATCCCTATGGTAAAGTGACAGAATTCCCTCCCAGGCATGTGCCTAAACTTCATTTCAAGAAAAAGAATTTGTAAGCACAGGATTCCACCAACTTACAGCAGGCTGAGTGGGGGTACATGAGCCGTGAAATGGGAAACAAACAGGAAAGAAACTGGGCATAGGCATTTGAGGGTAATAAATATAATAGCAATCTAGAAGATGAACGGTTCATGTTGTTTATGATTACAGACTGATTATCCCTCTAAGTGCAAAGGCTATCCAATAAGTCATATCCGGGCTGATTTGTTAGCAAGGTACTTTCACCAGATAATAAATTAGAATGTAATTAAAGTGCATTCTGTCTGTTTATCATGGACTAAGATAGCTCACTATAATTCTCAATTATCTGCATGAAAACACAACATGACAGGCATGGTGAGTAAACCTTGCAGCGAAGGGCAATAAACATCTTAGGAATGTACTAAAATCGCTAGATTCTTCTCTAGTCCTTTTAAAATTTTGTCTCCAATTTTGATAAATTATGTGAATGGAATCAAATTAACTTGCTACTTGCTTTCATACAGTAAGTTATACAGTAAGTTTGGACTCATAAGTCTCCAAACTTCTTAGCTTGCTGGCAACTCACTGAGGGCAGTGACTAAATCATGAAAGAAGTCAAAGAAAATGAGACTGAATATTGACCACAAACCTCTCTGCTAGATAGAAAAACTTAAGCACAGAGGAAACAGAAAAATCACAAAGGAAACAACATATATGAACATCTAAAATTTAAAAATGTGTTTAAAAAAGCATTTATAGCACATAAGAAAATAAATCCACTGTATAAAAACCTCAAAAGTATTAATAACTCAGACCATAAGAAATAAATGAACAAGACATACAAAGAGAAACTAATAAACAGAAACATAAAAAGTAATTTCAAGTAAATTAAATTTAAATCAGGGTAACATTTTTCTATATATATAATTAATAAAAAGTCTTTTTTAAAAATTATAATGACCAATATTGGCAAAAATACAGCAACACTTATGTTCTCACATTGTTGTTCAGTCATGTCCAACTCTTTGCGACCCCATGGACTGCAGCACGCCATGTTTCCCTGTCCTTCACTATCTCCTGGAGTTTCCTCAAACTCATGTTCATCGAGCCAATGATGCCACCCAACCATTTCATGCTCTGCTGCCCCCTTCTCCTGCCTTCAATCTTTCCCAACATCAGGATCTTTTCCAGTGAGTCAGCTCTCATACATTGTGATTATTTCTTGTAATAAGTTGATCAGAACTCTTTAAAAATACAATTAAGCATTTTGAATTTGGCGGTATAAAAATGTTTATGTTTTAGTTCTGTATTCCCACATCATGGAATCTAATAAAAATATTTATCACAGCTTCATCTATATCAGTAATAAAAATCTGAAACAACAAAAATCTGACAATAAAGATACAATGTAAAATATGGTATAATCATAGATGGAATATTGTGTGGCCATTTCAAGTGATGATTATGATAAATTAAGTAGAAAAGGCTAGAAAACTATATGTAAGGTGATCACATTTAAATTAAACATATGCATATTAAAGACTAGGAAGGAAAACACCAAAGTGATAATCATGTTAAGCTGGTATGATACACTGAATAACTGCCCCTCCCCCTAATACTACCATCCAAAGATGTCCAGGTCCTAATGCCTATAACCTGTGACTGATTTTATCCCCATGAGATTCAATTCTTGACTTTGTTTTAAGCCACTAAATTTGTAGTAGTAATCTGTTACAACAACAGAAAACTAACAGATGGTAGGTTGCCCTTTCTAAACTTTCTGCAATGTTTAAATTACTTCTATTGATGCATTCTGATATACAAATTTAGCTAAAATTCTGGTTGCATATCAGTACAGGCACACCTCGGAGACAGATTCAGTTCCAAACCATCACAATAAAGTGAGTGTTGCAATAAAGCAAGTCACACAAATTTCTTGGTTTCTCAGTGTATATAAAAGTTATGTTAAAGTTATGTTTACACTATGCATAGTCTATTAAGTGTGTAACAGCATAAGGTGTAAACAACAATGTACATACCTTAATTAAATAATACTTTATTGCTACAAAATGCTAACCATCACCTGATCCTTTAGCAAGTCATAATCTTTTTGCAATAGCAACATCAGAGCTCACTGATCACAGATCACCATAAAAATAATAACGAGAGAGAGCGGGGCTAAGATGGTGGAGGAATAGGACGGGGAGACCACTCTCTCCCCCACAAATTTATCGAAAGAACATCTGAACGCTGAGCAACCTTCACAAAACAATTTCTGAACTCTGGCAGAGGACATCAGGCATCCAGAAAAACAGCGCATTATCTTAGAAAGGAGGTAGGAGAAAATATAAAAGATAAAAAGAGAGACAAAAGAGTTAGGGATGGAGACCCATCCCGGGGAGGGAGTCGTGAAAGAGGAGAAGTTTCCAAACACCAGGAAACCCTCTCACCAGTGGGTTTGGGGGAAGATTTCGAATCTCGGATGGCAACATAACCAGGAGAAAAAATAAATAAAACCCACAGATTATGTGCCTAAAGGCAACTCCCAGCAAAGAACCCCAGACGCTTGCATCCGCCACCAGCAAGTGGGGGCTGAACGGAGAGGAGCGGGCAGCACTGCTTAGGGTAAGGACCGGGCTGAATGCCCTGAGGGCAATCTGAGGGAGCTAACGTGAGATAGCAACCTAAACTGTGGGACAGCCAGAGAGAGAGAACTATCCCGCGAAAAGCCCAAATCTAAGGCACTACTGGCCCACTCACAGAACAAAGGACTGAGCAATACCGGAGGAGAGCTAGCCGGCTGCGGACCTCCCCACCCCCCGCGGGACACAGCGGGCAGGTGGGACCAGCCAGAGCCGGAAAGGCGCAAACTCGGCCCCAGAGAGGGCACCCCCTACCAAACTGCAAACAGGCTTCCAGTTTCTAAGCAAAGACTGCCTGAGATCCCGGAGGGTCGACAGCCGCCGGGAGAGTCGCAGCCAGAGACCAGCTCCCCAGAACTAATACAAAGCACACCGGAGCCGGGCACGCCCACCAAGGCGGGGACCAGGGAGGTGATAAGCCGCACCACCCCAGCAGAGGAGAGTGCGCTCATCAAACTCCTGGCTGCCTGAGCTGCTCCGACTGGGAATGGTACAAACTGCAGGCCCAACCGAGTCTGCGCCTTTGTGGAGTACCTGGGAACCTGAACCTGAGCGGCTTAGACCTGGGAAGTGCACGCATCTCAGGGCCCACTCCCCGGCCGAGTAACCTGAAGCCTGAGCAGGGTAGACTGGGAAAGCACACACGCCGTGAGCGGGGACGAACCCAGTGTGGCCGAGACACTGCAAAATCTCCACACACACGCCAGTGATATTGGTTTGCAGTGTTCCTCCCTCCCCACAGCACGACTGAACAAGCGAACCTAAAGAGACCACCTCCGCCCCCTTGTGGCAGGGCGGAAATTAGACACTGAAGTGACCTGCAAACAGAAGCCAAATAAACAGATGGACGTGCGTTGGAAGTGACAAGCCAACAGATTAAAATCCCTGTAGTTATCACTGACTGCATTGAAAGGGGCCTACAGATCTTGAAAAGTATAAGCAGGAACAAGGATCTATCTGAAACTGAACAGACCCCACACTGCTCACAACAGCTCCAGAGAAAATCCTGGATATATTTTTACTATTATCATTTTTTTTTCTCTTTAATTTTTTAAATATTTTTTTACTTTTTTCTTTAAGTCCTCTATTACACCTTTAATTTTCATTTTTATAACCCACCATTACCTTGCAAAAAAAAAAACAACCCTATTTTTAAAGCAAACTGCATACATATATCTTATACTTTTTGTGATTTTGTTTTTTCTTTTTTTTTATATTGTATTTTTTTAAGAGTCTAACCTCTACTCTAGATTTTTAATCTTTGTTTTACATATTTGATATCAATTTTGTACATTTAAGAACCCAATCTTTAGTACCCATTTTTACTCAGGAGTGGGATTACTGGCTTGATTACTCTCTACCTCAGGGAACCTCTATCTCCCACCCTCCTCCTTCTCTTCTCAACCCAATTCTGTGAATCTCTGAGGGTGTTCTGGGCACCGGAGAACACTTCAGGAACAGAACACTGCCCAGATCTCTCTCTCCCCTCTTGATTCCTCCCTTTCTACTCATGCTCACCTCTATTACCTTCCTCCCCCCTCTCTATGTATCTCTGTGAACCTCTCTGAGGGTTCCAGACTGTGGAGAGCACAGAGGGAAGTGCTTACTGGCTAGACTGCTCTCTCCACGTTTGAGTCCCCCTCTTCTCCTCCTGGTCACCTCAACCCCCCCCACTCCCTTCACCTCTCCATGTAACTCAGTGAACCTCTCTGGGTATCCCTCACTGTGGAGAATCTTTTCACCATTAACCTAAAAGTTTTATTATTGATGCTGTATGGATGGAGAAGTCTTGAGGCTACTGCAAGAAGACTGAAAGCCAGAGGAAACATTAATTAATAAGAGATCATCCAAAGGCCTCCACATATACACTGAAACCAAGCTCCACCCAAGAGCCAATAAGTTCCAGAGCAAGACATACCACGCAAATTCTCCAGCAACGCAGGAACATAGCCCTGAGCATCAATATACAGGCTGCCCAGAGGCATACCAAATCCATAGACATCTCAAAACTCAATACTGGACACTCCATTGCACTCTAGAGAGAAGAGATCCAGCTCCACCCACCAGAACACCAACACAAGCTCCCCCAATCAGGAAACCTTGACAAGCCACCCGTCCAACGCCACCCGCAGTGAGGAACCTCCACAATAAAGAGGAACTTCAATCTACCAGAATACAGAAAGGCCACACCAAACACAGCAATCTAAACAAGATGAAAAGGCAGAGAAATACTCAGCAAGTAAAGGAAAATGAGAAATGCCCACCAAACCAAACAAAAGAGGAGGAGATAGGGAATCTATCTGAAAAAGAATTTAGAATAATGATAGTAAAAATGATCCAAAATCTTGAAAACAAAATGGAGTTACAGATAAATAGCCTGGAGACAAGGATTGAGAAGATGCAAGAAATGTTTATCAAGGACCTAGAAGAAATAAAAAGGAGTCAATATATAATGAATAATGAAATAAAAGAGACAAAAGACACTCTGGAGGGAACCAACAGTAGAATAACGGAGGCAGAAGATAGGATAAGTGACGTAGAAGATAGAATGGTGGAAATAAACGAAGAAGAGAGGAAAAAAGAAAAAAGAATCAAAAGAAATGAGGAAAACCTCAGGGACCTATGGGACAATATGAAATGCCCAACATTCGAATCATAGGAGTCCCAGAAGAAGATAAAAGGAAAAGCCATGAAAAAATACTCGAGGAGATAATAGTTGAAAATTTCCCTAAAATGGGGAAGGAAATAGTCACAGAAGTCCAAGAAACCCAGAGAGTCCCAAACAGGATAAACCCAAGGCGAAAAAGCCCAAGACACATATTAATCAAATCAACAAAGATCAAACACAAAGAACAAATATTAAAAGCAGCAAAGGAAAAACAGCAAATAACACACAAGGGGATCCCCATAAGGATAACAGCTGATCTTTCAATAGAAACTCTTCAGGCTAGAAGGGAATGGCAGGACATACTTAAAGTAATGAAAGAGAATAATCTACAACCCAGATTACTGTACCCAGCAAGGATCTCATTCAGATATGAAGGACAATTCAAAAGCTTTACAGACAAGCAAGAGCTGAGGGAATTCAGCACCACCAAACCAGCTCTCCAACAAATGCTAAAGGATCTTCTCTAAACAGGAAACACAGAAAGGATGTTTAAACACGAACTCAAAACAACAAAGTAAATGGCAACGGGACCATACTTATCAATAATTACCTTAAATGTAAATGGGTTGTATGCCCCAACCAAAAGACAAAGACTGGCTGAATGGATACAAAAACAAGACCCCTATATATGCTGTCTACAAGAGACCCACCTCAAAACTAGGGACACATACAGACTGAAAGTGAAGGGATGGAAAAACATATTTCATGCAAACGGAGACCAAAAGAAACCAGGAGCCGCAATACTCATTTCAGATAAAATAGACTTTAAAATAAAGGCTGTGAAAAGAGACAAAGAAGGACACTACATAATGATCAAAGGATCAATCCAAGAAGAAGATATAACAATTACAAATAGATATGCACCCAACATAGGAGCACCACAATATATAAGGCAAATACTAACAAGTATGAAGGGAAAATTAATAACACAATAATAGTGGGGGACTTTAACACTCCACTCCCACATATGGAAAGATTAACTAAACAGAAAATTAACAAGGAAACACAAACTTTAAATGATACAATAGACAAGTTAGATTTAATTGATATTTACAGGACTTTCCACCCCAAAACAATCAATTTCACCTTTTTCTCAAGTGCACAAGGAACTTTCTCCAGGATAGAGCACATCCTGGGCCATAAATCTAGCCTTAGTAAATTCCAAAAAATTGATATCATCCCAGCCATCTTCTCTGGCCACAATGCAGTAAGATTAGACCTCAATTACAGGAAAAAAACTATTAAAAATTCCAACATACGGCGGCTAAACAACACGCTTCTGAATAACCAACAAATCACAGAAGAAATCAAAAAAGAAATTAAAATATGCATAGAAATGAATGAAAATGAAAACACAACAACCCAAAACCTATGGGACACTGTAAAAGCAATGCTAAGGGGAAGGTTCATAGCAATACAGGCGTACCTCAAGAAACAAGAAAAAAATCAAATAAATAACCTAACTCTACACCTAAAGCAATTAGAGAAGGAAGAAATGAAGAACCCCAGGGTTAGTAGAAGGAAAGAAATCTTAAAAATTAGGGCAGAAATAAATGCTAAAGAAACAAAAGAGACCATAGCAAAAATCAACCAAACTAAAAGCTGGTTTCTCGAGAAGATAAACAAAATTGACAAACCATTAGCCAGACTCATCAAGAAACAAAGGGAGAAGAATCAGATCAACAAAATTAGAAATGAAAATGGAGAGATCACAACAGACTACACAGAAATACAAAGGATCATAAGAGACTACTACCAACAGCTATATGCCAATAAAATGGACAACTGGGAAGAAATGGACAAATTCTTAGAAAAGTATAACTTTCCAAAACTGAACCAGGAAGAAAGAGATCTTAACAGACCCATCACAAGCATGGAAATCGAAACTGTAATCAGAAATCTTCCAGCAAACAAAAGCCCAGGACCAGATGGCTTCACAGCTGAATTCTACCAAAAATTTAGAGAAGAGCTAACACCTATCCTACTCAAACTCTTCCAGAAAATTGCAGAAGACGGTAAACTTCCAAACTCATTCTATGAGGCCACCATCACCCTAATTCCAAAACCAGACAAAGATGCCACAAAAAAAGAAAACTACAGGCCAATATCACTGATGAACATAGATGCAAAAATCCTTAATAAAATTCTAGCAAACAGAATCCAACATCATATTAAAAAGATCATACATCATGACCAAGTGGGCTTTATCCCAGGAATGCAAGGTTTCTTTAACACCTGCAAATCAATCAATGTAATACACCACATTAACAAATGGAAAGATAAAAACCATATGATTATCTCAATAGATGCAGAAAAAGCCTTTGACAAAATTCAACATCCATTTATGATTAAAACCCTCCAGAAAGCAGGAATAGAAGGAACATACCTCAACATAATAAAAGCTATACATGACAAACCCACAGCAAACATTATCCTCAATGGTGAAAAATTGAAAGCATTTCCCCTAAAGTCAGGAACAAGGCAAGGATGCCCACTTTCACCACTACTATTCAACATAGTTTTGGAAGTTTTGGCCACAGCAATCAGAGCAGAAAAAGAAATAAAAGGAATACAGATAGGAAAAGAAGAAGTAAAACTCTCACTGTTTGCAGATGACATGATCCTCTACATAGAAAACCCTAAAGATTCTACCAGAAAATTACTAGAGCTAATCAATGAATATGGTAAAGTTGCAGGATATAAAATTAACACACAGAAATCCCTTGCATTCCTATACACCAATAATGAGAAAACAGAAAGAGAAATTAAGGAAACAATACCATTCACCATTGCAACAAAAAGAATAAAATACTTAGGAATATATCTACCTAAAGAAACAAAAGACTTATATATAGAAAACTATAAAACACTGATGAAAGAAATCAAAGAGGACACAAACAGATGGAGAAATATACTGTGTTCATGGATTGGAAGAATTAATATAGTGAAAATGAGTATACTACCCAAAGCAATCTATAGATTCAATGCAATCCCTATCAAGCTACCAATGGTATTTTTCACAGAACTAAAACAAATCATTTCACAATTTGTATGGAAATATAAGAAACCTCGAATAGCCAAAGCAATCTTGAGAAAGAAGAATGGAACTGGAGGAATCAACCTGCCTGACTTCAGGCTCTACTACAAAGCCGCAGTCATCAAGACAGTATGGTACTGGCACAAAGACAG
The DNA here is from genome assembly GCA_024291935.2 of Okapia johnstoni. Classification (NCBI taxonomy): domain Eukaryota; kingdom Metazoa; phylum Chordata; class Mammalia; order Artiodactyla; family Giraffidae; genus Okapia; species Okapia johnstoni. The sequence goes on from CM044317.1 coordinate 55,373,704, forward strand.
AAATATAGATCAATGGAACAAAATAGAAAGCCCAGAGATAAACCCAAGCACCTATGGACACCTTATCTTCGACAAAGGAGGCAAGAATATACAATGGAGAAAAGACAATCTCTTTAACAAGTGGTGCTGGGAAAACTGGTCAACCACTTGTAAAAGAATGAAATTAGAACACTTCCTAACACCATACACAAAAATAAACTCAAAATGGATTAAAGATCTAAACGTAAGACCAGAAACTATAAAACTCCTAGAGGAAAACATAGGCAAAACACTCTCCGACATAAATCACAGCAGGATCCTCCATGACCCACCCCCCAGAATATTGGAAATAAAAGCAAAAATAAACAAATGGGACCTAATTAAAATTAAAAGCTTATGCACAACAAAGGAAACTATAAGCAAGGTGAAAAGACAGCCTTCAGAATGGGAGAAAATAATAGCAAATGAAGCAACAGACAAACAATTAATCTCAAAAATATACAAGCAACTCCTGCAGCTGAATTCCAGAAAAATAAACGACCCAATCAAAAAATGGGCCAGAGAACTAAACAGACATTTCGCCAAAGAAGACATACAGATGGCTAACAAACACATGAAAAGATGCTCAACATCACTCATTCTTAGAGAAATGCAAATCAAAACCACAATGAGGTACCATTTCACACCAGTCAGAATGGCTGCTACCCAAAAGTCTACAAGCAATAAATGCTGGAGAGGGTATGGAGAAAAGGGAACCCTCTTACACTGTTGGTGGGAATGCAAACTAGTACAGCCACTATGGAGAACAGTGTGGAGATTCCTTAAAAAACTGGGAAGAGAACTGCCATATGACCCAGCAATCCCACTGCTGGGCATACACACCGAGGAAACCAGAATTGAAAGAGACGCGTGTACCCCAATGTTCATCGCAGCACTGTTTACAGTAGCCAGGACATGGAAGCAACCTAGATGTCCATCAGCAGACGAATGGATAAGGAAGCTGTGGTACATTTACACAATGGAACATTACTCAGCCATTAAAAAGAATACATTTGAATCAGTTCTATTGATATGGATGAAACTGGAGCCCATTATACAGAGTGAAGTAAGCCAGAAAGAAAAACACCAATATAGTATACTAATGCATATATATGGAATGTGAAAGATGGTAATGATAACTCTATATGCGAGACAGAATAAGAGACACAGATACATAGAACAGTCTTAGGGACTCTGAGGGAGAAGGTGAGGGTGGGACATTCTGGGAGAATAGCATTGAAACATGTATATTATCATATGTGAAACAGAACACCATTCCAGGTTCAATGCATGAGACAAATGCTCAGGGCTGGGGCAATGGGATGACCCAGAGGGATGGGATGGGGAGGGAGATGGGAGGGGGGTTCAGGATGGGGAACACATGTAAACCCATAGCTGATTCATGCCAATGTATGGCAAAAACCACTACAATATTGTAAAGTAATTAGCCCCCAGCTAAAATAAATAAATTTATTAAAAAAATAATAATAATAATGAAAAAGTTTGAAATACTGCAAGAATTATCAAAATGTGACACAGAGATGCAAAGTGAACAAACGTTATTGGAAAAATGGTGCTGAGAAGACTTGCTCAACACAGGGTTTCCATAAACCTTCAATTTGTGATATCTGGAAAGTACAATAAAGCAAAGAACAATAAAACGAGTATGCTTATATCAAGTAATCAGCTTTAAGAAAAACAAAGAATATGAATGCCATGCTTTCTTCCCATTCCCAGAGATTCTGATTCAACTTTTGTTAGGCTCAAACTTCAGTACTTTTTAAAAGCCCTACAAACCACTGTGCAGCCAGGGTTGAGAATCACTGTTCTTATATATCTGCTCAAGTCTGACAAGTTTCCCTAACCCAAAACAGTAATGTTTACCTATCTAAAACACATTTCTTTCAAGAATTCTGCAAATGAAAATACTCAATGACAACTTGTCTTCAATTTAAGACTGAGAGCTGTGTCTAGCTGAACTGATACTGTCAAAGGAAAAGAAAAAATAAAGTAACTTCCTCTTCTTCCTCAATGGTTTTCATTTGTGGACTTCAAAGGGCTAATATCTCTTTAGAGATACTGTACTCCAAGAAAAAGTTTCTTATTAGCTATTACCTTGAGGCCTCATATTTAAATAAGAGCAATCCGTAAGAAAAATTGTTCTTCCCCTCACTTTTCTATTAACAACTGATTTTATTATTATATTACTAAAACTATGTAAGATATTTAGTCTTCTATTTTTTGTGAAATGTTTTAAAAATAGTATAGACTATCCAAGTCTATCAAATTCCACTTACAGAGTATTCTTTAAAACTGTATTTCCCCTCAATTTTCCAAGTAGCAAGCTTATACATTAAAAAATAAGATTAAACACACATACTTTAGTATGTTTGTGAGCAAATGCATAACTTAGGAGTTTTAAAATTTGAGACTGAAGGACTTCCCTGGTGGCGCAGTGGATAGGAATTTGCCTGCCAATGCAGGGGACACAGGTTGATCCCTTGTCCAGGATTCCATATACCAGCGAGCAACTTAGCCCATGTGCCACAACTACTAAGCTTGTGAGCTGCAATACCAAGCACATATGCTGCAACTACTGAAGCCCACATGCCTAGAGCCTGTGCTCCGCAACAAGCCCATGCACTGCAAAGAAGAGGAGCCCCCACTTGCCACAACTAGAGAATGCCCATGTAAGGCAACAAAGACTAAAACAATTAAATAAAATCAAAGATCAATATTCTCAGCTGGAGAAATCACTGGCAAAGTCTTACGCATCTCTTGGTCAACTCATAGCAGCAATATCCATATATGAGAAATATCATTATCAACCAAGCATGTCAAAGGTTGATCTCCATAGCAACTGCAACTCTGCCACATGTAGCGTAGAAGGCATCAGAGTTAATACCACATGCACACAACGTGTTGGTATTATGTAGTCCAGACTGCGGTTGCTGTAGAAACCTAAAACCAAGTCCCTGACAATAGAGGATAAAATGAAAACAACAACAGAAAGGTCCTTGAGCACTTAGCCACATACTACTTTGCTTTCAAGCAGGATAACAACATTCTAAACACTACATAATAGTCTTGAATTGATATCATTAAAGGAAAATCTTCTACAAAAATAATATTAAATGATGCTATATATCCATTTAACATTAGGAGCATCTATATTTCCTAAAAAATTATCCTTCCCACCCTGGGCTCAACTGAATGTTCAAAACCTCACCCGAGCAGAGCACTATCACCTCACATCCTCCTGGCCTCAGTCAGAGTCAGTTCCACACACTGGCAAGAGGAGGTACCAGGTTTTGCTGCCGCCACCATAACCACAACAAGCTTGAGGCTTCCCAGGAGGTGCTAGCCGTAAAGAATCTGCCTTTCAATGCAGAAGACACAAGAGACATGGGTTCAGTCCCTGGGTCAAGAAGATCCCCTGGAGTAGGAAACAGCAACTTGCTCCAGTATTCTTGCCTGGAAAAATTCCATGGACAGTAAAGCCTGGCAGGCTACAGTCCACGGGGTCACAAAGAGTTGGTCATGACTGAGTGACTGAGCACAGACAGACAAGCTTATTTGAAAACAAATTTACAAAAAAGAAAAGCAGGAAAAATCACTCTATCTGATGTAAAGTCTTACTATATGGTCACTGTAATCAACACAGTGTGGTACTGGTAAAGGAAGAGAAACATAGATCAACAGAACAGATAACCCAGAAATGGATCAATGCAAATGCACCAACTTATTTTTTATAAAGATGCAAAATCATTTCAATGGAGGAACGAGAATCTTTTCAACAAATCATGTAGGAATAACTGGACATCCACAGACAAAAAACAAATAAGACCCTGTTAACAAGATAAAAAGATGAGCCACAGACTGGGAGAAAATATTTGCAAATAACAAGCGGATTTTGCTCCACAAGTATAAAGGACTGCAGTGAGAAGCTTTCGTTTGCACTGCAGTGAAGAGGAGCCCTCACTCGCTGCAACTAGAGAAAAGGCCTCACAGCAACAAAGACTCGGACAGCCAAAAATAAATAAATAAAACTATTTTTTAAAAAACGTCAAAAGAAAAAAATAGTAATAAATAAAAATAAAAAGGACCCTCAAAAGGAAAAACAAAGACTCGATAAAAATAAATAAATAAAACTATTTTTTAAAAAACGTCAAAAGAAAAAAAAAGTAATAAATAAAAATAAAAAACGTCAAAAGGAAAACGATATATTTGAATACAGGCAAAAAGACCTGAAGAGACACTTTACCACAAGATATTAAGATGGCAAATAAGCACCTGAGAAAATGCTCAAAATCATCAGTCATTCACTTCAGTTCAGTTGTGTTGCTCAGTTGTGTCCGACTTTTTGCGACCCCGTGGACTGCAGCACACCAGGCCTCCCTGTCCATCACCAACTCCAGGAGCTAGCTCAAACTTATGTTCATCAAGTTGGTGATGCCATCCAACCATCTCATTCTCTTTGTCCCCTTCTCCTCCTGCCTTCAATCTTTCCCAGAATCAGGGTCTTTTCCAATGAGTCAGTTCTTCGCATCAGATGGCCAAAGTACTGGAGTTTCAGCTTCAACATCAGTCCTTCCAATGAATATTCATGATTGATTTCCTTTAGGATTGACTGGTGTGATCTCCCTGCAGTCCAAGGGACTCTCAAGAGTCTTCTCCAACACCACAGTTCAAAAGCATCAATTCTTCGGTGCTCAGCTTTCTTTATAGTCCAACTTTCAAATCCATACATGGCCACTGGAAAAACCATAGCCTTGACTAGATGGACCTTTGTTGACACAGTAATGTCTCTGCTTTTTAATATGCTTTCTAGGTTGGTCATATTTTAGGATTTGAAATAGCTCAACTGGAATTTCATCACCTCCACTAGCTTTGTTTGTAGTGATGCTTCCTCAGGCCCACTTGACTTCACATTCCAGGATGTCTGGCTCTAGGTGAGTGATCACATCATAGTGATTAACTGGGTTGTGAAGATCTTTTTTGTACAGTTCTTCTGTGTATTCTTGCCATCTCTTCTTAATACCTTCTGCTTCTATCAGGTCCATACCATTTCTGTCCTTTATTGAGCCCATCTTTGCATGAGATGTTCCCTTGGTATCTCTAATTTTCTTGAAGAGATCTCTAGTCTTTCCCATTCTATTGTTTTCCTCTATTTCTTTGCATTGATCGCTGAGAAAGGCTTTCTTATCTCTCCTTGCTATTCTTTGGAACTTTGCATTCAAATGGGTATATCTTTCCTTTCTCCTTTGCTTTTTGCTTCTCTTCTTTTCACAGCTATTTGTAAGGCCTCCTCAGACAGCCATTTTGCTTTTTTTCATTTCTTTTTCCTAGGGGTGGTTCTGATCCCTGTCTCCTGTACAATGTCACGAACCTTTGTCCATAGTTCATCAGGCACTCTGTCTATTGGATCTAGTCCCTTAAATCTATTTCTCACTTCCACTGTATAATCATAAGGGATTAGATTTAGGTCATACCTGAGTGGTCTAGTGGTTTTCTCCACTTTCTTCAATTTAAGTCTGAATTTAGCAACAAGGAGTTCATGATCTGAGCCACAGTCAGCTCCCAGTCTTGTTTTTGCTGACTGTATAGAGCTTCTCCATCTTTGGTTCCAAAGAATATAATCAATCTGATTTCAGTATTGGCCATCTGGTGATGTCCATCTGTAGAGTCTTCTCTTGTGTTGTTGGAAGGGGGTGTTTGCTATGACCAATGCGTTCTCTTGGCAAAACTCTACTAGCCTTTGCCCTGCTTCATTCTGTACTCCAAGGCTGAATTTGCCTGTTATTCCAGGTGTTTCCTGACTTCCTACTTTTGCATTCCAGTCTCCTATAATGAAAAGGACATATTTTTTGGGGTGTTAGTTCTAAAAGGTCTTATAGATATGCAGATGACACCACCCTTATGGCAGAAGAACTAAAGACCCTCTTGACGCAAGTGAAAGATGAGAGGTGGTCCCATTACCTCAGGTCAAATAGATGGGGAAACAGTGGAAACAGTGAGAGACTTTATTTTTTTATTATTTTATTTTTTGGGATTCCAAAATCACTGCAGATGGTGATTGCAGCCATGAAATTAAAAGATGCTTACTCCTTGGAAGGAAAGTTATGACCAACCTAGACAGCATATTAAAAAGCAGAGACATTATTTTGCCCACAAAGGTCCGTCTAGTCAAGGCTATGGTTTTTCCAGTGGTCATGTATGGATGTGAGAGTTGGAGAAGACTCTTGCGAGTCCCTTGGACTGCAAGGAGATCCAACCAGTCCATCCTAAAGGAGAAACTGAAACTTCAATACTTTGGCCACCTGAAGCGAAGAGCTGACTCATTTGAAAAGACCCTGATGCTGGGAAAGATTGAGGGCAGAAGGAGAAGGGGACAACAGAGGATGAGATGGTTGGATGGTATCACCAACTCAATGGACATGAGTTTGGGTGGGCTCTGGGAGTTGATGTTGGACAGGGAGGGCTGGCATGCAGCAGCTCATGGGGTCGCAAAGAATCGGATACGACTGAGCATCTGAACTGAACTGAGGTTGGTCATAATTTTCCTTCCAAGGAGTAAGCATCTCTTAATTTCATGGCTGCAATCACCACCTGCAGTGATTTTGGAGCCCAGAAAAATAAAGTCAGCCACTGTTTCCACTGTTTCCCCATCTATTTGCCAGGAAGTGATGGGACCAGATGTCATGATCTTAGTTTCTGAATGCTGAGCTTTAAGCCAACTTTTTCACTCTCCTTTTTCACTTTCATCAAGAGGCCCTTTACTTCTTCTCCACTTTCTGCCATAAGGGTGGTGTCATCTGCTATACTGTCTCATTTTGTATAAAAATGAAAAGACTTTTAAATCAAACAACACATACTAAAGAAGGTTCTTTCAACTAGAGATTTTTATATATTATACTGCTGAAACCTACTTGATGTTTTTAGTGTCACAGAAGAAGTAAAACCACCCTGCCCAGTACAGCAACATTTGCTTTTTCGTTATGATTCCGCCAGGTTCCTGGAAAGATGTCCTTCATTTCTATTCCAAAAACAAACAAAATTTGACCAGATTTGCTTTAGAAAACAGTCTATGCAACCCAAGGACTGTTTATGCCCATTCCCCATAAAGTTGATAATATCTACATCTCTACTTATATCTAACTGTAAATGGCAATGAGTACAGATTTAGATATTTTTAAATAGATATTAAAACATATTGATAAGTGTACTCTATAATAAAGCAAAGGAAAGACAGGTAAAAGGGAAAAGAGACTACAATGACAATAATGATAATAACATCTTCCTTAACATAATTTTGAGAAATACAGAAGCACTTTAGTACTAAGGACAAGAAAGAAGGAAGATACCAAGAAAGTTTTTTTCTTCCTTACTCTGGTAATTTGTATCAAGCTCAGACTATCTGAAAGCTTATTTGATGCTATGTAGTTACCAAGACTTATTGTCTTAATATATTGAAGGCTAAGGTCTATCTAGTAGAGACACATAGCCCCTTTGAGCATGTACTTTCCCTCAAACTGCTTGAAGGTCTAAGCTTAAAAATAAAATATCGCTGCTTTCATAGTGAGTATCTCAGAGGGCATCACTCTCTCTATGTCCTTCCAGCATTTAAAAAACTTTTTTGCTTTTATTTTACAGGCCTGAATTAAGGGGACTTAAAATATGTCAAAATCATCAAGAGTTTTTCCCTAGCTCATCAAGTTAAAATTCTCCCACATGGTTAACTGCTGATTTTTATTCAAAATTACCATGATAATAACTCTCTCTTCCTGACTCCCACACTTCAAACTTCATACGTTTACATCTAGTTCCCTCAAGGACACTAATTCCTTGCGTACGTACAGGAAGCTCTTTTACTATGTTTTAACACACAGTAGATGGTCAACAAATATTGGTTGGAATCATAGCTATGCCTTTCAAGTTCACTCCTTAACTGATACTAATTTTTTTTTTCAAGTCTTAGCTATTATTCCTCCTCCCTTCCCTCTGCTTTATTTATAGGGACAGAACTACAAAGCAGAGATTGAAGACAAGGACTTGGAAGGGCATTGTTTTCTCCTTGCAACAAAACTTGTTTAAACATTGTAAAAGAGAATAAAACTAACGTATACTTTTGGCAAATGTCTTTGAAAGTAAAACAACCATCATTTAACAAGTAGGCTACCTTTGTTGAGGAAGAGCCTAAGGGAAAAGCTGAGGGAATAACCCTTGTGCACTAATGGATTTTAAAGGATTGCTTTTCTCTAAAAACATACGAACTCCATCAGTGTCAGCCCGCAGTGCTCCCAAACTCTGCACTCACGACTTGTGGGAGCCTTCATGAATTCAAATATACTTTTACCAATCATATGTCTTCCATCTATTCAAGAGAATTATTCTGTGCCAGAAAAGTTTTATGATTAGGGGTCCATTCTTTTAGGAATATTTATAGTGCCTAAATAACTCCAGATGTTTTGCTTTGGTTTTTGGTTAAGGGTGGAGGCAGGAGGGCAGAAATCAAAATGAGGATCCTCCCAATTAGAAATGTTTGCCATTCCATCCTAAATGAGCTCTTTCTTATATTTCTGCCTCGAAGTCCCAGAATTTAAACTTATGACACTCATACATGTAATGTCAAAATATGAGGATTTAGATATAGGATTGTTACTTTATTTAAAAAAATTGTTTGTGGATAGTGTACATCTAAATTATTTTTACAAATCACAATCATATGAAACAGAGATTGCTCCCTGCATTTGTAATTAATTCACCAACAGTATGAAGAGGCATTCTTTGGAGGCAGCTGTTTTTCACAGAGGAGCAAATTATGGAATGACAAATTCCATATTTTTTGCAGAATTTGTGCACCTGCTGATTATAATCTACTCTCCAATTCTGTTTAAACTTATAGTCTTAAAGCTAGTATATTTTCATACTATATATTAAATATAGTAAAAATTGTCTGAAACATTCTGAACATCACTAGACTCATAATTTAATTTTGCTTTTTCTGTCTTCAAGAAGGTATGTGCCAATCCCATGGAATATTTCAAAATAAAAGGATGCAACAGCCTCTCATGGTAACTCATTCCTAAAAAATGCCATAGCTAGGAAAAAGTTTCTCTACCTAATTGTAATCAATTCTGCTACAATTCAAGTGCATTGTTTTTCCTTTTCTGTCTTCAGACAGAGTTGATCACTATCTTCAACCATGATATTCTATGCTATGAAGAATAATATGTAAGATAAACACCCATGATCTAATTAAATTAATGAGTAAGGCAAAAAGGTCAGAAAAAGGCCTCTGGTTAGGAAAGGTTCTGTGCGTCAAATATATGCCACGCAATATGAATATAAAGACAAAACAATCTCTTTCAAAAAGTTCAGTCTTAGAAATACTTATACCTAAGTCAGAGGTTCAAAATAAAGGAGCCAGATAGGCCAATTAATCTATGAAGTGGCCAGCTGTAGCTAGAGAATCTTGAATGGTAAACTGGAGGACATAGGCCCAATCTTTTTTTTTTTTCCAGTTTTATTGCGGAATAATTAACAAATATAATTGTATATATTTAAAGTGTACATGCTCAGTCTAAGGCAGCCACCACTTGACACCAGCAGACTAAGACAATGGAAAATGCAAGCTCAATAGTGTCATAGCTTCCAATTTTTTGAAGAGAATGAAAGGTAGAGGATGAGCAAAACATTTAACCTGGAGAAATCAGAGAATGCTTAGCAAAAGAGCTAACACTTGAGTCCTCAAGGTGAAGCAATGGTTAACCAGATACGAATGTAGATGGTTTATCTTCTATGGCTATTGCCTAGGGTGGAAAGAGGGGAGTGCCAGAAGTGACTAGAGAAGGAAGGGATGTTTTGCCATGCACAGGTCAAACTGTATCCAACAGAACACAGGAAGCTACTAAGGAGTCTCTGACCCCACATCATAGAAGGGTAGAATCTATCAATATGTATGAAGCTTGATCAAAATGCTATCCAGTGAGAGGTCAACATTTGATAGGCATTTTTAGAAGCAGGCACCTTGCTCATAATCCAAAAAGCTAGAGTGGGCACTGCTGTATCAAAAAATTTGTCTTAGACCTCTAACTACTGTGATGTCTAAGTGTTCATATGGCTCCAGTAGCAGCAATGACTGCTTAAACAGATAGCAGCCAATTTACCCATGGAAGAGTATACTAAACCCCAAAAGAAAGTTTTGTGAGATCTACCATCCCCAGACATTTCTCCTTTATTCTTGGCAAGAGTTTTTAAAAAAAGAGAAAAAGAGATAATACCTTACTCATTGCTAAAATGACCTAGAGTTAACAAAAGATCTTGACATATACTGTTCTCTCCCAGCTAAGAGATCCCTTGGCTCCTTATTTTCTACTTTGTCTGGTTTATAACACACTCACAGCAGCCAATTGTATTCCTAGCTTGAACTCCTTTCTTTATACTAAACCATTTCAAATTCTAAAATCTAATTCAAAGCCACAGGTTAACCAATACCCCTACTTTCTTCATCCTCCTAATTCATTAGTTATCTACCTAAACCACTGGTTGATCTTATTTTACTTGCAATTCACTAATGAAAGCATAATCAACTGTAACCCAAAATTAATCTGTATTTTGCTTCAGAAAGGATATTTTTTTTTGCCAGGGACATTTCCTATTCTCCACTTAGAAACAGGGAAAGAAACTATGTTGTCCCCCTAGGCCTTTCATTCAAGCCTCACAACCGGATAGGTATTATCATTACTCCACAAGATAGGTATTATTATTCTCATTTTCAGGGATGAGAAAACTAAAGCTCTGAGTAGTCAACTTGTCCAACAGCAGCTGGTAAATGACATAAGCCATGTCTGAACAGGTCAATCTGCTTCCAAAACTATGCTCCTTCCACTATACTAAACAGCTTCAACTGCTGTCTCTAATAATAACAGTCATAATACTCCACTTCCACATTATATTTGTACAGTGTAGTATACCTTTCAAATCATTTTCATCTGAAATATCTCTCTGGGTTCCTAAAACTATCCTTCAAGTAAGCATAGGGAATGGAGGGAAAAAAACTAATCTAAAATCACAGAGAAAAAAATTACTGGGCGCAAACAATAGCTAACAACAGCAGTAACGTTTATAGAGCATTTGAGCTAAACATTTTACAGTGTTGTCTGCTGTAATCCTCATTATAATCTTGTGAATAATAATAATGTCATCTCTTTTACAGATGAGGTAACAAGGTTCAAAATATTCTGCAGTTTACATAGCTAGGAAATGGCAGTACTGGAATTCAAATTTGGGTATTGACTGGCTCACAAGCCCATGCACTTCTGTAAGCCTCAGCCAGTACTGCCTCCCTCACTGCAGTGCTCCTTACAAAATATTATGCTCTCACTGTAATTAAATTAAACAAAAATTATTTGAAATTCCAAGTTAAAATTAAAATCCATATGCATTTCCCAACCCGCCACTAAATGAAAGTGGAACAAGCAGCAAACAAGTGGCAGGACAGTATCAACCAGGAATTTAAAAGAAATTCTTCACTGGACAACTGACACGTAGATATTCAGAAATTCAATAAAGTTTCAAGAAAAATTAAACTATCAAGCTCCCAGGACTACCCTTTTATGGGGCAAGAGACACTACCCTGACCATTTAACAAACGAATATATTATTCTAACAAACATTCAATATCAAGAAATTATTTTTTTAACATATCCTATGAAACAGTAAAAGTCATCGAGGATGGAAAAGCTCCATCTCAGTTTTTCCATAAGTTGCCCAGGTACATCCATAAGTATTTTTAAAGTTAGGTTAAAATGCTGGGGCCAAGACCACTAATCTCTAGGTGTTTATTTCTGGGGCTCTTTTCTACGTACTCATAAAATCATACCAGGCACACTTTATTGTCATATAGTCATGCTTGTTTTTAATCAGGGGTATTATGGAATAATAAGCACATGAAAAAATAAATAATACTTAAATATAATATAACTACATAAAAATGTTTTTAATAAAAGCTTTGTTAGTATTAGTCCTATGAAACTAAATGACATTCTTTTAAATACACAGTAATATAAAAGAAACAGCCTAAAGTTACAAAGAAATGTTGATGAAGATTTGTGAAGCCACTATTATTGAGGATAAAATAAATTTCATTTATTTGGTGATATTTAACCATTTAAGATATAGGAAGTACCTGTCACAAAGCCCTGTGATTATTAAACACTATAAAGAATATGCTTATGCAAATTACCAGTGCTTGAAACATTCAAAACACACTGCTAAGTTTTTAGAATATGACATAATATTCACTAGAAGTATCTGCAGCCTCACAATTCTGGAAATAAAACCAAATCAGTTTGCTAAAAAAAAAAAAAAAAATCTCTGGAGCAAACGAAATAAACTTCCAAGGAGATTCCAAGAGAATGGTAATTTTTAAAGCTATTTTTAAACATTTGTTAAAATGAAGTTTCAGTGCACAAAAATAGAAAAAAAATGAAAGGCTTTGAGAAGACACTGGTGAGTCACAGGAAGAAAAGCAAATCCAGCTGCACTCCATAAACCAAAGATTTGTATCTAGAACTTCGAATAAGGAGTAAATCAGAAACAACTATCTGAATGGTTAACATCTAGTATCCATTTTTAAAACCTACTCTAGGGTAGCTGTCCCTGGGGAAAACATTCATTAAGCTCTTAAAACCACAAACAGAGATAAATAAATTTTGGTAACGAAAAAACCTCCTAGGTGTGTAAAACATGTACACACGCATGTGCGCGCGTGCACACACACACACACACACACACACACACACACACACACGAAAATTCTGAATCCTATAAAAGAATCAAGGACAATTATTGAATACATATTGATGAAAAGCATTTGGCAATGCAGTAATGAGCAACATGAGAGATGTGGATATCTGAATCCTAATTCATTAGAATTTAAACATATTATAGCACTTTAGAACCTAAAACCAACTTTATTAACTGGGCCCAGACTTAAGAACACAAGCTAGTCAGTATTCCACAACCTTGAGCAATATTTAGAGTATTTTTAAAGTGCAAAAATTCAGCCATCCAGTATGCCTTGCATGATTTTTATTAAAATGTTCTTTCAGTTCAGTCCAGTTCAGTTCAGCCGCTCAGTCGTGTCCGTCTCTGCGACCCCATGAACCGCAGCACACCAGGCCTCCTTGTCCATCACCAACTCCCGGTGTTTACCCAAACTCTTGTCCATCGAGCCAGTGATGCCATCCAACCATCTCATCCTCTGTCATCCCCTTCTTCTCCTGCCCCCAATCCTTCCCAGCATTAGGGTCTTTTCCAATGAGTCAACCCTTCGCATGAGGTGGCCAAAGTATTGGAGTTTCAGCTTCAACATCAGTCCTTCCAATGAACACCCAGGACGGATCTCCTTTAGGATGGACTGGTTGGATCTCCTTGCAGTCCAAGGGACTCTCAAGAGTCTTCTCCAACACCACAGTTCAAAAGCATCAATTCTATGGTGCTCAGCCTTCTTCACCATCCAACTCTCACATACATACATGACTACTAGAAAAACCATAGCCTTGACTAGACAGACCTTTGTTGGCAAAGTAATGTCTCTGCTTTTTAATATGCTATCTAGGTTGGTCATAACTTTCCTTCCAAGGAGTAAGCGTCTTTTAATTTCATGGCTGCAATCACCATCTGCAGTGATTTTGGAGCCCCCAAAAAAAGTCTGTCACTGTTTCCACTGTTTCCCCATCTATTTCCCATGAAGTGATGGGACCAGATGCCATGATCTTAGTTTTCTGAATGTTGAGCTTTAAGCCAACTTTTTCACTCTCCTCTTTCACTTTCATCAAGAGGCTCTTTAGTTCCTCTTCACTTTTCTGCCATAAAGATGGTGTCATGTGCATATCTGAGGTTATTGTTATTTCTCCCGGCAATCTTGATTCCCGCTTGTGCTTCATCCAGCCCAGCGTTTCTCATGATGTACTCCGCACATAAGTTAAATAAGCAGGGTGACAGTATACAGCCTTGACGTGCTCCTTTTCCTATTTGGAACCAGTCTGTTGTTCCTTGTCCAGTTCTAACTGTTGCTTCCTGACCTGCATACTGGTTTCTCAAGAGACAGGTCAGATGGTCTGGTATTCCCATCTCTTTCAGAATTTTCCACAGTTTATTGTGATCCACACAGTCAAAGGCTTTGGCATAGTCAATAAAGCAGAAGTAGATGTTTTTCTGGAACTCTCTTGCTTTTTCGATGATCCAGCAGATGTTGGCAATTTGACCTCTGGTTCCTCTGTCTTTTCTAAAACCAATTTGAACATCTAGAAGTTCATGGTTCACGTATTACTGAAGCCTGGCTTGGAGAATTTTGAGCATTACTTTACTAGCATGTGAGATGAGTGCAATTGTGCGGTAGTTTGAGCATTCTTTGGCATTGCCCTTCTTTGGGATTGGAATGAAAACTGACCTTTTCCAGTCCTGTGGCCACTGCTGAGTTTTCCATATTTGCTGGCATATTGAGTGCAGCACTTTCACAGTATCATCTTTCAGGATTTGAAATAGCTCAAGTGGAATGCCATCACCTCCACCAGCTTTGTTCTTTAATGTTCTTTAAGTGTGTATTAATATGAAAATTATAAACACTATATGGATATGGTTCTTAAACAACTAAAATTACAAATTGGCATTAAGTTACTATGACAGAAGATGGTGCTCGACTGAAACCATTGCTGAAATGCAAGTTTGTGTGCCTGACACTCAGTGCGGCCAAACAATACCAAAATGTCAGAGTTTGAAACAGAGAAAGGTTTATTGAGGGCTGTGCAAGGAGATGGATAGCCCATGCCTTAAAAACCCCAAACTCTCCAAAAGCCTTCAGCAAAGCCCTTTTCTAGGAAAGGTGAGGGAGAGACCTGGTTAGCTGTTGCAAACTTCTTGGTGTCAGTCTTGAGGTCAGATCATGGTCAGGTAACAATATTCCTGTAAATCTCCACCAAATGAACGCTACTCTCTGTTCTGACAAGAAACGGCAAGGTCCCAAGGCACAACTTTCCCCCTCTGAGGTCCTGGTCCTGGCGAAGAGAGACAGATCTTTGTTGGCAGCTCTCTCAGAGCCAAGTCCCCAGACACCACCCAGCCATAGCCAGGTCCCAGGACACAACTGGCCCTCAGATTCCTTAGGCCGCTCAAGGGGGGGCGAAGGAGGGGCAGTGGCAGGCCCCCACCAGGTCCCATAGGTGGGAACAGAGGAGATGTTCACTGCTGCCTCAAGACCTGGGACAAATTCAGTGGGTTGGTGAGGGCTCTGGAGCCCTGCTGGAAATAGCCTCCAGTTTGTTCCCTGGGCCTCCCAGCTCACCCACTGGCCCGAAGCCAGGTGAACTGGAGGGCTGCAGGGGAGGCCAGGATTCAGCTCTTACCTCACTCTATACCTGATGACCGCCATTCCACAGATGGTTGGCTGAATGGCCCACTGACGGCTGCTCACTGACAGCTGGCTGCTTGTGGGAGGGGTCCAGGTAATGGCGCACAGCAAGGGCTGTGTGCTAAAGGGCTGCACTGGCCACGTGCTATCACAAAACTAAATTGTAATGCGCAGTATGAAAATGGTTCTGACCATATGGGGCGGTTCTTGGAATAAGGGAATCCCATGGGAAAGATAGGCTTCCCAAGTGGCGCTAGTGGTAAAGAACCTGCCTGTCAATGCAGGAGATGTAAGAGATGTGGGTTCAGTCCCTGGGTTGGGAAGATCCCCTGGAGGAAGAAACGGCAACACACTCCAGTATTTTTGCCTGGAGAATCCCATGGACAGAGCAGCCTGAGAGGCTACAGCCCATAGGGTTGCAAAGAGTTGGACCATCCGAAGTGACTTAGCACGCGTGCATGGGAAAGATGCTATCCTCTCACTGCTATTCTTTATTCAAACTATATGAAACTTATATTCATTTAACATACTGCTTTTACTGTGTCTCCTGAATGGGCCTAGAAGACTCTCTGTAAAAGAGCAGGATAAGCCCAGCCCTTAGCAGGCCCCTATTGCTGTGCCTCATTATGCCACACCCCATTACTAGGCAACAGGTCTTGCTCAGCCATTGGTCAGTCCTCAGGGCCCTGCCCACAAGCAACCAACTGTCCATGAGCAACTGTTGGTTGTCCTGCTCAGCTACGGGTCAGTGCCACAGTGGGCCCTGCCCACAAGTAACTGTCAATGAGGGACTATTAGAGAAGTGATTCAACCAAGAGTCAGTGGTGTAATGGTCATCAGTAGAGAGTGAGGTAAGAGGCAGATTTAGGCCTTCTCCTGGAGGCCCTCCAGCTCACCCAACCTTGGGCCAGTGGGTGAGCTGGAGGACCCAGGGAACAGATTGGGGACTACATCCTGCAGGGTCCAGAGCCCCGATTAAGGCCCTTGACTGTCTTGGCCCAGGCCTTGAGGCAACAGTGAACCTCTCCCCCATCCCTGTCTCTGTGACGTAATAGCAGTGGTCATCTGCCTGGGTTGCAGACTGTGAGACCTGATCTCCCCCACTTGGGCAGCCTGAGGAGACTGAGGGCCAGTGGGGTTGGGTGCCTGGCTCCCTTAGAGATGAGAGCTGGGCAAGGTGTGAAACCTGGCCCTAAAGGAGCTGCCAACTGAGATCTGCTCCTCTTAGCCAAGACTGGGACCTCAGAGAAAGAAAGTTGTTCCTTGGGACCTTGCCCTTTATTATTCAGACAGAGAATAACATTCGTTTGGTAGAGATTTCAAGGCAACATCCTTACCTGACCTCAAGAGCAAAGGATTTGGCACCAACAAGTCTGCAACAACTAACCAAGCCCACCTCTCACCTTTAGTTAGTGAAAGCTTTCCCTAACTTTGGGGTTCTTAGGGCATGAGCCACCCATCACCTCTCTGTATGAACCTGTGATAAACTTTTCTCTGTTCCAAACTCTAATGTTTGCGTATTGATTGGCCTCACTGTGCATCAGGCACACGGACTTGCAATTCGGTAACATCTTCACTCTTGACGCAACAAAAAGAATAGTGAAGGGTATCCCACAATCATTACTAATCACTTTAGTGGCTTCTAGAAAGGGCTAAGGATTTAGGTGCAAGAGACTACAAATGAAATGGACTCCCTGAACTCAGAAAGTGATGGTAGGAGCCCAGGGAAGGCTGGATCTAGTGGAAGCAGTTAACTGCCAGAAGCAAAGGGGGCATGGTGACTCCTAAGAGGCAGCAAGGTGGATATTGGGAATACTAGGTAATCTCAGGTTTTGTTGTGATAGGCAGAAATCCCTGTCTATATTTAATTGATCAGACCCAAGAATTCAAACCAACAGCCATCCCACTAAGATCTGTTTTGATTTAAATAATCAAAAACAAATAACTCCAGGTCTAGTGAACAGAGACCTGTCTGAGGCACTACTAGAGACACTCCTGGCCTCTCAGTCAAATCCAAGACCCTCAGTTCTTGGATAAGAGGCCAAATCCCTTCTGGAAGATTTTTTTGCCCAAATGCATCTCTGGCCATTACCCAGATAATGGAGAGTTGGCAAAAGGAAAATACCCAATCCTCTTG
This sequence comes from Okapia johnstoni, assembly GCA_024291935.2. Taxonomy (NCBI): domain Eukaryota; kingdom Metazoa; phylum Chordata; class Mammalia; order Artiodactyla; family Giraffidae; genus Okapia; species Okapia johnstoni. The sequence continues at coordinate 55,391,274 of CM044317.1, forward strand.
AGGATTTTCACCTACTAGCTCTGAGCTAACATTAATCAGTAGGCATTAAGAATACTTCTTGTCCCATTACTACGGCATAATTTTTCTGGGTTCTCTAGAGTGTCCAGCTGATCAAAGAGTTCTTTACACACTGTCCAGTCAACTTGCATGTCTCCTAGTCCCCAAAGAACTCAGAGCTATACAGCTTTACAGTGCTCCAGCCTCAGGGAGCTTCAACCTGTGTGTGTGCTGCTCAGTTTTCAGCAACAGACTCAAGTGGGCACCTGAGATTTCTGGAGCCCTTCTGTGCATGCTCTCTCCTTTTCTGCATTCTGTCCCACATTTCCAGCTGCCTCAGCCTCTCCCAAATCTGATCCATCTCTTCACTTCAGCAGTGCCAGCATCCTCTGCTGGAGTTTCCTCTCTCTGTGCTGCTGTTTGGAATGTACATCTCAGCAGAAAGTTACAGTGATCATAGCTCTCACCTCATTTGTTTTCTCACTCACAGGGATCACAAGCCTGTGCTCCCTGTACCCTAAGCAGAATATGGTTGTTCATATTTTTTATCCAGTTTCCTACTTGTTTGCAGCATGTTATCCTATCTTAGAAGAAGCAGACATTTCCAATCTATTCTTTTTGCCTCATCCATCCCATGTTCAGGGTACACCTAACTACTACTTCCCTACCACTTTGCTAGGCAACTTCTCGTGTCTTATTTTTTCCAGCCTTAGTCATTTCCTTCTCATCCAACATGTCGCAACTCATATGTCACCTCAACTTTGGAAGTCTTCAATTTTCTTAGAGAGAGATTTTTTTTCCCTTCTGCATATGGCTCACACATACTACAGAATTTATCTCAATATCCTCTATCTGCATGCCTCCCAACTAAAACAACTTTCTAATAATAAGGATAACTGCTAAAATGTGGCTACTTTTTATGTTCCAGGTACTCTTCTATATATGTCCATTTACTCTTCATAAAACCCTAAGACATATTAATAGATACCATTATTATCCTCATTTTACAAACGAGGAAACTAAGGCATAGAGAGGTTAAGTAAATCTCCTGAGATCCCATACCTTGGAAGGGGCAGAGTCGGGATAGTCTGATTTCAGAGCTCACGCTCACTCTAGTGCCTCTCATGAATTCCTGAAGGGCAGCAACTATGTATTATTCTTGTTTGTATATCCATGCCAAGAGCACCTCAAATATTTGTGGAATGAATTAAAATTTATAATTTTCTCCAAGTCATCCAAGAAAAAGTCCTTCATAAGTAAGGTAGGCTTTCAGTACAGTAATTACAGAACTGAATCTAGAAAGGGTCTTTCATAAACATGGAAGAGACTAAAATTAAATATCCAATAATAAAGTCAAAGAGCTCTGAAGAATTTTACCACACAGAAAAAACTAATAAGGTTTTTTAGGTAGTGAGAAACTGCAGCAAACTCAGGAACAAAAAGTCTCTACCAAGGTATCAACACCCTCTAAGAGAGGGACTAAATGTCATAATTTATCTCCAATAGATGCATACCAAATTGATCCCATCTATCTAAACCTGAAATAGAGATCACAGTTTTCTCAAGGCAACAGTAAAAAGACAAAATATTTAAACAAAAATTTTATCCTAAGAGTCAAATCTGTCAAGAGCAATCAATGAAAACAAAGCCATATTGCACAATGGAATCAGCTATGTTAAACAACAAAAATTTAACCAATTCTATATGAAAAAAAGTATTATTCATTACCTTTCAAACATGGAGTGTCCTCCATGTTTATTAAAAGCTTTAAGTTCTTGACAATAGATAGCATATGCAGTGAATTCATAAAAGCTAGAAGTACTCAAAAACAATACGATTTATAGAAATTTAAATGATTAAAAATAAAAATATGGGGCTTTCCCAATGGCTCAGCGGTAAAGAATCCAACTGCCAATGCAGGAGACACGGGTTTGATCGCTGATCAGGAAAGATCCCTCATGCCTTGGAGCAACTAAGCTCGTGCGCCAGAACTATTAAGCCTGTGCCCCAGAGCCCGGGAGTCACAACTCCTGAGCCCACGTGCCCTAGAGCCCATGCTCTGCAACAAGAGAAGCCACTGCAATGAGATGTCCATGCACTGCAACTACAGAGTAGCCCCCACTCACCATAGCTAGAGAAAAACCAGTGAGCAATGAAGACCCAGCACAGCCAAAAATTAAATAAATATTTTAAAATTTTTAATAAATATATAAAAATGTATATTTTGAACAAATGGATAATTACATTTAATTCCCTGGTGGTTCAGTGGTAAAGAATCTGCCTGCAATGCAAGAGATGTGGGTTTGATCCCTGGGATGGGAAGATCCCATGGAGAAAAGAAATGACAACCCACTCCAGTATTCTAGCCCAGATAATCCCAATCCATGGGGTCGCAAAGACTTGGACACGATTGAGCAACTAAACTATTTCAAGTTTCTATTTCAACTATTTCAGCTGAGCTATTTCAAGTGCTAAAAGATGATGCTGTTAAAGTGCTACACTCAATATGCCAGCAAATTTGGAAAACTCAGCAGTGGCCACAGGACTGGAAAAGTTCAGTTTTCATTCCTATCCCAAAGAAAGGCAATGTCAAACAATGTTCAAACTATTGCACAATTGCACTCATTTCACACGTTAGCAAAGGATATGGACATAAAACAGCAAAAAGGCATTACTTTGCCAACAAAGGTCCGTCTAATCAAAGCTATGGTTTTTCCAGTTGTCATGTATGGATGTGAGAGTTGGACTATAAACAAAGCTGAGCGCTGAAGAATTGATGTTTTTGAACTGTGCTGTTGGAGAAGACTCTTGAGAGTCCCATGGACAGCAAGGAGGTCCAACCAGTCCATCCTAAAGGAAATCAGTCCTGAATATTCATTGGAAGGACTGATGCTGAAGCTGAAACGGCAATAGTTAGGCCACCTGATGCAAAGAATTGACTCACTGGAAAAGATCCTGATGCTGGGAAAGACTGAAGGCAGGAAGAGAAATAAACAACAGAGGAAGAGATGGTTGGATGGCATCACCGACTCAATGGACATGAGTTTGAGCAAGCTCCCGGAGTTGATGACGGACTGGGAGGCCTGGTCTGCTACAAAGAGGTCGAAAAGAGTTGGACAGGACTTAGTGACTGAACTGAACGACTGAACAACAATAACAATCAGCAATGTATTAGAAATCTAGTTTCTCTGCATCTTCACCAAGATTTCATATTGTATTTTTTATTTTAATCATTCTAATAGGTATGCAGTGGTATCTCATCATGGTTTTAACACACATTTTTCTAATGGCTAATATTGTTTAACAGCTTTTCATATACTTATTTTCTGTCTTTATAGGCTTTGTGCCCATTTTCTAATTGTTTGTTTTCTTACCATTGAGTTCAGAGTGATCTTTATATATTCTGGATGCAAGTCCTTCAGATAAGTGATTTACAAATGTTTTCTCCCTGTGGCTAATCTTTTCAACCTATTAACAAGGTCTTTTCACAGAACAAAGTTTTCAATTTTGATTAAGTCCAATTATTGATATTTTTTTCTTTATGAACTGCATTTTTGGTTTCACATCTAAAAACTGTTTACCAAGTCCACATTCCAAAAATCCTCTATGTTTTCTTCTTAAGTTTTATTTGATAGTTTTACATTTCACGTTTAATTCCACTTAATGCAGATCTTTTTTTTTTTTAATATGGTGTGAAGTTTAGGTCAAGGTTTATTTTCTTGCCTATATAATGTCCACATTGTTCGAGCACCATTTGTTGAAAAGACTATTCTCCCTCCATTGAACTGCTTTTGCACCTTTGTCAAAAATCAACTTGGGTATATTTGTGTTGATCTATTTCTGAGTTCCCTATTCTATTTCAATGATCTATCTATTCTTCTGCCAATACCACCGTGTCTTAATCAATGAAGTTATATATATATTAGACTTAACATTAGGTAGAATGACTCCTTCCATTTTCTTTTTATTTTTTCAATATTGCTTTAGCTATTATAGCTCCATTAATACTGTTCACTTTATCACACTGCTTATTCTTGCTTTTAAGATCCTCCCTGAAGAATGCCATGGATTGTATAGTCTGTGGGGTCACAGAGTCAGACACGAATGAACGCCTTTCACTCACTCACTCACTATGCCTAGAAGAAGTATGACAGCCTGAAGAAGAAAGGAAAATGAAAAGAATCAAGAAGGAAAAAACTGTAATATATTACCACCATCCTAAAAAGACTACACATGTAGTTTTCATCCATCCAGTCTCATCACACCCCAATTTCTTCATCAAAGATTCTCTACTATTCTAGGCGACTTTATTTTATTTTTTACGTTTGCTATTGAGGGACAGTTAATGTACAATGGTATATACTTTAGGCGTACAACAAAGTGAATCATACTTTTTAAAGGTTATACTCCATTTATAATTATTATAAAAATACTAGGTATATTCCTAGTGTTATACAACATATTCTTGTAGCTTATTTAATTTATACCCAGTAGTTTATACCTCTTAATCCCCTACTCCTTTCTGGCCCCTCCCCACTTCCCTCTCCTTACCAGTAACCACTAGTTTGTTCTCTATACCTGTGAATCTGTTTTTGTTGTTGTTGTTATATTTACTAGATTATTTTTTATTCCATATATAATTAATATCATACAGCGTTTATCTTTCGCCAGGTCACTGTAGTGTCTCTAAATGTAATAGCTAATGTATCTCTACTACTCAACAGTCACAAGTCATTTATCTCCTTCTGTTAGATTTCTGTAACTATACTTGTGTCCAACACGATGCCTAGTCTCAAAGGACATGGTCCATATTATAGAGTTCTTTATACTCCTCCATAAGCTTTAATAAACATTGAACTGAGGATTATTTATCTAATTGGAACTTACAACACAGAGATACTAGAACATCTAGAAGAACAAGAGTAAAAAAATTAATTGCTACACTGTTGTTAGCAATATGGTCATTATCTCACCAAATCTCAAGATTTTAAATTTAATCTCACTTCTCAATTAAACTGTTATAAAAGTAAGTTCTAGGCTCTTTCCCTTCTTCTTGATGAGATAGCTCAGGTAAAGAAAGAGAAGGTAGTGAATAATGAGTTATGGTGATTTCCTTCTTTTCTCCTCTTGTTTGCCAAAAAATGTCACCGTACATCTAAATTTTAGGGCTATCAGATATGATTCATCCCTAATACACCATGTTTATCTTCCCCAAAAGTAAAATGACCCAAGGTATCAGAATATCAATATAAGTAAATAATGGAAACTCAAAATGTAAAACGGAACTAAGTAAAAGAATTTACCACATCCAATTTCCTATGGTCTTAACTATATTAACTAAATGGGGTCTTTGTGTCCTTTGGCTAGCATACTGAGACACTCTCTGTCTTAATTATCAATGCTTTGCCAACAAGATTTCAACAAAGTAAGGTGCAGCATGTGAAACACTATAGCTACTTAATCCATGTTTTTAGCTATAATTTACAATAACCACAATCTGCCTACCCTATGGATCAAATGCTTGCTTCTTTGCTGAAATAGATGTATACATGATCACCTCCCCCAAAGTTTTTTGTTCACTGACCGCCTGTGAGTTTAGACTGTTTAAAGAATTTAAACATGTAACAAAACTATATACAGATTAACTCCTTCTTTTCTTACAAAATAAAGTAATCCACATATGTTACCATGGCTTTGCTGAAACTTTCTCCAATTCTTTCACTGTATTAGATCAAGGACAGGCAGGCAGGGGAGGCTACAATCAGGAAAATTTCAGAGCCATTAGTCTTACAAGCTTTCATCTAGAGTGTCTCTGGTGGCCTCAGAAGAAATCTTCTCTAAGACCCCAAATGATACTCTGACAAGTAGATGAACTGCAATTCTCAGAATATGCACGTTACTAAGGCTTTTCCTAGTTCTGCCCTTTTCATGTCAATGCTTTATTATAGAAACTACAATATGCATATCCACAATGTAATATGTAGTCCAAGGGGATTAGATTCAGGAACCCCCATGGATATCAAAATCTGAGGATTCTCAAGTCCCTCACAGTATCTGTGTATAATCCAAGGCACATCCTCCCCTATACTTTAAATCATCTCTAGATTACTTACAACGCCAATTCTATGTAAATGGTTGTATATACAATATTAGTGCTATAAAAATAGTTTCTAGTGCACAGCAAACTCAAGTTTTGTTTCAGGGGACTTTCTGAAACTTCCCCCTTGAATATTTTCAACCTACAATTGGTTCAATCTGTGGCTGTGAACTCACGGATGTGGAGGGCTCACTGTACTACCACATCCCCCACTGCTAACACTACCATACTCCCATCACATACAGAGAAACCCACTATTTGATTGGCAAAAAATAAGACATTTCATGGTTCATGTGTTGTGAGAACACAGAGTAACTTGAACTCAGACACTGCTAGTAAGAATGTAAACTGGTATAACCACTTTGGAAAACAATTTGTTATTATCTCCTAAAGCTGACCATGTGTACACACTCCTCTATTCTCTCAAGACAAGTACACCAGAAGACATGTTCAGGATATTCACAGCAGTACTTTTCTTAACACCACAAACTGCAAACAACCCAAATGCTGATTGAAAGAAGACTATGGTATTTACACAGCAGAATCTTACACATCAGTGAAAAACTAACGAAGTGTAGTTAACACAACGGGGATAAATCTTAGAAACAATGACAAATTTAAAAAGCAAGTCACAAAGGACTACATGCAATAAACTACAATATTTGTAAATTTTAAAAATGAGCATTATTAAAAACATTACTACTTAAGAAAACACTCATGCAACTTTAAAAAGGAAAAATAAACACAAAATTCAGGTGGGGATCAGGGAGATAGACCAGTGAATAGAGATAGCTTCAACAGGATTGATAAAAGTTATATTACTGGTCGGTAAGCTCATTCCTCTCACTATTAAGCTTTAAAAGATACATGTTGTGTGTTCTGAGTGTGTATCATCTAGAATCTCTGGAGAACTAACATCCCAGCTTCAAAACAAGTTTAACCTACTCATAAAATGACATTCCTGATAACTGGGAATGATGCCCAAGAAATAAAATCTCTCTACTACTGCTATTTGGTCTTGCTATTTGGTAACTTTTGTAGTAACAAAGAAATAGCAGATGTCCCATAAAAAATTAAAGCAAGAGAATGGGCAAGGGAAGTAAGGGTAGCTATAAAATAGCAATATGAGAGATCCTTGTAGTGATGGAAATGTATCAGTGTAAACATCCTGCTTGTGGGACAAAACTGCAAAGGATACACTGGACCTCTCTATAGTATTTCTTCCAACTGCATATGAACCTCCAATTATTTCAAAAGTTTGTGCTTTTTCTTTAAGAAAACATTTAAGAAAAATTATAATTTTGTCCAAGATTTCTCCACACTGGTACTACTGACATTTTAGCGCACCTAATTCTTCACGGTAGGGAGTTGCCCTGGGCACTGCAGGGTGTTGAACAACATCTCTGGCCTCTTAACTACTAAACACCAGTAGCACATCCCAGTTGTAATATTTCCATACACTGCCAAATACTCCCTAGGGACAAGTAAGTTGCTTATTGTACTGGAGTTACCTAAAGAATATTCTTATGCTTAGGAAATACACAATGAAGTACTTAGGGGTAAAGGAATGACATATGAAATGTACCACAAACAATTCAGGAAAAACATCTGTGTGTGTATATATTTTGTTTACATACACATGAATAGTGTGTGTGTGTGTGTATATAATAGATGAATATAATTGAAGTATGTTATTTGTATTATTTTTATTCCTGCAACTTTTCTATGTGTTTGCAATTACTTATTAATATAAAGGCGGGGTTTTAAAAAATGGAACCAAAAGTTTTGGTCCTTAAAGTCCTAAAAGCAGGTTTCACAGTAGCAGTCCAGCATAAGTGATAAAAATCCCAAGGGAAAATGAATACCGACTGGATAAATTCCTACTTCAAGCCTGTGACAAAAGTTGCAAGTGACTGCCTAACTTTTGGCCTATCTCCCCCCAACCCATTCTTTCTAGAGGTGTCTTCCTGAATAATGCGGAACCGAAAATAAAACTATCCCACGTTTAAAAGACCATTTCTAGGAAGTGACTCAAACCCACATCCCTACTCGACGTTTCCACAAATCACCGAGGCAACTTCACCTTCAACAGCTAAGAAGCAAAAACGCGAAAATCGCACGTGTTCTCATTCTTACATCGCAAATATTAATAAAAGTATGTTAAAGTGAGTGGGCTAAGACACAACACCGAATGTCTAGGAAGGCTGAGGAAACTAAGGAGTAAAAAGAAATAAACAGGCAGTCAGTCTGAGAGAGGCAGGAAAGGTGTATCGGCCAGGAAAAAGGACTGAGTGTGTGCGAGTGTCAGAGCGAAGGTGTAGCTCACCTGGCTGTGGTAAGCAGAGGGTGCTGAGTCCCCACCAGCTTCCGCACCTGCATAGCGATGTTGCTGAGCTCGTCGCTCAGCAGGCAACGGAGGCTCATGAAGGACGTGGGGTAGCCCACGATCTTCTCCGCCTCTGACACGACTTGGTTCCACTGGGCCGGGGACCTGGAGGACTGACCACGCCAAGAGATCACCGAGGAGATGGTGTCGAGGGGGCCACGCGGGGGACCCGAGGCCCCAAGATAACGGGGCAAGCGCAAAAGCAGCTGCCGAAGGCTCATAGTTTGAGTCTGAGGGTTTCAGGGACTTAAGGGTGTCCGGAGGTGTCGCGGGGAACAAGCCAGGGACAGATGAGGAACTTGCGGGAACTAGAAAAAAGCGGCGATTCTTGACCCTCAAGAGGATGGTGGGCTTTTGGAGCCGTGACCAGAAACGAACTTTAACTGCAGATTCCCGCAGTCTGGGTTAGACACACAACACCTCAACCCAGCACTGCCCACGTCCATCTATGGTAGAAACCACGGCCGCTGCCTAAATGGGGAACGCCATATTAGAGGAGTGAAATACGGCTTGCCGTAAAGACGGAGGCGGGCTGTTCTGCGGCAAAGAATTTTCCCTACTTTGCGGTGCAGCCCTGACGCCCCGAAGGGGCGGGGCTCTGGAGGTGATCCCTGGAAGGCGGGGTGGGGTGCAATCCTCAGCTCCTCCCACCTCTTCCTGGCCCGTCACGGCAGAGGGTGACAGAGATAGGCGAGTGGTGCCCCAGCCCCTGGAGTTTGGGCAGAGTCCGATTCATCGTAGGACTCCCAGTGCCCACCACGGAGTAGGCACGCATAAATATGTGTTCTGAACCAGGGTCGGTGTCTGCTAAGTGTCTTTTGCTGGCCCCCAGCCCTCCCGGGAGAAAGGGCTGGAGCCGAGGCGCCAGTTCCTCTGGGAAGCTATCCTGTCAGACTCTGGCAGTGGTAGTGAACGGGCGTGAGGGCATTCTCTCGTATCATCTGTGCGCAACCTATGAAATGTGGCACGGCCTAGCAGAAAGGGTGTTTCTTGTTTTTTTATTTCCCCAGGGTCTGTCCTGGGTCCTTGCTTCTGGCTCCTCACTGAGCCTTGGGTTCCCCTGTGTGCAGCTCAAGCAGAACCAGCTGTGCCTCCTGAAAGGGTGCAGACAGGCACTTCTAGAAGGGTGTACCCCCTCACCATGGAGGATCTGATACAGAGCAGAGCCCTATAGGACTTCTAGGCACAAAGCCTTTGTGTCCCCCAGTTTTTTTGAGTTATAGGAAACAACTTTCATTCATAGGAAACATTATTACAAAGCTAGTGGAGGTGATGGAATTCCAGCTGAACTATTTCAAATCCTAAAAGATGTTTCTGTTGAAGTGCTGCACTCCATATGTCAACAAATTTGGAAAACTCAGCGGTGGCCACAGGACTAGAAAAAGTCAGATTTCATTTCAACCCCAAAGAAAGGCAATGCCAAAGAATATTCAAACTACTGTACAATTGCGCTCATTTCACATGCTAGCAAGGTCTTGCTCAAAATCCTTCAAGCTAGTCTTCAGCAGTGCGTGAAGTGAGAAATTCCAGATGTACAATCTGGATTTAGAAAAGGCAGAGGAACCAGAGATCAAATTGCCAACAACCGCTGGATCATAGAAAAAGCAAGAGAATTCCAGAAAAACATCTGCTTCATTGACTACGCTAAAGCCTTTGACTGTGTGGATCACAACAAACTGTGGAAAATTAAGAGATAGGAATATCAGACCACCTTACTTGCCTCCTGAGAAACCTATATGCAGATCAAGAAGTTCCAGTTAGAACCAGACATGGCACAAGCACTAGTTCAAAATTGGGAAGGGAGTATGTAGAGGCTATATATTGTCACTCTGCATAATTAACTTATACGCAGAGTACATCATGCGAAATGCCAGGCTGGATAATGCACAAACTGGAATGAAGATTTCCAGGAGAAATATCAACCTCAGATTTGCAGATGATACCATTCTAATGGCAGAAAGCGAAGAGAAACTAAAGAACCTCTTGATGAGGGTTAAAGAGGAGAGTGAAAAATCTGGCTTAAAACTCAACATTAAAAAAACTAAGGTCATGGCATCCAGTCCCATCACTTCATGGCAAATAGATGGGGAAACAATGGAAACAGTGACATATTTTATTTTCTTGGGCTCCAAAATCACTGCAGATGGTGATTGCCGTCATGAAATTAAAAGATGCTTACTCTTTGGAAGAAAAGCTATGACAAACCTAGAGAGCATATTAAAAAGCAGACATCACTTCACTGACAAAGGTCCATATAGTCAAAGCTATGGTTTTTTTCCAGTAGTCATGTACGGATGGGAGAGTTGGACTATAAAGAAGGCTGAACGCTGAAGAATTGATGCTTTTGAACTGTGATGCAGGAGAAGACTCTTAAGAGTCCCTTGGACAAGAGGGAGATCCAACCAGTCAGTCAATCCTAAAGGAATTCAACCCTGAATATTCATTGGAAGGACTGATACTGAAGCTGAAGCTCCAATCCTTTGGCCACCTGATGCAAACAGCCGACTCATTGGAAAAGAACCTGATGCTGGGGAAGACTGAGGGCAGGAGGAAAAGGGGCAACAGAGGATGAAATGGATGGATGGCATTCAATGGTAGCTTAGTTGTTAAAGAATCTGCCTGCAGTGCAGGAGACCCAGGTTCAGTCCCTGGGATGGGAATATCCCCTGGAGAAGGAAATGGCAAAGCACTCCAGTATTCTTGCCTGGAAAATCCCATGGACAGAGAAGCCTGACCAGCTACGTAGATGGAATTGCAAGAGTCAGACATGACTTAGTGACTCAACCACTACCACCAGAAGATAGTGAAGGGCAGGGAAGTCTGACGTGCTGCAGTTCATGGGGTCAAAAGGAGTCAGACACAACTCAACAACAACCAAGACCTTCCCTGAGCTCCAAGGGGCAGATTTAAGTAGCTGTTAATTAGGGAAGGGAGGGGATACAAAACTAGGGAGAAACAGTCAAGCGCAGTCTTGGGGCAAGGTCCTGTTTCCTCATCAATGGATACACATAACGGTATCTTAGAGCTATTTTGCAGACACTGAAACCCCCTCCAGGTGAAAGAAGTTAAAGATTAACAATGGTATGCTGCCCCCAAGCATGTAGACGAGCAGTTGGACCTGAAGATTGTTGATGCTGACTGCTACTCACCTCACCACCAACCCATCAGAAGAATGTCCACGAGCTGATCACACCTTCTTTGAACAATTACAATAAAACGTCCCACTATCTTCTCCAAGTTGGGACACATGGTTTTGAGGGCATTAGCCCACTGTGGCCCCCCTTTTGCCTGGCAAAGTAATGAAGCTATCCTTTTCTACTTCACTCAGAACTCTATATCTGAGATTCAATTCGGCACCAATGTACAGAGAAGCTGAACTTTCTCCATCAGATCCATAATTATCATCTACTCTAGTGCTTTCATTTATAGCCCATGTATTAGCTCATTTAATCCTCAAATCAACCCCATTAAGTAAATAATATTGGTATTCTCTGTGTTTCATATGAGGAAACTTAGGCACAGCCAAGTAGTGTAAATTGCCTAAGGCCACACTAGGCAGGATATTATACCTAGGCAATCTGGTTTCTGAATCCATGCTCTTAGTCATAACATTACCGTATAAGTAACAGGTTACCAACCACTCTTCTCACTCTGTCAATGTGGTTCTGTAATGCTACCTATTCTTCTATCAGGTATGCCTAGCATCCTACTCCCTTTCTCATCACCCAAAACAAGTTATTAACAAACCCTTGTTAGTAATAAAGATATATGATTGAGTTTTACACCCTAAAAAATAGCTTGTAAAATGCTCTTTAACTTTCAAAATCTTTTAAAATTCATGATTGATATTGTTTTAAATTAGCATCATGCATAATACTGAGCAAGACTTGGGCTACACTAAAAAAAATTCAGACTTAAAATAGGGCAAATTAAAGTTATTATTCGCTTTGCACAAGCGATGCTTTTCTCTAAAAAGATTTAGCCTCAGACTCCCTTTGAATGGCAAATTTCCCTTGTGATTTAAATTTTTATTTCCAAAAATTCAGTTTAGGCATGACTTTTCAGGGCGTACATTTTAGATAGATGAATTATGCTCAGAAGTATTAAAAACAGTCTATGCCCAGTAAATAAATAAGGCGAGCCAAAGTTCAAAAACAATTCCTGTGAAAGAGATAACAGCCTCCTGGCAATAAAATTTAGGTCTGTTCTAGATGAAAATAAGTGTGGAGAGTGAGATACCTTACCATTCTCAAAAGTTCCAAAGTCTGAGCTTCTGGGTTATCCAAGGTGAAAGAAGTCATGAAAAAATGAAGGGAGATAAAGACTGAATGTGATATATTGTGCACCTGAGGCTGTTTCCTCAGGATCATGGTACTTTAAGACTAACTTTTCATGCAATTTCCTTAATACCAATTCACAGCATGTACTTTAATTTCTCTACAGAAGCCAAGTGCATTATTCTCTGGTCATACTCTATTAACCAAGTTTTTGATTATTCATGGGACTTTCAGTCCCATTTACTTTAAATAAATAGCACTTTCCTTTATTCTTACAGTTAAAAGGTTTCATTATACCTAATGATTATCAGTTTTTAGAAGATTAAAATGGTATATGTTATTTAATCTTCCAGATAAATACATAACTCCTTAGAGTTTGAATAAAGAGATTCCTAAATTGCCACCGACTTTTGGAGGTGCAAAGAGAGGGAGTCTTTGTGACTCTGCCCTTCCCCTGCCATGAATTGCAGTCATTTTGAGGATGTCTGTGAATATGTGCATAAAGAAAGAATACAGCAGGGTTCCTTACTTTGGCATTAGTGACTTTTTGGACCAGATAACGCTTTGTTAGGGGAGGCAGGGGGCTGGGAGGTGAAGGCTATCCTGTGCATAGTAGGTGTTTTGCGGCCTTCCTTGCTTCTACTCACTAGATGTCAGGAGTGCCCCCTCCAGGTTGTGACAACCAAATTTGCCCGAGGACCTGGCCAAATGTGACCTGGGGGACAATGAGAATATAGAGAAATGGGAGATGCTGAAAGAAAAAAATTTCTATCCGTGACATTGACTCCTCCTACAAAGCAGCAAAAGAAAAGGTCCTGGGTGTAGGTAGCCCTGCAGGTGAGAGAGTAGTCATGCCACAGTCTGTGGAAACCACCCATATCCAGGGACATCTCCTCCTTGGTTTTGGGATTGTTCTGGAGACAGAAACCTGACAAAAGACGGCCACAGTTCCTCTTTCATCTTTCTCAGGATCCTGAGCCTGGTAAAGTGCCAGTGGACTTCACTTCCTGTCCTCTCTGCATTCTCCTAACCTTAGAAAGAAGTGAGGTCATATTTGTTGTCCTTTACTTTGGCTGGAAACCCAAACCAGCTTTTGGAAATACAGGTCTTAACACAGATGGTATGTGCTTTGGGCTTTGGCATTTCCATGATTAGGTGAGTGGAAATACATAGAGACACTATAGCCACCCTCCTATTACCCTCAATACAATCACTTATTGTTTATGCTAACAGAGTTCTTCCAAAAGTAGATGAAAGCATGGCCTATATCTTAGGGCAGAATAAAAGGAGGCAAGTAATCAGATTAGCAAAAATCCAAAAGTTTGACCACCTACTGGGTTGGCAGGCTGGAGAATAGGGATGGCACATATTGTGAGTAAGAATGTAAAATGCTGTGTAAACAGCACCTGTGGAAGGGAATTGATAACCCCTAGCAAAATTATATATACATTTAAATGCATGCATACTAAGTCACTTCAGTCATGTCCAATCCTTTGTGACCCTACAGACTATAGCCTGTCAGGTTCCTCTGTCCATGGGATTTCCTAGGCAAGAACACTAGAGTCAGTTGCCATGGGATCCTCCTCCAGGGGATCTTCCAGACCCAGGGATTGAACCTGTTTCTTAAGTCTCCTGCATTGGCAGTTGGGTTCTTTAACCACTAGCGCCACCTGGGAAATCCATATATTTATATACTGTTATGTAATTACAATATACATTTGACCCAGAAATCTTTCTCAAAATATAAAATGACTTATGCACAAATGTGTTCACTGCAATATTATTTGTGTTAGCAAAAGATTGGAAAAAACAATAACAACAACAACAAAAAGATTGGAAACAAACCAAATAACCGTAAGTAAGGGACTAGTTGAATAAACTGGGGTAGATCCATACAATGAAACACACTATGCAAAAAAGAGATCTCTGAAAAAGATGATCTCTTTACACTGATGTGGAGTGGTCTCCAGAATATACATCGGCTTTAGATAACAATAAAAACACAACCAAGGGGCAGAATAGTATAGTATACTTTTTTACAAGATAGGTGAACTACAAATATATATTGCATATATTTGGGATAGGGGAACACAGGTGGAGAAGACAGGCATGGAAGCAAACTACTCTGATGAATTTACCTTGACTGTATAGTTCTGACTTTAGAATCATGTATATAGACTTTATTCTTATATTCAAAATAATTTAAAACTCAACAGAAAAATGTGGTTCCTAAAATTTGAAAACAACTGAAGTAAATCATCTAACTGTATATTAAGTTGGTGGCATAATCACACCAAGTAAATAATTTAATCACTTTAGAAAATAGTGTTTTCACTGTACATTCATAGAGGAATATGTTCTTGGGGTAAATAGATTTACAAAGAAGTTTTAAACTTTGTTCAGTGTCTTATTGCTAGTAGAAATATTACTTTCAAATTCTTCTTGTATATTATTGGTAAATACCAATATTAGAGTTGTTAGGGATGATTTTCAAATAATTCATGTAAGATTAAAAGTAAATTGAAAATTGTATGAACTTATGATTTTTCCTTTTTTAAAATGTTTGTTAGACTCACAGGTATAGAAAACAGACTTGCAGCTGTCAAGGTGGGGTGGGGAGGGAAGGCTTAGGAGTTTGGGATTAGTAGATGCCAACTATTATATATAGGATGGATAAACAACAAGGTCCTACGGCATAACACAGGGAACTATATTCAATACCCTGTAATAAACCACACTGGAAAAGAATGTGTGTGTGTGTGTGTGTGTGTGTGTGTGTATAACTGAATCACTTCACTGTACAGCAGAAATTAATACAATATTGTAAATCAACTATACTTCAATAAAATAAATTAAAAAAAAATAAGTTATGTACTTTTCAGGAAAAAAAAAGTTTATTATGTCCCCAAAAGAAAAGTTTTACATTTATTGAAGAAGAAAAACATTTACTAGCTTTATCACCTGAAAAGGCCTAGAAGTAATGATAATTATGTACCAATGAGCACCTTTAGCTCATAATATGTACTTTCAATACATCATTTCCTATTAAAAGGAAAGGCAATCTTTGGAGGAATGACAGATATCAGGTCTGGGGCTAGAAATGTGCATAATCAGCCAGGACACCCTGTTGTACCAGAAGCTATTAAAGTGTAAAGTCTAATGGGACAAGTCAAAGGGGAAAAGCTATCAACATAAAGGAGGCTCAGACAGTGCAAAATCTGCCTGCAGTGTGGGAGACCCGGGTTCGACCCCTGGGTCAGGAAGATCCCCTGAGGAAGGGAATAGCTACCCACTCCAGTATTCTTGTCTGGAGAATCCCATGGACAGAGGAGCCTGACAGGCTACAGTCCATGGGGTCGCATAGAGTCCGACAAGACTGAGCGACTAACACTTTCATGGGTTGAAAAAAGGACAATCTGAGCATCTAAAAAGATTAAGACAACTACAACTGATTGAAATTCATTGATGACATATAATCTGAGAGCTTATTATTAGATACAGCTAAGGTAGTACTCTGAATATTTGCAATATAATGAAAGAATTGAGCATTTATCCTGCCTTCCCTGTATGAATTATATTTAGTGGTGCCTTAGCCTGGTTTACCCCCTTGAAAGCTGAACCTGAGACAAGGGCTTACTTTAAGGTGGTTTATTTTGGACAGAAATCTCAGCAAACAGCAACGGATGACTAGGAGAGTGAAACAGAACACGTCAATACAAGGGTGTTCTTCAGTTAGTCATTAGTTAGTCACAGTGGGCAAAAAGGCCTTGAGCCTGAGGGGACCCCTTGAGTTGCTATGTAGGATATACTTCATAATTATCAGCTTGATGCAAGAGAGGAGCAGTTATCAACCAACTTGCACTGTCTATTGGTCCATATTTCCCCCTTGGAACCTCAGTCCCTTGCATCTCTAAGCTGTCCTGTTAGTGCTAGCAGATGTCCCACCCTGACAGAGTCAGAGGGACTCAAGGGCAGAATGTGAGATGTATGCAGTGCATATGGGGAGAGATGCTGTCAGGTTATACCTGCAGGAGGCAGGTTCCTTCAGCAATGGCTATAGTAGGAGGCAGACTGAGAGGGTGTGATATTGGGAACAACTGCCTCTTCTAATGCGGTAACCAAATAGCTCAGGCTGGTGAGGGGGAAGTTTATCACACAATTCAATCGAATAGAAGGGGAATAAAAGGTAAGATTAGGAAATCACCATATTGTAATTCTTCATAAAACAATCGATCCAGGCAACAGTCATCAACAGATGAGAGGCTGGTAGAAAACTTCACAATGGAGGCTCAGGCTGACACCACCTGCAAGCACTAACCAATGTCATCATCGTTAGGAGTGCGGAGTCCACACTGATGTTCCTCCTGATGTGGCACATTATGAAGCACAAAACTACCTATGAAATATTCTTGCCTAAATGTTGTTGTTTAGTCTCTGAGTTGTGTCTGACCTCTTTTTTGACCCCATGGACTGTGGTCTGCCAGGCTCCTCTGTCCATGGGATTTCCCAAGCAAGAATACTGAAATGGGTTGCCATTTCCTTCTCCAGGGGATCTTCCCAACCCCGGGATCAAATCCAGTGACCCCCTGCATCCTAATAGTCATACCCTGTGGTCCCCTTCTGTCTTGTCTCAGGGTAGGTATGAATGATCAATAAAGTCCAACAAAAGTGATGGTGTGTTAATTCATTATTAGTTTTATGAAAGACATTGCAGAGACTTTCCTGGCAATCCATTGGATTAGATTCCGTGCTCCCAGTGCAGGCGGCTGGATTCAATCCTTGCTCAGGGTACTAGATACCCCATGGCGCAATTGAAGATCCCACATGCCACAACAAAGGTATCATGTACTGCAATGAAGACCAGGGCACAGCTTCCCTCGTGGGCTCTTGATTGCTCATATTCTCTGTCTCTGTCTCTCTCTCATTATTTGCTCTGGTGGAAAAAGGCAAGTCACAAGCAGTCCTATGAAAAGGCCCATGGATCAAGGAACTGAGCCTTATGCGAAAAGCCATGTGAATGAGCCATCTTGAGCGCAGATCCTCCAGTTCTTTCAGAGACTACAGCTCTGACTCACAGCTTGACTGTAACCTCATGAGAAACTCTGAGCCAAACCACCCAACCAAGATGCACTGGATGCCTGACCCAAGAAACTATGTGTAATAATAACTATTTTTAAGTTGCTAACTTATAGGATAGTTTGTTATGCTACAATTTAAGAACTAATACAATTATCTATAAATCTTTGTATAACATATATAGTGACCCCATCGTCAGCGCAAGAACTCGAATATTGACAATAGCTTATTTCTGACTATGTGACCTTCCTCCATACTATTCTCATTTCTTTCTTAATCCAAGGTTATCTTTATCTTCAATTTGTATTTATCATTCCCATGATTTTTAAAACACGTAGTTTAACACTATATGTATTCCTAAAAGTGTATTATTTGGTTATTTTTAGCTTAAAAAAGGTGGCCCCATGCTAGATGTTGGAGAGGGAAATGGCAACCCACTACAGTGTTCTTGCCTGGAGAATTCCATGGACAGAGAAACCTGGTGGGCTACAGTCCATGGGGTCACAAACAGTCGGACACGACTGAGTGACTAACATACACACACACATGCTAGATGTAATTTTCTGTGATCTTTCTTATTTACTCAACATATTTTGCTGCGATTCACCCATGCTGATGTTTATAGAGACAGTTCATTTGTTTTGACTGCTGTATAATTTCCACTGGGTGAAAACACCACACTTTATCCCTTCTCCAGTCAATGGACATTTGGATTTCTTCCAGATTCTTTTTTCTATTACAACAATGTTGCCATGAAGAGGTTTACAGATGCCTCCAAGTTCACCTGTTAAGAGTTTACATCTATCATTGGAATTACTGGGTTGCTCACACACACACACACAATGTATGTGAATAGTCACCTTTAATAGATAATGCCAAACAGTTTTCCAAAGTAGCTTTTCCAGTTTACACTTCCACCAGCTATTTATGAGAGATCCAGTTGATCACTCCCTCTCAACATTTGATATTGTCAAACTTCTTAAATTTCCAACAAATAGGTATAAAATGAAATCTCTTTACAGTAGGAATCTACATTTCCCACATCACTGAATGTCCTTTCCATGTTACAGTTTAACCTTCAAAGATGATGTGGGAAAGTATATATAATTCTTCATTGTAGTTTTCATTTTTGTTTAATTTTTAGATCTTCTCAAATCCTCCCCATGTTCACAATAGACTTTGCTTGACATCTTCTTGTGTTCTGAGCATTTTACCTTAGAACAACAGTAATTAGGGAGGAAATGGACCTCTTTTCTCCTTTTTTCCTAGTTTATCTCCCTAATGTTAGTTGCTCAGTCGTGTCCAACTCTTTGCCATCCTATGAATTGTAGTCTGCAAGGCTCCTTTGTCCATGGGGGTCTCCAGGCAAGAATACTGGAGTGGGTTGCCATTCCCTCCTCCAGGGGATCTTCCTGACCTGGGGATCGAACCCAGCTCTTCTGTGTTGCAGGCAGATTCTTCACCATCTGAGCCACCCTACAGAGGAGCAATGTTGAATTGACTAGCAGTGCTGCTAGTTAATTTCACACTAGGATCAGCTCAATGCAGGGGAAGAACTTGGTCCTTTTCTTTTACAAAGGGTCTTTCTGGGAGACAATTTTCTTTAAGGAGTTTAGGATGGAAAAAAAATCTGTTGAGGTTTTTACTTGAACATAGACAGTATTAAAAATGGCTAGCAATCTGAGTTATACAGCTCTGGCCTGAATCACTATATGATCATGGGTTAGTCATTAAACCTTTTGAGATTAAAATTACTTATCTGCAAAAAAAAGTAGATGATCTCTGAGGTCCAGCTAAGTATCAAAATGTTTTTATTCCATTATGAAAAATTAGCTGGTAGACTAATCTGATTCTTACGATCATTTCATTCTCTGTCTCTCCGATCCAAGCAACCCAATTGATCTTGACATTAACATAGGTTGAAACACTAAGCCCACAACGAAGATTTTAGAGAGGACCCCATCATTCTTCTTTAACTGTTCTGTTCGTAATTGCACCTCACTCTTAGTACAGTGTCTGCTGAAGAGCAGACACTATGTAAATATTTGTTGGCCAGCTGAATAATGAATGAATGAACTGGATCTTTATTCTCCATTCCTATCTTCACTTCACCATCACACTCAAGTTCAGAAGTTATTTGAGTTGTGTTGTCAGAGCAGGAAGTCCAAAGCAGAGAATGTCTCCATGACTACAAGTTCAGCTAGTTCTTCATTGCCACTGAAACATTTCTGATGAAGACCAAAAAGCCACCATAACCAACTGAATCAATATTTCTGGACTTGAGGACCAGGTATCAGTGTTTTTCAAATATTCCTCAGGAGATTCTAATATGCAGCCAGGGCTGAGAATCACTATTCTTAAAAAATTATAACCTAAACTTTTTTCCTATTATTTCGTATTGGTTCTCTCTCTCTCTTATCTAATTTCCTTATTTATTTTCTTCCTTTGTTTTTTTTTTAAATAAATATATAGGTCAGACTGCATTACCTAAGGTTTTAGAGAAATTGTGATAGAATTCTATGTATAGAAAAACCTCCTTTTGTTGCATGGAATGTATATATAGGTAACATCAGGCAGAAGGGGATTAAGACATACTGCATTTATTATATTTATAAAGGTTGACAACTTCAAATTATAGAGTTGTCAAGGAATCTTGTCAGGATCTGCTGCTCTGCAGTCATAAATATAACCCCTAAAATATTTTACCTGAAAATATTTTCTCTGCCTTAAAAAGCAGTTTTCTTCTCAAATTGGAAAATGGAAAATTCAAGGATAGATGTATCTATGGGTGAACAATCAAATCATTATGGTCAATTAATTCTAAGAAATCATTTTTCACAAATTTACTGAAACAAGTCAATCAAGCCATTCTTTTCATAAGTACAATGATCAAGTCAATTAAATAAGTCGATATGAAGCCCCATGTAGACTCAAACTAATTCTTATCTAGAAATAGCTATTAAAAGTCCTCCAGGAATTGGGATGGAGAGGCTTCAGGAGTAGGCCAATTTAAATTCATGGACTAAAACTTCAGGATAATTGTAGTTTGCCAAGTTTATTTCAGGTTATAACATAAGATATTTCAAATAAATTCTTAATTATGCTGCATGGATAAAAAGCGCCCCAAATTAAAGTCATCATGTGCAAAGGTTATTGTGACGTGGCCCATAGATAAATAGGTCTTTGAAAAACTCTCCTTTTCCAAATAATGTGTCTAAACGAGAGGGAGAAAGAGAAAGAGATTCCATTATTAAACTTGGAAATAAGGGAGTCATGATGTCAACTTGCTGGGCTGAAAAGAATTCACAAAAGACCATCAGAGAGAAAGTGATAAGTGATTAGAAAAAATCATATGAGGTCATTTCCCAACAGCTGACACCCACATAAGAGAGATGTCATTGTCAACTACTACAGTGTTGAAACTCTTTCTCAAAAGTACCCTGCTTTAAATCAGTCAGAAGAGCTTGCTGTGATGTTTTCTCTTCTTTGAAATCATGCCACCAACAAACATCTGTAATAAATATGTTTGAATATTATAGGGCTGGCATGACCATGTTGGGAGTAATAGGTTTGAAGTGCATGTGGAGTGAAGCCGCTCACGTGTCCGACTCCTTTTGCGACCCTATGGACTATAGCCTACCAGGCTCCTCCATCCATGGGATTTTCCAGACAAGAATACTGGAGTGAGTTGCCATTCCCTTCTTCAGGAGATCTTCCGGACCCAGGGATTGAACCTGGGTCTCCCGCACTGTAGGCAGACGCTTAACTGTCTGAGCCACCAGGGAAGCAGAGCAAGAACAAAACAAAAAGAATATGCTGAAGTCAAAGGGAGTAAGAGTTACTTTATTTTTCTAAGAATAAAAGAGACTAGGTCCCCAAAGTCTAAACAAACAACTCTACAAGACACTCTCCATGGAGAGTGACAGAGCTTGGTGATTAAGGGCTCATGACACAAGAGTCAGATTCCCTGCATTTGAACCTCAGCTTTGCTACTAACCAATAGTGCAAACTGGGCAAATTATGTCATTTACTGTCAGCTCTGTGGTTTTCTTAGTTGTAAAATGGGAAGAACAATATTACCTATATTAATGAGTAATTTTGAATATGCATGAGTTCATAAATGTAAAGTACTTAGATCAGTGCCCATCACATAGAAAGCTTGTTCTATCATCATTCTCCACTATTCAACCATAGATCCTACCAACTTCAAATCAATAAACAATATAGATATAAAGTGCTTTTGTTTCTTATACTTCTAGGAGAATGGCTGTTTTTAACTCCAGAACAAAGCATGCAATTTACCCACATAGGATAAGCATGTATACACTGCAAAAATGATTGAAATGCTGTTTGCTTGCAAATATTATGGTCATGAGTTGTTGTAAAGATGTTGCAAGTTATAGGGCTTAGAACTTTATTTTAGATAGAAATCCATTCACTGTTGAAGCCCTCTTTTGAAATAGACTTCTCTTACAGAGGTCTTTTCATGATGTTTTTAAATGAGTATTTTTTTTTTTTTACTTTTTATTACTTTCTATTATAGTTTTCAAACTTTACACAAAAGTAGAAAAAATAGGATAATGAGACCATATGTGCTTATTACCCAGTTTGGGCAGTTATCCACATTTTTCACTCCTCAACAATGCTGGAGTATTTTGAAGCAAATCCTGGATATCATATTTTGCCTCAAAATATTTCAGAATTTATTTTTAAGAAATAGGACTTCCTTTTTTAAAAAAAAAGTAACTACAATTATGCCTAACAAAATGACCAAAATTCTTAATATTCTAATTGTCTCAAGAATGTCTTCACATGGTTGATATAAGTTAAGATCCAAACAATGTGAAATGGGTAGTTTAAGTTGTAAGTATCCGGTTTTATATTTTGGAAGATATTTCAGCTTCATACTTTTACTAAAGGGAAATGAATGACCACAGCTTAAGTTTGAAATTGAAATCATCATGATAACAGAGGAGAGAAAGCTAGAGTGAGAAGTAGCAGTCTCATAGTAGGTGTGGGTTTTGCTTGTAACACTGACCCAGGTGTCTATTTCATGACAGTAGATTCTTTCACTACTGTAGAAAGAAGAAAAACAATGCTTCTAAAGTACTTGTGCCATACTAAGCATAGGGAGTTAAAAAACAGTCTGTCTGTGGTCATTCCAAGACACTGAAGCCGAATGAACTGGTCAACATCTCAATCTTTGAAGTCCTCTGGCTGCAGAACTCCTTTCTGTTTTTCATCTGTCTCAGACTCTAAGAGAGACAGTCTCCTTCTTAAAAATATTTCCAAAGGATTTATTGGTGATATTTGCACCTTGGTTCTCATATTTAATAATCATGTCTCAATTTTTTTCATACAAGACTATTTGCATGCCTCTTAAGACTTGGATTTAATGTTTTTATTGGATTTCATCATTTTTAATATTGATTTAATAGGACTACCACTGAAGCCCCCAAGTGTGTTTTACAAGGAGATACTTTATAATTCCTTTATATTAGGTTACTTGTAATGACCAGAATAAATGAGATTTCCCTTTCAAAGGAGGTAGATAGGAAATAAGTAACAAAGATAGTATTTATATAGATATAATGTTAACATATTTGTATGGTGGGAGGGATCTAAAAATAAATGAACCCACATCCTTCTGCGGGTTCCTACAATACAACCTCTCACAGCTATGAAAGCTAATGTGAAAATCATCCTTATTGATTACAACCTCAAAATAGTCTGTTATCTTGCATCTTTTTCTCAGGTCCTATTTATTATGTAAAATTACCATTGCTTTTATATTTCCTTTTATAATGCCTTCTGGAGTATGGTTTGTTAAAATCACATAAGTTGAAAGTTAAGATCCTAGGCTCTAGAATCAGACTAGATCTAAATCTAAATCTTGGTTCTGTTATTTCCTAGCTGAATGCCTTTAGGCAAGTCACTTAATCTTTTTATGCTTTGGTTTATTCATCTGTAAAATGGATGTAAAAAGACCTATATAATACCTTATTATAAAATAATTTTGATTATAGTTCAGCAAATATTTAAGCTCCTTTAGGATGGTATTTTCAGCCATTGATGATCTGTTCCTATCCTACCTTTGGGGTGATCTCACAGATCCCCTTTAATACACTCATCCTAAACCCACTGAATTATCCCCCTTCCCTTTGCTCCATTTGCGCTTTCATGCCTTGACATCTTTCTTCATATTGTTCTTCCTGCCTAGGATGCTCCTCCTTCTCCCTCCCTCACTTGTCAATATCCTACTCATCATCTATCAAGGCCCAACTCAAATGGTTGCCATTTCTATCCTTCACTAGGATTAGTCTCCCTTTTTCTCACCTCCCATCTCCCTAGGCAAACTCATATCAGAAGTTTGGCTAATAAACTAATATTGGATGCTTTCATGGCTGTTACATTTTCAAGATCAAATGGTACTATATGTTTCTGCATTTGTAATTGAATATATAGCCATTTCTTCCTTTACATTAGGAAACGATAATTCTTTTTTAAAAAATAAAAATCTTAATAAAAGTTTACAAAAGGATTAGCCTAAAATGAAAAAAAAGAAGTTTGCCTAATGTATATAGAATGTATACCCTGAGATCTATACACATTTAGTATAATCTACGCCCACTGCACTTTACAACCACATATGGTGGCATCAGTAATTCTGAGGCATTGCAAAATCTTCACAATCCAAATATTTTATAAAGAATTGCAGTGACAAGATCTCAAATATAAAGGTTTGTGGGTCTTTTTAAAGGCTTAATCACTTTTAGTTAGAAATTTAAGTTAACAAGAACATTCCATTCCCTAAACATTCCAATTAATTGCTGTTTAGCATATGGGTTACCAAATTTGTCTTTTTAAAGTTTGCATTTAGAGATTGCAAATAAATCTATTAGGATGAAATTCTAGGTCAGTCAGGTTTTGATTTGCAATATTTAATGTTTGCATAATTCCACCTTTGCCTGACCTTTCAAAATTATTTTAACAGCCCTACATTTACTTTCCTAATGGAATGATTTGCTACAAAGCGGCTACAGTGGGTAGTCTGGAAGGACATTATAACATTCCTTTGGCTGTCAAAATCCATCTGTCCTTGTCTTTAGGGGAATTCTTCATTGCATGTGATCTTGGGATATAAGACCTCACTTTCCACTGTAGATGCCAAACAGATTGAATCGCACTCTCCCCTCACTCTGGAATATGGAGCAGGGGCCCCAGTGGACCCTCCCACACAGGCCCGTGCACCCCGAGATGAAGGAGGAGCATCTGGAGCAGTTTAAGGGGTCAGCATGATGTCCAGTAGTCATTTCTAGAAGGTGTGGTGCAGCAGAAGCAGAGATGGTGGCATCTTGGATAGAGTGTTCCTATGGCCTGGCCTCCTAAGGCCCTGGGTTCTTCCTTGTTTCCCAAGCCTGCTCTTCCAGACTCTCAGATTCTATGAGTCCCCTTTCCTTCAACATTTTTGTTTCCTTTAGATAGTCAGAGCTCATTTTGTTGCTTGTAAGCAAGAACCCTCATCAAAACCATTGGTATTGCAAGGTGGCAGGAAGAAGTCTATATTCCAGTCAGATTGTTGGCCCACTTAGTAGGCAACTGCTTAATGTTTCCATTACCTCATCTGCAAAATGGGACACAGTCTGTAATTGTGTCAACTGTGTGAGGATCAAATAAAATAATCTCTGTAAGATATTAAGCACAGTACTTATTAAAGTCCTATTTATTAAAAAGCATTCAATAAATAGTAGCTTTTGTATTACTAAATTCTGTGTAATTGTGTGTTCAGGCCACAAAACTCTACTGCTCTTCATATAAAGAGATGCTCCTGTGCACACTCTGTTCAGTGTTAAACTTCCTTTTATTTCCCCATGCTGGGGCTTGTTTTGGTTTTGCTTTGTTTTCCAGCTTTGGACTTGGGCACTTTCCCATATTGTACATCCTGAGACTTCCTTAGGGAGCGCAGCCTGCAGTCACTGTCCCTGGATCTTCTCTCTTCTCTTCCGTCTGTCCCTGCCAGCTCTCCCTCACCTCCAGACTCCAAAAGCAATCAGCTGCCCTAAAGACTGACTGACTTCAGATGGGAAGGGCAAAACTGAGTTGAGTGGGTCCTACTTCAGCATCTGGTATACAGATTTAGTAACTTTAATGGATTTAAAAAACAAAGCAAAACAAATGCACAGTCTATATCCCAAGACTTATTATAGCATCTTTAATTTATCTACTTAACTTTTGATGAAAATTTTTTTCTTCCACTGAAATGTGTAACGTCCTCTCATAGTTAAACTGGAATCTTTTCCACTCAACTCTTCCCTCTGGGATGCAATAAAGAGACAACTTACGGCTCAACAGCACATTGGAGACAATTTTTCTGTGAAAGAAAAATGTTTCTTACAACATGTAATGTTTCTCAAAGGAGGTGGGTCAAAACATAGATATCAATTCTCTGTAACCATTCACTGAATACCATATTTGGTTTGAGAATATTACAGTGTAGTATGTTATTTTTGAAAGGTTGAGTATTGGTCATGGATATTTTAATTCCTATAACATCCAGGTGTAAATTATAATGAAGTAGAAATTAGAATTATTTACTATATCTGCATATGCTCTTTTCCCCAAAAAAAAGTGATAGAAGTGCTGAGCAGAGAAGAGCAGAGTATGGAGTAGGTGGCAGCATACCTCACCTGTCTGGAAGTGGGCCAACTGAAGATGTTTTTCTGGATCAGCCATTTCCTAGTGTGACCTTGAGCGCAGCCTTGGTCTCCTAAGGTGTGAAATGGGAACAATTACACTCTTAAGCATGCTTGTGAGAAATAATTGACATAATTTGTGCAAAATACTTTGCTCTAGCAGGACTTCAAGACATGATCATTGATAATATAACTCAACATCTGATTGTCAGAGGGCTAATCATTTTAATGGCATTTGATTGTCTAAAGGAAATACGATATTATTGTATCTACATTAGTATCTACATAAATTTAATACAGAGTTCTGATTTCATCAATGGATGTCATTGGGGAAGGCAATGACAATTCAAGATAACTCAGATACTAAGTTGAAATTTGTATTTACCAGAATTTGGGATAATTATTGAAAATGTTCTATCTTTAAGTTGGTCTTATTACGATATTAAGGCCATACCCTCAAGGAAAGCCATTCTTGTTTAGGTGATACTATTTAGATAGTAAATAATCAGGCAGGTAATGCACAAAATTTACTTCAGGAGTCAGAAAACTTCATTTAAAGATTGGTTAAAAGCAAATTTGAGTTATAGGGTAAAATATATGTGTGAGCTATAAAGTATCAATGTAAAAACTTCAGGTATTTGCTACATGCAAACTTCATTTCTTTATAACTGAACCCAATGTCTGTTTCACAAGACTCCTGTGCTAGGAGGTGGAAATGAAACCTCCAGATAATCTCAGCTGATTTAATCTTCTCTCGTGTCCACCCCTACACTCTTCTCACTGGGCTGGCATCTACATGATAGGTGGGTGGGTGGGTGGGTGGCGTTCACTCCTCAGCCACAGTCACCTCTCCAGCTGGCCTCCTCTGATGTGGAAGTCCTAGTGGAGTCTCTGATCAAACATTTTAGGGGCAGGTCTACTTCGACTTCGTAGTCTCACGGAAGCAACCTACATGCCCTTCAACAGATGAATATATAAAGAAGGATGTGGTATAATATTCCATACTACAATGAAATATTACTCAACCGTAAGTGAAATAACACCATTTGTAGCAACATGGATGGTCTAAGTGAAGTAAGTCAAAAAGAGAAAGACAAATACCATGTGATATCACTTGTATGCAGAATCTAAAATATGATACAAATGAATATACTCACAAAACAGAAACAAACTCACACACAGGGGAAGGGGGACAGATAAATTAGGAGTTTGGGATTAGCAGATACAACCTACTATATATAAAATAGATAAACAACAAGGTCCTACTGTATAGCATGGGGAACTATATTCAATATCCTGTAGTAAACCATAATGGAAAAGAATATGAAAAAGACTATATATATGTACAATGAGTCACTTTGCTGTACACTATAAACCAATAAAACATTGTAACTCAACTATACTCCAATACAAGATTATGTATAAATTTAAAAAAATTCTGCAGTCTTTCAGAGCCACACCTACTCTACTCTCAGCCACACATGAAACGCACACTATGGTGAGTGGAAGGGTATTTATAGCAACCCCAGAACCTTCTGTCCAAGTTCCTGCACACCACTGTGCCTACCCCCACTGTGCCTGGCTGTGCCATGTTGCACAGGTGCTGTTCTGGGCTCTATCTCAGACAGGAGGCATGATTCCACTCTACTCTCTGCCCTCTGCCTTCAGACTCCAAACCTAGAAAATTCTGATCTCTTATCCATCCCTTACCTACAGGCCCCAGCAAATCTGGCCTCTGCATTTCTCTTTCACTACCTCTCCTACTACTCTCCATGCTCCAGATACTTTCAACGTCTCCAGTGTACTGAGTGCATTCTTCAGCTCCTTTAGAATTTGGACCAGAACACTTTTCTCAAGGATTATAAAACCTCTGCAGAGGCAGTCCCTCTCATCTTTCCTATTTCAGATTAAATATTCCCTCCTAAAGGTTAATCTTGACTATTTAGCTAAAGCAGACCCCAACCTCTTTTTTTAACCTACTCCAGTTCCCATCACATTGTCCTTTTTTCTCACCTATCTGGATCTAAAATGGCCTTTTTTATTATTATTATTTATTGTCCCCTTTGCAGATTATAAACTTAATGAGATTTGGGAACTTGTGTGTCATCTTTGCTGCTGGATCCCAAGAACTCAGAACATCATGCCTGGAATATACTGGGCTCTCAACACATAGTTGTTGAATAAAGGAATGAATAAATCATGAATCCCAGTTGAGAATGACCCATTCCTCAGAAAAAAAATGCACTGAAGATTTGGTATATCCTTTTAGAAGGTTTCAAAGCTCTGGAAGCTCACCTGTAGACTTCCTGAATTATAGTTATGCTGTTTCATAACGTTCTTTTTGAAGAATTCTGAATTTTGTTCTTTGAAGTTAAACATGAGCATGAATTTTGAAAGTGCACTTATGATGGACTATAACAGATCATAGGCCAACTGTTGCTCATTGGTTTTTATTAAAATAGATCCATGATATTTACATTAACTGATCCTAATGACCATATTCCATAAATGCTTGCCGCTATCCACTTCTTCACTCCTTTGGAGAATGTGGTAGATTCAATTCCCAGCTTCCCTAGCAGTTGGGCAGAGCCATGTGACTAATTCTAGTCAATGATTTGTAGGCAGAAGTGACCTATGTAACTGCTAAGCTGGAGCATTTAATTGCTGTGTGAGATCCTCCAAGGTTTTACCTTCTACTTTGTAGCTATGGGAAGTACATCCTGGTACAAGGGTGCAGTGCCCTCTGGAGGGTCACACAGATCTTCAGCAAACTTTGTGTGAGCTAGTAGTATAAACCTCCCCTGTGTGTGTGTGTGCGTGTGTGTATGTGTGGTGTGTGTTTTAATTTGGCTGCACAGTCTTAGTTGTGGCATGCAGGATCTTTAGTTGAGGCATGTGGTATCTAGTTCCCTGACCAGAGATCGAACCTGGGACCCCTACATTAAGAGTGTGGAGTCTTAACCACTGGACCACCAGAGAAGTCCCAAACCCATCTTTTTTTAAGTCTCTTAGATTTTCTGATATTTGATATTGCAGCATAACCTACCATAAACAAATACAACACTGTTTTGGAAAACATGTGATTTCTTCATATACCAATGGTGGCAGGGGCAGGGGGAGCTGTTACTTATAATTTAAAGAAGTCTTAAAAGATATGTCACAATTTCAGAGATGTTAAAATCTGAAAAATGTGGGCCTTAGATTATACAAAATACAGATTGTCAAAGGGAATATGTCGAAGTAGATTAGTATAGTGTCAAGAACTCCAAATCCAGAGTTGAACAGAAAGTTATAGATTCAAATCCCAATACTTACTAGCTTGTGACTTAATAACTTAGCTTACACAAGCCTTAGTTTCTTCATCTGTAAAATGGGGATCACAGTAGATGCTGCCTTATAGGGTTTTGTGGATATTAGATGAGACAATTCTTATAATCTGTTCAGCATAGTAATTTTCCCACATATTTTAGTCTCCACATTTGGTTAGATTACAGAGCTTGTTCAAAATGAGCATTAATTTTAGACAATATACAAAAGTAAGTTTGTTATTATATCATACTAATCAATCAGCAAGTATCTATTAATTTCTTTTAAGTCATGAAGACTAGGCCTCTGAGTTAGGTGTTCTTGGAGATAACAAAGAAGCAGATTGAGAGGTTGAGGGCTGAAGGCAAATCACACTGGGGTCTTCTTCCTATCCACTCTCTGAAGTATTTTCTGGATTAATCAGGCTAGAATGAACATTAAGAGCAACCTTGAAGAGTAAAGGTCATGAAAATATACCCGAGGAATAAATGTAATGAAAGGTCAATCTTGTGCCTATTTTGGTGACTGGCAGGACCAGTAAAGGGAATTTTTTTCTATGTTCAGGGTTTGTCTTGGATGTGTGCTTGAGTGTGTGTGTGAGAGAGAGAGAGAGAGGGAAGCATAAAGGTAATTCATAGAATCAAGGGTGGCTCTTCCAAGATAAGTAAGAGATTGTCCTGTCCACACTGGGTTATACTCTTACAGAATGTCTGAAGTTATCCAGGGAACATTATTGGACTCATGGTTTATCCAGATTCATAAAACAGCAACCCATTATATAATTGTCTTTATCTGTTCCCTGGTGGCTCAGACGGCAAAGAATCTCCCTGCAATGTGGGAGACCTGGGTTCGATCGCTGGGTCGGGAAGATCCCCTGGAAAAGGGAATGGCTACCCACTCCAGTATACTTGCCTGGAGAATTCCATGGACAGAGGAGCCTGGCAGTTCATGGGGTCGCAAAGAGTCAGACACGACAGAGCAACTTTCACTATACGTTGTCTTTGCCAAGATGTAAAAATCATAAGCTCTAAGGTTTATTTGAGACTAAAAGTCTCCTCACACATACTTTATGAGTTTTCATTCTGTCACTGATGACATGCATTGTGGATTCTAATTCGATGTTCTCACCTCAGTTTTCTGGAGGACATATGCCTGTGAAGGAACAGGTGGCTGATTAATATGATTAATTTGTATTAAATGCCTGAACTATGGCAGAGCAAGTAATTTTCTTTAAAGGAAGCGTTCAGTTCAGTTCAGTCACTCAGTTGTGTCCGACTATTTGCGACCCCATGAATCGCAGCACGCCAGGCCTCCCTGTCCATCACCAACTCCCTGAGTCCACCCAAACCTATGTCCATCGAGTCGGTGATGCCATCCAGCCATCTCATCCTCTGTCGTCCCCTTCTCCTCCTGCCCCCAATCCTTCCCAGCACTAGGGTCTTTTCCAATGAGTCAACTCTTCCCATGAGGTGGCCAAAGTATTGGAGTTTCAGCTTCAACATCAGTCCTTCCAATGAACACCCAGGACTGATCTCCTTTAGGATGGACTGGTTAGATCTCCTTGCAGTTCAAGGAAGTGTAGCTGCCTCTAAATATAACTCTGGGCTACAGTTCACCTTTTCTGTTTATTTTATTCTTAACTTGTGAAACTGTATCTTAAGACTTGGGGTATATAACTTGTTATTCGATATCAACTGAACAACAGTGAATCAATTGTAATGGTTCTGGCACTAAAGGAAACGGAGGGGACTTAAATATGTCTCCAGAAGACAAAAAGCTTCTTTCTGTGTGCACTTTACAACATACCTTTCCACAGTTATTCAAAAGTCAAAAAAAAAAGGTTTCTCACTACTTCTCATTAAAGACAGAGAGGACAAAACAGAGAAAACTAACTCCAAACCACATACAATTTATCGGATGTTTTGGATGAAATTCAGATTGAAAAATCAAAAAGATTCCTTTTTCTTCTCTATCTTCCAGCAATGGCATTAGGATGCTTATTTCTCACTGAGAAATACACCCACTCTCACACACTCATTTAAAAATGAGAATGTTGTGTTAGCGTTCCAGGAAGGGGGCGGGGGTTGTGTTAGCGCAAACAGGTTTTGGCTCCTCCCCGTGTCCTCGCTGCCTGGATGGTCTTGGGTCTCACTGTGGGTTCCTGAGGACTCCTGGCCAGAGACCTGGCCAGAGCACTTGGGCTCAAAACCGGTGTATACCTGGGTACGCTCCCAGAGGCTACCGTAAGAAATCTCGAACTCTTGTACTGCAGAGCACTCCCTAATACCTCATCGGTCCTCTTGAGTTTTTCTCGTCCGGGATAACCGCCCCAGGATTTTTAACTTTCCTGGGGGCAAGGGTTTCGCGTGGACCCCTTGCAGGAGCCGAGCCTGGTTTGGCCCCGCTGCCTTCGGCTTCTTGGCTCGCCTGGGATCCACGAGGCACGCGGAGAGGGGTGCGGCTTCTCCTCGCTTTCTCCAGACAGGGAAGAGAACAGACGAAAGGAGGTGCTCAGCTCTCCTGGGTACACGCCCAAGCATCTGTAATTTGACCTTTACGAAACAAAACGATGCTAAATGGCAAAATAGCCTACGTGGAGGTGCTCAGTCCTCCCGAGTACGCTTCCAAAGAGCTCTAATTCGACGTTTAAAAAAAACAAAACAATGCCAAGATGCAAATTGGGCAGCGTAATACCCAGGATGAGCCTCGTTTGACAGGCCAAACAGAGATTTTAATGGAAAGCTTACTCATATCCTGCACACTGAATTCATTCTTTTAGTAAAAAATTTGTAAAAAAAATTTTTTTAAATGTGCAATTTTAAGTTCCGCCTCTGTCACAGTGCACACTCTACAATAACACTGAATGGAACAATGGACAACCCCATATCGCATTGTGTCAGGTAATTACGAAGTGTCGCGGCGCGGGAAAGCGAAGCCGGGAACGTCAGCTTGTCCCCCGCCGCGTGTACTAGCGGTTTAGAGCTGCGTGTCTCACCGAAAACTCATCAAACCGTTTAGGCCACTGCTTCAACCCGAAGAGGGACAAACGCCATCCGAGCCTGGCCCCGGGCGTAGACGCAGAGGGCCAAAGGGGAGGCGCGCGAGCGCAGGGGGAGCGAGGTGGACTCGGGGAGAGAAGATGCGCGCAGGGCACTCGAGGGCAAAGAGTCACCCAGCGGGTGGGGACGGTCCCGCCGGGGGTGGCCAGGTAGTCCTGTTCCCTGGAGAATGGAACCCCACGCGGGACGCTGCACTCTCAGCGGCACCTAATCTGGGGGGGGGGCGGTTTTATATCAAGCGCACCGGGAGACGGGTGCGCACGGGGTAACGCTGTTAACTTTGCAGTGTGTGTGTGTGTCTGTCTGTCTGTGTGTGTGTCTGTGTGTGAACGAGAACTGGAGGGAAAAGAAAGAAAAGAAAAAGCAGGGAGCTGTAGGCCGAGATGTCCTACTTCTAAGTGGTTCATTGAGAGGCAAAAGCTTTCTTGCAAGCGCAGTCGTCACCCGCGCCGCGTTGGGGACCAGCCGAGCAAGGCGCAGGGATCTCCAAGGGGCCTCCAGCCTCCCGAGCCCTGAGGTGGCCCCCAGAAGGCGACACTGTCCCCGACAGCTGTGGGGAGGTCAGGACTGTGGTTTCCTTTTCCCGACACCCCGACCTTGCCATCCCGAGGGGGCGAGCTCAGTCTGCCTTCTTCTGGGCGGGGGGCGGAAAGCGGCCTTCTATCAACGCGACCTCTTGTCCCCACACCCTCCCGCCGCCCTATCTCCTCTCCGAAACCCCATTCATTTTTCCTAAGCAGCTTCCAGTTCGGGCTCAAAACCCAACTCCAAGTCCACCCGAGAGCTCATCAAGAAGCTGAAGGGGGCGGCCGGGATCGGAGCGGGGCCCCCGGGGGCGTCGTACCGAGGTAGCAGCCGCGAGGGGCGCCGTGTCCCGCCGGGGCCGGCCACGGATGAGCCCGGCGGCCGCGAGCAGCCCCCCGGAGCCGCGCAGCATCCGCGTCTACTGTGACGGTAGAAGCCACGCCCGCTCGGGAGTTGGGGGCTGTCCTAGCGCCCCCCCTACCTTTCCCCCGCCCTCCCCCTGCTCCCGGCGCCGGCCCCCGGCCCGCCCCCGGCTCGGCTCGCTGGAGGCGCTGGGTGCCTGGGCTGGCGCGCTCTCCCGGGCGCGCACACACATCCACACACACACACACACACACATCCACGCACGCACGCCCCCAGAGCCGCTGTCTCCGCGCCGGGCCCTCGTCCCCCTCGCCCATGCAGACGGACAGAGCGCCAGAAGATGGCTGACGACTCCACGGGGCACCGAGGATGCAGCCCGGCGGCGGCGTTGGCGGCGGGAGCGGCGGCGGGAGCGGCAGAAGCAGCGGCGGCGGCAGCGGCAGCGTTGGCGGCAGCGGCGGCGTTGGCGGCGGCGGCGGCGGGAGCCGGAGCGGCGGCGGCGGCGGCATCCCCGAGACCCCTCGAGCTACCTTTCCCTCTGACAGCCACTGACGTTCTCCGCCGCTAGAAGAGACCGCGCTTCTCCGGAGCCTGCCTCCCCTCCTCCCCCGCCCAGCCCCGCGCCCAGCCCCGGCCCCGGCCCCGCCAGCACCGCTACCTCCGCCAGCACCGCCACCATCAGCACCACCACCTCCACCACCACCACCACCACCGCCGGCGGCGGCAGCAGCCATTTCATCTCCACCGAAACCAGACACAAAAACATGGCAGAAATGGAGAAAGAAGGGAGACCTCCGGAAAATAAAAGGAGCAGGAAACCGGCTCACCCAGTGAAAAGGGAGATCAATGAGGAAATGAAGGTATTTTTTGGACTTCGGGGCCAGAGAGCTTGAGTTCTTTCTTCCTCCCGCTCCCTTTGGGCTGTTGTGTGGATTTTGGGGGGGGGGAGGGGGTGTACAGGGGAGCGCTTGTCAGTTTCCGTAGGATGCCCTGAACGACTCAGCTCCTCCTCCAGGTGCAAAACAGAGGCCAACTGTCGGGCTGCATCCCGGAGATTTGCCTGCCTCGGATTTGATGGGGGTGGGGGTGGGGGGCGACCGGGAAACCACAGACTCTTTAACCTTATAAACCCCAGGTTAGGACGGGCGCGTTTCAGGGAGGAGGGGACCCAGAGCCCAAGTTGGAGGGTGGGTATGGTGAAGAGGCTTTCCTGGTCGGTGGGGTAGTTTTTTTTCCCCCTCTTCTTCGGCAACCATCCCCGGATCCCTCCAAAGTTAGGAAGCCGCCGAGCCAAGGGTACCCCAGGAGCGCTCGATTCCACCCTCCTCTTGCTAGTTCATCTCCCCGCTCCTCCGTACCGCTTCCTAGTAGCCCGCTGCATCGGTGTAAAGGGGCTGTCAGTGCCGAGGCGAGCTGTGGCCCGAGCGGTGCGGGTCTAGGTACCGTTTTTGACGGCCGGCTAGCCTCGCCCGCCCCTGCTCGCTCCTCTCACTCGGTTGCCTCCGCCTCCCTCTCAGCCTTTGCATGCTTCACTTCCCAGTTTAAGCAGACCCGGGCAAGCCCTGCTGAAAAGATAGCTGTCTGAGGGGCGGCCTTCGCAGAGCGCCTGCCCATTGTTCGGAAAGGCCGGCCCGGAGTCCTGTTGGCGAGGCCGGGCTCCCCGCCAGGCCAGCGGTGCTCCAGAGGTGGCGAGCGCGGCAGCCTGGCGCTCCAGCTGTTCGCGTTGGAGAGATTGCACAAGAGCCCCGCTCAGCCCCGGACCCCCCTCGTCCCCCCCCCCCCCTCCAACTTATTTTCCATGAAGTTGCAGCTTTTGCCCGGTGAGGGTTTTGTTTTGTGTTGATTTCACGAGTCTCTCTTGATTTTTATTTTTAATGTTTTATTTGTAATGTTTGTCTTTCTGTGAGTTACAAACAAGTAGCAAATTTCAGGGAGGACTTTGGTTTTCATTCTGCAGCCCTCTTGGTGTTCCCCATCTTCTGCATAGAATCCTTAACACTGCCCACTGACTTGGTCAGGTTGGTTAAGTTGGTATTTAAAAGACAAACGAGGAAAATGGCTAACAACTAAGTAAAATCTATTGCAGTTTGACATCGTCTTGATTAGAACAAGCATATTCTAGAGAGTGCCTTGAAAGGGGCCCATGGATAATAATACTATATATATTATTATATAGTACCTAGGTGCATATGGTTAGCGTTCCTTTCTTTCAGAAAATGTCTGTAGCAATCAACATTTTGGAATAAGAGTTTTGATTTCTGGGTGAGGAACTTAGCGCCTGGAAACATGCGGTGCAGCTTCAGTCCAAGGAGAGTTAAGGAAGATTTGCCTTAGAAATCAGTGCCATCCCTTGTGATGGAAACCACCACTGATTCTATTGATAGTTTTGTTTTGTTTTTTTTAAAGAGATCAGTAGGAGTTGTCTTCCCATGGAGGGTGAAATTCAGACAGTTTAGGATAACCATTCTTCCTCACTCACCCTTCCCTCCTGTCCTGCATTTCCAGATTACTTTTCTGTTTCATTTTAAATTGGGGTTGGAGGAAGGGGAGGGAGGTGAAGCCACCAAGAAATCAAAGTGTGCACTGGCCCTTTAAAACACTCTGCCTAATGTGATCTATATGGATGGCAGCTTTTAAGTTTCATAGGTTCTAGGATTACAAATTAGCTAATTTTAATCAAAACATGTGAAATGTTATCCCGGCTGGATATAAAGGCTGACTGTGCTCGATGCTTGGGGCTCACGTTGTTGACTTTGGCTGCAGGAGCACTCCGTGGTTTGGGAGATAGTTGTCCTTCTACAGTATAACAGATGTTTGTCTGAACTGGTGAGGAAGAAACAAAAACAACATTGTGTGAAGGGGAAAAATTACACAATTTTTAGCCAGTGCTGCAGGACTAAGTATGGAATTAACCTTCGTGCACAGAATTTCCTCTTTTTAAAATGTTATTTTTCTTCCAAATCGCCACCTACTATTTGAAGTTTTAATCCTTGTCATTTCAGTACAGAGTAGCATTAAATAAGAAGTTTTACACAGCAAATAATTCAATTACCTGAAGGATCCATATTTTTTCCCTAGTTTGGAACAATGTATAAGACACCCCAGGTCAAAATCTTCAGTCAGGTCAGTACATACCATGCTAGTGAGTGATGAAATCCCATTTCTAGAGGAATTCTTCAGTATGCATTCTTCTAATATGATAGTGCCCAAAGTTATCATTTTTAGAGTGATTTCTCAAAGTCAAAATGTGGGTTATCTTGAACTCATCAATATTTTCTGCTTTTAATATTAATAACCACATCCATAAAGCCCCTCCCCAAACCTCCTGGTATTACTACCTCTCCATTTCCCCAAACCTTAATTGTAGAGTAACGCAACAAGTTGATTGCCCTATGTAAAAATATGTGCAACAAAATGTCACCGAGAACACAATGTGGCCTTGTGCAGCTTCATATCGGTGCCGCTGGAGCTGCCTGGCTGTGTTTGCCTTCATCTGAACGGCTTTCATCTGGACCAGTGTAAACTAAGCCCTGGTAAGTAATCACTGCCCGGCAGAAAGAAAGGAATGTATACAGCTAGCACGGCCTAAGCTGTAAAAACGGAAACCTGAGCCCCCACCGTGGATCACATATCAAGGCTTGAAGGTAGGGGAAATGAAAGGGGGAAAGAGGGAGAGAGCGAATGCAAAAGTCAGCCTGGGAAGTGGAGGATCAGGAGGAGGCCCCCCTTAGGGAGAGTTGGCTCAGGGATTAGGGAATTTTATCGTGGTGT
Source organism: Okapia johnstoni (assembly GCA_024291935.2). Lineage (NCBI taxonomy): Eukaryota > Metazoa > Chordata > Mammalia > Artiodactyla > Giraffidae > Okapia > Okapia johnstoni. The sequence continues at coordinate 55,428,824 of CM044317.1, forward strand.
ACAGTGACCTACTCAGGTTTCAACACTGCTTGGATCAAGTTGCTTCTCTGTGAGCTGAAAGAAAAAGGAATGGTGTGTATGTGATTTTTTTTTCCCCTTGGGGTAATAGAAAGGACATTGGTACAAGTGTCTATTTTAAGTACAGCAAATGCAGGGCACTGAAAATGAGCACCAAAATTGCCTCATCATAGAGACTTCAAGATTTCCTAATTGAGATAGTCACACATTTATTTAAAAATGGACAGAGAAGACAAACTGGCAGAGGTTTAGCTGACACCAGTAATGTCATTGGAGATTGTCTTCATGTGGCTAGAAGCTAATGTTGGTTGCTGTTTCACTAGATCAGATATTGAGTTACATTTTCCTTATCACTGGTGTAATGTACATGGCAGTTGTAACAAATTTAAATTTGATACAATATAATTTTGTGTGTGAAAAGTACATGACTTGGCATAGTTTGCCTTTCGTGTCCTCTAGTGAAAATATCTTCAAGTAGAAATGTTTGTCTCATTATGATCTTTACTATGTTTCATTATCTTTCCTTTCTCCCACTTCATCCTGTTTTTTCTTAATTAAAAAGACTTGTTACATTACTGTACTTACAATCAGTCTGTCTTGTTTAGTTAGTGACCAATAGAGGGAATTTTAAACAATCAGATGGCAATGCAGTTTATATTTTGAGTACTTTCGGTTTCTAAAGCGAATATTGTGATTGTATCTAATGTAATATGCCTTCAATATGTTGTTAGCTCACATGAATCATAATAAGTGGCCCTTAGGAGGAAATTTGACATATGAAAGTGTTAATTTGTTTCAGGAGTTCATCCAGAACATAATATAGAAACTAGATGTAATATTGGATGTGTAAATGTAAATACATGAGTAAGTGTAAATATAGTTGCACTTAAGGATATGTATTTTATATGCAGAGATCTTGGTGAGCATGAACATGATTAGTGACTAGCAAACAGTAATATAGCTCAAAAAAGTCTAAGCTATGAGTAGAGATAATGAGTCAGATTTCCATCTTCTAAAACTCTTTGACAAAACCAATGTGATTAGGTCATGCACTGCGCCCTGGAAACTTTCCTAAACAAACCGAAATTAATGCATTTACAGTGTTTGGCTTCCTTATCAATTGCTCAGCTACAGGATAAGCTGTGTTAAATGTCTTAGGTTCTTTGCTGAAGAAGTTCTCTGTCTATAAATATTCTTAATAAGTAATTTGTACCTAAAATTATGCTTCAGTCCTAATGTTAGAGTCATGCACATCTGTTAGAGTTTAGTAGTAAACCCACCATAAGATTTTCTAGTTTAGTTTCTGATGGTCTCCATTTGGCATTAAAAATGACCTCTGTCAATTGCATAGATAATAAAGCAAGTTGCAGAGTTGAACTTGTGAGTGTGGTGATTTAAATAGCTTGTCATAAAATAAAACAGTGATATCAGAATGTGGATTGGAAAAGTCAGCATGTTTAAGGTTGAAACCAGCTCATTACTAAAACAGGTATATTTTAAGTTTTGCTCCTGAAACTCCATCCTGATGTCAGAAACAGTAAGTCTCAGGAACCTAGGGAGTGGGCTCGGGACCAGATCTCACTGTGGCATTCACAAATGATGTCAGACCTCCCTGGCTAAGAAGTGGTCTGTGGTGTGCTGTGCGGCGGGGCTGGGAACCCATGTCAGGTGGGACGTGGCCCTTGCCCCTTGGGAGCTGGTATAGGATGTTCCCTAGCTCGCTGGCCTTGTCCTCCGCGTTGCTGTCAGTTGTCCTGCTCAAGGCCCTAGTCTCAACCCCTAAGAGAAGTTCCTTGGAGGGCACAGAGAGCTATGAATCCTGCTCTGTTCAAACTTGGAGTCTTATTAAGAGTCTCTTTCTCCATCTGTGAACCTGTGAGGATGATGTGTGGTAAAGCAAGACTCTCTAAGCCTTACACAACTCACAGGTTCCAGAGAGGAGGAAATGGAAAGGAACCACTCCACTTCCTCCCGAATCTGAAATAAACATTTGAACTAGAAGAAAATGAGTCTGACAGACTCATTCCCTTCTGCGTTTCCTGCCTCTGTGCTTGCCAAGCGCTGCTCTGAGAAGCCAAGCTCTACTCGCCTTGTGTGAAAGACAGACTCATAGAAACCAAGAGGTAACAGAGTTTTTAAAGGAAAGTCAAAAAACAGGGCCTCAAAAAGGGCAAATATCAGTGAATACACACTACAAGTGACTGTTTGAAAAAGGAGAGTTCAGGGAAATAGACTATCTTGCTAGGGTGACCAGACCTTTTATATCTTCTAAGGAAGTATTCTTTTTATTGAGTCTTGATACTTTTTCTTTTGAAAAAATTATTAGAAGTAGTAGAAGGTAGATCCTTTAAAAATCTCAGAAGTCTAAAACTTCCTCTTGAGGAATGGGAAGTCAGCCACATTTACACTCTTAAGCTAATAAGATTATTGAATATTTTCCTAAAAGAAAAGGGATATTCCAGGGTAGAATGAAAAAAAAAACCCAGCTTTGTTTTTGATGGTGCCAATTGAAACATGTAAACAGACTTGAAAGCCTGAGGTGGGTGAAATTTGCTGAATGTATATTTTTGAATCTGTAGACTGATGGGTGTTAATATCTCTTATATAACTAAAGGTCTGTGGAACTCCTGCTTTAAGGCCAGTGGCTTTGGCATGGTCAGGAAAACAGTGTCACAAGTCTTGGTGATTTTGAAGCCAGTGCTGCAGCTGTGATAGGACACAGCTGCCCACAGCTGCACACCTGCCATGCCTGCCACAGTGTTAGCCCAAGGGGTGGCCTCCACAATTTCACACATTTGTTTGACCTTTTTAGGACATTTGATGTCGTGGCCACAGATCAAAACATGGGGACATCATTGTTTGCTCCGTGTCACAACAAGACAATAAAGCAACATAGATTTTTACATGTAGAAACACACATATTTTGGTTTCATGTGACAATTATACAACCTTCCCATTGAGACTGTGTCAATAAGAGAGCAAGACTTTCTTCTTAGGCCTGCTCCAGGTTGGAGCTGGACTTTAGCATTCTGATGTATCCCCTGCCCTTAGAACTGTGTTATAATCCTTGGGTTGTGGCTGAGAACAATGCTGCAAAGTGACCCAAACGGAGCTCAGTGACCTTCTTCAAAGGATTCCAGGCCAAGAATCTGTGTGTGGTTCAGGGACAAACAACAGGGCTCAATGGGTGCAGTCTGCATACAGAGTATGAATCTGGCAGTTCTTCATGACATCCATGTGAATGATTCTCTAGTGAGACGTCTGTGGGAGTGGCTTTTCCTTAGGATGCCTTCTGAACCTGTGAAGTCATGAGAGCGGAGGCACTTTGTAGTCTGTAGACATTTCTTTTCCACTACTTAAATATTACCTCCTTCTTGGTAAAACCTTTTAAATGAAACTGATCCATTAGATCTGTGTTAAGAGAGATGACTTCAAGTTGAACCAACTTGAATTCCCAACAGTGTGAGAGTGCTTGTTAACGTTGGATGTTATAATTTTTTTTAACTTTCAGATCTGGGCGATAGATAGAGCTAGAAACTGATTTCTAATCAAGTTTATTCCTACTTCCTACAGAAGAAATTGCCTCTCTTCTGCAGCTTCCTCCCCCCAGCCCTTTCAGTTCAGTTCAGTTGCTCAGTCATGTCCAACTCTTTGTGATCCCATGGACTACAGCACACCAGGCTTCCCTGTCCATCACTAACTCCCGGAGCTTACCCAAATTCATGTCCATCGAGTTGGTGATGCCATCCAACCATCTCATCCTCTGTCGTCCCCAACTCTTTAAGAATTTTAATTAGCGAGTCCAATGATGCTTAATAGAAATCTACTTCATAATTCAGTCAGAACCCATGGAGGTGAAAAGGGAGATAAAATATTTTCCAAAAATAGCCATCATTCTATTATTCATAACCTTAACTGGCAGAGATACTAGCATTTCTTTTCCCGCCTTGTAAATTGTTCAGTACTGGGGGTTTCCTTTTCCTTTGAAAGTATTTCTCATATGCTCCACTTTCTTGGATAATGTGTGTCAGAATGTTTTGAAGTTAAGTAATGTAACTGACAGATCCTTTTTACTGTCATTAGGACTGTGAATATGACTGACATGGTTATCTGTGAGAAGACTATGTGTTAATTTTTAATTAAAACTATTTTTTTTATTTTTATAAAATAATTCATAGGCATGACAGAAATAGTAGAATAAGCAATACAAATAGCAAAGAAGAAAAACAAAGGCTATAATTTTCCCACCCAGACACAATTACTGTCAACATTTTGATGTATGTCTTTCCATGTTCTTTTTTATGCATGATACGTTTTTTTAAATGGTCTTATAGCGTACTAACCTTCCTTTTTGAACTTAGTATATTGTTAACAGTTTTTCATGGCAGTAAAAATTTGTCCACAGAATATTAGTGGCAAAATAGTATTCTGTTTTAGTAATTTTATGACTAAGCTATATTTATTTAACCAAATTCTGATTGCATTTTGTTTATTTCTAAGAAAACAACACTGAAGATGCATTGTTTTGCACATATTTCCTTAGAATAGTTTATACCTAGGAATAAATAAAATTGCTAGGCATACCTAGAAATAAATAAAATTTATGAATCAAAGAGTATGTAAATTCTTCAGCTTTTATTGCATACAGTCAAGTTACCTTTCCTAAAAAATGAATCAACTTGAATTCCTAATAGTTTGAGGATGTTCATTAATATTGAATGTTATAATTTTTTAAACTTTCACACATTTTTTTTAGACTCATGTGTCCTGAATTTTGTTTCTATATTTACACATTAGAAAAATATGGAAAAATAATTTTTCTATATTTACACATTTTAAAAAATATTTGTGGATGTATCCAAATGTGTTAGCACATTTATTGATTAGATTCTAAGTGCTGGGCATTGTGCTGGATGAGGCATAAAATGAAATAAAAAGTTTCTGCCCTCAGATAACTTACAGCATGTTTGGGAGGGATGATATATTTTACTAGCACTGGAGAGGGATGTAGGACTTGGAGTGAAATGGAAATTATATTTGTGGGAAGAAGGAGAATGTGGCTTTCCCCTCATTTGAATGAATGATTAGGAGCTCTCCGAAAACTTTCTGCTTTCTTGGGTAGGATACTGAGTTGAAAACAAATCGACATTTGGTTATGCAAGGCCTGAGATGAAAGAAATCAGTGACGCCCACCCTACATTTTAAAGTTAGATTGGTGTGTTCAAAATAAAATCATTTGTTCTCTTTGAAGACCTTGAAGTACTTTCATTTCAGAGGTATTTTGAGACTTTGTAATTACTGTGATTTGCAAAATGACTTGAAGTCAAGTCTTTATTGTTTACCTGGTAAAATGTTCAATTAAAAACCATTTAGATTGAACTTCGACATGCATACAGTATTTCTAGTTGAGTAAGCAGAATGTCTAATGAATGTCCTGGGAATTAAATTCCAACGAAAGTAAATTTTGCCAGCGTAGAAAGAACTCAGAGGAATGAGGAAAAGTAAAGTTTCCCATCTTTCTACTATTTATTATTTCCACTTTTTTTTTTTAAATTCTAGGAAAAGGTCATGCTTTCAGACTAAATGTTAGAATTAGAATTTTCTTCTTTCTTTAGGAACCCTGGAGATGAGAGACAGGGATCTGAAAGGGAGAGGATGGGTATGGGAGTAAAGTATTAAGAGTGCAAAGCCATTAGAGTCAGATGTGATGTCAAAAAGTTGTCAAATGAGAAGATTAAATTTTAATTGTGAATTTTAAGAACCACTATTCCAACAGTACAGATAATTAAAGAGAGTAGAGATCAATGACCAAATCAGAAAACAAGTTTACCATAGGTAGATATGTCTTGGTAGGAAAGCTCTTTGTATGTGAAATTGACATCCTATAATATGATTTCTTTGCAGTTCTTTGTTGGACCAAGGAAGTAGTTATTTTGGAGTTGCTGACACATTGGACTGAACAGAATTTATAGTAGAAAGAGTCCTGGTATAAGAATCAGAAGATCTGTATTTTTGTTCTGACTTTACTAGGTGATCTCTCATGCCTGCCATTTACCTTGTGCATGTTCCAATTTTCTGTTGTAAAATGAGGATGTCACAGAGGTTCACCAGAAGTTTACTGTGGAAACCAAACACCTAACTTGCAGGGTTGTTGAAAAGAACAACAGAGTTAAAGGATGTGGAAACACTGTCAAGTGCTATAAGAGTGTTAGACATTATCATAGTAATTATAGTGACCTATTTTCCAAACCCAAATTGGACCACATGGTATGAGAGAGGATTTTTGTGTCACTTCCAAGGGTGAGAGGCAGTCTGCAAAATGTGTTTTGGATGCCAGAATATTGAAATTCTGGCACTTTAGATGGTGTATGGGAACAATGATAAAATATTTGAGATAGTGGCTGTTCAGTGAAATTTATGATGTGTGATCACTAATTATGATGTTTCTTTGTGAAATGTATTTTATTTCATGTGTAAGTAGATGTTCTTTGATTTCACAGAATCTTAGTGCTGGAAGGGACTGTAAGGGACTGTACTTGAATTTCCTGCTGTAAGTCTCCATGAGAAATTCTGGGTGAAGATTTTGGGGGAAACCAACTTTACAATTTCTGTCAGTACAGTACTGACATTTATAGTAACTCAAAAATCATGAAACATATGTTCATATTGATTTTTCCATGAGGCCTCTGAGTTTTCAGCACAAATCATAAACTGAGTGATGCAGTTAAGGTGCCCAAATAATACAAATTTGATATCAATAATCCAGTTGCAATTTCAGTTTTTACCCAAATGTTTGAAACTTCTGGATCCCATCCGTGGGATTGGTTCTGAAAGGCTGAATGGATTTGCAGCTGGACTGAAACAAACAAATCTATATCCTTGACTGGGAGGTTGCTCCGTGAATGACGCATCTGTAGCTTTTGTGTCACTTCAGAGGTTAGACACAACCAGCGAGAGGCGCCCAGGATACAAATGGTCTAGAAAATTAGATATGGTGGCCAGCAGTTATCTTTTTGGCTCATTTCTCTTAGAGATTCAGGCAGACAGTATACATTACCAGTAGAATGGCTTTAACTTGGCTTTTAACACTGTTGGGAATTGTGGGGTTTTTGTTGTTGGTTTGTTTTTTAATGCAAGGTATAATCGTTATCCTTGAGGTTTCTGCTGCCAGACCCCTGATGGAAGACCTCTATTTGTGCCTAGGACTGTCATTCTCCGGTCAGGCACTCAGCTCAGTGAAAGAAATGGAGAGCTAGGGAAGACTGACACCTCATTCAATTAGGAATGTCTTTTGATTGAGTAGTGCAGTGTTTAGCTGAATCCTCCTCAGTGGTATTCCACAAGTTGCTGAGCTTATTATACATATCGATCATATCATCTTTGCACATTCATGAAAGGAATGTCTATTTAATGTGGACATGACCAGCCATCAGAAAGAATAAATGCCTCACTAAAGCTTGATATGGCTGACTGTTGGCCTTGTGGATGGTAACACTGAATCAATCTGTCTAGATTTTTAAAAAATTGCTTGTGCATTATACCATCACAGATTGACCCATTTGGAGCTCTGAGCTCAAGTGGGTACTAAAGCAAAAAGAAAAAAAGTCTAGAATCATGTAGGTGGTTTGAAATGCCAGGTTTGTTTTTGTGGAGTAGTGTAATATCATTTCTTTTTTATGCAACCCTGCTGAACTCTAAAGTGAAATTCAAAAGAACATGGAACTTGCATGTTGAGGCTGTGCACATGCTGGTTGAGCCTGAGTGCTTTGTTTCAGGTATAAATTATACATCCCAGTGTAATTCAGAAATGACAACTTCTAGGGAGAATGAGAAAAGATTCTTTGAGTCACAGAGAAGGTTAAAATATATAGTTTTTCTAACTCCATCTAGGGTGCTCAGGCTGTCTTGCCTGATAAAGATGCCTTAAAAAAATTTAGATGCCTTAAAAATATTCACTCAGCAAACATTTATTAAGCTCTTACTCTATGGTATAGGATTCTTCCTTCTATTAATTTTTCCAGTTTTACTGAGATATAATTGACAGAAAACATTGTATAAGTTTAAGGTGTACAGTGTGTTGGTTTGATACATTTATATATTGTAAAATGACTACAACCATAGTATTAGCTACCACCTCTACCCTGTAACATAGTTACCTTTTTTACAGTGAAAAGATGTAGAATCAACTCTCTCAGCAACATTCAAGTGTATGATAGTGTTCTTAGCTACAATCACCATAGTATACACCATCTGTACTATACCCTTTGACCAGTCTCCTCATTTCTGCCACCCTTCACCCCTCAGCCCCGGGTAATGCCTTCTCTACTCTGTGTTTCTCAGATAGAGATACTTTAAGGCACACACAAGCATTGAGACCTAGCAGGTGTTAAGTTCATTAAAAATAGTCACCTGGTAGTATAAGCTTTAAATTTGTTCAACTATTATTTACCCATTATTTCCACAGCTTGACATCTGTACTAACAACAATAATAATACCTTACATTTATAGAGTTGTCCCTCCAAATCCACAGGGGATTGGTTTCAGGGCATCCCACCTCCACACTGGAATACCAGATTCTTCAGTACTCAAGTCCTTTGTGTGAAATGGTGTAGCATTTTCATATAACCTATGCGCACCCCTACCATATATTAACTCATCTCTAGATTATTTATAATACCTAATATAATGTAAATGCTAGGTAAAGAGTTGTAAGTACAATATAAGTGCTATGTAAATAGCTGCCTGCATGACAAAGTCAAGTTTTGCTTTTTGGAAATTTTCTGAAAATTTTTTCCTAAATATTTTCCACGGAGGTTGCTTGAATCTGTGGATATGGAACCTGCAGATACGGAGGGCTGATTGTATATTGATTTATAGTTCATAAAGTGTTTTCATGTGTTATCTAAAATCTGAGCTGACTGGTAACCTTAAAGTTATTTGGTGCTTTTACATTATTTGTTAGAAGAAAATCATAGTGGCCTTTGATTTAATGGGGAAAGAATCTGTCAGTAATGGAATTCATAAAGGAAATTATGCTTTGATGTTTAAAGACCACTGTTACAAAAGGTAAAATTAAAAAGGGGAACCCTTGTAGCCTATTCAGCTTCCTGGATGGTAGTGGTTAACAGTTGAGGAATTGTTTCTTTGCTGAGATTTTGCTTTATCTGAGATCAGAGTCATGTTAAGAAACAACACCGGAGTTAGAAAGCAATTCTAATTTAAATTAATCTGAGCCACAAAATGCTCGATTATTTTCAGTTTCAAAATCTCTTCTTAGCTGTTTTCATGCTTTTACCTTTCAATATTTTTGTATTAGTTCAAGATACAGACTTTGCAGAAGGATATGCCAAAATATGACTTCCTATTCTTAAGCAAAACTGACAATGCCTTTTTACTTATTATCTTTAAATTGCAAATTTCTGAAGGCCTGTCATAATTGGATGCGTCATCCTGAGATTTAAATGCATGACAGTTTTCGAACGTGATTTGAAAAATGAACATGACTCTAAGGAAGGAAGGGCAAAGCTGGCAGAACATGGGGTGGTGCTAATAGAATTCAATGTATGCATTCTTTTTCAGATAGTTATTGATTATATACATAAGTAGCCTATGCTTTTCTTTCAGAACTTTGCAGAAAACACCATGAATGAACTCCTTGGCTGGTATGGCTATGATAAGGTTGAATTGAAAGATGGTGAAGATATTGAATTCAGGAGCTATCCTACAGATGGAGAGAGCCGGCAGCACATTTCTGTTCTCAAAGGTAATGACATTTAATGTCCCTTTGTTCATGCAAACAAGGATTAACTATCTCAACCTGCCAGAATTGAGTTGCTCTGGGACTCATTTTGTTGATTATGCCAATAGTTGATTTAAATGTACATCCCCAGGAGTGCTTTCCCATAAGCAGAATATAAGAGCACAACATAAAACAAAAACAGACACAGCTTAATCTCCTTCCAGCCATGGGAAGGCTAGCTAGACAGGGCTAGGGATCCTAAGCACTGAGGGCCTGCTCACAAACGTAAAGAAAGGGACAGTGTTTGCTAACTTCTACTTTCCTTAACCCTTTGATGTATCAATTGTTAAGGGCTGGTGCTTTCTGTTAAGTGAAATGTTAGGTTTAAAGTTTCAGACTGCAAGAGACAGTCATGATTAATTTGGTAATTTCCCTTCTTGCCCCCCCAGTTTTAGGTGAGAATTCTAAAGGAGAGCCCTACTTCTATTTTCTGTTTGAAGTTTTCACCTTATCCCCACAGCCTTGGTTAGGGTAAGAAGAAAAGTAAGAGAGTAGTAGATGATTGGATCCTATATTATTCTTTAGGAATTATCATCGAAGCCTGGCCAGAGAGTAGAAATCAGAGGCTTGGCAGAGTTGAATTAACACTGATTCTCCCATTGGGTAGCAATGCCAGATACCCCATGAGGGAAGCCTAGAACCCTTGGTGGGTGTTGCTCTGCATACTGAATTTATGAACCTAAGTATGGATTGAAGATTTGTTCATCAAAGAAAAGAAGAGGAGTATGTGAAGAAGCTATGCATTTGGGGAACTTGAATAAAACGTGGGCTAAACTAATTGTGTGATATCATTGGCAATTTGATCTGTATTTTCATTGCATTCAAAATCTTTTGGCGTACACTACAGGTTCATGCACTTTATTTCCAGTCTCTAAGGTAGTGCTTTTCCTTCTTATATGCCAAGCAATGAAATGTAAATGAGCTGTCCTGCAGGCATGTGGAATTGAACGTACGTGACAAATTTTATGTTAAGCTTGCTATGAAATTGTACATATCATGTTACAGAGATAATATCATCAATTTCACTGTAAATGAAAAATGCAAGTCATGAGTTTATATTCTATAAACTAATAGCTCATTTAATACTTGGCCTAGGTAATAATCTTTGCCTCTGGGGAACATGGAGAGAATGCCATGATATGCTACTGAAGGGAAAAAGTTGTTTTCCATGGTTGAGTGTTTTATTTATTTTTTTAGTGGTTCATATGCGAGTATAAAATTCACGAAGTTCATATCATTATAAGTTTTCTTTATGATCATTTTTGTTAATTTTAAAAAGTTATTTTATTTATTTATTTTTGGCTGTGCTGGATCTTCGCTGCTGTGTGTGGGCTTTTCTCAAGTTGTGGCCAATACGTGGGCTCGATAGTTGTGGTTCCTGGGCTCTAGAGCACAGGCTCAATAGTTGCGGCGCATGGGTTTAGTTGCTCCAAAGCATGTGGGATCTTCCTAGACCATGGATCAAACCCGTGTCTCCTGCATTGGCAGGCGAATTCTTTACCACTGAGTCACAGGGTAGCCCCATTTTTGTTAATTTTTAATGGCTATTAATGGGTTAATTTAATGAGTCTACCCTGTGAAATAACAGTTTGTGTTCTTTTTTCCTAATCATCAGCTTCTTTCTCATTGTTTCTTTTGATTATATTACCACTCAACTTTATAATATATCAGGACCTGGTTACCATGGTAGGGGGACACTTTTTAAGCTTCTCCTTTGGTAGCCAGAGAGCGATGCCTGCCATATGTCACTTTGTACATGTAAAAGGTTAATTGCCTCTCAATTTTCTGTGGGCTCTACAGTGCTAAAATTCATCACTATGATACAGTAGAGATATTAGCTATCATGGTAGAGCAAATTATAAAGGAGCCCATAAGAAATTTACAGTAACACAGCTGAGAAAGGTTCAGGATTAAGTTCTGGTAAAGTGTTTAAAGATTGGCAAGAAAAAAAATTTTATTCCATAGCCATTTTACTTGAGAAAATGTGGTTGTAAGGAAAGTAAGTCTTTTCATCATATTGAATGATTTTTTTTTCTTTTACAGAAAACTCTTTGCCAAAACCCAAATTACCTGAGGACAGTGTTATTTCACCATACAATATAAGCACAGGCTATTCAGGGCTTGCCACAGGAAATGGACTCAGTGACTCACCTGCAGGGTCGAAGGATCATGGCAATGTGCCCATTATTGTACCTTTAATTCCACCACCTTTCATAAAGCCGCCGGCAGGTAAGTCACTACTGGGGTTTCCAGTGATAATGATTTACAGAAAATTGTTTAAAATGGCCTATGATAATTATTAAATGCTTAAGTTTATTTTGGAAAAGACTGTTTTAGGGACATTGCAGCTAAGAAATGTGAGTGTACGTATCATTTGAAGAGCATTGCTTTATTAAGCAAATACCCCCAATCTACTACTGCTTAGGCTGTTGACCTTCAACTGACAATAAATTTTCCTACCCCTAGCTACAAAAAAGGTTATTTTCCTTCTCTGAAATCTGTTTAAAATTAAAAAGGATAAAAATTAATTAAAAAGAAAAAGATATATACTGATCGGTTAGCAAGAGAAAAAGGAACCATGGTTGAGCTCTTTGGTGTGGTGCAGTGAGGACCACGTTTCCCTGGTGCGTTTCCCAAAGGAAGGGGCTATCTATAAAGCGTGTGTGGCAGGCTTGTTCCCCAGTGTGCCTTTTTCTGTATGTTGAATTAAGCAATGATAAATCATGAATTTTGATAGCAGTACTTATCATAACTCACTAAAGGTAACGCTTGTATTTTTTTTTTTTCGGAGGGAGAAGATAGGTGTTTGGTTATGTTTCCATAAATGGTGAATATGTTTGTAAGGTATAAATTACTGGGCTTACATTATAGATATATTTATACCATCTTCTAAGTGTTACTAACATTTTCCTTCATGGTATGGGCACATTCTCTTACTTGACCTATTATATTTTAGCAGCAAAAGTGTCCTTTCATACTGAGGTCCTCATATATGTCATGAAAATCCATTTACATATCAAAATCACTTGTGATCATGTTTGTCTACTAAATGCTAACATAATTTTTGTTTCATGTAATGTTTGTCTTTGTAATGCCACTGTTATTCTTTGGTTGATTGTTTTATGGTGCAGAGGGACCCAAATTTATCTCCTAAAGGGTCAAAGATATATTTTGCATAGGACAACTGGAGAGAAAATTGACTAATTTTGTAAATGTAGGATTCTTTGTTTCGGTGTATGTCCAGTGGCTTCAGCACGTGGTGATGTTGAGGAGGATGCCAGTAAAACAGCATGACTAAGTGAAAAGAACACGGGCTTCAGGTTCAGATAGATTGGGTTCAAATCCAGACTTTGTCATTTACCAGGTCTGCGAGTGTAGAGAAGCTATGTAATTTCCACATATATAAAATGGGGGTCGCAGTTTCACCACCTGAGATAGTTGTGGCCCTGAGATGAGAAAATGTATGTAAAGCACCGGCATAGTGCGTGCCGCATGGAAACCATTCAGTACATACCATGCCTCTTTTTCTTCTTTTTTTTTTTTCAGTCCTTATTCTGCCCTAGAGTTATCATGCACATAATTTGTGCATAAAAAGGTGTGCATCCAAATGCAAATTCCCCTCTAAGGTTTATTTGAGCAAAGCAAACAGCTCTAGAAATTAGCATAGCTGAGGCTAACATGAGTTTGGCACGCCAAAAAACCTGCCCTGGAGTTTCCTGCTGAGCCAGCCACGTGGAATTCAAGCACACAGCTCCTATTTAACTTTAATTCCACATCAGATCAGGAAATAAATATGCAAAGGATAGAGGCCAAAAATTGAGCCTTGGAAGTCTTAGATGTAAAAACTCTGAGGAATTAAAAGCCAGAGTAACTGAACACCAGTGGTTTTGTGCCGTCTTCCATGGAACTCCAGGACACTCCTCTGTTGAAGATAGAATGTAGTGGAGGACATGTTTAATTTTCTGTATCTGCTCTAAACCTTGACCCGATCCTCCTCCAGGGCTCTATATGACAAGACAAAGGTGCACAAAGTTCTCTGCTTTCAAGAAGCTTACTCTATTATTCCCTAAGCAGAAACTTACAGGAGGGATGAATTTTGCCTTATGTTATCTAGTGCAGGGGTTGGAAAGCTTTGTAGATGGCCAGATAGTGTTTAAGGCTTTGGAGCTATACTGTCCCATCACAGCTACTGAACTCTGCTGTGGCAGCAGAAAAGCAGCCATAGATAAAACAGGCCATAAACAAATGGGCCTGGTTGTGTTCTAATAAAACTTTATTTACAAAAAGAGCAGCAAACAGGGTTTGGCTCAGGGAAAATAGCTTGCTGACCCTTGCATTAGGGTAAGATTGGCAAAAGTCTCATGATAACAGGAAGGTGACTAGAGTTTCTAAGAGTCAGGCTATGAGCTTTGTCAAAGTGCCCTCTGTAACATCGTAAGGAAGGGACAGTGACAGGGTAGGAAAACAGCAGGGTTTTCAGGGAATGTGGTGAGCTCTGGCACATAATAGTAGTCCACCAGGGTCTGTTGAATAAATGAATGAATGACATATTCAAATTCCTATTGCACATGCATAAGATAGTACAGGCTACTTTGTTGTTCACTGAGAAAGTGGGAGGATCTTGTTTGTGTTAGTCTCAACCTTTTTGACCATGACCATAGCCTCTGTGACAGTGGTTTGAGTACTTATCCATAGATAAGTGTAAAGTTCACCAATTATCCAAAAACTCCCATCTAGTTAATTATTTCAGTTCTTCCTTTTGATAAAACTTTTACCAGAGTTATTATTCAAGATAAGTTGAGGGACACTCACTGTCAATTTTCTAGCCATATATAGGTTAATGTGGCATTTCTGAAGGAAACTAATAAATCATACAATGGCTGAAAGAAAGTGGCCCCTTGATAATCAGGCCCTGAATAATTTAGAGTTGACTGTATCATGCAAGTGTCCACCTCTCAGGATAGGGAAGATGAGCACTGTATGTATACTCTGGATTCTTGGAAAGAAAATAACTATTAGCATTCAAATTATTCCTGTTATACTATAAACTAGCTATGTGAAAATGCTCGCAATCCCTTATGTTCATATTAAATCCTGTAGTTATGAAACTCATTCAAATTTATTATTTTATTTACTTTGATCTTAATAACCCTGGGAAATAGCATTTGAGATATCATTAAGTAAAGAACTGAAACTCAGATAGTTAGATGGCTTTCTCAAGGTCAGGTGGCTTCCAAGTACTTGAATCAAGACTAGCACGAAAGTCTTCTGATTCCTAATCCAATATTCTTTTTAATATGAAGTTGCTGTTTCAGCATATTTATATAGAATTTCCTTAGACTGTATCAGAATAGGAATACTTGTTAATATGCTACTTCAGATTCCTTAATGACAGGCGATACAACTTGTTTCTGCAAAAGGTCATTTTTTTCAAGCCCACATCTTTTGGGGGACTTGATAGGTTCTCTAGCTCTAAGCATCTGTGGTTTTGTGAACCTGGGTGACCTAGTATTAGTAGTAAAACGCTAGCTTGGTTTTAAAGTCTTGCCATCATGAGGCAAGTTGCTTCTGCTCCGAGGTACCAGAAGGCTACATCTGGTCAGGCACTAGTTCCAGAGACTGTTTCATGTGCTCAGGCAGGCTCACCACTGGATCTCATCCACGTTTGGCAGCCAGTGGGCCCAGTGGAATTCTCGTGATCAGGAACATGGTGATACCACACTCGCTTGGATTTCCACTCTGCTTTTGCACAGCTGCAGACAGAAGTGTGGGGGTAGCTTATTTCTGGGCCTCGGGGACTGCTTTTCTGTTCCAGCACCCCTTTTTTTCTGAGAAGGGGAACTCCTCATCCCTTGGTAATTACCACAAGCTTTGACATCGCTTTGGCTGCCTGTTTCCATCCAATTTCAACCGATCTCCGAGGCTAAGTTGCCCTTCCCCCCTCGGAGACAGAATCTGGCCCTTGGTGTAGGGTTTGTGACATCACGGTCGTTGCTGTGGTAATAGACTTGTTATAAACACAGAATAATAGTTCTGCTTTTACTCTTTTTTCCCCTCTCCAAACAAATGAAGGGAATCACCATGATCCTTAAATAAAAATCACAAACTTTTCTGCAGTGGACAGAGTAAGGTTTTGCCATACAGAGTAGCCATTAAAAAAAAAAAACTGTAAGAACATAGTTATAAGAATAATATTAGAAAATAATAGCAAGTATTGGCCAACTCTTTTTATGCAAACATTCCTTTATCCTTTAAGTTAGAATGAATATGAAAACCTCCTTCTTTGCTAATTTAAAAGACCAGAGTGTAAGCATAGTCTGAAGTGACAGAATATATATCAGCAAGAGTTTTGAAAGATAACTCAGGTTAATTACATTGTAACCTTGCTGTAAATCTTCTCATATTAGAGATTTTTAATGTGGGTTTAACCCTTTGGGACTTCATTCAGAGAGGGCTGTCTTTCGGCGTGGATTATAAGAGCTGTACAATAGTGAGTCTCCATCAGAATACTTATGTCTGCTCTGCTCCCCTGCAAGTTTGACTATTGAAGCAAAGCCATTCAAATGAATTTTAAATTCAGTAATTTTTTTTTACAAAGACCTTATATTGGTCTTTATTGCTTTACATGTGTAATAGCACTCAGTTCCATTGACCAGCTGGCTCCGATGGTAAAGAATATGCCTGCAATGCAGGAGACCTGGGTTCAATCCCTGGGTTAGGAAGATGCCCCGGAGAGGGGAGTGGCTACTCACTCCAATATGCTGGCCTGGAGAATTCCATGGACAGAGGAGCCTGGCGTACTACAGTACATGGGGTCACAAAGAGTCGGACACGACTGAGCAACTAACACTTCCACTTGCATTTCCGTTGACTAGACATCAGCCCTCTGCAGTGGTTGGGCAAGGTTAGGTCTCCCCACCTTGCCTACTCCTGGGTAAAGTAACCAGCTGGAACTTGAACCAAGATTTTTTATCTCTTACTCTTAGACTTGTTCCAAGAACAACGTTTTGACCCCAAGACTTAAAAATATCAGTAAAACGATTAGTATGATTTGTTTTGCTGATGAGGTAGCAGAGACTTTGCTAGTGAAAGTTTCACTGAGCCCGGCTGCAGAAAACACTGTATCTAGGTAACAGTATTTTAGATCTGAGTATTTTTTTTTTTTTTTTTTTTAGATATGAGTCTTTTGACAGGTTTTGCTGGAGGTTTATAACTTGCCTGTTACAAGTCCAGAATCCCTCTAGATCTCTGAATACTTTAAAATAAAATGAATGTGAAAAAAGGAGGGAATATACTTCTCTGGATGCATTTATGTGGCAGTTTTGAATAACATTTCTTTTACGTTAAATGATAAGTGACCATATTCTTATTTCAGTATGTTCCCATGTGTGAGGTGAGACACAGGGTCCGTCCATACAGCACTCGCAGGTTTATGTGGGGGACTTGAGATTAAGCTTCTAAGACCAGCTTGATTTCCTTGGTGCAGAAGCATCTTGCCTTTCTTGGAAAACAATGACCATTTGCTGTCTTCCAGGGTGGTTTGCTTTCAGTGAGCTTTCCAAATTTGTGTTCAGTCATAGTCATGGAAATGTATTTTTTCAGGCAAATCTTGAAATTCTTTAGGGGTTACAAGAACTGGGCTCTAAGGAACCATTAGCTTAACGGAGAATATGGAAAAATTCACGTGATCTCCTAAGCTCTATGTATATAGCTGAGTAACCCACAGTTAATAAGCATGTTACTTTTTGGCTCTTGTAATTCTTACATGGAGCTGTACTTGCAGGGAAGTGGGAATCAGAATGTGGTTTGCATTATGATCATTATTTATTTTATCTGTTATTCAATTTTCTTGGGGCTTGCATATGAATGTTGTATTCCAAATAGCCATTGAGAAAACAGGATTTAATAAAAATTGCTTTGCCATTTATTTATTTGTCCAAATTTTAAAATATGATTATTAAATAAAATTACCTATGGTTAATGGGATTTGGATGAGTTACTATTTATGTAGCAGATACATTTCTCAACAAAAAGAAGAGGTTCACTGAACCCTCAGATTTGGAGTTTTCCAAACCACTTAGGACAAGGACAGGAGGAATTATGGTAAATGGCAAGAGTAGTAGTAGTTAATAACAGTATTGATATAATCTCATCAATCTAATATTTTCTGAGCACTTATTATGGGCCAGGCTATGTGCTAATAGATTATTTCATCTAATTTTCAGAACAACTCTGTGTGGATGCTATTATTAAGTATTTTTTACAGATTAGGAAACTGAGACCCAGAAAAGTTAAGCAACTTGCCTGAGGTCACACAGGTAATAAGTGGCCAAGCTGTTAGCTGAACTTAGGTGCAATATCTCCTTAACTCATATTCATACCACTGGACTATCAAAAATACAGTATCAGTCTTTTAGTCAATAATGTATTTACTGAATGTTCTTTATATTGTATGAGATAAGATAAATATATACAATATAAATACAAATTATATATAATATATATATTATGAAACATTATATATATATATACACACATATATATATACACACACACATATATATATATGGTGGAGCTTCCCAGGTGGCACTAGTGATAAAGAACTTGCCTGCCAATGCAGGAGACATAAGAGATGCAGGTTCGATCCCTGGGTTGTAAAGATGCCCTGGAGGAGGGCCTGGCAACCCACTCAAGTGTTCTTGCCTGGAGAATCCCCATGGACAGAAGAGTCTGGCGGGCTACAGTCCATAGGGTCGCAAAGAGTCAGACACAACTGAAGTGACTTAGCACACACACATGCACGTGTACACGGTACAAATGTATATATCATCCCTGACCACCAAGCACTTAACAGTATACTTGGTATATAATCAAAACATTATTCTACCTTGATTTTGGGAAGTATAATATAATTTTAGCAGCAATGGGAGGGTACATGGTGGCAGTAGAAGGGCAGTTAAAGTTGAGTAGTAGAAAGTCTATACGCCGATTCTCAGGAACTGTTACGTTTGTACATTTAAGGAGAAATGGCATCTGAAACATAATGTAGGCTAGAAGCTAGTCACTGAAAACTCAAAGTGATAAAAAAGACACAAAATGAAGCTTTAAAATGTTAACTACTATGATATGGGTCCTGTTTTATCTTTTTAAATACAATCAAGTGGTCTTGAAAAGTTATGTCAAATTTCAACATGTTCAGTCATTCTTTTGTTGTTGTTTTTTTACGAATTTATTATTGATTGTGCTGGGTCTTCCTTGCTACATGCAGGCTTTCTCTAGTTGAGGTGAGTGGGGGCTGCTCTTCATTGCAGTGCACAGGCTTCTCATTGTAGTGGCTTCTCTTGTTGTGGAGCAACAAGGCTTTAGGCATACAGGCTTCAGTAGTTGCAGCTCTCTGGCTCTAGAGTGCTGTTCAGTCATTCTTAATGCCAAATGGAATGTGTAGTTTGAGTGCTAGCATGATGTGGTGGAGAGGCTACCAGAGCAAGAACCAGGAGACCTGGATTGTTAATGCCAGCTCTGCCATTTATTGGCTGTATAACCTTGGACAAGGCACTTAGCCTCTCTGAGCCTCAGTTTTCTTGCCTGAAAAATGAGATAGTTGGTTTAAGTAATCTGTAATTTCCCTATATTTGTAAAATCTTGGCTTTGTGACTTGTATAGTGAATTGCCTGGATATATGTATAATTGATTCACCATGCTGTATAGCAGAAACTAACACAACATTGTGTATCAACTATACTCCAATAAAAATTAATTAAAAATAAAATAAAATTGAGAAAAAGTGCTAGAAAGTGTTAAATATGAGTAAATAACAAGATTATATCACTCATATGTTATTAAACCTAATCATTTTGATGTTATACATAAGTTCCAAAATTTCTGCCAAAGAAAAGTCACATTATGTCAAATTTAATTTACCAAAACAGGCACAAGAATAAATAGAAAACCTGAGTAATTCTACATTTCCTGAGTAGTAAGGAAATTAAATAATTAAATCATTTTACAAAGGACATTCTGAACCCAGATAGCTTCAGTGTTAAATTCTACCATTTAAGGAAAAAATAAAAACAAACTTAGAGAAACTGTCCTAGAGAAATAGAAATCATTTTATGATCCCAGCATGACCTTGATCTCATCACATGACAAAGGCATTAAAAATAAAAATGATAATTTAATGTAATTAGTTTACATTAACATGGAAAAATTGTTTATCACGAACAATGATTCAGAAATCCTGAGGAAAATCGTAGCAAATCAAAGTCAGTGATATAAACAGTAGGATAATGTGTCATGACTAAAGAATTTTTTCTAGGAACGCAAGATTGATTTAAATTGTAAAAATTAGTTAATATAATTAACCACATTGACAGAACAAAATAAAGCTTATGGAATATTCTCAAAAAATGCAGAAATTTAAAATTTGATAAAAATTTAACACAATAATAAAAACTCTTATAAAAGTAGGAATAGAATGGAACTTCCATAATGTGACAAACAATATCCACAAAACCTACTGCTAACATCGTACTTATGGTGAAATATTGAAAGCTTTCCTCTTGACGTCCAGAATCAGATAAAGACAACCACTATCACCATTTCTATTTAATTTTGTACTAGAATTCATAGACAATGTAAGAAGACAAGAAAAAGAAGCAAAAAATGTAAGATTTTAAAGGTAGAAATGCTATTTTGTTTAGAACCTCTCTCCCTCAACAGTGAACAGGTAAACTATTATAATGAATGATTAGTGCTAAACAAATTAGTACCCCCAAGTACATTATATTCCAGCCACACACACACACAAAAAACCTTAACGATACCATTTAAAATAGCATCAAACCATCAAATACCAAGGGGGAAAAACCTAACGAAATGTGTGCAGGATTGCTACACAAAGAACTATAAACACATAAACTATAAACACAAAGAAAACCTAAATCAGTGAAGGGACACACCATGTTTAAGAAGTGGAGACTAAATATTCTAAAAAAGCAGATTCTTCCTAAATTGATTGATATATTTAATTCAATTCTGACAAAAAATTTCATCATAAAATGTTGTGGAAATTAAAAGGCTATTTCTAAAATATACATGGAGATGCAAAGGGGTAAGAGTAACCAAAACTATCTTGAAGAATAAAAGCAAAATTAGAAGACTTACACTGTCAGATCTCAATGTTTATTATAAGACTAGAATAATTATTAATTAATATTATTAGTGTTAATTGTTGCTGTTGTTGTTATTCTTCTTTCGACCACATTTAAAATTATCCTTTAGAATTTATTGATCTATATTTGAAATATAAAAGAAGAAAGAGCACTTTCTGTTTCATGTCAATTCTCTTTTGGTTTGATGTTTTATAGAACCTTTCCTTGCAATTATGAAATATATAAATTTTGGAAAAGTGCATAAAATATGCATGCATTCTTTTACAAATAGTGATCCTTGTGTACTCAAACCTTCTTTCCTCCACAGGGTAACTAGTTTCATGGTAATCATTGCTTTCCTTTCTTCTATAGTTGAAACAACTTAGTATGTCTCCCTAAGTAATATAGCTTATTTTTGCCTATTTTTGGACTTTACTTTATGAAATCATGGTAGCCAGCTTCCAAAATGACCCCCAGTTATCATAGTCTCCTGGTGGTGTCTTCCTACATTGAATCAGGGATAGTCTGTGTGACCAACTTCTAAGACTATCATAAAAGGTTGTTACAGTTTCTGCATAATTCTCTCACATTATTCACTCTGTGGGGAGCATGAAGAAACTTAAGCAGTCCCTTGAGGAGGACCTACATAGGCAGGAACTGGGGCCTCCTACCACTAGCCGACACTGACTTGCCAGCCCTGTGTCTGAACCACCTTAGAAGTGGATCCCCCTGTCTAAGTCAAGTCTTCAGGTGACTGTAGCCCCCAAAGACATTTGATTGTAATCTCATGAGCAATCCTGAGTCAGAATTGTTCCAAATCACTCTCAAATACCTGATCCACAGAAACGATGAACAATAATAAATGATTTCTGTTGAACTTTTTAAAAAGACAAGGAGATAACAATATAAAGATATGCATATAAGCCATTGCAATAGAATCCAGAAAATAATCTAGATTGATTACTTATGACAAATGTATTAGTCAGCTTGGGTTTCCATAATAAAATATCATAGGCTGCATTGCTTAATAAGCAACATTAATATTCTCACAATTTGAAGAATGGAAGTCCAGAGCAAAGTCATCAGGGTTGGCATCTGGTAAGAACTCTCTCTGTGAGTTGCAGGTGGTTGCCTTTTCCCTGTGTCCTCACATGGCAGAAAGAGACAGCAAGCTCTCTTGTGTCTCTTCTTATAAGGGCAGTAGTCCCATCAGACCAGGGTTCTACCCTCATGACCTCATCTAACCCTACGTAACTCTCAAAACACACCATCTCCCAACAGCATCACCTTGGGAGTTAGAGCTTCAACATGAATTTTGGAGGGACACAAACATTCAGTCTGTAAGAACAAAAATGACTATAAAGCAGTGAGGAAAGAATATTCCTCTCAATAAAAGTTCTAATGATAAAAAATGTATGTTGATTCTTCACACCATTCACAAAAATCAGTTCTAGATGGATCATAGATCTAAATGTGACAGGTAGAACATTAGAGCTTGTGGAAGAAAACCTCAGAGAATATATTTATGATCTTTAGTAGGCCAGTACTTCTTAAACTATATACTATAGGCATTAACCATAAAGAAAAAGGTTGATTAAATAGACTCTGTTAAAGTTAAGAATTTCTGTTGATTAAAAGATATCTCTCAAAAAAAATGAAGTGGCAAATCAAAGTGGGAGATGGTGTTTGTAATACGTGTTCCACAAAAGACTCCTTCACAATACATAAAGAACCCTTGGAAATAAAAAAGAAAACATCCCAATAGTAAAATGAGCAAAAAATATAAACAGGCGCTTCATTAAAGAAAATATCCAAGTGGCCTATAAACATGTTACAAGTTGTTCAGTCTCATTAGTCATTAGGAAAATAAAATTTAAAATCCCAGTATACATACATACACTAGAATAGCAAAAATGAAAAAAATCGACAATACCCGGTGTTGGAGAACACAGAGCAACTGGAATGCTCATACATTCTGGTGGGAGTATAAACAAGCCAACCACTCTTGAAAGCTGAGTGCCAGCATCTGTTAATGCTGAACACGTGTGTTTGTGCTCAGTCGCTCAGTGTCTGAGTCTTTGTGACCCCATGGACTGTATAGCCCACCAGACTCCCCTGTCCATGGGATTTTCCAGGCAAGAATACTGGAGTGGGTTGCCATTTTCCTCCTTCAGGGGTTCTTCCTAACCCAGGGATCCAATCTACATTGGCTTTTGAATTGGCAGGCAGATTCTTTATCACTGAGCCACCTGGGAAAACCAATGCTAAACATACACAGATCCCATTATCCAGTAATTCCATCCTAGATATATACTCAACATAAACATGTGTCTGTGTGTGTGTGTGTGTATATATATATATATATATATATATATATATATATATATATATTCCAGTCGCTAAGTCATTTCCAGCTCTTTTTGACCCCTTGGACTACAACATGCCAGGCTCCTCTGTCCTCTACTATCTCATGGAGTTTGCTCAAATTCATGTCTGTTAAGTCAGTGATGCTATCTAACCATCTCATCCTCTGTCGCCCTCTTCTCCTTTTGCCTTCAATGTTTCCCAGCATCAGGGTCTTTTCCAATGAGTCGGCTCTTCGAATCAGGTGGCCAAAGTATTGGACCTTCAGCTTCAGCATCAGTCCTTCCAATGAATATTCTGGGTTAATTTCCTTTAGGATTGACTGGTTTGATCTCCTTGCAGTCCATGGGACTCTCTAGAGTCTTCTCCAGCACCACAGTGTATATATATTGAGCCAAAAGCATTTGAAAGAAACTTTATAGTAGCATTTATTCATAATAGCTAAAAACTGGAAACAGTTTAAATGCTCAGCAACAGGAGTTAACATTGTCTCCTAGGGATTACTTGGATGGGCCTATGTGGATGAGTGTGGGCCTTGAAGTTAAGTGTGAAATTGTGTGTATATGACATATACAAAATTCAGATTGAAAAATCCTTGTTCCAAAAGATCTTGAGTCCTTGACTTAGAGACCTAGATTTAAAAAAAAAAAAAAAAAATTAGCTCCTTCCTCTCTTGATTTCATCAACTAAGCCCTAGAATGTAGCTTTAACATTTTTATCCTTTGTCTAGTCTGTTCATAGCTTTCTCAAATTGAGTATTTAAAATCTCATCATTCCTTATTATTAAGGAATTATCATCTATTTACATGAATTATATCATGGTGAAGCCTAAAAATTAAGTTACAGGCATGAGACATAAATATTTCTCAAAGTGATCTACTTGAGAGCTGCTTTTGATATGGTGTAAAGTAGAGAGAAATGAAGGGTCACGGAATGAGTGACAAAAAAGTAGGATACACATTACTCTAGAGCAGTGGCTCTTATCAGGGGGTAAATTTGCCCCCCCAGGAGGACATCAGGCAATATATGGAGATCTTTTTTGTTGTCACAACTGGTAGAGGGGATGGTACTGGTGTGAGTGAGTAGAGGCCAGGGATGCAACTAAATACCCTACAATGCACTTGACAATCCCACACAAGAATGAGAAACCAGGCCCTATAGTGATGACAACTCTGTGTATGGGACACCTCTTGTGTACCACTCCAGCTCCTGTTGGTCCCACGGTGACTTCTGTGCTACTTTGACAGCTTAGACATGTGCATTCTGAAAGGGCCTTGCCTCATGCTTCTGGCATATGTTTCTGGTTTCTTGTCCTGGGACTTCCCTGATGTGGCAGCGTGGGTTTCATGTAAATCATTTTGGCAGCACATCCACAAGTGCAAACCAGAAATATAGAGGGATTGACACACTAGGTCAATGGGACACGAGATGTGATGAATAAATTCTTTCTCCTTTTGCCCCCCTGGTTCCTTGGTGGCTCAGATGGTAAAGAATCTGCCTGCAATGCGGGATATCTGGGTTCAGTCCCTGAGTCGGGAAGACCCCCTGGAGGAGGGAATGGCAGCCCACTCCAGTATTCTTGCCTGGAGAATTCCATGGACAGAGGAGCCAGGTGGGCTACAGTCCATGAGGTCGCAGAGTCTGACATGACTTAGCAACTAACATTTTCACTTCAAAGAGTTATGAAATTTATTTCACATTCCAAAGAATGTTCTTTATGACTGAATACCAGTCTCCATTAATAGTGGCCAACTTAGTATTACATTGTTACTTTGGCTCTTCGTCCTCCCCAGGTTCATTTCCCTTGTCCCCTACTTCCTCCTGGAATCACATGCCCAGTAAACCACATGCATGCAAATCTTTGTCTCAGATTCTGTTTTCTGGGAAGACTCAGGATAAAATACTATGTATGTGGAGGTTCACACTGAAAAATCAGAAATTAATGGAAAATAATATAAAAAGTCAGAATTTTATTCATGTTTATCTCTTTAAAGTGAAACATGAAAATGTAATAAAAGATTAAAAAGAGGGTACCAGATTTGTGGTGGCACGAATATTGGAGAGCTTAGAAAGGTCCGCTTCTAAAATTGTCCCATCAGCCAAAGAATTTTCTAAGCCTCTTCTATAAGGGCAAGGGACAACCATGATGGTCATACAGAAGGAGAAAAAAGAAAGAAATTAAATGAGGGGTTCAAGAAAGGAAACGAAAGGAAAAAGTTTATGCCCTGGCTGCACTCCTTTAAATGGATCTTGTTGTTTTGAGAAATTTAGAATCCTAGATTTTTAGTTAGAAGGAACCTAGGAGATCATCTATGGAAATTTCCTCTTTTACAGATGAGAAGAAGGCTAGAGAGGCTAATGAGCTTCTCAAGGTCACCGAGTTGCTTTCATGGCAGAATTAAGGACACCATGTAAACATGGATTCTAAATCACTCATCTCTGTGATACCTGAGGCAGCCTGGAACTTTTCTTGGCATTTTATAAACTCTTTTGAGGAGTATGACCAAGCTAGGATTTTACAACACCCTGCCCCAGGGCACCAAGGTGCTAAGATGCTAACAGGAAATAAGAGGAAACGTCAGCTGTGCTTGCCCTTGCTTGTAGATGGTGGGTGTGTTTCTGGAATTAATTAAGACTTGACTGAAGTGTTTGAAATTAATTATTTGAAGGTATAAATAAAGTTTGGTTAAGAGAGAGAAGTGAAGGTTAAGTTGGTAACTCTTGTTATTCTAGGGACATTCTCAACGCTGACTTCTCAGAGTTTCTGTTAAATTGAGAAGACTTAGTTCATGGACTTGGCCAAGGAGAGTGGAAATAATGATTGCATTCTGTTTGGGGGCTTTTCACTGGTGTTTCCTTCTAAGGCAACCTTGTCCTGAGTGATTAGCAAAGAGGGTGTTGTTGGTTTCCTCTCCCACCTCCTGCCCCCACTCTGGACATCCAACTACACAAAGTGCATCTAGTAAGGATTCTGCTTTTACTTCTCCTGATGCTGATGCCCAAAGTCAGACATTTCCTTCCAGTGGACAGATATGGTCTCTGTCTTAACTGGCTCACAGTTTGGTGGAAAGGACAGACATTAAAAAAAACAAAAACAAAAAACTCAGTCAGGTCTGATGATGATCAAGTCCAGAGTGCTTTGGTATCTGATCAGGTTTGGGGACAGGAAGAGCTTCCATAGGAGGAGATTTAAGATAAGATATGAATCGGCCAAGGATTTTGAGGTTGTACGTGAGGGAGGAAGCAGCACATGGAAAGGCTCAGAGGAGAGAGCACCTCAAGGTAAACAAAAGGAGGCACAGCCCAGAGAGTAGACAAGTTGAGAGGCTGTCCTGGGCATGGGAGCCATGGGACAGTTTGACTTCTTGAGGGCAGTGGATGCTGCTGAAGGAAGGGTTTTGGGCAGGTGAAAGCAGTTAATCAGATTTGCTTCAGAAGAATTCCTCATTTCCACAGTGGAGGGAATGAGCTAGATGGGAGTGACGTGGGAGGCCACCTGTAGTATGGGCGAGAGGTGTTGGTGGCTTCCCTGGAATGGACAGCAGTAAACTCCATGGTGATGGGCGTGGTATAGCCTAGGACAGTGCCTGGTATGTAGTTAGACCACATAAATAGTAACTGAATGAATGAATAGATATATTATAAAAAATATTTAGGAGGACCTGGTAATTAATCAGAATATAGGAGTTGAAAGGAATGGAAGGGGCAGGAAAGATAACCAGATTTCTACTAGCAGATAACTGCATGGATGGCCAAGAACTGAGATGGGAAACAAGTTATGGAAAGGTTGAAGGGGCAGGTAATGGGAGGGGTGTGTATGTAGCTTTGTATGTGACAGGTTAAGATGCTGGGAGGCAGTTGGATATAAACTGAATAGAAACTGTGTTGATTTGGAAATCTTCATCTTATGGATGGTAGCGGGAGCCACAGGAGTGCATAGATGAAATGGCCCAGCGGGAATACGCAGGGGGAAGAGAGGACTCTGCAGCGTTAGAGTGGGTGTGACCCTCTACCTTTCCCATCGTCAGGCTGTTTTGGCACGTGATGGCTCATCATATTTCCAAACAGGGATTGGCATATTGGCATGGGGTCCCTTCAGAGAGCCCTGCAATCACTCATTATTCTCATTCAAGAAATCTAAATGAATATTTCAAAGCTTGGAAGGTGAAGAGGGAAGTTTTTTGACAGCGTTCCAGCAGGTTCATCTTGGTTCTTTCAACAAATTTAGTTCAGTGAAGGTTCTTCCCACTCTTCAGTCTGCTGAATTTGCAGTTCAGGTCATGGAGGGAAGGGGAGGGGCTGAGGAGATGACAGCAGTGCGTGATGTGAAGGCTTTACCTTCCCCACGTGTCTAGGCTGTTAGTTCCTCTCCCCTAGGATGGTAGCTGCAGCAGGTACTCTGCCTGGTTGAACTACCTGGAATGCTGAGAGGTGGGACATGGCATGCTGGTCAGTCACACTGGGGCTGCCTATACCCCCTCTCTGCTCACCAAGAATGCTTGACTCCTGTGACCCCTGTGTGGTGACAGAGAGCCCTGGGGAGCAGGCTTGCTTTTCCCACAGTCCTTTCCTACTGCTTATTGGCATTTTATGCTAGGGGCAGCCATGGAAAACTCCTTGAGGACTGGGATCGAGTCTGTCTTGTTTGCCAGTGTATTTTCAGACCCTAGTAGATTGTCTGACACAAAGTTGAGTAAGTAAATGAATCCTTTGTCTACAATGAAGGTTTCCCCTCTGGGGAGATTTGTCAACCACTGTGAGGCCCATTAAGTATAATTAATGGGACAGCCAGATTTCAGAAGGAGAAATGAGCCCTTCAGATAAATAGTGGGTAATGGGAATACTTTTCTTATTCTGAAATCCTATATAAAGCAGTTTGACCCTTTAGTCCTAATATGCTGCTGTTTGTCTTTCTTTGGAGATGACACCCCTCTGGGTAGAGCAGGGGCTTGGAACTGCTTTTCCAAAAGTGATCGGTGTGCTGGTGCACACTTTTTGACCTTGCTGCCTTGTCCCTAATCATGTGCATCTGTTGGCTAGATGCTGAGACTTGGTGCCTGGACTTGAGCCATGTAGAAGAGAGAGAGGTCCAGAGGAGAACAAACCCATCACTGCAGCAGAATCGTCCCAGAGCACCTAAGGTTGGACAGAGGGTCAAATCCAGGACTCACGGATGGGGGACAAGATTTTCATCAAGTTTCTTGTCCATGGCAACCACCCAGTGAACCTGAATTATTCAGTCTAGTAGGAGCGGTGTTACTCTCCCGTTGCCTTATTATGGATGTCTGCCATTTTCTCTGTAGGACTTTACAGTAGAAAGGGTCGCCTTCTCTGTATATGATGCATGTAGCAAACACCACAGGACTTAGTGGATCATGGGTGTCTTTGTTCAGACTAGTGGTGTTTATTGAGGACTAGTGGATGTCGGTCAGCACACCTAGCACTGGCCCCATGGCTGCTGGCCTTGTCCTTTTGCTCAGTGCAGACAGAGCTCCTGGCAATGGAGGATCCAAATTCTGGGCAGTAGAGAAGAAACCTTGCTGATAATTAAGAAGTGCTTATGCTTCAGCACTAATACAGGGCAGTACTACAGAACATCTCAGGGAGATGTCCTTGGAAACCCAGTCTTGTGGATTCTCTCTGAAAACCCCTGTCCCTGGTCACATTTGTGAAATACAGCACACTCTTATCTCCCTCTTGAAGATTCCTAATGACACATTGGTGAAACCCAGAAGTCTTACAGTAAAGAGCTTGCTGTTTAGCTTTGTTTGGCCCAGTGCTTCCCATACATATTTGACCATGGAAGTTTTTTTGTTTTAAATAACACCGCTTTAAGTATCCCATGGTATTAGTGTTCTGTGGGGGTGTATTTTAGAAAATGTTGCATCGAGAATTCTGTTGTTTTTTTTTTTACCTCTTAAGTTTTACTCTCTTCCTTTCTTATTCCCCCCTCTTAGGGTGAGTACATAGGAAAGACAGACTTTCTACAGTGAGTATTGAGAAGTGGAGGTGAGGTTTTCGAAGAGACTTAGAAGACGTCCCTTCACTGGCTAATCAGTGAAAGTATTTAAGTTAATGTTAAGCTGCTGCAGGCACGTGTGCTCAGTAGTGTCTTGTTAAAGAATTCAAGTTCAGCGTGGTATGCAAGAGGGAATGACGACTTTGGGACTTTATGGGGTCTCTCCTCTTAATACTTTCTTTCTTCAAATGTTGGGAAAATGAATAAGGAAGGGACGCTGAAAGTAAAGCAAATTCACTTTGAATTTGACTACAGAGTCAGTTTTCACAAAGAACTCTTTGGACTTTCCTCTGATATGCTTTGATTAGAGACACGGAGATGAATTCTCTGAATTTGGATGAGTTACATTCCTACATTTTTGTCATTGTTAACGTCTCACTCTTAAATCTATCCTTTCATTTTCATTTCTACTGTTACTATGTAGGTTCAGAACTTCATCTCCTTTCCTCTGCGTCCATCCATCCATCCATCCATCCATCCATCCATCCATCTGTCCATCCATGCTTTTATGCATTCATTCAACATACTCTAAGCATTGACATGTACTAGTTACTGAACACACAAAGGTGAATGAGTCATGGTGCCTGCTCTCCTGTTGGCTATTTCTAAGATGTGGAACGAGAGTCCAGCCTTTCTGAATTCTGCTCCTCCCGGCTGGAGTCACATTTCTCAGCACATCTCTGATCCTGTCATGTCCTTTAAGAAACATTTGGGAGCTCCTTATTACCTGTGGAATGAGGAGGAGCCCCTTCCACCCCAGAGCAAGATGATATTCAAGGGAGCCTTCATGCAGGCCCCAGCAGTCCCAGTCTCATCTCTGACTTTTCTCTTCATACAGTTGTGACTGAGGGACCGCCGGGCTTGTCCCTGTCCTTGAGCATGTCTGCCACTGCCTGGCTCCTGCTGGTCCTCTGTCCTGTGCCTCCTTCTCCTGAACTTTCTTCCCCTTCAAGACCCAACTCACAAGCTGTGTTCTCTGGGCTTTAACAGACTTCTTTAACAGACTTTAACAGAACTCTCTCTTCCCACGTTCTCCTGTTTTAGACTATGAGGCACAGACTTCTTGGGGCTTTTGTCTTGGGAGCAGGGTCCTGTTCAACTCAGCATTCTTGACCAGTAACCTAGTGCAGGGACCTGGATGTAAGTGTTTAATTCATTCTGGAGCCATATCTTTGACAAAAATGTGTGTGTATGTGTCATATATATATCCCTATATATATATATATATATATATATATATAATATAAATAATTTAAAATTAGCTAGAAAAGTTCCAATAGGAAATTTAAAATTAATTTTATTAGTTTTTAACTTTTTATACTTTGTACATATTTTAGCAAGCTTAAAAAACAACACAAAATGTTGTTCATTTTCTTTTTAATATTTATTTATTTTTAATCAATTGAATGCTTTACAATGTTGGTTTGATTTCTGTCATACATCAATATGAATTAACCATAGGTGTACATATGTCCCCTCCCTCTTAAATCTCCCTCCTACCTCCCACCTGTTCCTAACACTCTAGGTTATTATAGAGCCCCACTCTGAGTTCCCTGAGTCATACAGCAAATTCCCATTGGCTAGCTCTTTATATATGTTATCATATATGCTTCCATGATTCCATCCTTTTCCTGTCATTCTGTATAATATGTATATGATGCTTTGTATACATATTATACAATTTGTATAATATGCTCATTCCTTTTATATGTGTGCGTGCTAAGTTGCTTCAGTTGTGTCCAACTCTGCGACCCTATGGACTGTACCACACCAGTCCAGAAAAGCCCTTCCTTTTCTATACTGGAACCAAAGTTTAGTTTATGTGTAGCAATTTAGATTTTAGTTTGGAGTTAAGTACTACTCTATTTGGGCTTCCCAGGTGACTCAGTGGTAAAGAAACTGTTTGCCAATGCAGGAGACGTGGGTTCAATCCCAGGGTTGGGAATATCTCCTGGAGAAGGAAATGGCAACCCACTCCAGTATTCCTGCCTGGGAATCCCTTGGACAGAGGAGCCTGGCAGTCTACAAGATCGTAGGGTTGCCAAAGAGTCAGACACTACTTAGCGACTAAACAACAACTACTCTACTTGGAGGGATGTGGACTATTTTAAATCTTGAAATCACTTCAGATAATTCTACTTCCAAAAGAAAAATGGGGATTATTTTAGGTACGATAAAAAATCATAATTGTATGGAACCACTATCATTTAATTGCATCTCTCCTTTTAATGAGAATTAAGTGCAATAAAATTTTATTAATTCAGACTCTATTCTTTGGCAATTTTTGATAGTTCAGTTACCAAGGTGGCAGGCATTTTCAGTTGTTACTATATACTTTTTAAAAGAGCAAGCTTCTCAAGTGCGTAGAAAGATCCACCCATGTATGGATAGTTGATGTAATAATTACAAATAATTCTCATCTATTAATTACAGAATATCTGGCAGTACAGTGATATATTTGGCAACACCTTGTCAACTATTAATTTAAGTAATTTTTAAAAAGAATAAGTGTAAGTGAAGCTTTTATTAAATCTAATGGCTTTATTCTTAAATAGTCTGAGTTAATGAAATTTAACCAATTACTGGGCTGTTCTTTGTATTCAGAGATATTGGGTCTACAGATATCATCCACTGGGTGGGAGGGGTGTGATTGAAGGAGCTGGTACCTACTCACTGGGCCTCCCAGGCCGCATGCAGCTGTCACCTACCCTTTCCTTATGGCTCTGTGCTGTGCTGTGCTTAGTTGCTCAGTCATGTCCAACTCTCTGCAACCGAATGGACTGTAGCCCGCCAGGCTCCTCTGCCCAGGGGATTCTCCAGCTTATGGCTCTAATTGCCAGTAATTTTAAGGAAGTCTCATTTACATGGGGAATGTGCCTACTTTCTCTCGTTTGATCCCCACCACAGCTAGAGTTAAGGTGGGTATTACTGTTCCTTGAGTGACTTGCCCATGTCACACAACTGGAAGGGGCAGTATTAGTACTTTCACCTATGTTCTCTGTCTCCCTCTCTCCACACTTTATCATACTGTCTTTCAAATAATAGCTACTTAAGTTTGCAAAGGAGTAGGCATCTGTTACCTCATTTGCTTAAAAACAGTCACCCCCTTGAGCTGTAATAAGTGGATCTGCCTGTTGCTTTTCTTTTCTGGAGATCCCTAGCTATATGCCATTCTTCCCATCTCCTTCAGCTTCTACTGTGCTTTAAATTCACATCTAACAGTCATTCTGAAAATATTCGACATTATGCTACAGTATTATCAGACAGTAGGCTTTTGGCCACTCTGCCTTCACTTGTTGGTCCTCAGCTAGCTCTACCTATATTCCCAGGGCTAAACGTTAGCCAGTAGTGAGCAGAGGCTTCTTGTGCCCTTAGCTTCTCCCATCTCTGCCCTCCTTTTTTCTCATGGAGCTCTGTTCTTAGCCCTTCTCTCCACTCTCTGTGAAAACTTGTTCTTCCAAAAGAATCACTCATTTTAAAGCATAAATCATTATAGACAAATATGTATTGAGCCTTATTGCTTTCAGGGAATTTCTGTTTTAATGAAATATAAGAAATATTTAGCCTAGGAAATCACTCCATAATGGTAGAATTGAATTTCTGTGAGTAGGTGAGGATAATTTTTAAAGCTAGAATATTCTTATTGGAATCTTCAAAGTTACACATGTATAAATGGTTCCCTACTTCACCCACATGGAAAGTCAGTCTTATCCATGTCCTGCTCCTGATCCCCCTCCTTACAAAAGAAAAAGCTGGGAAGAGTATTGCTTGCCTGTGAGTAGAATGACTGCTTCCTGAGACCCAGGTATATTGGTTCTGTCTCATCATTTAATGTTCAAATGGCCCTTGAGGGTGCAGACAGAATGTTTGCAGCAAATCCAAGTCTCATAGTCATAAAGAAGCATAGGCTTACACTGTGGGCCTTTAACTTGTTTATTAAAAAAATCAACCAACAAATATTGTTTGAGTAACACTTCAGCTGTCTCCTCAAAGACATTTTGACCTTTCTGATTCCATTTTGTCTATTAGTGTGTTATGGAGCAGTGTGCTGTGCAAGTAGCAGAATCTGTGACAGCTTTTAGTCTTTTTCATGGAGGGATGTCTGTGTGGATGGTGTATAATCTCACCCATTTAGAAAGACTGTGGTCTCTAAGGTGTAGTGATCAAGAGCTTGGGCCCTGGAGTCAGATGCCCCGGTTTTCATCTTGGCTTTGGTATGTACTGACTGTATGATTTGGAGCAAATTACTTGGCTTTTAAACCTCACTTTCCACATCTGCATAATGGGGATATTGTTGGTACCTACCTGCCTATGGAGTGGTAGCTGTGATTAAGATTAAATGATGGATTTAAAGAACTTCGCACTGTGCCTGGCACCTATTAAATATGAAATAATTACTAGCCATAATTATCTTCCTTTTGGTTCAGTGGTCCAGATTTTCTGTTGGTCTCCCTTATGTTTATTTCTAGAACACAAGGAATTGTACAGGAGCTTCTGTAGGACTCTATAGAGACTTTTAAATTAGATTGCTGTAAGGTTTTTGAAATTCAGTTATTCCAAGAAGGGCTTCAAAGAAAGTAAACATTAATCTTAGTTTCTTGCCTGCTTTCCAGGCCATGTGTTTATTCTGTTCTTAAGTGTAACTTCTCCAACAGATAGTTTGAGTGTTACCTGTGCTTTCATTTCATAGTGTGGAAAACACACAAGAATCACTTCAAGCTGTCTTCCAGCTTGTTTCAAACATAATTCAAGTCTTGAAATGATTATCTGGACATATGCATTCTAGGAACTGTTGGAGGAGAGAAACAGCACCAGCAGATACTTTTAGATTTGTTTTCTCAGTCTTGGATTCCCATGAAAGTTACAAAAGGGTGGTGAATCATTTGAGGTCCATTAAGGCCCTCCTGATTTGCTTTGTGCTCTGGTCAAGTAAGCTAGTATGCATGTTCATAGCCAATTAAAATGCCTCTAGAATGGCACTGACCAAGGCCATCCTTATTTTTAAGTCCCCAGATAAGCAATTTTTCAACTTCAGCAAGGCATTCCAGAAATGCTTGACTTCATACTTCTCTGCTTTGTGATAAATAAATACAATTTTGATTTTATCTCAGAGTAATTAATCTAGATTTCTCCTTCTGGGATATAAAGTAGAATAATGTTCTATAGCTCTTTGAACATTAGATTGGAAAGAATATGCCCTAAACATTTTGCTTAATTAAATCCTAAAGAGGGGGTACAACCTTTTCATGATTAATTGAAACATGCCTATTTTGACTGATGCATATTTATATGATATTATCATATGAAAAATTTATCACGTTATATAAACTATTCACTATGGGAATGTGATTTAATGCTGTAAGCATTTTGCATTTGTTGCTGCATTGTTCATTATGAAAAATACACAGGCTAATAATGGCTATAAGGAAAAATCTGTTACAGGAATTTTTTTTGAGGTAATCTTGTCTCTAATGGCCCAGATTTTAGCCTAGATATAAGAGATCAGGTTTTCCTAGTTTGAAGAAATATTTTTAAAATTTCAAATTTTTAAAGCAGATAAGGTTCAAAAGACTGAAGGGCTGTGGCCTTCTGTTTTGGCAATGTAAAGCATGCACACAATTCCTGGGTTTCAGATTTTTTAAAAAAGATGTGGTTGTTAAAATGAACCAATTCTTTTGGCTTTAGTGTTTCCCAGGTGATGCTAGTGGTAAAGAACCCACCTGCCAATGCAGGAGACTCAGGAGACCTGGGTTCAATCCCTGGGTTGGGAAGATCCCCTAGAGGAGGACATGGCAACCCACTCCAGTATTCTTGCATGGAGAATCCCATGGTCAGAGGTGTCTGGCGGGTTATAATCCACAGGGTCACAAAGAGTCAAACATGACTGAAGCGACTTAGCATGCACACATGCATTTTGGCTTTAAGCACTTAAGAAAAGCTTATTTTCTAGGGGTACAGACATGCTGTTTAAGATGGAGTACCATCTCATGTCTGGTGGCAGAATTTTGAGCTAAGTTTTAGCTGATAATATTAATTTTAATAACCAAAGTTCTTTCTTATTTCTTAAATATATTAATAAAAATGACTTTTATTAAGATTAGAACATCTGAGATATCTGAAAATGTTTTCTTGAACTTTTGAAATAATCCCTTTATCTGACTCTTCTTTGGAGCATTAGCTGTTGATAACAGTTTGGTGACAGAATAGGAGATATCTGATGGCAGTTTTCCAAAGGGTTTGCCTTTATGAAACACAATTTTATGAAAAACGGAAGAGAATACTGAATTATTTAACAAGACAGATGCTAAGTACCATTCTAAGAGTTTTCCAACTGCCAGATACAAAAGTGCACAATTTCTTTTGTCTCATTTTCTCATATCGTTACTTTGTAGTAAAAATTATTTATAAAAATAATTGCTTTAAAATTACACTTTTTATTTGTTAGCTCTAGTGTAAGAAACTATCCTTGCCTGTCCTTAAAAAAAGACAAGTAGGACTGTGTGGTGATGATGGAGTAAAGTATGAGACAGACCTGTGAGTGGCCTTTATGCCCTGTGCATCATTCCTTCAGGTCAGGCCAGGACGCAGGACAGCTGCCCAGCCTTCTTATAGCTTTGCTCTTTACCCTCTGTCATCTCGCTTTTAGTCTATGATAGTTAAAGATCTAGGACTAAAACACTTACTACCCCCACATCCCTCCAAATCAGACTATTTAAAGGAAGAAACCGAAAGGGGAAACCTAATGCATGTTTTAAAGTGGATCCTGGGGAAGTGGGGTCTCCTCGTTGAACTTTGAGGCCAAATAATTTCCCCTGTAAAATCGTTTTTTCCTTATAGATTTCACCAGGATCAAGCTTATGGCCAATGGATCATTTGTGAGAATTCTGCTGTATCATCTTTTTTTCAGGAATTTAAGATTTTAAAGTAGCTAACTAGAAAAATAGAAACTATTAGTGCTAGTTAGTTTAGTAATGATAGATGATTATTTTCTACATATACCCTTTCTAACCTAATTTTAAAAACTCCACCATACTCTAAGGTAAATTATAGACTCTTGTTAATTTTTCATACCCTGTGAAACATCTGTAGACAGGTGCCATATTAATAATCATACAAAATATAAATAAATCTTTCTTTGAATAGAATACATTATTCAATACAGTCATTGCATGACATTTGAATTCATGTTATGACTCCATTTAAAGGAAGTTATTTTATCAAAAATGTTTGATTAACATCAAAGGTTCTTTTTTTATAGTGTCTCACTTGATAATTAACAATCAATTACAACATGTAATTTGTGAAATAAAAATGATCATTAAAATGACAATACTTATTCCATTAAGGTAAACAAAATGCTACACAGAGTTCTGAGTGATGACACTTGGGGGGAAAAAAGCCATATCACTGCACTACAAATTAGTTTGCTTCTAATTTTGCAGGCTGATGACCGTACTGCCTCAGACCAAATCTTTTCCCCTGGAAATGGAATGATTGCATGACAGGTTCTATGAACCATGAATATGTCAACAACTCATGGACCAGGCCTTGCTTAGCAATTAGTCTTTGGGGGATTTTATTCAGAAATCAGACAACGCTATACCAGAGCTTGTTGGGGATTTTATGATTGCCACCCATGTCTGGAGCATGAGTTTGGGTTAGTACAAAAAAAAATCCATAAAGGAGGAAGAGATATGGCTAATAGTGACAATCAGTCACACACACACACACACACACACACACACACACACACACACACACACACACACACACACACACACACACACGCACGGTCAATTGGGACGACCATGGAAACTTAAGATACAGTGAGAGCCCCCTAGGAGGTAGCAAGGAAATATTTCTTAGATTTCCACTAAAAAAGCGTCTCCTCTTTTCCGTATAAATACCCCAGTGTTTCCCTGACTCCAGTCGTTTGAATATCACCATCACATTTTGTTACAGCATCTTACCACCTGCGCTATGATTTACTCAATATATTTTATTAACTGACTCACTTTAAAAGCCTTTGTTTGTCTTAAGCAATAATATTTGTGATATTCTGGGCTTGTTATGCTAGTTAAATTTGTTTGTTTTTTTTTCTCTCTTACAAAGGACAAGAAATACAGTAGTTTAAATATTGAAAATATCTGTCTACCACCTAACATTATTCTAAGTGTTCCCACAACACGGGTAGCAGGTGCTACAAGAAGCTACTAGGACCACCAGTCTGGCTGAGAATTATCTGGGCGGCTGAGTGACCTCAGGCCTCAGGGCTGACGCCCCCCATTACCATTCCTCCATCCAAGGACCATGAACCACATCACCTGGAGGGGAATTGGAATCAGTCCTGCGCCTCCCCAAGGATAGCCGTGAGGGAAGGCTGTAGCATAGCAGACTGCTGACTGAGCTGAGATACTGCCTTCCTTCCGGAGAACTTGGCCACTCACACCTTTCCTTTCTTTGATCCTATCACCCGGAAACCGTTATATTGCAAGAGTCAACAACACCCCCTTTCATGTAACAGTAATTGGGAACACAGAAAGAGTGAGCCTGGCTCCTGACTGTCCCAATTCACATGGGGACATCACTTTTGTAGGTTAGCACTGGGCAACCCACTCAGTATGGATCTTGTAGGCTGTCAGCAGTACCTTTGAAGAAAGGAGTCACTTTACAAGCTTCATTAGTACAGAGCCTGGTTTAACCAGGCAGAATAAGCATTTGTACCAGGATACGAAGCCCTGGGAACCCTCATGGCTCTGCAGCCATGCTTTGGTTTTTAAATAAATGATGTCTTTTGGAAACATAGGAGCCAACCAAAAAAAGAAAAACGAGAGAGAGAGAAGCACTGAGTCTTTCCACCAAGAGCTGGCTATTTTCCTAGGTCAGAAAGTGGTGAGGTACTGAAATTAAGATCAGACCTCAAGTAATTCTGTGAGGTTCAGGGTGTGTCTAAGTTTGAAGGGATGTTTGCTTCTGATATGAACATTTTTCTTATACTTTTATTATAGAAGATGATGTGTCAAATGTACAAATAATGTGTGCCTGGTGCCAGAAAGTGGGAATCAAGCGCTATTCCCTGAGTATGGGAAGTGAGGTGAAAAGCTTCTGCAGCGAGAAGTGCTTTGCCGCCTGCCGACGAGCCTACTTCAAGAGAAATAAGGTAAGAGCACCGTAGAGAGAGGCGGCCCATGCGGGCCTCACCACCCCGTGCGCATGCGCCTCTTAGCTTCTAGCTGAAATCACTGCGCACCCTGTACTTGGATTCTTTCTGTTTTGTCTGTTCTCTTTCTCTGTCATACTTAACCTTCTGGATTAAGGAGCCCCCTTCTAATGTGTAACCTGTCCTTCAGTTTCTCTTGTCTTGGTGTTTGAATTCTGAGAGGGTGAGTGAATCTGATGAAGACACAGTGGTCGCAGCCGGTGTCCTGAGTGAGTGTCGCTCTGGCAGTCGAGTGCTAGACGAGGGTCTGTGGGAGAGAAGTGGTAGGAATTTCCTATCAAGGCTGAGAAACCAGCCACAGAAGCGTGGCCAGAAAGCTTTTAGTCCGCTCAGCTTTATACTTGTTTGCAAGGCGAATCACTCTGAAAGAGCTCTGGCTCTTTCCAAAATCCGACCCACAAATTCTAATCGAGAAAAAGTCAAGTTTTTCTTGACACCTTAAATTAAAATTGACTGATATTGAGAGAAGATGAAATAATGAATATATGAACAAACCTTGCTCACACAGCAAAGTGTTTGTGAGAAGCATGGTGGGTGAACACAGGAACAGCCAAGGTTATGGTTTCTTTTTTTGTTTTATCTTAAGACATCTCAGATCTGAAAGTGTCCTTTGAGAATAGTGTTAGCCACCATTGGTGGGAAATGGAATGCATGATGTTTTTACAATCAACATACACACTCAGTTAATTTCCTAATCTTTTAAGAACCTCTATTGCATTTTGCCACTAATAATTGAAGTCAATTGCTAGTTCTTTATGATTTTCCATTGATCTGCAAATCTTCTTTAATTCATAAAATCGTCCACATTTTGCTAAGCATTTCCATTATACAATATCAAAATCTGTCCTTCTTTGAAGCAAACAGTTACTGTTTTTTTTAAGTCTGATATTTGCAATCCTGAAATGCTAATTTGGGGCTCACTGCATTGCAAGAAGCACTGTTGCAGCAAATTATCTCCTTCAAATTTGGGTCACATCATTCGGCCAAAAAACATAATGCCAAAAGAATTAGGCTGCAGAATTCAGCGAGGTGGAATTTTAGTAGCAGTCTCTAAGAATTAGGCTCATAATCTTCACTGGAATAGGGAGACAAGTAAGGAAATTGGAATTCTTTTGGGACAGTCAACAGTTTACTTTCCCTTTGGAGGGGCCTCACAGGAGGGGCTGGTGAGGCTTTAGAGGAGTGTGGTTGGAACAACGCATGGGAGACACATTTTGTTTTAATATTGGGGGGATTAAAATGATCTCTGAGACCCTGGGGCTCCCGTTTTGAATGCTGAGCACCGGGGTAACAATCACAAGATTGGGCCCAGAGCTTTCATCTTCAAAGCTGTACTTACCACAACAAAATACTTTGCATTCCATCCCAGAAGATGGCTATGGAACAGGGGTTTTGTCTTTCTATGATTCCAAAGGGTTACGGGTCTGAATCTTGAGGGACTGCCTGTAGTGAATAAAATCAAGCAAGATAAATTTGTCACAGTCCTGATAATACATGTTACACTTTGCACAGTGATCCAACTTTTTAAGCCTTTGATAAAAGGCATCTGATTCAATTTGGAAAAAAAAACAGTCCATAAAGTATATATGTATGATACATATCATATATACAACATATACATATTTATAATTGTAAAGTTTAAGGTCAAACTGAATTTAAACTTCCATAGCATACAGTTTTGAAAAATGGATAGCTGGGAGCCAAGATAAGAGTATTTGGAATACTTAGTAGGTAAAATCAGCAAAGGGAGAAAGACCATTACTTTTCACTTCCTGCAAGTAGTTATTGGGGTAGTTCTTTGAATATCCTGTAAAACCTGGGAGTGGCAGTGGCTTGAAGTTTAGCCAGTGACTTTGAGGGCTGACCCCAGCAGCCCATTAGTGTACATACAATACCTGTCTTCTCTGCAATCTTCATGCTTATTTATGTATTCCAAACCTCTGCTGCACTAGACAGTCTCGTTTTTCAGATAGAGAAATAAACTGGTCACATCGCTTGCTGGATTCTTTTTTTTTTTTAATTTCCAAGAGTGTTATCTCTGCAACAATATCCTATTGTATTACAATAAACATGTACAGCTGCTGCATTTCTGTTAACTGATAGGATTTTGTGGTCATTTCATTTAGGGCTTGGGTTTCCTAATGGATCGTATTAGATACCAGTCTCCATCCTGCCGTTTCTAAGAACTGCTGTACTAAGCCCCAGGGTGTTCCTCACTGAAGACAATAGCAAATAGCTACTTCTGTTCTTGTATCATTTAACGAAGTCTTTAGTGCTCATTATTAAAATTGTGGACTGCTTAATCTTAGAGAGCAGAATTCCTCCCATTCCTACATAAAAGATTTTTCTGGCTAAATTCTACACTTTTAAATACTGAGAAGTGGATGGAAAACAATGAATAATGTGTATGCAGAACAGAATTTTGCCTTAGGTATAATGTAGAATCTAAAATAACATGTAAAATTAACTATGTTGTAAATTATGCTTTATAATGACAGCCCGCTTCTTGGTAGATAGCATGCTGGGATCTAAAAATGGTCTCTAAGTTGAACCCAAATTGCATGCATAACTTTACAAAGAAAAATCCTGGTAGAAAAAGGTAGCTAATTAGGAGCAGTATTCAGCTGACCTCTGTTTTGTGTCTGAGCAACACCTGCATTTGTGAATGTAAATTGGACAGCTGTGCCTGTGCTTCCCCTGCCATCCTCTTCACAAATGCTTGGGTATAAAGGCAGGAACTGATTTTCTGCTAAAAAACAAGGACAAAAATAGCCCAACTCTCAGAATGAAGGCCCGCTGAAAATTGGCTCTTTAAATTTCATTTGCTTCTCAATCTTTCTCCTGGGGTCTCTGTGTTTGTTTGATGGAATAGGTTAAGAATGTCACATCCCTCTCTTCCAAACCCTGGAAGGGAGCCAAGTTAACCCTTTGTGGAATGTAGATTATAATTTTAAACCAACTTAAAATTCAATTTGAAGAGTAATTTGGGTTGCTGTAAGGATGTAGGCTTTCTTCGGAATGCTTCTGCTAGAATTGTGAGTCACAGCTGTATTCATTTAAGGAGCCCAACTACCAGCTTACACATTTCAGGATGTTGGCTCTAGGAAGTGTATGGTGTTGATTCATAATCATATTTCATAGAATCCTTATCCCCAACAGGCTCGACTGCTGACTCCAAAGTGTTTGAAACAATGGGTAAGACAAATGTAGTCTGTGGGCATCAGCCGAACAATGGGATGTCAATCTCATTACTTGATGCACTGCAGACTTTTCAGGGAACTAATAGCTCATTCTTTTCCCAGCCCCTTCTTGAGGCCACAAGTAGAGAAGAACTTGAGAACATTTCTAGCCTAGTGATTTGCCTAGGAGTTGGAAAGTCGCAGACTCCTTAGTGGTTTTGTAAGAGATGCTGAAGTGTTTAGTCCAACTAATACCAGTTTTACTTTGCACAATAACAGACACTTAAAAATATTCTTTCCTAAGGGAGTGATGTCTTGTAACCATTATCCCACTTAAAACAAGAGTAACAAACAAGACCACAAATAGTAGTCATTTCCAAATATCCTGTGTTTGATCTTTTTCCTTCTGCATGGGAAATATCCTGTTGTCTAAACTGATGTCTACAAAACAAGCAAGAAATCAAAATTCAAGACAAACGGCTAACACTGGCAATGTAA
This sequence comes from Okapia johnstoni, assembly GCA_024291935.2. Taxonomy (NCBI): domain Eukaryota; kingdom Metazoa; phylum Chordata; class Mammalia; order Artiodactyla; family Giraffidae; genus Okapia; species Okapia johnstoni. The sequence goes on from CM044317.1 coordinate 55,471,072, forward strand.
AGGAGGTTTTCTTTCCTCGTTCAGATACCAAATTTATAGTGGTCTCACTGATACTTTAGTAATAGACACAAATTCCTAATAGCACCAAAGTTTTGCTTCTTTGTTCTAATTTTTCTGTAACTTGAGATAAGAATAGATGGAAATATGTCTTCAGTATCACAACATTGCCGTTCTTACACAGACTATAGTGGGAAAATATCTATGTAGATAAGAGATAAAGATGAATTAAAAATAAAAAGGTTATATAGACAGAAACAACATTTGCAGGTGATATCAGTAAGATCTTCATAACAATCATGGTAATAATAACAAATATTCGATGAGAATATTGTATAATAAGCGTTTCCTTTACTTTCAAGCTATATCTCTGGATACACAGCATGTATCATCATAGTATTTGGAGTTACATTTTATTTAGACTATTGGGCTGTTAATTAAACTTGAATATATCCTGGGGAAGATTCTCAGTTTCAGACCTCACTATAGAACCTGGTAGTGCAGAAGAAATGTGTAACAATTGCCTTGTTAATCTACTGATTAACCTGCCTACTTTTTTTCATTTAAACACCTGCAAGATTTAATTTGAAAAATGGCTATCATTCATGAAGGTTTAGGGAAGGACATTAAATTACCTGTAATTAATGTCCCAGTTGCCTGAAGCTTAGGCCACAGACTTGCTTTTGCCAGTTGTTTGCAAATATTCTTGATTGACGAGAATTCTTAGGGAGCACCAGATTTCTTCCTATAGATTCACCATGTTTTTATGGGGTGCCAATTTTTTTTTTTTTGGTGGCAGTGTTTTTATGGGGTTGAGACTGTATGACTGTATACCTGCACTCTGGCCTGGAGAATGTCTGCTGTGGGTCTGCATTGTCTTTGAACTGTGCTGCAAGCCTGCCCACTGCCTGCATATAGAGTGGCCGCTGCCTCCCAGAATTTTAACCCACAGGCCAGAGGCTGAGTTAGTTCCTTTTCAGTTACAGCAAACAAAGGTGTCCTCAGGAAGCTCTGGGGGAACAAATAACAAACCCACCTGTTTTCTTGTTCTCTAGCATTTTGAAATATAGGATGGAATATTGATGAAATTCTGCAAATAAGAACCTGTGAAAAAAACACCAGCAGAGGAGAGGAACTGTGTTAGTCCTTTGAAACACATTCAGGGTAGGGGTAGAGCAGGAGAATTATGGGCAGAGAAATAAGAAGCAAATCAGGTTAAAGTGATACCTGGACCCTTGAGGAGAGGCAGAAAGAGTCTGAGGGCAGAGCTTCTGCAGGCCAGGTAGGATCCAGTGCCCTAAGGGAAGCCATCAATCAGAAGCTTGGGGGAGAGGCATGCGATCTTGAGTTTATCAGAACACTTGAACACTACTTGAGAAACACTGGTCTAAGGGACCCCCCAGAACACAAAGAGAATGGGGCAAGCGAATGAAGAAAGGGATTGCAGCCATGTACTGAAAGAAAGGAATAGCAGCTATGTCCCATAGTTTTGAATGGGCTACATGTTGGGATATTGTGAGGAAACAGAAATAATTTTAAACTATCACCCAGGCTAGATGTCAGCTTCTGAATAATATTAGATATTTTATATTAAATATAAAGAGATGATTAAAACTCCAAATAGCTTCAAGCCCCAATACTTTATTCAACATTTCTTTTCAATGAGCAGAAGGAAAAGGGGCTACTTTCCATAGATCAAAATCCTGTCACCCAGAGAGTGATACACAGGGTTACTGACATAGATGCTTGAATGTTAATTTTCAGACAGTCAGTCTCTGGCCATCCTTCTGGTGATAGCTAATGCTTTACACTTAAATCAAGTTTTTCTCATCTGAACTGCCGGTAATTATCCAATCCATCTCAAAGGCACACTCCCTTTTAACATTAACCACAGTGTCAGATTGCATCAGCTGCATTGTGCTCCGGTGGCTGCGGCTGCAGAGTGATGAATGTTTGTGCTCTGAGTTCCTCGTCCGGTGTCTGGTTAGTGGGCAGTTCAGGGAAACAAATGATCAGGAAGGGGTTTACTTATTTGGGACCTGCGTTCTCCTTATTGATCCAGTCACTGGCATCGTCAACTTTCTCACCTTGCTGCTAACAGTAGGTTTATCTGAAGAATAAGCTTTTGAAGAAATATCTAATGGCTCATTTTCATGTCCTCCAGTCGTCAGCTCCATGCAGCTCAGAGTTACTGATTGTGCTGATTTTAAAAGGAAGGTGTCATGCAACCTTACTAGTAACGACTAGGAGGGGGAGAAGTTTCTAAGAGTGCTTAGTGCACTGTCTGGAGAAACCAAGGAAGATGATTGTGCATTTTCATAGGATTGTAGTTATGCTCTGTAAATTCAAATGCTTCGTTAAAAATGTTAACTGTCTAAATAAGTGCATGCATAAGACAGGCCAGGTGGCTTGCTTTGAGATATTTTAAGATAGTAGTTTGAGTCCAGAATTTCTCTCATACACTTTTCCAATGTCTGGTCATAAAACCTAGTACGCCCAAGAGGGCCATATGCAGGAGATGCAAACTATAGGCACACCCGTGGTTATTTTTATTTCTCTCCCATCTCAGTACCTCTGGATAGCTTTTGTACACATAAGCAAAAGTGTGAACTGGGCAAGCCACGTGCAATTCTTTGTTCCTTGGGCTCTCTGTTCTTTGTTCTTATTCTCACAGATTAGGATGGAGTAAAGAAAATCTTGCAGCAGAGGGCCACTTAATTTCTGCCCCAGCAGCTCAGACTGAGAATGGGAAATTCCCTAGGTTGCTATCTACTCTTAGGGTGGCCATGCATACAGTAAAGTCTAATATCTCCTGACAGGCTGCCCTTGGAGGTTACAAATGCCAGTCTGTTGTATTCTCTGTAAACACAGGCTGTGGGCCAGAGCAGGGCCCTACTACAAGCACTGGAAGGCAGATCAATGGTTTAATGAATCCATAAAAGATGCTTGAACTCTGCTGCAATTTACTGAGCACTCTAGTTAAATGAAACTCCTGTAGTCTTTAACAAAGATGGAGATAATCAATGGCCATAGATAGAAGCCAGTGTCTGGTAATCACAACCTCCCGGAATTTGTGTTGTGGTCTCCTTGCTAACAGAGTGTTAGTCAGGTCAAGGCTCTGGAGCTCACCACATCTGTATTGATATTTTCTGAATGTTTGAGCTGAATTTGGCCTGGAGAGGACATAAGTGTAGTAGTGCTACTTCTGTGAGAACTAGTTTTAAAAGCTATCAGATATTATTTAAAATAAATTTTTCTTAAGGCAGAATGATTAAGCTCAAGAATTACATTTATTCTAACACGTGGTGGCTTTGAAAGGCATCCCTGTGATGAAAAGTAAATAGGTGAATAAGATTCATTCTTGATTAAGTCCTCAAAATGTCAAATTGCACAGTGTTAAGAGCCCTGATTAATCCTTCTGTGGTAAAATATTCCTCATTAGTTTGCTATGCTTAAGGGTTGACCTCTTCTATTATAAATTCAGATATTAATGTATTTAACATATTTTCTGCTTACTTCATCTTCTAATAGAAGAAAATATAGTTAGTAGATGTGCATTTTTTACTTCCAAATGTGCTTTGGAAACGTACTGATTTGTGAGAGAGTTTTGAATGCATGTAGGAGAATTCCTTCTTAAATATGTTGAAAGGTATTTGAAAGTATTTAATCACTTTTGATTGTGAGAAAACAGCTTTGGAATGATTATTTTTTCCCACAGAGATAGTAGATTTTATGACAAATGAAAGATTTTGCATCCATTTTTTGTCACAAAAACTTAAACTGGGTTTAAGAGAGCCTGCTGTCTTAATGCAGGCTCCTACCCCAATAAGTATATTTGGGGGGTTCAGTGGGTAATAGGAGTTTTGAGGTATAAAGACTGCTAGTCTGCTTCACAGGCAAATATCACAAGATAAATTGGTGATTTCTATATGGATCTAATAAATGATATGTTATCTTGTATTCTGTTTTGATAGGTTGCATATTATTTATAATGTGGCAAGCAGTTCTGTGACTGCACATCCAATTCTTTGCTATAAGAGCCTTTGAAGGCCCTGACACTTCCTGTGATCATCTGTAGGATTGCCTATTTCATAAGTTGGAGCAGTTTAAGTTGTTGGTGTCAAATGATTTAGAGATACAGAGACCCAGGAATAGGTGAGATAAAGATGGGCAAAAGGTAAAAACAAGGGGTATTTGTCCAACCAGAGACAAGTGCCTCTGTGCTGCTCTTTTATTTGTTTTTAGCCAAGCTTAAGAAAAAAAACCTTGTTACTTATTCATCCATTCATTCTTAGAAAATAAAATGAAAAGTATATTGAGCTCCTATAATGTGCTGGGTACTATTTTAGGCTTAGTGGCTGCATCATTGAACAAGAGAAAAATCCCTGCCTTAAAGGGACTTACAGTCCATTCTTGAAGGGAGATAGATAATATACAAACTAAAAATATGTATGTATTGAACATAATTTCAGGTAGTGACATATGCTATGCAGAAAATGTAGGGTGAGGGGATGGATAGTGAGGAGGTACTATTTTGTACCTGATGGTCACAAAAGTTATCTCTGAGGAGTTGAAATGTGGGTAGGGACAAAATGAAGTGATGGAGTAGTCATGTGAAGCATTTATAGCAGAGGGCTCCAGAGAGGAGGGGGAGCGAGTGAAGGCAGAGGTCAGGCAGGAGCAGTTTTGGCATTTTTGAGCAATAGCAAGAAGGCCAGAGTATATGCAGTTGAATGATCACGGTGGTTAGTGGCCAGATCATGTAGGCTGGAGAGGTAATAGTTTGGATTTTATTCTAAGTATGATGGCAGCTATTGGAAGGTGTTAATAGGGTGCATGACATCTGATTTTTGTTGTTGGTTGGATTTCTATATCAAGGAAGTAATACATTTAAGATCCTGGAGGCAAAGAGGATTTTGAGAGTAAGAAAGGCAACAGCATTCCTGTCAAAGTTGGGTGTGTCTGGCAATAGAAAATTAAAAATATCGTGTTCACTGAATTATTCATTTTTCTATGGGGCTGACAAGGCTTGCTCCCAACCTAGTGGGGAGGTTAAGGCCTCAGGAGGCAAGCTCAAGTGCCATATGGAACCCAAGTCTTGTCCTGGGAGACATATAATGTATACAGGCCTTCTCAAGCTCTACCCCTCAAAGAAGCATGATGAAAAGGAGGTGGAAACTTTGAAGGGACCATCTTTGGATCAAATTATTTAAAGTTTATTTTAAGTGTGTTAGTCACTCAGTCGTGTCCGACTCTTTGTGACCCCATGGACTGTAGCCTGCCAGGCTCCTCTGTCCATGGGATTCTCCAGGCAAGAATACTGGAGTGGGTTGCCATTCCCTTCTCCAGGGGATCTTCCCAACCCAGGGATCAAACCTGAGTCTCCTGTATTGCAGGTAGATTCTTTACCATCTCAGCCACCAGGGAAGCCCAATTTATTTAAGAGTAGACTGAATTTGGTGACTGCATACTTTTAGGGTGTATTAGAATTTTTTAATGCAAGTAGCAGAAGACCCAACACAAACTGATTTAAGCAATGAAAGGCATCTTTTATCTGATGGAACTGTGGAGTCCTAAGCTAGAGTATACTTCTGGGTAGGTTGGCCTTGCAGTGCAGTGGACTTATCATGGTCTCATTTCTTCCCAATTCTATATTCTTCTGGATAGTGTTGACCATATTCCAAGGCAAGCTCCTCAAGGCCATGGAATAGCTACTAGCAGCAATCAGGGCTAGATGTCTCTTCGTTCACATCCAAAGAAGACAGAATGTGTACAGCCTAGTGTTCTGAGCAAGAATGTTGAAATTCACACTCATTGTCTGTGCTGAAGTCACATGCTTAGGCCTGAATTTGAGACTGTGACCAGAGCAATGGATATTTGAATTAGCTTGAGCCAGTGATGATTCCCTTCTGACAATGGAGTTGGGCTCATTTTCCTCTAAAGCCCATGGGAAGCTGCATGGGGGAAGGGTAGCTGCCAGAATGAAAATCTGGATACTTTTTAAAGAGGGATGAGGTCAGAGTGATGGCTGATGGTATGTGCCAGCAAATGTTCATAAGAGAGAAGAAGTGATCTCATGACTTTGACTTCTTTACACAACATCCATGTCATGCCCATCAACTTTTGTCATGTGGAAGGACTCTGAAACCCATATGTAGACTGAAAGATAAAAATGTGGTTAACATTCATCAAAGGGCCCTTAGATGCACTACCTCGTCTATCCAGGACCAGCTGCTTTGACAAATCCGATAATTAGAATGTTGGTTTTAGTGCCAGGACCAAAGTGCTGACTCTTTTGATTCTTTTTGATCTCTATAGAACACGAGATTGCACAGAGCTAAGACAAAGGGACTGTAGTTAGCTGTTAGATATACTCATTTAGGAAGAGGAACAAGGGTGCAGTTAGAACAGCAGATAACCCAGCATGTGGCTTCATCAGTGTAGTGGCCTGGGAGATGTTGGCCATGGACCATATTGGATGGGGGAGTCAGATGCCTGGGACTAGATGGTGATGTGATGAGGCTGCTGTTACCCATCAAGAGTTAGCCTGCTCGCCCATACATTTAAGCTTCTTTCTCTCTGCCTGAAAACTGAGTCTGCTAAACTGAAGGGAAGGGAGAGTGTCCAAACAAATTGTGATTTAGTCTGAGGCTGAATACATCAAGTTCAGGTGGGCAAAAGAGCAGAGACCTTGGAGACTTCAGCTTTCACAGTTATTAGTTAATTAATGAATCAATCTAACAAATATTTGTTCAGTAGCTACCATGTGCCAGACACGGTGCTAGTCATTGGAACTACAATGGCCAAAAAAATAAATAAAAGCCCTAGTTCCTACCATCATGAAGCTTACAGTCCGGGGCGGGGGGGGGAGGTGGGGACAGAAATTTGTTTAAATAAGAATGCAGTTGTGAAATTACCACTGTGGCAAGAGCTGTAACAGTGTGGGCACAGTGCTGTGAGGGCCTCTCCTAGGGAGATTTGACTAGTCAGGAGATCTGGAAGCTTCTCTGAGAAAGTAGTGCTTGATCTGAAGTCTGAGAGATCTGAAGGGGTGTTAAGTAGGAGAAGCGGGGAAGGAAGAACTCACTGGGCTGAGAACACAGCAGCATGATTTCCAATCCTGGCCATAGGTTGCTGCTGCTTTGCTCATTTCAAGTTCTTTTGGAAGGAATGGAATTTTACCTACAAGCAAGAGAACAATTGAACCAATAAACATTCCCTAGGACAATAATCCAGAGAAGGCAATGGCACCCCACTCCAGTACTCTTGCCTGGAAAGTCCCATGGACGGAGGTGTCTGGTGGGCTGCAGTCCATGGGGTTGCTAAGAGTCGGACATAACTGAGCGACTTCACTTTCACTTTTCCCTTTCATGCGCTGGAGAAGGAAACGGCAACCCACTCCAATATTCTTGCCTGGAGAATCCCAGGGAAGGCAGAGCCTGGTGGGCTGCTGTCTATAGCGTCGCACAGAGTCGGACACGACTGAAGCGACTTAGCAGCAGCAGCAGCAGGACAATAATCTCATTCATCCATTTGTTTATTCATCCCACCAACCTTTAGAAATGTGTGACTTGCCTGCTGGCCTCTGCCTTCTTTGATCCTTTGCTCAACCTCATAAATATAGAGTTCGCCCATTGGTACTAATTCCTTTCAGGGAGTATATTGACAGCACATAACTCCTGTGGGTAGGGGCAATTTGCAAATAAATAATAGTCAAAATAAGGATAAGAACAAGACCCCAAGTGTTTTTAGTTATCAACTATATTAGAAAAGCAGCAATGACAACAGAGAAAAGATTGGGTAAAAATGTGCTGATTTAAAAGAGAGCAATAGTGTCATTATTGTCTGACAGATATGGTTGGAAATAAACCTAACCCCTTCCCACCCCTACCCATGACACTTGAGTGTGGAAAGAGGTATGGTTTTGTTATAGAAAGAAACTGTAGAGCTATGTTGGGCTTCCCTGGTGGCTCAGATGGTAAAGAGTCCACTTGCAATGCGGGAGACCTGGGTTTGATCCCTGGGTTGGGAAGATTCCCCTGGAGGAGGGCACAGCAACCTACTCCAGTCTTCCTGCCTGGAGAATCCCCTCGGACAGAGGTGCCTGGCCGGCTACAGTCCATGGGGTCGCAGAGAGTCGAACATGGCTGAGCGACTCAGCACAGCACAGAGCTATATTGACATTAACGGGAGGGCAGACAGGAAGTTTGGGTGAGGGCAGACAGGAAGTTTGGGTGATGATATATTCCAACAAAGAGGAATGCTTATTGACACGCAGGTCCCCAGACTACACAAGTGTGATCAGATGGAAACAGAGCAGTGCGTCTGCCAGCATGCCAACACAGGGCGGTTCTCAGGGCACAGTGGTGTGGCGGGAAGGGAGGAATCCCCGCCCTTTCTTTGGATTCTTTGTTTCAGCCTAGTGTTTCATTTAGTGGCTAGGATCAGGATGACAAAGCCATAGACGTGGTAATAATAAAAAGGAGGTAGGTGAATCAGATTTAATGTTCCTGGGTCTTACTGGGTGATGTGTACATGGCTATTCTAAATCAAGGGGGTCTCCATCACTCTTCAGGATGCCAGGTGGAGAAGGTGACCCTTACCAAGCTCCACCATACCTGCACCTGCCTTGGGTGACCATGAATGGAAACCGCAGTACAGCTCAGCTGGAGTCAGCGGCCCTCTTTTCAGTTCCAGTAACTTCTGAAAACTACATATAGTGACAGTCGTCTCCAAAAGAGGCTGATTTTAAAACTGTGATGAAAATGGCTAACAGCAGGCTGAAGGTTAAAGTAAAAAACTTAAAAACCATAAAATCTGCCTGGAGGCTATTTAAGCAAACTGTTTTCGAGGCACAGATGGTTCATATACCTCTGAGCCAAAAACAAAAAAGTAAAAAAGGGACAGTAAAGCTGGCGTGATTAAGCAGACAAGTATGAAAGTTTTATTAGTACTAAAAAGGCATCCTTTAGAAAAGTGAAAAATCTGTCTCAGGAAACTCAGAAGACATATTCAAGACCAGTGAGAAATGGAGAGGGCAAATGGATGACATTTCAAAAAGCAACCAAAGATGGCAAGAACATGTAACGTGTGTAAGTACCTAGGGTATCAGAAGCTGTGCTCCTAGGAGATCAGAAAGCAGTGTGAGAGAAAGATGTAGTGTGTGGAGAGTTGGGTGTGGCCTCCCTGTCCTGCAGAGCAGTTTTTATAGGGAATTCGATGCACCTTAAATGGTGAGTTGAATCTCCAAGAAAATTCAGCTGAAGCAATTTGAGAAGCTTACATGCGGTAAATCAGAAGGTCCACAGCTCATGAAGGAAATAAATTACGATGTTGCTATTAAAAATTGTAAGCCTACTTGAGAAGTGGGAAATCACTGAGCAGGAGGGCCTCCAGCCTCTCTGGGGGACCCCAGAGTACTTAAGGGTGCAGTCGTCCAGTGTGTTCTGTCCATGTGCAGTGCAGGGGCGTACACATATGCATACACAGAAAGTCCCCAGATTTTAGGTTGCTTATCTTCTGTTATCATAATTTTGAGAGAAGTCAGACTGAAGAATCACAGAACAATACAGAGTTTGTAGGGTTACCATTTGAGAAACCTCCCCTGAGGAAAAAATATAGTACTTGTGTTTTGAGTTAACATTCAATATAAACCTAACTAAAAAGGACCAAAGGGGCTTCCCCGGTGGCTCAGATGGTAAAGAATCTGCCTTCAATGTGGGAGACCCTGGTTCGATCCCTGGGTGGGGAAGATGCCCTGGAGAAGGCAACGGCTACCCAGTCCAGTATCCTTGCCTGGAGAATTCCATGCCCAGTGGAGCCTGGTGGGCTACAGTCCATGGGGTCACAAAGAGTCAGACATGACTGAGGGATAACACACACACACACAAATGACCAAATAAAGCCTTGCAAAATGTCAGGTAAGTTTGGATTTTCAAAAACCTAAGTAATTCACTTCGAGTTTGGCTGACTCCCTCTGAAGGGACCCTTGAGGAAAATAAATAACCAAAGGCAAGGAATAAAGCCTAGCCTTGGATTAAGAACCTAGATAGGGAGTGGATGATATTCCTCAGAGTACAGTTAAATTAATAGCATTCTATCTCAGGGGTTTATATTAGGAGTAGTGTCACTTAATATACTGATTGCTTGTTTAGGAGTAGATGTCTAGGAAGGAGGAGAAGTTTGTTATTTTCTCTAAGTTGCATTCATTTGAAAAACCACAGAGGAATATCTGCAAAATATCTCTATCCCCCTTGCCCCCTCCCCCTGCTAATCTCTGCTCAACAAATATATAATAAAGTAACCTGACATCAGATGCAATTCCATTCACTGAGCTGTCAGCTAGCATGATGGTTGTGGTGGTTTAGTTGCTAAGTCGTGTCTGACTCTTGTGACCCCGTGGACTGTAGCCCACCAGGCTCCTCTGTCCATGGGATTTCCCAGGCAAGAATACTGGAATGGGTTGCCATTCCCTTCTCTAGGGGAACTTCCACAGTCAGGGATTGAACCTGCATCTCCTGCATTGCAGGTGGATTCTTTACCACTGAGCCACCAGGGAAGCCTGTCAGCTAGCATAAGGGAATGAAAAGTTTCAATTTCCATACTACCAGATATGGGCCGTCTCTCAACATCTTCAGAGAGGGGAACTTGGTCCTGTGTGAAGGGAGCTCAGCTGTGTTCCTTGCCTAGACTAAAAACAAAACAAAACAATCTTTATTTGGCTGCATTAAAGACAGGGTTTTAAAGTGCCCCAAAATACATTAGACTATATGCTGATAATCAAATTTTGTCCCATCTTCACAGGAAATGTGAAGTTCATTCTTCTTTAGCCTGAGTTTTATAAAAGGCTAATGCTGAACTTTAAAAGAGTTGACATAGAGGATTAAATATATTTTTATTAGACTCTAGGCTATGCAAATATGGGACACAAGAGCCTGAAAAGATATTCTGTTGAGGACAAAAGAACCAATAATAAAACCAAAGAATTGGTACAGATAAATGTAATGATAGTGTACTCTGCCTCTTAACACTCACAGGTAACCTTTGCAGTTGGCCACCATGGAGAAAGACTGGGTCAGCCTTCGTGGCAGATGGTTTAATGCATAGTGCATATATTAACCCACTGAGGCAACCCTGGAAATGCAAGCAGGTTGTTAATGATCGTGAATAGCAGTCGTGAGCTGCTTCTGCTCTTGCAGTAAGGTATTCAGATGTCATGCTTCAGGGTTCAAGTTGATGAGTTTCTGGGTTGGGAAAACATTTTCCCCTTTGTGTTGCAGTGCACAGCTGATGAGGCATGCTCCAGGGAAGGGGTGATTTAGACTATGTCAGCTGGATGGAAGGGAGACAAGGTGGACTCATACCCCAGGTCCGTGATTTAGTTTGACTTCTTACTTCTGGTTAAAATGGTACCAGTGAGAGTACACAGAGTGTGAGGAATTTGTGAATCAAATGTGAAGGCAGTGGACATCACTGCTATAAATCTAGTGAAACTTCGAATCTGATTAGCAAGTCAATACCGATTTAAAAAAAAAAAAAGAATTCCCAATCCTATAGCCTGTTAGCACCATAGAGAACCTGTACCAGTGATGTAATTTTCATTTTCCTATATCCTTAATTGTTTAATAAGTAAAAAAAAAAAGTACTGGCTTCCCAAATTCCAGAGCATTAAAGTTGACTTAAAGAGTGGTAAGGAATCTGCCTGCCAATGCAGAAGATGCAAGTGACATGGGTTCAATCCCTGGGTCAGGAAGATCCCATCAAGTAGGAAATGGCACTCCACTTCAGTATTCTGGCCTGGAAAATTCCATGGGCAGAGGAGCCTGGTGGGCTACAGTCCTTGGGGCTGCAAAGAGTCGGACACCACTGAGCAACTGAGCACACACAGAGTGAATTAAAAACGGATAAACTCCAGAGAATTTATTATGAAGAGGAGTACTCCCAAGGCCAGGGATGGAGCTCATAGAAATTATTTGTATTTATTGAAGCTTAAATCAAGACAGCCAGAATTAAATAGAAATTCAGGAAGAATTGGGTGAAAAGTTTAGAGGCCTTATCATGTTTCATTTAGAACATTGTTTTGTATTAAATGTGATGAGAGAAGAAAATTAAAAGTGCACAAAAGTAAACAGAGGCGATATTAACATTTCCATTCTCTGCATGCATAAGTCGCCTCCTCATTCAAGCCGTTTTCCTCTCTTCCTCTGCATTTCTAATGTAGCCATTTATCACTTACCAAATATCAGTGAAATTTAATTCTTTATAACTATGAAATTCAACTCTAGATGAGGAGACATTTGACTCACCAGGACCTGAATACTTGGTCTGGGGCGGACAGTGGTGATGTGGATCTCAATTTCTTTCTCCCGGTGTATGCAGGGAGATAGGAGGATATATTAAAACCTATATCAAAGTGATTATTACAGTTTTCCTCCATCACCTGTGCTCTCCAGAGACATCCAGGGCCTGGAAGTCACCAATCATGTTGCTTTAAACCAGCTGTGCAAGGTGTGAGACGTGGGGACATGGGCCTCACTCATTCCTGCATAGCCCCGCACTCATGGGGCTCCTGCCTCCCACACCTGGAAGGCCCAGCTTCCTCTCACCAGGGACAGGAAGAAGCTGATTGCTTCCGTCTTGGTTGTGGGTCCTGAAATAACTCCCTCTGTCACTCAGCCCCTCCCCAGGGGCTGCTGCTAGCAAGACTAGGAACAGGGGGACCCAGCGCTCTTGGCTTGGGCCAGAATGCTGGCCTCGGTTGGGGAAGTGAAAGTCTGGAGAGAAGCGCAGGGGTTTGGGTACAGATCATGTCTGTGGGGCCAGTGAATGAACCAGCAGCTCAGTTAGGTTCTCCCAGGCTGGACCTGTCTCAGGGCTGGGTGCCATGGAACACAGAAATCTGAGACGTGGTTTCTGCTCAGAAGAATGTCTGCTTGAGCGTCTGTTTGCCTGTGCTTGCGTGGAAATTGACCTCATGCAGCACTTTTATTCCTTTACCCACTATGCTTCATCCACAGCACACTGGGCAGTGCTGTGTAGCTGGGGAGACAAAGGTAAATAAGGAGAGGTCTCTGCCTCCAAGGCTCTCATTGTTGAACAGGCGAGACTGACACGTAAACAAATAATATGGTACGAGGCAGGCTGAAACAGATGTGGGTAAGAAGCACTGGGGCCCAGACGGGGACTCCTCTAGCGCAGGGGCCAGCCTGTAGGCACAGATGAGCACATGTGAAGATGGAGACCAAAGTATAAATCCAAGAAATGGGATGACCAGGAACCAAGCTAAGGATGGTGAGGCAGGAGAGAAGGCTGTGACTCAGGAACGAGAGCTCCACATGCCACATGTTAAAACACAATGGTATAACCCTTACTGCCATTCCCACGTTATATTTTAACATTTTTAAAACGTTACAGATGTTATAGGAATACTTAACATCACTTTGTCTTCCAGTTGTATGGGAAGCTTCTTCTAGAGGAGAGAAAGGAAGCAGGGAAGGAGACAGACCACAGGGCTCATGACAGACATGTAAAGAGTCACATATGAATCTGCACACTTCCTGGACTGTTCAAAATGAAAGTGCTGTTAGAACGCTTCTCCAGAATCCTTCTTGTACAGATGAGAAAAGAGAAGGGGTCGCACAAGTAGTGAAGGGCAGATACCTCAGTTACTGCGAGTAGGGTGAGGTCTCAGAAGTCACCACGAGCAGAGAGTGGTAATGGCCGTTGTCTGAAGAGCAGCGGAAACCGCTCTTCTGCCTAATTAGAATATCAGTGTTTGCAAGTGCACACATAAACTTTATGAAAGGGCTTAGTATGCTATTTTTCGAGCTTTTATTTTCCATGAACCTGTGGTGAGAAATAAATTTCATTTTGTAATTTAGTGTACACTTCCTCCATCCAACACACACACACACACACACAAACTCATATTCATAGTATCTAAGTCACTTTGATGCTGGCAGTTTCTTGATTTTACCAGAAAGTGTCATCAGAAGGTTTTCCCACAATTATGTCATAACTGCAACCTGGCTGACAGCAACTGTAAGATGCATCACGGTTTTAGAAGTGTTACAATGTGAAAAAAGGTTTAAGCTTTAGAATACACAAAACAGGCCTGTCTATTTAAAACTGAAACAAAAGTTTCATGAAACAATACTTAATTTTCTATGTGATGTACTCTGATATTTTCTGTTTTGTTCTGTTCTATCTCATTAAAAAGTTGCTGGTTGGATCTCATGAATGGACTGAGAACCCAGCTTGAAAATAGATGAATAGATAGATTTATATTAAATGTAATTAAGGACTTCCCTGCTGGCTCAGCTGGTGAAGAATCTGCCTGCCAATGCAGGCGATGCAAGAAATATGGGTTCGATCCCTGTGTCGGGAAGATTCTCTGGAGACGGAAATGGCAACCTCTTCCAGTATGTTTGCCTGGAGAATCCCATGGACAGAGGAGCTGTGGGGTTGCAAAGTCAGACATGACTTGAGCATGCACGCAAACATTATGGCACAATAGGGACCCTTCAAGTTCTCACTATTGGATTCTCCCTGACCTTAACTCTACAATTTTACTAGGTTAAATTGACGTATTCCTGTCAGATTCTAAATTTTCATTGTGGACTCTCTTAATTGTCATATGTATCCCTTAAAATGGCCTATGGCTGCCCCATTTATAATTTGTTTTCAAGTATGCATTTGTCTTGATGGAGAACTTAGAGTGATGGATATACTGATCAGACGGGGAAAGGAAATCTCACATTTAAATATGCTATGCCAAGCTCTCGAATCAGGCAAAAATGAAGTAAAGGAAGGTGGAGGTGACTTGGTGGAGAAAGCCAGGGGGATGGAGGGAAATTGGACAGGGAGGAGAGGCCAGAGGAGAGGTGTGAAGGAGGAGGAGCAGCCTCCCAAGTAGCTTCCACTGTAGTTCTGAGTCTTGGGCCAAAGGTGATGAGTTAAATGACCAGGCTATCCAATGTTTGGCCTGGTCTTCTCACCAGTCAATGAAACAGGCCTGTTCCAGGCCAGAGCTGCACAGCTCATCATGACATGAGGGTCATTCCTCACAAGGGCTGGCAATGCCAGGGGAATTGTTTGGGAGGACAACTTGGCTGTCAAGGAAAGAGTGGTTGAATCTATTTTTTAGTAGGTTGATGAAAAAATGACAGTGAAGGCTTTCCCTATTTAAATAATTCAATACTCACAGCTAGATTAGACACAGGGTGAGGATGGAGTGGGACATAAACCTACATAGAAGCCTGTCTGGGGCAGGGGTTCTTAACCTCTTGTTTGAATCATGGCCTTCTTGAGTAATGCAAGAAAGCATCAGAGTGGACGTTTTCTCTAGGGAATAAATATACACACAGATTTTACAGATAATTTCATGGACTTTCTGAAATTCATAGACCCCTTGATTCCAGGTTTAGAGTTCTAAGTAAGGATTACAGAAGGTGGGAGAACTTAGCTCCCCATCTGTTCTAAAAGTTAGAGTTCTTCACTTAAACCAGAGATAGAAGACAAAAGGTTTTCTGGCCTGTGCGGCCTGGAACAGAGGTTTGGAGCAGGTGGAGGTGAGAGGTTTGGAGCAGGTGGAGGTGAGCTGTAAATCTATTAGCATGAAAGACAATACAAACATACTGGGGGTTGACTGCTACTGCTGGATGTCCCCAGACAGATTTTTAGAATAAGTGTCCAATGGGACTTCCCTGTAGCTCAGATAGTAAAGAATCTGCCTGCAATGCAGGAGACCTGGGTTTGATCCCTGGGTTGGGAAGATCCTTTGGAGAAAGGAATGATGACCCACTCCAGTATTCTTTCCTGGAGAATCCCATGGACACAGGAGCCTGGCGGGCTACAGTCTGTGGGGCCTCAAAGAATTGGGCACTACTGAGAGATTAACAATACAATAATAAATAATAACTTCTGCCTTAGTGACAGAGATGATACTCCTTGAGAATCAAATGGCACATTTTTTTTTCATCAATTTGTCCCATACTTGGAGCAGACAGATACTTCTCAAAACAGATGTCATTAAAGTCACAAAAACTGGTGATGTTATGGACAGGTTCTTCCATCTGCATTGCAGAGACATAACAGATGTGGGGAAGCCATCAGTCTTAGCAAGATACTGGGTTAAATAACACTCGATGCCTGGATGTCCTGTCAGATGCCTTGTAATACTTAATCGAACTCCTTGCTACTTTTAAAGGAATTTGACTGTCAGCCCATTTAATGCTCATCTCCAGTGTGAAAATTTTAGATGAAGGCTATTTAATTTACCAAGATGTCCCTTCATGTTTGGGGGAGGGAAAGCAGGGCTGGAGTCCATCAGAGCTGCCCCTTTGCAGAAGTCTGGAGCACACGTGACACAGAATGGCTTCTGTGGGTCACGGTGGTGTTTGTTAAGTGAAAGCAGTGCCACCCTGCTTCTGTCTGCCACTCCCACTCTGGAGAAAAGTATCATTGATACCGCCATTCTGCAGACACGGGAATGGTCCAAGCACTGACCATTCTTTCTTCAGGGTTGGAGGGTGGGCTAGGGAGAGACTGTAGTTCTGAGAGCCTTCCTGGGACTGTAGATGGAAGGGCTTGGTCAAATCCAGCAGCTTTGTGCTGCAGTTAGATTTTTTTTATTTTTTAATCCCCTTCTGAGGGAAATCTGTGATGACATTTTTTTTCTCTGCACAGGTGCTAGAATGCATTGCACAAATACAAACATATCCCACTTCATGAGAAAATTTGGAAGTCATTTTCCTTCCATCTGTCTAAAGTAGACTGTGCTCTAAAACTGGTCATGCACCCACCCGTTCTCCCACGCACCTTCCTGGTGACAAGGAGGAGATGGCATTGTAAGAGCAGGAAAAAAAAAAAAAGAGATAAATGCCGGGAGGCATTTAAAAGGATGGCTTATTAGTATCATTTGGGCAGCTATGAATAACACATGGCCGCTTCTGGGGCTGCATATGATGCCCAGAAGAGTAGCCTGGGTTTTCCTTCCCTCCTCCCTCCCATTCCAGTGTCCCTTTATTAACAGATCACTTTCTCCATGTAATTTCCAACTCCCTGCTGAACCCGAGCATCCTTTGATCACAGCTCCTTTTCCTGTGTCCGCAGTGAGTTCTTGCCCACGTTAGGTAGGTAAGCAGCGCTGTTTTAGAAAAGGGAGGTCGTTTCCAGAGGCTGCTGCAGCTGTAAGCGCTCCGCAGTCAGACAATCAGAGGCCCAGCAGGGCACCTTCCGAGCACAGCTGCTCGGCTCTCCTCATGAGCTCTCCAAGGCCCTGGACCCTACGTGCAGATTCCAAGCTACATTTAACACAATTGCCCATCAGCGCTTAGGAAGCAGTTACCACAGAAACCCAGCAGAGACCAATTAGTCACATGATTAAATTAATTAAAATAACCCAGGGCATCTGCCATCTTGCCTCTTTCTGCTACAGATAGCGCCTGACCCAGACAGAACTGTAATTGGTTAGCAACACTGTTGTGTCTCTACATCCTAGAATTGTCTTCTTGCCACGGAAGGGGGTTCTCCTGATTTGCTTTTCTTTCCTTAAAGAACTCTCTTGGGTTGCTTTGGAAGATACTCCTTCCCTATAAGCCAGGCAGTATCAAATTTACCAAACATCAGATTTCATAAACAATGGGATTTGTTATGTTGGGGATAAGAGGATTTGGAAATATTTCAATTCCACTGTTTCATAGTGGAAGACTTTCGGAGGTTCTTTAATGAGGGCTTTAACAATACATGCCAGAGGGTGCTCTGTAATATGCATTCACACTTGACCTGAGAATTCTGTGGCAAATCAGGGAAACCAGACCTCAACTCTGCTTGTTAAAGTAATAGAGGTGTTATAACGGGGCACAGGTGACCTGTGTTCTAAGATGGTCCTGAGTCAAGGATGGTGTGCAGTGATCCCACTCAGTGGCTTGTCATTTGTAGAAGGCAGAAAAACACACACTCTAAAGCTAATGCAGTATATCAGTGCTTTGTCCTTGGTATGCTGAATGACCTAATAATCACCTCTCCAAAACCTCCATGCAGTCAGAGGTTTTCTGTTATATCAGTGCCATACTTCTACACGTACACACACAAATCAGCTTACTCAAACTCTCACAGTGCTCACAGTAGTGTGATTTCCACCACCTTAGACACTTCTAGAGACCCTCCTTATCCATCGCACCTGAGAACAAATGATTGAACATGATTTAGAGATACCAAACGAGGTAATGGTGTGGTTTCCCAATTCTCTTTCTTTGTGAATTGGCTTGACAGAATGGCCTGAATTAATTATTTAGTCCGACTGCATTAATTTGTGCCTAACAAAGCTAGTGGCACAGTCTCGTCCACAAACCTTGACTCTGAGCAGGAGAATCCTGGTTATTATACATGAACAAGAGGTAGCATGTAAATAGTCAGCTGGGGCGGATCTTTTGGCAGCTGTAGGCACTGACCTGTTTGAACTTACTTCTTCCTGGGTGAATCAGAGTCTAGTCAGACCTCAAAACAGATGTGTCCATCTGGCAGTTCTGAAAATCAGGTGACTGATAAAGCTGCATGGTAATTCAAAAAGCTGTGGCCTAACCTGTTATGGAGTGAGCCTTAAAGGAAATCAATTGATGGGATGTCACTAGTAGCAATAGTGAGAATAAGAAGACACGTTTCTATCACATTTTATCATTTACAAAACAGTCACGTCCCTCCAAGTCCAAGGCTTAGACTTAGCCTTTCCTCTGATCTTCACCAATTGTGTTATTTAATTACACATATTTTGTGTGCACTTGGTACATTCACTTTGTTACTGGTGCAAGGATTACTTTGTAGATAAACATAGTATGAATGCAAAGCAGAGCTAAAATTAAGGGAGAGAAAATGTATTTCACAGCTTAGAAAGTTTTTTTTCTTTGAAATAAATGGAAAAATGAAAACATACGAAACTTTCTTTGCATATGTAATTAATAAATACTTCCAGTAGAGGTGATTTGAAAAATCAAAAATATATTTTTAACTATTTTATTATTAAATAAAATACTAAAAATATTTATTAAATACTAGTGCCTCTGTGAACCATAGGCTTACTTTTCCCAGCAGAAAGCTTTTTCTGTTATTTCCATAGAAAATTTTTCTCAAGCTATGAAAAATTATGGAATACGCAGCCATTCAAAAACTGTTCACAGCTACTCTTTTGAGAATGGCAAAATGAACCACAAATCAAAGTGTGTCTCAATTCCTATAGTTGCATATCAGGTGGGGTCAAAATTAGTCAAACTTTCAGAAAGTTATTCTAAAATGTTTCAACAGATAGACACTGAGTGCCAAGAGATTTCACATTGCTAACATTTTGTACAGACCAAACTTGATTATCCAGGAATTGAGTTTTCACAGCAGTGCATGGGTTTGCCTTTCATCATCATCACCCTAAATTCTGGCTGCCAAGAGGAACTTTGAGGGACCAAGATTGATTATGGAGGGGATATTAATTATGCATGTTCCATTGGAAATTTTAGATTAGCCTTTGTCTTGTGTGATTCAGACTTCTCTCATCCTATCAAAGAGGAAAAGCAGAAGGTGACTGCACAATTTATGAATAATTTCTCCCTTCATTCTGCCTCCACTTTCCCATGTCTTATTAATATTCAACAAGAATATTCGACTGCTAGCCGAAAAGTCAAATATTCGACTGTGTATCGACAAGAATGTGAAATCTGAACATTTTAAAGTCATGAAGCTAAATGCAGGATCAATCCTGATATGCCTCTGAGATTGACACATTGTGAAAACAAAATCACAAAGTTAAATGTCTATGAAAATTGGGATTATAGGAAGTGGTTGCTGCCTGTATTGATTTTTAGCCTTTACATTTGCTCTTCCTGGAAAATCTTGGTTCTGAGTGCTTACAGACGCACTTGAATTGCCAAGGAAATCAACTTGAGAGCAAATGAAATATTTTGGAAATGAGTTTGTGTCTCTTCTATTTTCATAAAGTTCAAGTTCTTTAGTAGTAAAGGGACAGGGCAATTTGTGGAACTGCATAGTAGCTCCACCATGAATCTTTTCAGGAATGAGAGAGTGTATGAATAAATTAATAAACAAAATTATATTAATAAGTAAAGCTGCATAATATCAGGGCTACACGTTTGTTTCAATGTGCTAATTCATAGCACACTAGGGAAGGTGAGAAAAAAAATTAAACTCACTCTAGTGATATTAAAAATTGAGCACTTGTTATTTTATTCAACAAATATCTATTAAGATTCTCAGGCCCCATCACTCTAACGTCTTTTGACTGCTTTTCTTTTCATAGCATATAATACTACTGGATATCATATATTTTTAATAGATTTGTCTATTTGCCTATTGTCTGTACTTCCCATCATAATAAAACCCTATGAAGACAGCAATTTATCTGTCTTATTAACTGGCATATCCTCAATGTTTAAAATAGTGTCAGCCATATAAAAGAATCTTGATAAATATTCATTGAATGAATGAATGAACTAGGTCTGAACTAAATGATGAGCTCAATAAACTAGATCAGACTTTTTGAAATAGGATCATGGAAAGGAATGTTAATTTGTTTACCAAATTAGATGAATGAAATTTTTAAAAATCTAGTTTGTGGGCTAATGAAAGTGAAAGTTGCTCAGTCATGTCTGACTCTTTGCAACCCCTTGGACACATGGTCGGAATACTGGAGTGGGTAGCCTTTCTCTTCCCTAGGGAATCTTCCCAACCCATGAATCGAACCTGGATCTCCTGCATTGCAGGTGATTCTTTAACAACTGAGCTATCAGGGAAACCCAATAGATAACCTAATTTTTACCATCAAGTGTTGGTTGCATTTTTTGAACCTGGAAGGCTTCAAGAATGAATGGTAAACTAGTTGATCATTGTAGTTTTTCTTTTTCAATAGGCAAATCCTTTGGCACAAAGAATCTAAATGGATTGAAGATGAAAAGATTCAGATGAAATTAATTTTAGCCAAGAAAACAATAGGAATAGGCATGAAATAAGAAAAAGAAGAAATATTGGAAAAAGACAGAACTACAATGTATGCATAATCCTGTCTGAGGTAAATGGACCCAGAGTCGGGGGTCCTTATTCTCCTGATTGCTTATCCACATGGCTTTGTTCCTGAATCGTTGGGTTGTATAAAACCCCTGCAGATTAACAAATCTGCCTTCCCAGGTTTATAGTAGTAAGAACAATTATCTTATTATCAGCCATTCAGTGGTATCACCATGCAAAACTTTTATTTTTTGTTGTGTGAAAGAATATGGATTTGGCCAAAGTTCAGGTGACATATAGATCTGATTATTTTCTCTTAATAATACTATCCACACATAGTTTGTACCTTGCAGCAAACACAGACTCTCGTAATCTAAAGTAGAAATCTCAATCATCAGTCACTCACTGGTTTGCAATATACCTGTCAATTTTTTTCTCCTTTAAAAGGCAGAGTTCAATGCATTGTGTAGAATGACTGACCTGAGGAAGCTATTTAACTTCTCTGAGTTTCAGTTGCCTCCCTCTTAAGATGAGGACAAAAACACTCTTTCCATCAGGTTGTCATGAACTTGACCTGTATATTGCATGAAAAAAATTGACATGTGTATTGCAAACCAGTGAATGACTTACAGACTTATGAGGAAAGGGGGCAGCAGTGAGGAGGGGTTGTCTGATACCCCAGTGTATAGCAAATGAAGCCTAGAAGAAGGTCAAAAATAACTAATTCAAAATAACCTTTTGGATAGTTGAAATAATACTATGTGCCATAAAAGAACCTCTACCCCTGCCCACCCCACCCCCCCGCACCATCCCTCATGTCTGCCTGATGACTTCTATTTTCTTAACAGCTTCCTGCCTTCATCTTACCAACCAGCTTGTAAAAAAAGAGGATTTCAGGAGCCTTACCTAACCTTCCCAATCCCAAGTGATGTTCAGATAAACTTTATGCAGCTCTCTCTGGGGTCCCCTAAATGAATTCTCGTGGTAAGGATAGGACTAGCTGAGAAAGGATTTGAGAGGTTTCCTGGGGAGCTGCTTAGAGGACAGTGCAACGCCAGAATGAGAGGTCGGCCAAGTGCAGGAACCTGACCAGCACTCCCTCCAGGTGTCACCTCTGCCTACCCCACAAGGGGTTCTTTCCTCTCTTGTTCCTCTCTTTCTAGAATCCTTTCCCCAAATCCTGGCCCTGAGAGCCTTCGTGACCCCCAAGGGTTATTGTGTGTCTCTATAAACCTGTGGCTACTCATAGTTCCTCTCGTTTTTAAAGTTCTCACTACATGAGATGATGAGCCAAGCACTTTATGTTGTTTAATCCTTACAACAACCTGATGGAAAGAGTGTTTTTGTCCTCATCTTAAGAGGGAGGCAACTGAAACTCAGAGAAGTTAAATAGCTTCCTCAGGTCAGGCAGCCCATAAGTGACCGGGTTGGGTCTCTTTCCCCACCAGATGTTGCCTTTGACCATCCCTGCATCAGGCTGAAGGTGGCTGCACACCGCCCAGGGGTGCAGCAGTGCCACACACACAGTCCGTGTTCTGCTCTTCTCCTTGTCTTCTGCTCACACAACCTAAAGCCCTGGAAAAGCCCAACCGTCTTTTCAGGTTTTGTTTTGTTTTGTTTTTTTCAGAAATGTGTGCTTGCAGTGAGCCTACTGTCAATGTTATATTTGCTTTCAGTTTCATAAACACTTCCCATGCCTTCTCTCTGGGAAGTTGTCTGACCTATGAGGGTGAGATGCCAACTAAATCCACGTGCAATCTAAACATTTACAAATCAGGGCTGTGCTGAGCCTAAAGATTGTGGGGTCATCAGCACCTTCCTTGGGAGTGTCCCAGCTAGTAGATAGAAGTTTAGGTGAATGCTTCTGCCAGTCTTTAAAACATTCCAGCTTCATTTGATCCAGAAGATATTGTGAAAGGGAAAGCAGGGAGCATATATACTTCATATACGCTTTACATGAAAATAATTTCTTTTTTTTTTTTTAAAAGAAAGAAACCTAAGCTAAAATTTCATCATCGTTGGAGGGAAGTTGGACTTAGTGTTTTCCGCCAGATGTGTGGACAATTTCTCCAACTGGAGTCCTTTAATGGGAATTACATTTTCCATAGACTTTCATTTCCTTGAATGTTCTGTGCTTGCACAGCATGACTCCAAAAACACCCTGCTGTGGCTGAGGAGGTCTTCTCCATGAGGCCGAGACAAGTCACTGGGCTGGGCTGGGCCACTCCTCTGGGACGAGGTACTTTTTCTAACTTAGTCCTGTGCATGTGCAGAGCTGCCTGGTGGGAAGCTCTGAATAGCACAAAGGAGCTTGGCTGGTCAGACTCCTTGTCAGGTTAGGAAGCCCTTTGTTTCTGTTTAGTTTTCTGAAACAAGACAAATTATGATATTTTCTGTTAATTTCTTTCCTTAATGAGTTTCATTAAAATCAAAGCTTCCGGAAGACTGAACCTTGACAGCTGTCTAAGGACTGTTTCATTTACTGGGGGCTGCTTAGACTGAATAATTATTACAGCTTGATAGTTTAAAAAGAAGTAAGAACAACAGAGAGAAACAGATCCCTTGAATGGTGTGTCATACGTTTCCATTTCTTTCCAGGGTCTGTGATTCTATGGTGTTCAAAAGAGATCATTAAAATCATGTATTCTTTGAACTAAAATATTATTAAATCATCACACGCTTGCTTCTTAATGGCTCCCTGGTTCTTAAATACTGAATTTCACTTAATGATGGTAGATTAAAAGGAAACCTTTTAGAGGTTAATAAAAGAAATTTTAAAGAAAGGCTGTCTTTAGACACCAGCAGGTCATTCAGTACATGGTGCCATGTTGTCTTGATGAGAATATGGGCAATAGCTATTTTATCTCATGGTTACTGAGTGGTATAGTTATACACATTCACTTGTCTACCCCAGGTAATTTTGTATGACAGTTTGGCTTAAAATTTAAATTAATGGCCAGAATCTCATATTTCATGATCGGGTCTTCTTATTTGTATGGCAAGCCTTTCCCCCACCCCCCCGACCCTCTCTCCAAAGCAGAGACAGTGAATGTGGTACACTGAGATGCTGAGATCCTCTGAAACCTTCTGTGATGGTTTACATGAAGACCAAACCTGAAAAAATCTCAAAAAGGAAAAGAAAATAGTGTCAAAATTATTCAAAAATCAATAGAATGAAATATATACTGCTGATGGCTCAGACAGTACATAATCTGCCTGCAATGCAGGAGAGAACTGGTTTGATTCCTGGATGGGGAAGTTCTCCTGGAGAAAGGAATGGTCACCCACTGTAGTATTCTTGCCTGGAGAAATATGGACAGAGGAGTCTTGTGGGCTACAGTCTGTGGGGTTGCAAAGGGTCGGACACAGTTGAACAACTAACACTTTCATAAGGATGCAATGACTGAGAATTATTTTAAATGCTTCTCCAAGGAGAAAAGAAGGAGCGGATGAAGTAAGTGGAATAAAAATTTGATAATTGTTGAAGCTAAGCGATGGGAATTTGGAGATTTACTATTCTGTTATCTTTATTTTTGTGGATATTTAAAAAATTCATAACAAAATTTTTTAAGTGATAAAATATTAATAGGAACATGATATGCGTGAGGTAGAAAAATAAGATCATGGATGGTAGCAATTTGATGGGTCCAGGATAATTTCACGAGAAAAGCTTTACATCATTTGAAAAAAAGTGTTTCATTGGAAAATTTACATAACTGAGAAAAAATTAATGAGACACAACTCTGCAGTCTTTCAGGTTCTGATTTTTTTCAGCAGGTAAATTGTTGATTTAGGAGAAATTAAACTGGGGAAATACTCTGTATTGGGGGAAGGATTTCTAGGAGCAGGTTTAAATTTCACAAAGGAAGCCCCATTAGTAAAAGTGAGTTTAGTGGCTCAGGTGGAAGAAAAGAAATTGGATATACATTATAGGGAACAAACTACAGGAAAAAATATGCATTTTCATTGTTCTTATTTTATCCCTAGCTGTTTAAAACCTTGTCATAGACAAAAGAGAGCATTGCTCACGGATTCACCTATATGCCCAGAAAAGCAGAGGGTCCCCTTCTCACCATGGTCTTTGGTTTGGGATGAAGTCTTAGAGCTACACTCTCCATGAATGTGGAGGCTCAGGAAAGCACAGGGAAGCCCCCCTCCCCTCCACAACTTGAGATGGAGAGCCAACTAGCTTCAACTCTTGGGAGGAATCAATTTTGTTGGCTGTGTTAGCCCTCGATAATGTCCCGTAGGGTTTCCTAGCCTTTCTGGAACACTTCCAAACCGCTCCCATTTTCTGATAGTTCTACTTAGTGATGGAACTGAATGAGTAGTTGGACCAGAGAGTTTTTAAGTGTCCTTCAAATTCTGAGATTTTTTTTTTGATTATGCAAGACAAAGAGAAATACAAACATCCTCAGCAGTAACTGAGGTATTTGGATGTAAGATAGGTATGTCTGCAAATGTGCCTCTGCACGTTCCCTGTAAAGAGAAGATGTATCCATATTGTGAGCCGTAGGCTGGCTGCCCACCAAGTAGCAGACTGGATGTAATCTGGTCCTTCTATTTCTTAAAGCTTTTAATACCAGGGAGCCTGGTCTCTCTCAAGAACTCCTCATTAAAGTATAAAACACTCTCCTGTAGTTTCGACGCTAGGAAGGCGCTCTCCTTCCGAAAAGTCTCTTGCTGTCTTATGAAAATGTCTCCCCTAGGAGGTCAGTGAGCCCAGAGCTGCAGCTGTGTTTTAATAAGGGCTGGATAATTTTATGACCAATAACATTTGTCGTTACACATGCTACAAGAAGGTTAATCAAATCTCAGCCTTCAGGGCATAATCTGGGCTCTCGCGGGAATTTACCCACAGAATTCTGTGTTTGCCTAGGGAAGCTTCCTTCCCTCCTCACACATTACTGTTGACTGTGGCTTCTCCAGTCTGGATTTGCTCCGCCATTGTCTCTTACTGTAACTGGAATATCACAGTGTTTGGGGGGCGCCAACCTTGTTTGGGGGCATCAACTTGATGGTATGGCTTGAGGAGGCTGGATTTTAGAGCTTCTGGGCTTTCAGGCTAATACTTTATTTTTTCAACTTGAAACTTCAGTGAGACTGGAGTATTCAATCTATCTGTTTCATTTGCCTTAGGGAGCCAAAGTTTAAGGCAACTTTCAGACCTGAGATACCAAATATTTTTCCAGCGTTTCTTGGTTGCTTAGGAAACTCATAAACTGGTTCAAACATCTCACTTGGGGAAATATTGAAGTGACATTTAACTCAGAAACAAACTGCTTTTGGTCTGCTAAAGAAAACAGCATCACTGCCTGGAAGGGCAGCAAATCAAAATAAAGAGGGCAAGAGAGAAAGGAGAGACGGCTCTTGAAAGCTGAAGTTCAGGTGGCGGGAACACAAAATTTGAGATTGTGTGTGTTTTTTTCTTCAGTCTGGATTCTGTGGCTGGATCAACTAGTGGTATTTCACATCCTGCTATAACTAAGAAGTGAAGTCCCCTTGTCATTCGAGGGGTCAAGAGACCTCAAGAAATGTTTTCTTTAGGACTCTGATATTTAATGGCACAAAGGTAGGGATATAGACAATCAGAAATAAGACCTAGCTGTCCATGGCTTCTGGAGTCTCTGTTAGGCCCCATTGAGCTGGCTTCTGTTTTGATTTGCTGTACACTATCTGTATAAGGCCACTCTTGCAGGTTCTGTGTGATGGAGGCCACGTTGCTTCAGAGTCTCCACCATGGTAGGGTTCTCCCTACTCATTCCCCGCCTTGTCGTGCTGGTTTCTCCAAATCCAGCACAAGGCAGGTGCAAAGGGTCTGATTCAGATTGTTTGAGTACTGAAAAGGGTGTGTGTGTGTGTGTGTGCACGTGTGTTAGGGGGGGCACCAAATTTGACTCTGTTTCCATACGGTCACCTAAATAGGAGGTAACTTGAGCCCACTCCAGGTTCCCAGGGCTCCTGGGCTAAGAATAGAACCAGGTCGGTGTGGAATGGAGTGGGTGGAGTCCCAGGAGAGGAGGCTGAGTTCAGGGAGTAACTCTTTACTCCTTAGCACTTTCTTGGACTTTGGCTATAACTGGAGGTGTCTAGAGATAAGTAAAATGCGTGCATAATATTAACTGAACAGAAACAGAAAACAAAAATGAGATTCTGTCAGGTACCAGAATATACACCTAATCTCTAGGCATTTGTGCAGAGCCAGAGACTCTAAAGTGCACCTAATCTGAGTATGCGGATTAATCGACCAGTCTCTGTACCTTCTGAGACTATAAGCTGGAATATGTGAGATGGAAATGAAGGGAACTGGGAAGGGAAGGCATCCTGCCTCATCCCGCCCCTCCTGGGCGGAGAAGGCGCTAGAAGCCATGTTCTTCAGCTGCTTCAAGCATAATCTTGTAGTGTCCCCTGTGGGATTCGGCTCAGGTTGTGTCAGCTTATGTGTACAAACAGATTTTAAAAACTGTCCCTTGCTAAGGGAGCTGACATCTGCCACTCTCGGAAATTAGAAATGACAGATGCCCTGAAGGGTGAAAGGCAGTGGCTGATTTTCCGTAAAAAAATAGAATCTATTCAGACTCCACTTTTCACCAAACAGACAGCATTGTCTAATCCATGCATTTAGTGGTGATTTCAGGTAATAAAGGAAAACGGGCAAGCTGGTTGTGTGTGTTAACACTGCTGTTTTCTCCTGCAAAACAAAAGCAGAACCATCCTCACTCTCTTTCCTAAGGTTTAATGCAGCGCCCCGTGCATCGGACCCAACAGGTGATGGACGTTTGTGATGAGATATGTGGTGTTGCAGAATCCTCATGTTTGGTCACCCTGGGAGGCCCCTTGTATTTCCGCCACGGGAGAGAAAGAACACAAACCTCGGTACTCTTGAAAGAGAGTGGAGTTAAACTGAAGATAGAAGTTCTTGTCTATTTTAGCCAGGCTGTTTGGGAAAGGGAGCTGGAATTGGACCTAGGAAACAGTGAGAACCGAGGCAGATTTAGGGCTTGGCTTCTCTCCACCTCCTCTCTCTTGGTATCTCTGAGTTTCTCTGGCTGTTGGCTCCATGTTTTTCTATCAACCAGACTTTGTTGCTTCCCCACAGTTCTTAGTCCTCGTTACTTCAGTGCGCACAACCCCATCATGGCCTCTCCAACTCCTGTCAATACTGTGATTTTTCAGTTCAGCTCCCATCCTTACCTGTTGTAATCTCTCGCTGTGTTCTAGTTTTTGTTCCTGGGAGAAGAAATCTGATGGAATCACTCCATCATTTTGCAGCAGGGCATTTCATGGGTTGCTGGCCAGCTTGTCTAATGGCTGCCCTTGGGTCACACGCTCCACCCAGCTA
The DNA here is from genome assembly GCA_024291935.2 of Okapia johnstoni. Classification (NCBI taxonomy): domain Eukaryota; kingdom Metazoa; phylum Chordata; class Mammalia; order Artiodactyla; family Giraffidae; genus Okapia; species Okapia johnstoni. Next base: position 55,499,417 of record CM044317.1, read on the forward strand.
AGGCCAGTCACATGGTACAAAGCAGGGTACACACTCTCTTAGAAAGAATGTGATGGGTAGACACCTTAATTGATATCTCAAGTTTACTGCCCAACATTTATTGAGTGTTGACCTGTGTTAAGCACTTTGCTAGACATCGAGGATGATCAAAAGCCTTTTTCCCCTATTTATGTAGTAAGGAGAGAAGGAAAAAAAAATGACTCCATTTAGAAGCAGATAAGAAATATCAGGGAGCACATGAGGAAGATGGTAAAAGTGTAGGATTTAATCATCTATAACCAGATTTGTGGTTCTGATCCAAAATCCAGAGTGTACTTTCTTCCTCTTTAGTCTTGTTCTATGAGTGTGAAAAGATGGGCAGATCCTTAAAGATGACTAAAAACTCCTATCAAAAGCCTCTTTCCAGGGCTCAATTAAATCCCATCTCTTCCTCACTACCTCAGCCCAAAAAGTACCTCTCTCCCATGGCCTTGGCAAGCATGGTATGTATTTAAGCAATAATCTGTCACGTTTTTCCTCCCTTTAATATATATATATGTCTAATCTTCTTAACCGAGCAGAAAACTCCTTGAGTGAAGGGGCCAGATCTTATGTGTCTCTTTCCCATAATTCCCATAGCTGATGAGATAAAGAAAGTGAATTCAGAATGCTGGAATAAGTTCATCTAAGAGGAGACTTGATTAATGATTTGAATATACTATATGTGAAAATGCAGTCCAGCCCCAGAATTTGGTTAGTAACATATGCAGGTATTTTGATGGTATGAAACAACAGAGCAATACTTGAAATGCCCAGAATATAGACTTTGAAATGTTAATTTCTTGACTGAAGAAGGATGTGGTATAGACAGTAGTTGGTCATCCAGGAGTGAGCTGTGATGCTAAAGGTGTGCCTTGGCTCTGGGGGGGTCTGGCATGGCAGGGAGGTTCGAAGGGGAGAGCTATAGAGATACTCTGAAAGTAGCCCAGAGGATCTCCCCTGACTCTGCCTTTCTGGCTCTAGTGTGAATGTGTGTGGAGAGGGGCAGTGTTTAAACTCAGCTGGTTGGTTCTCTTATGATCTTGTCCATTTTAAGAACCTGGGGTTTTATCCAAGAATGTAATATGTTTCTTTCCCTTGGGTTTACATATACTGCTCAGAAGACTCCATTAAGAATTTCAAATATATTAGTAATAATTCATCCCACCCTGTGTTGTCAATAGATTAGAGTTAAATGGCAAGAGTCATTTCCAGTGATTGACTTTCTTCTGTTTTCTGTATATTTCAACTCATTAGAAAGAAAAAAAAAGAAAGCAACCACAAGAACAAAACAAAGAAGAATAAGGCAGGACAAAGTGCTGAACACTGGAAAGTGCGGCGAAGTTGCCTGTGGAGTCCTTATAAAACACAATCTTTTAAATATGTATTTTATTGTTTCTAGCAACTCGACAAACTAAAACCATATTGAAAATGAACAACTGACTGAAATAAGCTGAAGCATGCCTCAGGCAACTCAAAGCTTCCCACCAGTTTGGGGTTAGCTTCCATCACTCCTAACATTTGTGAGAGCTTCTGAGTAATGTGGAATCGAAATCACGAATTCTACACACAGATTAAGTGAGGAAAGGAGCGAACATACTCAGCATTGTTAAGCCTACTGCTCTTTACAACCTCTGATGTTGCACCAACAAAAGGTTTAGGAGGGGAGAGAGCTGTCCTTGAATGGGGAGGAGCTGCTAGCAGATAGTGGGGACTATATTGGGCATGACCTTGGGTACCTTCTGATCTTTTCCTTTTATTCCTTAACCTGTCAGTGTCTTGCCAAGAACCCCATATTATGATTCTTTTATGCCTTCAGTTGGATCACCCAGTTACATCTCAGTATCTTCCATTTGTGAAACAAGGACACATTACCATTCTCAGCAGGCTAAAAAAGTGCAATGGAAACCTTAATGCATTGACCCCTATAAAAACTGACTTCATTTATTACAGAAATCTTTACACTCTCACACCTTTTCCGTATGTATATAAAAAGCTAATAGGAAAGAAGGGAAGACCTCTGATTTAAAGGGAGAATGGATTTTTATATCAATCCCCTTCATTAAAAACCATTTATTTGAAAAGAGTTATCTTAAGAAATCATACTTCAGTTGTGGGGTTGGGGGGGTGGTCAGGAAAGGAAGAGAGGGAAAGAAGGAATCAGAACCATCCAGCACTTTGCCCCTTTTACATCCCCAGTATACAGGGAGTCCTGAATCCTGAGCTGTATCAGATATCCACTTTTAGAAACACTTAGGAAGTGAAAATGAAGCCATTGACTGGCTAAGGGTGGTGGCATCCCATGACAGGATGGTCAGCTGAAGACTTCAGGATAAAACTGAGGACAAAAATAGCCATTTCATCACTAGCCCCTACCAAGATAAACTGAGAAATTTCACTGACATATTTTCCATATAAATTTCAAGCATTCCAAGAGTGAAAGCAGCACTGGATCCAGGCAGAGGTTCCCCAGGGGGCACTGTGTGTGTGGCAGGGAAGCCCATCTTCGGGTCTGAAACCACAGGATGAAGAAGAATGAGGCGAGTGCTGGCTCTGAGTCCTCGCCTTGCAGAGCTGCCTTTTGTTGCAATGAGTGTGAAGCACATGCCTTAACTTTTAGTTTCTTTGGCTTTTTTGGCTAGTGTCGCATCTTATAAGTCACAGTCTAGCTTCTCCTGTCCGTATTTTTACTGCACAGAAGGTTTCCCAATTTGCAAGCGTTTGCAGCACGGCTGGGCCCGGAGATAAAACAGAATGTGTATGTAGTACAGCATGCATTCAACTGATGCACAAGATTCTTTCCACCATATGTGCAAAGTAGTGTGCTTTTCACTCGAGGTGCCACTGCCAGAATTGCCAGGAGCACATGAATAAGTGGAGGAGAGACACCCCGTCCGCTGTGCGATGGGATGGGGTGCCAGGCCTCACCCTGTGCTTGGAAGAAGACCCTTGCTTTCAACACCCACCTGCATTTTTACCCCTCCCTTTTTAGCTCCTCTGTCCTGCTGTGTTCCACTCACCTTGACACAGCTCCCCTAACCTCATCCTGTTCCCTCAGCCTGGGTCTGGGGAGCCTGCCGTTGTTAAGGTTGGTGTGGGGTCCTGGGTGCCCTTCCAGTAGGAGAGGAAAGGTGTAATTAGCACTTACGCTAAGTAGGATAATAAGACTGTAGTTAAAAACTCATCAGTTATGGAGAGGAATGACATGAGAGGAAAACCAGCTGATTTTTTTTTTTTATTCCCTATAAATGTTTATTGTTCTTCATCTCAGGCAAAGCACAGCTTATTAAGCCTTTTTACAGGGAAGTAACATTAGTCTGGTCTTTATAGGTAAATCTTCCAGTGGAACACTTTTCATGATAAGAAGAAAAAAAAAGATGAGCTATAAAAGAACTGTACTTTTCACTCACCTCTTTGTATCTCCTTATCTCCTTTAGCTGAAATAAGCCAATTCAGAGAGTTTTTGGTTCATTGTATTTTACTTTCGTATTTGCTGCCTAAAATTTGAGCTGTCACTTCCCTTGGTTTTACTGAAAACTTATTTGTTTGAAAGCACATAGTGTTTCTGACCAAAAGATGTCAGTGGACACATGACTCAAACTCTCTTCTTAACATGACCCCCATGTTAGTTTTACATGGAGGTCACAACCACTGTCTCATTCAACCAAATGTGGGTAACAAGTATTAGCACCTCTTCACAGCTGGGGAAACAGGCCACAGGGCAGTAATTGTCCTTCAAATTCTTCAGCCACTGGTCTGGGAGGTAGGGCTCCTCCACCCACAGACCTTGCAGCTGGAGCAGTTGGTTTATTATATTTGATGAAGCATAATAACAGTGCTATTATAATCAATCTGTTGTAACTGAATCATTATCTCCACTTTCTACATTGATTTCGTGTGAGTTATTTGCAGGGTTTCTTCTCCAGCAGGTTAACAGATAACCTTTGGGCCAATCGAAAGTGTGATTTTGGGGTTTATATTATTTGTGAGTGCTGACGGATTTGCTGTTCTCGCCCATACCCACAACATAGAACAACACACGGCTTCTGTCTTGGTTCTCTGTGTTAATACCCCACCTTTTCCGAGCTGGAGATCTGTTGGAAACTCTTTGCCTGGGAGGATACACCAGGGATGGCAGGGCTCTTGGGTTTTGGCATTGTCCTATGTCACTGTGGTGTCTGGGGGAAGGTGATGCACACCACAGGGGAAAGGACAGGCTGATGGTAGATTTCGCCCTGTCCATGTGGAAATCTGGGTGAGCAGACAGCCCTTGTGCTAACGTGTGCTCTATGAGAGGTGAAACTGATGTGTTCTGGAAAGGCCAAGGACAGGAAATGACAGGGATGTTGAGAGATCCCCACTGACCATCCCTGGTGGCCCTGTTGGAAGCTTTATTCCTAAGGGCAGGGACCAGCAGAGAAATGGCCTGCATTTTAGCAGATTCCTTGTGGAACAGGAGAGTCTTCTTTCCCAGGCTTGCAGAGCATCCTTCCTTGGCTGGGGAGGAGCACACCAGAGACTCTCCTTGAAGCCCGTGTTTCAAATGCTTTGCAGTAGTGGCGACAGTCACACAAGGGTTCGACCCACATTCATTGGGTAATTGGTTATTTTAACACAAACTGTGACTAAGGAACATGATTACACACCTGTCAGCCATGTGACGGGGAAGAGAGCTGTCTGTGAGCAGGGTGACCGGCTGCATTTCTTCCTGGGTCTCCGTGGAATCTTCTCCATCAAAGATGTCATTTTTCATTTTTACCTTGAAACAAGACAGACATTATTGCTACTGCCTTGTCTGTATCATTTATAGGAATTGATGCCACAAATGCTAATCTAAACTAATACAATTTCATTCTGATTATATCTGTGTAGACCTCACATCCTAGAGCACAGGAGGGCAGGATGTAACATGAAGAAACAAATGAGCATAAACATTATATGGTACCGGCACAGCAGCTTCCTGTGACAGGGCAAGGGGCGGAAAGAAATGAAAGTGTTTTGTACAAGGACAACATTTTAATTTATGATGAAATAGATCAGAAAAAGCTGTTTCAGATTGTACAGGTGACTAAGTGGGGGAGGGGATTCCCACTTGTGGTGAGGGGATTGCCAGGTGATTCAGGGTCCTGTCTGTGGGTTTCAAAGGAGGAATGATGTGTCAGAAAGATAAGGATAAACACATTAAGAAACAAACAAACAAAAAAACCTCAAAGGCAACAATTTTGAACTAAATTCTAAAACAAATAAGGACCTAATAAATGTTGCAACATTTAGTTTAAAAAAAAAGCCCTAGCCTTTTGAATAAGAAAATAGTATCCATTCATTTGCACATTTACTGAAAATGGTGAATCAAGTTAGATTGTTCGGAAATTCTCCCTCTCCTTTATTTGTCTGCTCCTGTCCATCTTTGGTGAGTCCATTCAGCTTCGAAAGTGCACTTGTGTGGGACAAGCGTATGTCCACCCTCTGCAGAGCATTGAATTCAGCAGGTGATACATGTGTCTTCTATCACTGAGTTAGAAACAAAGTTGATAACAGGATAAAGTTAGTAGCTGGGAAATAAGGAATAAAGGGAGAATGGTAAAGAAGGGGGACTAACAATAAAACCTAGGTCGTTACTTAGCAGAAGTGTGGTGAAGGCAGTGGAATTCAGCACACAACAGTCCCCCCAACATGCAACCCTAGGCCGCTTATGTCGGTGGGAGCTGCCCAGTGAGAGTGCAAAGTTTCTTGATGGAGATGTTACTCATGAAACATAAGAGGAGATAAAGAGAGAAAACAGAACGATGCCTTATTTGCAGGGAGCACAATGGTAGTCAGACAGCAGAAGAGAAAAGAGGTCATTAAGTACTGTTGTGTACAGGCTACATAGAGGGTAAGGACCCTGATTAGAGGATGTATTTATGCATTTCTAAAAGCTCTCAGACCTTCACCAGTATCTTCACCTTTGCCTTTGACTGCTGAGCATGCCCTTTAACTGCGTGCAATTTAATTTTAATCAAGACTTTAATGATAAGAAAAGATATTGAGTCCCTATGACCTTCTAGTCAGCTGAGTTTTTCTCTCCAGAAAAGCAGTGGGTTTGTAAAATTTAAATAACTGTTATCTATTGAGTTCTTACCCTGTGCCAGATGTTGTGTGGGACATGTAATGGATTTTCTCATCCAATCCTTGCAACGAATTCTTGAGCTGAATGTTAACATCCCCTGTTTTTACCGGTGGCCCCGGGAATTGAACTCAGCTCATTATATATAGGCATCAAATGGCTCTTCTCACCCCTTTCTGTACTAATATCTTCAGCCAAATGGCACATGGGATGCTCAGCGTTTAAGAAGTTGCTCTTTTTCCCCTTGGTTTTCACTTCCTCATAATTCTGGTGTAATTATGGGAATATTTTCTAGTCCTTACTTTTGTGGTTTACTTTTATTTACCTTTCAAATTTTACAATTATTTAAAAATCTAAATTTTCAATAGGATATAAATGTATGATATTTGACACTCTGAAAGGTGTATGATTAGGCCTTGGCAAGGAATCGTTTGTTCTATTGTTATCCCTGAACTTGTAAAATTAATGTCTGTTGAATGTTGAATGGGCTGGATCCCATTCAGTTTGTATCCTTCGTTGTTGATGCTTAGTAAATAATGAATGAATGAATGAATGAATGAGACCTAAGGAAAAAATTGTTTAAATGCCCTTGTCATTACTATTTGTTTTTTGTGGGTTCACAAAGCCACATATTAGTGGTTTGGTATAAATTTGGAGTAGTGTGACATACAGTTGATGAAGTTGGGCTAAACATTTTATAATTCAAAGGCAAAGGTCTGTCCTCCCCTGAGGCAAAGAAATTAATGAAATTTCTTTATCACACTAGGATACTTGATTGCATGTAAACACTGCTTGTTATTATTAACAAGGAGAGGCTAGGAAAATCACCTGGTTCTCCAGTGGTTAGGACTTGGTGCTTTCATTGCCATCGGCTGGGGTTTGATCCCTGGTCAGGGAACTAAGATCCTGCAAGCTGTGTGGCTCAACAGGAAAAAAAAAGGAAAGCTAATACTAGTGATAGATATATCAAGTGATCATTCTTATTTCCCTTTTACTGTTTTCCATATCAAACCATAACAGTTTTCTGTTTGATGCTTAGGCAAGGTGAGTTTTATGAGTTTAGAATCCTTTGTCCTTGAAAACATGTCTCAATCCATCTTGAAATCCAATAAGAGATTTGGGCTCCCATTCTCAGTTAGAATTCCATTGTCTTAAATTCATAGGATGTGTAAATGAAACCAAAAATATAGGAGAGATTTGAAAACAAGCAGGCCCCCTAATGAGAAGTCTGTCAAGTTCAAAGGATGTGCTCTTCACCGTCTCCAAGCAAAGTTTCTCCAACTGCTGTACAAGACTCCCCAGCACACTCCCATTTCCATGTCCACTCCCCATCCTCCCTCCCCACCCATTCTTCCCCATCCCTGTCCCATACCTCGAGGGCAGAACGCTTGGAAAGGCCATTGCCCTCAGGTGGGCTCAGGGTTTGGGTCTGCTCAGCCTTTGGCTGTGTTTTTGTTGGTTGTGTTGCCTGTGGTCTAAGAGACCACAGTCTCTCTCTCTTTTTTTTTTAAACTCTAACAAGTTTATTTTTAAAATATAATTAAAATTGACCAATGACTTCACAATCAGGAAGATCAACCTGATGCTTGGAGAGTCTAGCAGACCTTCTTGGTTCTGATGGATCCATCAGTAGAAACCCAAGAAGACAGATGGACTTTGGTCGTGTCCTACAAGAGATTAAAAGCTTCAGGAGAATTATAGGAAAGGCATATTATTTTTTCATCAGAACAGAACTAGTTTTGGATACATAGCAATTAAAACAAGGTTGTTATTGCTGTTGTTGTTCAGTCTCTAAGGTGTGTCCGACTCTGTGCGACCCCACAGACTGCAGCACACCAGACTTCCCTGTCTACTATCTCCTGGAGTTTGCTCAAACTCATGTCCATTGAGTCAGTAATGCTATCCAACCATCTCATCCTCTGTCATCCCCTTCTCCTCTTGCCCTCAATCTTTCCCAGCATCAGGGTCTTTTCCAATGAATCTGCTTTTCACATCAAGTGGCCGAAGTATTGGAGTTTCAGCTTGAGGTCAAAGTATTGGAGATTCAGTTTTAGCATCAGCCCTTCCAGTGAATATTCAGGGTTGATTTCCTTTAGGATTGACTGGTTTGATTTCCTTGCAGTCCAGGGGACTCTCAAGAGTCTTCTCCAACACCACAGTTCGAAAGCCTCAATTCTTTGGCACTCAGCCTTCTTTATGTAGACCACAGTCTCTTGTTGGTGGTGGGGAGGGGAACGGCTTCCATGAACACCTCCATTTGAGTTGCGTTGAGCATCAGTGCTTCACCATGAAGTAGGGAGACCAGACGGCAAGGTTTCTCCCTCTCCCACCAGCACCCCAGGGATGTTGAGCTGTCACTTCTCTGCCTCCTGGTAGTGTCTTCAGTTTCTCTTGCTCGTCAGCCAGGCTTCTGCTGCTGCCCGTGCTGAGGTGGGAGAGCCCCTTGTGGTGTGGGGGCAAGAGCCTGTGCTTAGGGTCGAGATGCCTGCGTTCAGAGCCGAGCTCTGCCTTTATCAGCTCTTTAGCTTTGGGTAAGGTATTCACCTTCTCTACACTTCAGATTCCTTGCTGGCAAAATGGAGGTGGTAATGGTAATATAGACCTCATAAGGATTTGCAGGGGGGCTTTGATGAGATGAAGTCTGCAAAATTCTTCGCGTGGTGTCTTGCACAGAACAAATTTGAGTCTTGTGTTACTGTCAGAGGGACTTCTGTATTGGGTTTTCTTCCTTTGTGGTGACAGCTCCATGAAGCAGTCATTGAGTGGGAAGTGTCTGGAAGTGATAATGTTCTCTCCAGTGGGGTCCAACCTGTGATCTTGGAACCTCCATTATCTCTGGGAGATACCTACCAGTTATCTCGTATCTAGAATCACACTGAGCAGTTGAGATCCCAGGGTGCAGAGGAACTGGAAGAGCTTTGGAATTTTGGTACCAGAATGGTTGGGTGGCGGGGGCCGGGGGTGGATAGAGCAAACAGGAGTGGCAGGGGGGGACCGCTCACTGGGCAGAGCACCTGTTCATCTCTTGTTCTAAAAAGGGAGAGGATGTGCAAACCCAGGTCATTTTTTTTTGTCTTTTGTCGCATGGACTTTGATTCCAAAATCTACTTCATGGTATAATAATAATGATAGAGGAGCAAGTGTTCACTGAAGTTGTCATCCAAAAATGGATCTCAACCTGATATTCAGCTGTTGGCCTCAACGAGCCTTCCCTCAACACCAAATTCTGCTAGAATGATTATCTCCCATTTAAACACGACACAACCCCACCTTTTATTACCTCCATTTATCATCTACAGAATGACTAGGATTTAAAACTAAGACTCCAGAGAGTATTGTTTGAGCAGAGATCGTTATCCATGAAGCCTCTGTGCCGCCATCTTTGCATATGGGTCCCCAGAGAGGCTGATTGGCCCTAGGGTTGGAAGCAAGGTAATTTAGACTTTGTTGCTCTAAGCCTGATAATGCCTATATTGATGCGACAGGTCAAGTGGCACATGGATTCTAATTGAAGCTGTCAGGAGGGTCCATCCTGTTCACAATCACATTCCAACTTTAAGCTCTGAAAGACCCAGGGGGCAGAGCCAATGGATTGGTCACCCTGCCTTTCTCCTTTGCCTGCCTCCAGCACATAAATCTCAGCACCACTCCACACTGGTCAGAACATTTGTGTGGACAGTGCACAGTGACATCAGAGTTTTCCTCCTAGTCCTCATCTTTCTTCATGTTCAGGACAGGTTTATAAACATTGCATAATTTCCAGATCTGTTTCTTGCTAAAGAAATCTTACCTTTAAGGCAAATTGTACTTGACATAACATATTGGATGCTGACCATAAAACTGTCCCAGGCCAGAGCAGTGACCAGGGTAAGTCTCCTGTGTCTGTCCTGAGTGGAGGACCAGAGTGGTGGGTCCACAGCTAAGTCCATGAGAGAAAGCAAACTTCAGGCAGGCCAAGTGCATGGATCAGAGGGTCTACAGCAAGGCCAGAGCCAAGGGTGAAGGTGGAGAGCTGGGAGTGGTATGGAAGTGGACTCAAAGTTGAAGCTGGTAGGGAACCAGTGACAAAAGTGCAGAGTGATTGCTGAGATCAGCCTTGGGGCCTCTGTCATCCTGCTTAGTGGACACCCAGGGGACAGGGTTAACTGCAGCTTAGCATACGAACCATCCAGAGAAGATGTAGGTGACCCTGCTGTATCTGGACATTGATTATGGCGTTTCTTTGGCTTCTGGTGGGAGAAAAGGAAGTTAAATTGGTCTGAGCACTGAACTTTTATCACAGATAACAGTTGTGACATCATGGTCATTGAAAAATACTGCTGATAATTCAGAGTTTATAGTCCTTGACCTCAGAATTAGGAAATAATTCAGAGAGACCTTTTGTTTTTGTTCATGACACATAACTCTCCATGACCACTATCACTGGGGTATGCCCTTTGAGATATTTTTTCCAAAAGTAGTGAGAGATGTGCCCTGATTTGGCCACATCCTCTCACATGTTTTCTGGTATTCATCTACCCTTTGTAAGATCTGTGTGCATATGTCACGAAGAAGAGTATGTTCTGGGATGGAGACACAGAGCAAACTAACTGTCCCAGGACCATGACCCGCATTTCTTACATCATCTTTCCACCATATTATGCCCACCAACTGAGCTAAGCAGCCATCAACCTGGTCAGAGTGCATTGCTGATGCTCTGTCTCAATTGTCCCTAGTAGTGGACAGGGTTGTGGTAATGAGCAGAGGCCCATGAACTGGGCCTTTGGCTCCCCACCCCTCACCCTTCAAGAATCACCACAGTCCAGCCCCCATTTCTCCTCTAGGCAAGTCCAGGGACTTAGTGTCACTAATTTGTACAGGGGGCTCCACTGCTTTGATGAACTGACTCATGTTAACTAAAGTCACAACCTGCACTTATGTACCAGAGAGCTGGGATTAAATGAGATAAGACACACAAACATCTTTTATAGTTTGTATGGCATTTTCTATGGGATTAATAAAAAAATCATATGATAATATTGATAATGCTTTTAGAAATTCACAAAGGAAATTACTAAAGGATCTGAATAGTTGAGTGAACTCTGCAGGGGGCATCCTTCTAGAATTGATGGACTTAGCTGTCCTGATTGACTATCTGAAGGTTATTTAATAAGAATTAGGTTAAAGAGGTTGGTTTGTTTTAAGGATTAATTTTATAGCTTTTGAAGTGCCATGTCCCATAGGTTGTGCAAGAGAACTACTGTCTCCTGCTTGCTCTTGGATTTCTTTTCCTAGGCTCTTTGCAGACCACCCTGCCCCCTTTGGTTGTATCTGCCATTAAATACCCTCATTTTCTAATTTCCTTGGTGTATTCAATCTTGGACTGCTAAACCAAAGACTTAAAAAAAATTCCCTTAATAATAAATAATACATAGTTTAAAATTAATGGCATTAGTGTTTTCAAGTTATTCCATATTGATTTATTTTTGTCATTAGCAGAGAGGTCGTAGAGCATCAGAGTTTTGAGTGGTCACTCTGAAGGCACACTGCCTAGGTTTGAATCTTGATTCTACCACTTGTTAGCTGTGTGACTTTGTGTAAACTATGTAATCTGTCTGTGCTCTAGTTTCTTCATATAAAAATGGAGGCTAGTACTTACCTCCTAAGGTTTTGTTTTGGTGTATGTGTGAGTGTGTATGTAAAATCAGTTAATATGTATCAAGCACTTAGAATGCTGTCTGGTGAGTACATTAGAGCTGCAGGAATGTGAGCTGTTCCTATTAATCCCTGATATTATCCAGAGCAGTATCTTCGTCTGGTTCTAGTGTGTTTCTTATTCCCCTTGGAGACCAGGTTGTTTTGGGGGGAGACTTCCTATGGATAGTAAATTTCCCCTGTAACATCTGGATCCTTTCCTAGCCTTACAGGTGGGGTCCTGAGGTCTCCTTCCAGTCCTTGCCTGTTTCACATTTTCTCTAATTTCTCAGGTCCATCATGAGAGCTATATATAAAGACCAGGGTCCAGATCCTTTGCCTAGTGCTTTCAGAGAACAGGAATAAAAGGACCACCTGAAATGCTCAATTATTTGAGCATTTTATAGGGGTCAATTGGTAGCAAAATGGTGTTATCTGTGGTTCCCTTCTAGGGTCCCAGGGTAATGTATTCAAATAAGCAGTGAAAAGTCAAAAGGCAAGCAATGGGCAGAGGCCAGAGGTGGGGGAGGGGAGCAGTCAAGGAGTCTGGATTAAGGGTCCTGGGATAATCAGAAGCTGCTTAGATGTAACAGTGGTATCGCTTTAGCTGAGAATTGAAAAGAAGGAGCCACATGCCCCAGTTGCTGGGTCTTACCTGTGGTCACTTTGAAAAAGCAGTTCTTACCAAACAAAGACGCTCAGGTGACCTGACAAAGAGCAGTGCAAGATAAAGAGCCACCTGTTCGATAAAGTGAAAATAGATTTTAAAAATGAAAAGCAGAAACAGGGATTTCAGAACCACTCAGCAACGGCTCTGATAATTCCAGACACAGCTGTAACGCTTGCTGGATGGAGGATGATATATTTTCGTCCACGTGGTAGCTGTATTTCAGGCTGATGTGGAATCTGTTGCCGTAACTGTCATGCAATCCATTAGGCCCCTGAGTGAGGGCAGCCATTAATCAGGCAGGAGATCAGCCCCACAGCCTCACGTGCTTGCAGCTCTGAGTGGCTCTGACCTGACATCGTTTAAGGCGATGCTTGTGGAGGCCATAAACATGATTCGATTCCCATTATCTTCGTGTTGCATGTTTGTTACCGTTATTCTTTGAAGACTCCAAATTGGATATTAAAAATTTATGATATATATAAAGGTTTGTATGGAGTGAAAAAATAGCTGCAGCAAATAAGTCCATCTCATTCATCAGAGATGTGTGAGCTGTCAAAGGAGCCTAAAGAGGGGTGGAGAGGAGCCCCCAGTTTGCCAGCTGAGGAGGATGGAGACTTAGGAGGAACTTTGCTGCGGAAAACAACTTCTCCCTTGGCCCACATGCTAAGTGGGAATTTAAATACATTTTGTTAAAAGAACAAAGTAAAACGGGCATCACTGCAGGATCCCATAATCAGCCTTCAGTGACAAGCTAATGAAAGGGAAGGCAAGGGATACAGATGCGAAGATTAGGAGCAGTGTTGAATTGAGTGAGTGCCTGGCTCCACACACCCATGTTTCTGGGTGCCCGGGATATTGTGGAGCAGGGAGCCTGAGGCCAGGTAGGAGTCCCCTCTAGGAGAAAGCTCTCTGCCCAGGCTGCATGCATACACAATCCTGTCCACGACCCATCTGCCATCTGATATTCAGTGACTTGACTATGTACTTATGTAGATGTAGGCAGTTCAGAGTGGAGAAGAAAGCGCACTTCCGGGCCTTACCTTAAGGAAGGGCAAGGATTAATGAATCCATTCAACATATATGTAGAGAAGGAAATGGCAACCCACTCCAGTATTCTTGCCTGGAGAATCCCACGAACAGAAGAGCCTAGCAGGCTACAGTCCATGGGGTCACAAACAGTCGGACACGATTGAGCGACTATCACTCACTCACTCAACATATACGTATAGGGTTGTTCTACAAGGTACTCGCTGAGCACGGGGCCTTCGTACATAATGCACAGCCTCTGCCCTCAGGCAGTTTCCATTTTGGTCGGGAAGATAAGACAGAGTCCTGACCAGGGTGAGTTACACCAAGGTGTCCCAGATGGACTTGGGACACTATAACTAAGTGAGATAAAAAAACAGAGCAAGGCACCAGGTTGGTTAATCTAGGAACAGAATTTTGGGGAGGAGAGTTTTGTAGGCAAAGACCAAACGCTAGGCTGACTTTTCTTAGGCAAAAGGCCATCTGGGTGAGAGGTAGAGGAAAGAAACATGTGGGAAAAAGGGATCATTGGCTAAAGTCCAAATTGAGTACTGGATCTGCAAGCTAAGACCCTGATGTCTAACCACATGGGAGGGATGTGTGTTGGGCAGAAGTACATGGGATAGTGAGGGGTCAAAGTGTGAGACAGATGTGATCAAAGAGCTCCAGCAGAGGCTGAGACTCAACATGGTGAGTACTTCTGGGTTCGGGGGCAGAACACTCACCTCTGGGGACTGGAGTGCAAGACAGAATGTCCAGTTGTTAGGGTTAAAGGATAGGAATTCCTTCATTCATTCTCCATTTATGTGGCCTTTATAATACGACAGAAACTAGATGAGGCTCTTGCAGCTTGCAGCTGAATAGACCACAGTTTCTGCACTCAAGGACCACGCAGATTCATGGGGAAGGCAAACACATAGATGGTCATAGTACAGTGCAGTGGATGGAGTGGCTATAGAGAGGACAGAGAGGTTAGACCAGGAGGAAGAGGTCTCAAATCGGTTCCTAAAGGAGCTGCAATCTGAATGAAGCCTTACAAGATGCCTGCAAATTTTCCAGGAGAAGTGGGGAGGAGAGATGGAGTTTGGTTTTACCCTGGGAAAATGAGGTAAGGGGCAGGAATCTAGCTGAAGGGAATGGGACTTTCAGTCATGAGGAACTGGGCCACTGAGATGAGAATAACTGGGCGGTAACTCCAGAGGCCTCCCTGTGCTGTGCCAGCCCAGGGCCAGCACTGGCTGCACTTCACTGAGAGGTGAAGGCACTGGGCTGATGCTTCCATCAAGTTCACAAAGATGTTCACCGCACACTGAAAGGCCATGTGGCAGCTGCCATCCATTCCTTGCTGAGCTTCCTCAAGACAGCGTGTGTAGACATTTAACAAAGGAAGGACAGACCAGAAATGATACACCAGAAAATGAAATACCAAGGGTTTTTGGAAGTTGTCTCCCCATGATAAATTCCATTTCTCTTGATAAACTGATAGAGTTAACTTACCTTGAATTTTAAAAAGATATTCTATGGCTTCTGGTTCCAAAAATTAGTTATAAAATATATATGTGTGTATATATATATATATATATATATTTTTTTTTTTTGCTCTACAACTCTTCATCTCTAAGCTTATTCCCACAACTCTGAGATGCACTAGTTTTTGATGTTCCCAAGTCACCACACCACATGTGTGAGCTGACATGTGCTACATCTGCTGAAGAGTTGCAAAGCAAGGTCTGGAAGCTCTGCAGCACTCTCCCAAGCTCTGATTCTAGGCAGAACCTTTCCTTGTTTTCGAAAGATATTCTGAAATCACAATGACACAAAAGTGTAAAACCCCTTCCATCACAGGGAGGTATTAACTCTGAAGCCTAGTGCTCTTTCCACATAAATGCTTTTCATTGAGTCAGAGACATCTCACTTTTCTGGGTAGGTAGTGGAGTTGTTTTTAGAATGTTCCACGTTTTCTAAAAGAGTCCTCCACAGGAGAAAAAATGCTAACCTTGCTTGGATCTGCACATGACACCAAGGCTCTAGCCCAAAGGAAGAAGTAGATTCTTTGAAAGAGAACTAAAGTTTGCTATATGTAAGAATCAATATTTAAAAAGTAAATTAGTGATGATTCACAGGGAGAGAGAGGTGACTAAAAAGTTGTTTAAGCCAGAGGTGTTTGAGGTAGAGAGGCAATTAGTCTAAGTTTCTCACATCCGTGCATGCTAAGTTGCTTCAGTTAAGTCCCGACTTTTTGCAACCCTGTGGACCATAGCCTACCAACTCTTCTGTCCATGGACTTCTCTAGACAAGAATACTTGAGTGGGTTGCCATTTCCTTCTCCAGGGGATCTTCCCAACCCAGGGATCAAAACCATGTCTCTTATGTCTCCTGTATCTGCAGGCGGGTTCTTTACCACTAGCACCACCTGGGAAACCCTTCTCACATAATCTATTATTTATTCAAATATTAGGCATGGCATGAAAATAGATGCATGACTGGCAGCAAGATGGGGAAATCCCTTTGCAGTTTAGTTGAAGGACTTCTTCATTTCTATTTAATGGCAAGAAGTGAAGGTTACTTAGAGTAATAGATCAAAAATGTACCTTTGGTCTTACAATCACATTTGTAGTAAAATGTGAAAAACAGCTTCCCATTTGCTTTTCCCCATAGTTGGCATAAATATCTAGCATATTAGTCAGAATAAAGCTGTTGAGAATGAGACACATGGAGAGACTTAGTTCATCATGATGTGTCTTGACGTTGCTTCTGTCCAAACTGGTCACTTTAAAATGAACTCAGACACCAACATGGTCTTGTGGCTCCAGTAGTTACTAAGAGCCCATGGCAGTGGTCTGCTGCGAGATGGACAATTAGAGGGGGCACTGTCTGTAGAGAATTCAAGAACAGTAATAAACCAGCTAAAAGTTGATCTGCTTTGTGTTATTACCATGAGCAGTGATTTCGCGAAACTCCAGGGTTTGCACACCCTCCCTACAGGGGGTCAGGGGCTCCCTCTGTCCACCTTGGTATGCCATTGTCTGCCACCCAAAATGAGGCTGATGCAGAAGGCGGCACTGGCTTCGATATATAGGAGGTTATAAAACACACTGAAGTGAATCTGCATGTAGGATAAGGAAGTTCTAGTGGGTTTTATCTAACGTTGCCACAGTTGATATGGAATGATAATGAAGCTCGTTCCTACAGAGCACTTACCAGGCTCCAGTCAGTGACTGGTGCCAAAGATCCAGTGGTGAGAAGCCCTTAGGAAACTCGCAGTCTAGTGGGGAAGACAGAAGTCATAGCAGCCAGTGTAAGGGTGCGTCCGTGTCAGGCCTAAGAGAGGCAGATGGGAGCTATTTGATTTGGTTAGTGAGGTTCAGGAAGGTCTTTTTGAGGATGAGATATAGTAGGTCTTCCAAGATTGTCACACTAGAAACTAAAAATAAATAGATTTTTATTTTTGCTTACAAACAACTAGCCATGTGGGGCTTCCCTGGTAGCTCAGTTGGTAAAGAATCTGCCTGCAGTGCAGGAGACCCAGGTTCTCCCAGGTAGAGACGATCCCCTGAAGAAGGAAATGACTCCAGTATTCTTGCCTGGAACATCCCCATGGACAGAGGAGCCTGGCAGGCTAAATCCATGAAGTAGCATAGAGTCGGACACAATTTAGTGACGAAACCACAACTAGCCATGTAATCTCTTAAATCTTCAGAGTAAGCCCCACTGTTGGGTCCACATCCTGGATCTTCCTAGTGTTGCATAGCTGTTCACTCCAGAGGGCCTGGGGCCTGGCTGTAGACCATCCAGGTTCACTCAGGGTCTCCTCTCAATTCTCCCCTCCAGGCAAACTTCTTATATCAGTGCTTCTTGGGCTGCCTATGCATTACTGTTACCTGAGAGCTTAAAACAAAAACAAAACCCACCCATGTCAAGGCCCAGTTAAATCAGAATCTTGGAAACCCGGCGGGGTTGGGGGGGTCAGGCACCAATATGTTAAAAACCACTGCAGATGATTCTACTGTGTAGCCAGAGCAGAGAACTGCTGCCTTAGATGGATTCACTTAATTTCACTTAGGCTGGTAAAAATAATTTAAACTTTTACATTAAAAACAACTTGAGAATGCAAAGGAGATTACTTCCGTGAGAGGTGTGTGAGTGCTTGTGTGCGCACACACACATGAGGGTGATGGTGCTGGGTCTCCCTGCATGTCGTGTGCTTTCCATCTCTGGTGTGTGGTGGAAACACACTGAATGGCTGGGGGATGGAATTTCTTAGACTCAAGAATCAGGTTGATTGTCAGAGGCAGACAAGCTCCATGGAGTGTGATGCAGAGGCAAATACATGGCTTAATAAAGAAGCAAATTTCTGCCTTTCTCTCTCCACTCCTAATCATTCCAACCCTCCTTCTCCTTTGTTTTCCCCTGCTGTTTTATTTAACCTCATAATTTATGAGGCTTTATATAAAATCTATGGCCCCTTTGACGAAGCACATTAAAATCTTAATGGGTTTTTTTGGTCCTTTAAAAACAGAAAAAGCATTGTGAGCACCTTACATGTAAGTGGAACGAATGTATTTTTGCCACTA
This sequence comes from Okapia johnstoni, assembly GCA_024291935.2. NCBI lineage: Eukaryota > Metazoa > Chordata > Mammalia > Artiodactyla > Giraffidae > Okapia > Okapia johnstoni. Next base: position 55,517,484 of record CM044317.1, read on the forward strand.
ATGTTGAAAATATCCCCAGGCATCTGGTGTGTATGAATGTGTATACATAGTACATGCATAATAAACATATTCCACCTTATGAATATTTATACACAAAATACATATATATTGAATATAGACATATATATGTAAATAGTAGCCCTTGCAAACTATATGCAATGTATGTTTCCAAGCATTTGCATCATGGTGCATCAGGACTATAATAAACCTATCACCAAGTTTAGCATATTTTGAGGTGGCATTTTTCTACAGACTTGTGCTTAGGTCTAGTTACTATCCATGTATGGGGTTTTTTCCATCACTGAAATGTTTAAGCACTAACTGAAAGTAAGGTGCTGGGCGTAGCAGAGTAAGAAAGGTGAAATAGATGTGGTCTCTGCCTTCAAGAGACCTGTACCTCTACAGAGTGCCTTAAAATTCACTTAAGAATCTGACTTGTTTGCTACTCATTGGCATCTTATTGCTTTTTATACTGCTGCCTTTTATGTATACACTGTGCTTAAATGGGCTCCATTTAAGGCTCTATTGGCTTACTCTCTGATGTAGCTGCAAAGCAGGACTGATGCTGGGAGAAGAAATATCACTGGTTCCAGTGCCTTGATAGCCATTGAAAATGAGCATGCTTACACTTTTTTCTTTGTCACACATAGTCCAATCCTGCAACTACGTTTTCATTTTACTCTGATTTGGTGGTGGGTTGGGGGGGAAGGTACAATTAAAAGGCACAAAATCCCAGAGATGTTTGTAAATCTCAAAAATACTTCTTGTAATCCCAGTATTCCTACCATGACAGTCCACTTGCAAATTCCATCAGTTCCCTCCCCGCAATAAATAGCAGAAGCCTTTATTAAAGACAAGCTTCCCCTTCTAAAATGTACAGAATAGGGATCCCTTTCTAAAATGACAATCCCTAGTCTAGCCGAGAGCTCTGAGTGGTACTTTCAGGGGCAGCTTTCACGCCATTAAAAGAGAAACAATACTCGGCGCTGTCACCGCTCTGTGCCGACGTATGCTCATTGTTTTCTCCCCCTCAATCCATACATCACAACAGGTAGTTCTCAGCTGTTCCCCTGGTGCCAGACATACATTTTATCTAAAGAGACAGCAGACAGAACTACCTGCTGCTTCCTGTGCGGCTCTCCCTGTGTTTCTCTCCTTTTTCCTACTTCACTTGGGCTTTTTAAAATCAGCTGGCAGGGAGCCAGCAGCTCATCATTTTAATGCAGTGCAAAATGGAATATGCATAATTATATGCAAGCCATATGTGAGGGAGACAGCTCAGCTGTGAATTTCAGAAGGGCCAGGAAAGAGAGAGCAGTTAGGACTGAGATAAGAGGAGAGCAGAGCGGAGGGCGAGTGTCACCCAAATGGATGGTTTAATGAGTGCGCTGCGGACACGCCTCCTTTCACCTACGGTTCTCTTCTCTCCAACTCCAAACCAGAAACTGATGGAGATTAGAAAGGGAAGACTGTATGCAAGGGGTATTGCTAATGGGTTCTGTTAATGTCTCCATTTAAACTTCAGCTTTTTTAATTAACAGTGTAGATGAAAATAACCAGTAACTTTTAATGCAGCTTCTTAATTAAATCTTTTTTATTTTTACTGCATTTGATTTAAGAATCATTGTTCTTACTAGATCATTGCTCCTTTCAGATCTTTATTTAAAAATTGAGGGGAATCAGTTTATCTCTAATAGTATGACAATGCAAAATATAACTATGCAAATTGCTTTTCTTATGGCCTTGCTATTAGAATTTTTTAAAAGTGCATTATCTACAGATTGCTTAAGCATGCCAAAAAGTTTAAACACGTATGTATGTCATATAATCCTAAATGTACAAAAAAAAAATCACTGAAAGTCTGAAGTGGTGGTAATTTTCAGCAAAATTATTTGATTTTGTTTTGTTTCGTATCATTTAAAGTATTACACCACAATGAATTTGCATGTTCAAACTGAACTGTGTAAAGAAAAATAAATCCCAAATTTTGATATCTAAAAGGCGTACTGCGTATTTAAACAAATTTCTTAATGATGTTGTGATTTCTGGATTCCCGTTTGTTTAATGATCTGAGCTGTTATGCTTTTAGCTTTTTTTTCTTCCATTATTTGTAAGTCCCTAAATAGGCCATTATATTTCCCTTCAGGCTAGAGATGAAGATGGACATGCTGAAAATTTTCCCCAGCAGCACTATGCTAAGGAAACTCCAAGGCTTGCCTTCAAGAATAACTGCGAACTACTTGTAAGAATAACATACTTACAACAAGTCTAGAATGTTACTTTAGCACAGTGAAAACAGTTTTTGAAAGGGTTTGTTCATTATTACATAATTTTTGAAGTATTGTAGTTTTTCTGTATAGAGTTCTTAATGCTAATTCTGATATCACTGAATATGAAGTATAAGATCTCAAATTGTTTGCACATCTTTTATATCTGATTATAGAGCTTGGATGGCCCTGTCTTTATTAGTTTGTTCTGTATAGTAGTTGATTAGCAGCCATTTGAAGAATGGCTAGTAAAGTTAAAAATATAGAGAAAGACAGTTGATATATGTAAGCTTGGAGAGAAAAAAAAAAACACAACAATTCCACCCCCTTCCCTCCTCCTACTTCCTAATTGTACACTATTTTAGGCGACAACATGGTAATATTTTGTTCTGTTAGGAAAGATAGCAGAGTTGACACGCAGTACTCCCTTTAGAATTCAAGTATTCCTGCACTCTCTTGCCAAACTCAATCAGGCGCTTTCGTCTCCTATGTAGAAGTCAAAGCAGTGACAGGATGCGAGGATGTTTCCAAGTCGTGAGAGAGAGGATCTCAGCTGTGACAGGGACTCTGTTCCAACGCAGGGTTAATTTGCTGTTCATTTTAGCATTTACAGCGAGACAAGATGAAAAGAGAGCAGGAATGCCTATTATATTTCTATTAAATGAATCTGTTGGGACCTAATGTTCTTGATTAGCTTTTGAAAATGAGTGCTCCGCAATGCATTTTCTGTTTACCTAAAGTAAACAGAGAATGAATTGTCATTTATTTAGAGATTCAAACACTGCTTTTGAAAATGAAGCTTTATGAGGGATCTAGCTATGTTGTCCCTAAATGTTCTTTTCTTTTCAATTGCATTAAAGCAAAACATTTGCTCTAACTAAATGAAAACACTGAAAGAGAATGAAGATGCTCACTTGTGACATTCTGAGGTAGTCTCATTTCTGTTTAGTTTTTGGCGGAACACATTAGGAAATCGCACATGTAATAGTCTTTGGACTTAGCTCTGATACCAACTATTCATTAAAAATAAAATGTCCAAAGAGCAGGAAAAGAGAGAAAAATAGAGTTCTTACTCCTTCTAGCCATAGTAGCTAGATGTTGACAGTAAGAAACTCCTTCCCCCTCCACAGTCTGCATGGTTATGATAGCATCACTTATTCTGTGTCGTCCCTTGACCAATCAATCCACAGGCAAATTTACTGCTTATAAATGTAGTTTTTTTCCTGAAATTTTAACTCCCCTCGTATTTTATCCTAGGGCTCTTAAATTTCCAGGGTTGCTAGTGTTACCTATTTGGGGGAAACCCTTTTCATTTATTTCCATTTTAATGTTTCACTCTGTAACTCTGGTTTTCTAGCAGAAGACCATAGGGGCCATTTATACTATGTTTTGGTATTAAAATGCTTTGGGGGATAGCTTACTTCTTTTTAGAGATATGTCTACAGTAATATGCCATATTTTGCTTTTTTCATATTTACTGGAGAAACGAATGTGCTTGAGTCCGGGTTGTGGTCAGTTTATCCTGGAGAAAGTAAAACATACATGTGAACATCTTTTCCAGCTATCTTTAGAGAAAATATATGTTTAGTCATTGATGTGCTTAAACACAGTATTGTGTTGGCGGTGGTTTCAAGAAATCAGTGCAATCTTTGTCCTTCTAGTAGCTATTAGAAATACTTTATTTTGGTCAGCATAATTTCTTGTGATAAAAGAAAAAAATTAATATATTGAGTGAAAAAACAAGTGAGCTTATTTCTCCAAGGAGAAATGTAATTTTTTTCAGCTGCAAGAGAAGCAATGGTGTTTGGCTGGTTATGAATCTCTGAGAAGTTATGCTTCTCTGTGAAAGAGATTTTGTTCTTTCATAAGAGAGGAAGTCCTTGGAGTTTTCTTAGTGCAGCTTTGGGCAAATTTAAAAGACTGTGAAAGAAGATTGCAAGCCCTGCTCCAGAGGGCTTTTCTTAGCTTGAGGGTGAGTCTGCCCTCCTGTGCAGTTCACTATAACAGGCGTGGGTTTAGAAAGTGGGGAAGCTCTTTGAGGGATGGTGATGTCTCTTGGGAGAAAGCTTTGAGGGAACAGATTATTCTGGGTTCCCAGGTGATCAGGGACACATGGCTGGAAGATTAACCCTCTGGGCCACAGCTGCTGACAGAAAGTGCCCTGGCCAGGTAGACAGGACATAGCCTCTGACTCTGTTACTTACCTCTTCTTGGAAGAGGAGGAATATTAAGTAACCTAAAGAAAAGCAAAGTTGAAGCAATGCCTAGAATGCAAGTATTGTGTATGACTTGGCTGAAAGAAAAATTTGCCATGCAGATTTGCCCACTTAAACCTCAAACGATGATATGTGCCTTCACACTTAATGTACAACAGAAATGACTAGATATTTAGCTTTGAAAATGCAAGGCTGTCAAGATGAGTGACATAAGATAAAACTTGCATATTATTTGATACATCACAGTTCACTGTGGCCCCATCTACCATTTCATAAATAGATGTGTACACACACACACACACACACACACACACACACACACACACACACACACACTCCTCAGGGTATTTTGCTGGTCTGTCTAAGCTTATGACCAAAGCAAATAACTCACAGTAAAAGACAATGTAGGGAATTCATATCCCTGAACAATACAAAAACATGGAGGACTTCCCTTGTGGTCCAGTGGTTAAGACTTTGCCTTCCAAAGCAGGTTCGATCCCTGGTCAGGGAGCTAAGATCCCTTGTGGCAGAAAAACTGAAACATAAAACAGAAGCAGTATTGTAACAAATTCAATAAAGACTTTAAAAATGGTCTATATAAAAAGAAATCTTTAAAAATCAAAAACAATACAGCCACATAGCTTATGGGAGCCCAGAGGAGGCAGTATTTAGAGCCAGCTTTGGTGAGCAGCACTTGTCCCAAATTACAACTCTGTTGCTGATCCCTTTACCATTATTGCCTCATTCTTTCGGGACTAGAAGTCCTTCTTATTTCCCCTATTAAAATGCTCATATTGATGGCGGGAGTTGGATTAAGAGCCAGAATGGGAGGAGGACCTCGATCATACCAGGAGCTCACACCTTCTTGTTAGTCAGTACTTGCTCAGTTCTTGAAAGCCACCTTGGGTAAGCCCTAGCAGCGCGTTAGGTAAGAACTGAGCCCCAAGTGTTCTTCGGAGCAGTCCAGAGAATACAGAGAGCGTCAGTGTATTTAGCTGCTGCTGCTGCTAAGTCGCTTCAGTCGTGTCCGACTCTGTGCGACCCCATAGACAGCAGCCCACCAGGCTCCGCCGTCCCTGGGATTCTCCAGACAAGAACACTGGAGTGGGTTGCCATTTCCTTCTCCTGTGCATGAAAGGGAAAAGTGAAAGTGAAGTCGCTCAGTTGTGTCCGATTCTTAGCGACCCCGTGGACTGTAGCCCACCAGGCTCCTCTGTCCACGGGATTTTCCAGGCAAGAGTACTGGAGTGGGGTGCCATTGCCTTCTCCGAGTGTATTTAGGGATAAGGTCAAAATATAGTCAAAGATGTGCAGAAACCAGTGTGGTGTAATTTGGTTGGAAAGAAACTAGGTTTAGGAAGTCTGAAAAGGGAAGGGGAAAGCAGCCTATCTTCTTTAGTTCCAGATCACAGATCATTACCTAGACAGTCTGATTCCTTTTGTCTTTTCCTTAGGCTGTTGAGGGTGGCAGTTTTGCAGAGGAAGGGGGAGATGCCCTTAGTTGGAAGTGCATACGTGTGTGCACCAGTGTGTGCTCAGTCTCTAAGTCATGTCTGACTCTTTGAGACCCCATGGACTGTAACCCACCAGGCTCCTCTGTCCATGGGATTTTCCAGGCAAGAATACTGGAGGGGGTTGTCATTTCCTCCTCCAGGGGATCTTCCCAACCCAGGAATCAAACCTGCATCTGTTGCATCTCCTGCATTGGCAGGCAGATTGTTTACCACTGAGCCATGTGGGAAGCCTCCTTAGTTGGGAGGTTAAATAGAAATAGCATCAGAAAAGAATTCTTTCTGGTCACTTACAGTGCCAGTGTAGGGAGAAGGTGAAAACTATTTTCGTTTTGTGGCCTTGTATATAGAGCTGATGGAGAGGAGAGATGCTGGGCAGTTCTATGGGCTGCTTTGTCCATCTGATTTCCTTGTGGAGGCAGAGAGGTGGATTATAAGAGTTGGATGTTGCCTCTAGGCAGAACTTCTCTGTGTTAATTCAGTGTTCAGTTAATAAGACATTACTGAGCATCTTCTATGTATAAGGCATTATGCTAGACAGTGTTTGTAGGGGACAGAAATAGAGAAAGACAGTCCCTTCCCTGAAGGAGCTTAAATTCAGTAGGAAGAACAAGGATAGACAGTATTGTAGTCATCAGGAACATGGGCTCCCTGGTCTTCCTGGAAGTTAGAATTTTGTCTGATTTATACCACGTCGCTCTGGTGGTATAGCAAAGGATCATAGGCACAAAGGCTTAACATTTATGGTGACACATCTGACATCATATCATATTGAATCACCATTGCACCTCATGACCCTCTTTGCATTTCGGATCTTCATCTGTAAAATGTGATAATAAAAGGTAATAGCCTTGAAGGGTACTGTCAGGATTGAAAGTGATGACACATTTAAAGTGCCTGGTACATAGTAACTTTCAGTACATATTAGCTGCTGTGGTCATGCTCCTTCTTTATTTCATGATTATTATTGTTACACAATGAGCTGTGGCCCAAGAGGGCACCAACAAAGTTCTGGAGTCCAAAGGAGGAAGAGATTATTTCCACATGTTGTAATTAGAGACTTAACCAAGGATACTTTTGATATAGGCCTTCCAGGGTTGGATTTTTTTGTAGTTGGAGCTGGGGTATAAGGCTCATTCCCAGCAGAGGGAAATAACATGCGCAAAGGCAAGGAGGTGGGAAAGTTCAGATCAGGTAACTCACATCTCAGTTGGCAATTAAGTTGACTGAAGTGGAGGGACCTGAAGGATACAGAGTGAGCTGGCAGGCCAGTCCATTTTCAGAGGTCTAAATAACTGTCTTATATTTGGGTTAAAGACTCAGTGGGTAAAGAATCTGACTGCAATGCAGGAGACACAGGAGACAAGAGTTTGATCCCTGGGTCAGAATGATTCCCTGGAGAAGGAAATGACAACCCACTCCAGTATTCTTGCCTGGAGAATTCCATGGACAGAGGAGCCTGGCAAGCTACAGTCCATAGGGTTACAAAGAGTTGGACATGACTGACTGAATAAGCACACACAAATAACTGACACCATCCTATCAAGTCTAGACTTTAGTAGTTTTACTTTTAGAAATCCCTAGTACTTCTGTGGATTAAAAAATTATGGAAAATTCCTAACATACAAAAGTAGAGAGTCATCAAATGAATGTCCATGTGCTAACAGTTATCAACTATTAATCTTGCTTCATCTACCCCTTTACCCTCTACCCATTCCACCCTTTTATTCTGCTGAAGTACTGTGAAACATATGCTTTGTTGTTTGGTTTAACATTTTTTTTTTTTTTTGGGTAAAGATTAGCGTACCACTTATCTGGCTAGAAAGAATCCATTGAGACTGATTAAATTGGGAATTGGAGCTTTGGGATTAGGAATACATAAAACAAATGACTCTTGGTTATGCAGTGAGCTCTTCCCTCCCTGCTCAGCACAACTCTGTGAGGCTTGGATGGTCAGATGGCGTTTTAAAAACCATTAAGGTGAAAGACATGCCACAATGCTAGTGATGACTTTATTTTCTTTACTGTTGGACCCCTGGTTTTATTGTTTTATTTATCTTTCTTTTTAAAAATTGATGTATAGTTAATTTACAATATTGTATTAGTTTCTGCTGTACACCAAAGTGATTCAGTTATGTATATATACATTCTTTTTTATATTATTTTCCATTATGGTTTATCATAGGATATTGAATGTAATTCCCTTTACTACACAGTAGGACCTTGTTGTTTATCCATTCAATATGGAATAGTTTGCACACACCCCTGGTTTTAAATGTATTTATTTAAAAATAAGATCTCTTTAAGCTTAGATGGACAAGAAAATATGACAAAATTTATGATCAAGATTTAAAATTAAATGTAAGAAATACATTTCTACAAGCAAAAAACTTAAGATCTCTTTGCAACCCAGACCATCTCACCAGTACATGTTGACTTAATCAAAGCAGTGAGGGGGAATTCTGGATTGCTGTCAGATATTAGCTATTGCTAGGACTTTCTAGCTAGATCATGGAATCTCAATGAGAACCCCCAAAAGAATGATAAAAATAGCCACATTTCACTTGAAATTTGATAGGCTTTTCAAAATAGGTATAATTGGCCAAAGACCTCCCTTAATGCTGCTAGTCTAGCAGAAAGCCAGATACATGCCCTGGCTCAACTTGAATTGACACAGTTTCTTTGATGTTACAGCTGAGCAGCCCAGGCATTGAGAATTAAAATTCGTGGTGACACACTTGGACTCTCATTACATCAAATAAAATATCATATGACGTGTGTGTATGTAGTATGCTGTGTACCAGTTTCCTGAAATAGTCATTGTAAAAACCCCAAAGGTGTAAAATGACCCAGAAATCCCCAGGGATTGGTCGCTGTCTAGAGAGAGTTGGCCTATCCAACCACTGTTTTTTTTTTTTTTTTTCCTTCCCTCACCACCCCTGCTCCTGACCCCTGTAGTCTAGAGCTGTCTGGTGTTCTCCAAAGGGTTCTCTGAACTAATGTTTTTAGAAAAATAAATCTTTTTAGAGAGGAGAGGACCAATCTTAGACTAAGCAAGGAGCAGTTCTGCTATAGGTGGCCCCAATACACTCTCCATCTAGACCATCCAGACTTTAACACAGGCAGAAGAGTGGATTCTGCCTGAGCTGTCCTATTTCCCCTCACATTCCTGTTTCCATCTGTGCTGTTGTTTCACCCTTTTTCCAGCTGGCTCTGCTGCTTCTCTCTTTCTCTTTTTAGCCCTTTGGCTCCCATGACTGCCATGGTCTTGTGATTCAGAGCCTTTTCTTCTCCTGTACAAAGACCCTCTCCCACAAAGACTGTCTCCCTCACTTACCACCCATGCAAATCCTACTTTAACTGTCTCTTTTTAGTTTCTTTTTTTGGGAGAGAAGCTGCAGGAAGGCTGGAGTTCCCCTGCTTCTGCTCTGGCATAGGCACTTTTCTTGGAATGAGATTCAGCTCCCTTTTCCAAGGCATGGAGATCTTTGCCTTTACCGGTCTGGGGCCATTGCACAAAAAAGATCAGAGGCATATGGTTTGGTGTTCATGTTGACTTACATGAACAGTACATCGTGGTGGTTCTTGAGAGAGACATGGAGTACCATGTGTTTTCCAGGTAAGAGTGGGTGTCCCAGCCCTGCTCTGCAGACATACCAGCTGTGCAAGCTGGTCAAGTTTCCCTGAGCCTCAGTGCTTTTATCAGTACAATGAAGATAAATACAGTACCTGCCTCATAGGGTTGTTTTCAGGAATAAGTGAGATCATGTATATGAAGCACTTACTATGCACGACATATACTGAGTAAAAGTTCAATAAGCCTTAGTCTTATTATTAACAGAAAGGACCTAGAAAGTAGCATTAATTTAAGCAAAATCTTAAGGCAGATGCTGGAAGCACCTGCTTTTCTTCTCTACTAGAGTCTCTTCCCAGTTGGGTTGGTAGAAGCCCATAAAATATTTAAAATTAAATATTTTAATTTAAGACAAAACTTCAGAGAAACCCTTGAACATCCACTCACTTGCCTATTTATGCCAAGAACACTACAGATCCCTTTTGGCTGCATAGCAAATGTTGCTGATTGTGAGGTACTGTAACGTTAGGGTAATTTTTCAAAGAAGGATTTAAAACCTCCCCAAAATAGTATGGTGTTAGGTTGAAGACCTTGGACTCTTGAACTGGACTATTTAGTTCAAATTCAAGAAGCTCCTTCACTCCCCCCACTGGCTATGTGACCTTGGGCAAGTCACTGAACATATCTCTCTGTCCATGTCCTTGTCTGTGAAATAAGGAGAACAATCATATCTGTCTGGTAGGGTTGGTGTGAGGTCTGAATGAATGAATACCCCTAAGATGCTTAGAACAGTATTTGGCAAACACTTGGCATTCCTTTGAGGTTGTTGTAACTAAGATTATTTCTTTCAAGGTTGTCTACTTACTAGCACATCACAGAATACCACTGGTTGAATTTTCTAGCAATTGATTATCTGAAAGTCTCGCGTGTGAATATTTGCAAGCAGAAGCCATGAAATTTCCTTGTGAACAATGAAAGGAACAAGGTATATCATGCAGATAATTCTTAGAGCTAAGCTTTAAAAAAACTATCAAAGAAGATTCTATGGGATCTAAGATCCCTTCATCTTGCCCTTCCATTTAATAGTACAATTGTTAATCTTAGAACTAGGTAACGATTAAGAAAATTAATGCAAAGGAAAGGAAGATAAAATTTACACATGGAAGTATCTGCAATAGCAAATGAATGTGCCTCTGATAAGCTTGTTAAGGGAAGGAGACAAGAAACCATCCTTTGTGGGGTGCCTCCAGTGTGCCATTGTGTTTGGTCTTTACAGATCCTTTTTGAGACCCTGTATGCTCTATACCTTTGCTAGTAGATATTGTTATTATCAGGGCTTCCCAGATGGTACTAGTGGTAAATAACCCGCCTGCCAATCAATGCAGGAGATGTAAGAGAGACACAAGTTTGATCCCTGTGTCAGGAAGATCCCCTGGAGAAGGGCACAGCAACCTACTCCAGGATTCTTGACTGAAGAATCCCATGGACAGAGGATCCTGGAGGAATACAGTCCATAGGGTTTCAAAGAGTCGGACATGAATGAATCCACTTAGCACAGCATGGCACACACATTGTTATTATCATTTCACGGAGTGGGGAATTATGATTTGGAGATGTTACGTTCCTTGCTCTGGGAGATGGGAGGAGATGTAGTGAGAGATTGCAGAGCCTGATTTGATTCACATCTCTCTGACTTGTGCTCAGGCCAAAATACTGCCAACTTCTCAAGGTAGGGACCAGGTCTGATATACTCTTCCATCCCTGGGTGAGAGAAAGGGTCCAGGCTATGTTTGTGGGATGACAGAATTAAGCAGTCAATCCAGAATCACTCTTTCTGGCTTCTTTATGGTAACAATTCTTTGGTAGAATTCTGAAGCCAGAAGGAACATCTGTGGGAATGTTAGGAAGGGGAGTTTATTCAGAAAGGCATGTCAGTGTTTGAGAATTTCCAATGAATACTAAATTGTAGGGAAAGGAACCAAAGTATATATTTTTAAATTTGGTAGTCTATAGGAAATATAATTTTCAGTGTGTAATAAGCATTTGAGTGGGTTTGTAAAAAAATCTGACAGAAATAGATGGTATTTGATAAATGATAAATCTTCTTTTGAAGATTTTTATTCTTTTTATGATCAGTAAAGCCATTTCAAAAAAAATTGGCCTCTTTTGATTTGGTGGAGTTGTATTCTTTGGGAACCTGGTAAACTAGATTTAAACTGATCTATTGCCTTTAAGACCTCTGACCATCAAGTAGCATGCTGCTGCTGCTGCTGCTAAGTTGCTTCAGTCGTGTCCGACTCTGTGCAACCCCATAGACGGCAGCCCACCAGGCTCCGCCGTCCCTGGGATTCTCCGGGCAAGAATACCGGAGTGGGTTGCCATTTCCTTCTCCAGTGCATGAAAGGGAAAAGTGAAAGTGAAGTCACTCAGTCATGTCCGACGCTTAGCGACCCCATGGACTGTAGCCTACCAGGCTCCTCCGTCCATGGGATTTTCCAGGCAAGAGTACTGGAGTGGGGTGCCATTGCCTTCTCCGATCAAGTAGCATACTGGAGATAAATGTCAGTGACATTTTCCTTCATTGTTTTAATTGCTAGGACTGAACAATTACCTAAAGTACCAACGAGAATTCACCTCTGATGGCTTGATAAAGACTCTAGATCATATATCAAACAAAACCAGAAAACCAGACAGTATATCAATTATCGATATAAAGGTGCCCAAGAAACCAGCTGGAAATAATATTAATCATATTTAGTCATATGCTTGGTTTGTGGCTAGAATAAGATAATGAAAGTCTCTTGGGAGAAAAAGGAAAAGGAATAAAAAATATTTGGACTTGAGAAGAATGACATACATGAGTAATAAAGGAGGCAAAAAATTGGAGATGGGGATGTGGAGGTGACGGGGGACTGGTGAGAGGGAATTTTAAAAGAGAAGAAGAAAGAAAGAAGACCATGGTTAAGCTGCAAATAAGGTCTCTAATGTATTTTCCCACTGCATTTGGCTTGAAATGCGTTTTGTGACTGTGTTTTTTGCACACTTTCTGCTCTTCTGGTTTGAGGCATTGGACTTTCCTGGAGAGCTCGCTTCCTAGCTTCTCCTCCCTGGCCACATTCAACCAGATGTTGAGATGCCCTCTTTTAATTCCAGACAAGGCTCCCCTGGCTCAGAACTCTGTGAGGCAAGACCTTTGTCTTTACTCACTGTACCCTTGACAACCATGCTTGCCCACCCCATATTTTATGATGCACCCCTCCAACATGTGTACATCTCAGAAATGGGATTTCGTGTTATAATTGATGACCTGTCATTTTTAAAAAATTGGCAATGTCTTTCCCTGGAGGTATAAAAGATCTTAACAATCAGTGGTGATATAGATTCAATGAACTGTGGAAGTAAGTACTCAAAAATTATTTGTTGGATGAATACATAAAATAATATATCCTCCTGGTTCTAGTTCAGATAAAAACAAAATGCTTAAGGTTGGGTCTGGATTGTTCATGGGCCACGGACAAAGTGGAGTGGAGGGTGGGCCTGTGGTTGTCTTGGCTGAGAATTTGACTGCTGTATACTTGCCCTTCAGTGGAGCTGATAGATGGCTTTGTTCATAATTTCAAGTGAAATATTGAGCCAGTTTAGACATACTCTCAGTAAATCAGGTTTAAAATAATAAGCCTTAAATATCGAGAAAATTGCTTAATGTTCTATGTTGGACTGTATATCCATCAGTATTTCTCTTAAATATCTGTGAAAATACATTGGTGGAGAAGCAATGGTTTCTCTCTCTCACACACTTTCTCAATAGAACAAGCTGTAGATTTCATTAGGATAAAGTATGGGTTTTTTAAATAAATTGGGATTTTTTTTTTACCTATCCTCATCACCAACACCATCATCTCTTAGAGAGGTTCCCAATCTAGAGAAGAGACAAGTACACATCGATAGATACATTCCCTACACTTTGAATTCTGTAATCCACCTTCAGGATATCAACCAAGTTATACCCTAAATTTAACTGTGTGAAATACTCTGCTGTTTTACAGTGTTCAGATCTCAATATAGTTTAGTTTCCTTTGAATGGAAAATTTGAATCTGATTCTGATATTGCAGCAGAGTCTGTTATACTCTTCTTGGTGTGAACACGGAAGGGGAAAAAACCACATAAACATTTTTAAATGTCAGAGCCTGAGATAGGAAGGGAGGCAATATTTAAATATTGAGCATATGCTATGATAAGACCTTCACGTGGAGAGTATCCTGATTATTAACATATATGAAACACTTTGGGGTCTCCATTTTGTAGCCATTTCACACAGTGATGTTTTTAATTTTTAAATTGTCTGATAACTGTGTTAGGACAAAAATAGTATAAACACTAGTTTTGGCTTAGAGAAATATTTATATACTTGCCAGATAGCTTGAATTTTGACAATATGTGACATCATTGTGTATATACACATACAAAATACAATATATGGAGGCAAACATGTATCCCATGCAGAAATGTCGATACATACATAAAAGGAAATGAAAATAGACTGGAGCGTTACAGAAGTGCTTATGAGCCTATGGCATTTAACACATCTCGATCATTTATGCAGTATTTGATGTAAATATCGAAACATAATTTGATGTTTATATATGAACACATAAAAATAAGTAACATGGAAAAATAAAGTTGTACTGAAATTTTCATTTTTCCTTAGCACTTTTATTTTTAAACAATGTTCTGACTGTCATCAAATCATCCAAGTTAAAAATTGAGCGGCATCAGTGGAGACAGCTGGTCTTGATAATTCAGACCCCAAAGTCCTTTTCTCAAGGGATATATTCTCTGGTGTGTTTGGTCTGGATAGTTTCTTATATCTCTAATTTCTTCTCTATTGCTTCTTGCATGAAGCAATATATATATAATTCAATGCAGTATCTATAAATATTTAAAACCTTTTCTAAACACCTGAATATTTAGTGTCATAGACACATCTCAGAAAGTGGAATTAATATGAGTAAGTGGTTATGGGTGTGTATATGACCTAGATTTTGAAGATATTTGTCTTCCAATCAAGATGCATTTATTGAGTACCTACTCTCTCCTGATTGCTGTGCTTAAAAGATGGTATAAAATGTGGATCCTTCTCGTTAGGCGTTTATATGCAAACTGTGCTGGTGTGAACAGTGAACTTCCAGTGTAGATTAAAGTGCCAGATGGAGTTGTATGGTGATTACAGAATAGAAATACATATTAAAGTGTTATGTGTACAAAAAGGAAGTAAAAGTTCATTTAATGGGGAAGAGATGGTGAGCTAGAGTGATCAGGAATAGATCCTCAGGGGAGATGGGGTCTGGGCTGGTTCCTGTAGGGTAGATGGGGAAAGGAAGTGTATCACAGAGAAAGAGAAGGTTGTGTTGGTACAATGATGGGAGTGAGGTGAGCATGGAGTATAGGGGGCCCATTGAGACACTGCCTGGCATCATTGTGTGAGTGGTGAGAATAGTTAACGCGGTAGGTTATGGTCAGATAATAAAAACAGTGAGAGCAAGGCAGCTAATTTTACACTTGGTGTTTTAGGCTATGGGGATCTGTATTAGGAACCTGAGCAATGAAGCACAGTTATGAAAGCAGTGCTTTCACCCCTTGGAGAATGGGAGCGGTGTGGCTTGTAGAAGGCAGATAGAACAGTCTAGGTACACCGTGATGAGGACAAATGCTTCTCACAGCTGGAAAGGCAAGAAAGAGACTGCAGATGACTGTCCAGAAATATTGGTCATCAAGTTCTTATGACCATGTTAATATAAATAACTGGCAAAGATTTCATCTCCAGCCAATTTTCTTATAAATTTAGATTTTGGATAAGAGTCATAATTGAGTAAGTAGCTAGTTGTGTGCAATGGGAAAAAGTGAGAGCAAAGTAGAAGCAAGAAACTGAGCTGTGATCCAGAATGATTCAGGGATCAGCGTGATTTCACTGTAAAAACACAAACTGGGGGAAAAAGGCTCTTAAATTTGAATTAAAGAGGGATAGAGTCTCCCTTCACAAGAATGTTAAGAACCCCTTCTCTCAGAGAATCACACAGAGGCAGTGCAGATTATGTGCCCTGGAGTTACACCAACCTGGCTGGGTGGTGACCAGCTTTGTGGCCTTGGAAGGTCGGTTTCTGCAGCTGTAAAACAGAAATAATAGCTGTACACACCATTTAGAGTGGCTGTAATAGCTAAATGAAATAATACGTATAAAGTATTTGGTATATTATAAGCCTCAGTAAAAGGTTACTAGTAAAGGGAATAAGCCCCCCCCTTTTGTATTTAACTTTCAAGAGAGAGAAGGAAATGCCAATAAATAACACTCACAGGAATACTTAGATTCCTTGCTTTTTAAAAATAAAGAGAAAAATCTTATGACATATACTTTTTGGTTGTGTGAATTTAGCTTACTTTTTTTACACCTTGCACGTGTACAGGACTCTAGAGGGAGAATTGGTATTTTTCTAGTAATGACCCTAAAGATTTTCAAGATCTTCATACAGAAAAAACATCTTATTGAATTTACTGTCTTTATTAAGATAGAGTATTAGACTAATATTAAATGGTTTGGGGGTAAAAAAAAGTCTTACACCAAGAGGGTTTGCTAGTTAAACCCCCAAATCAAATTTCTTATAATCCCACATTCCCTGATTTTCCTAATTAACTGACTATTTAAATTCTACTTTTCTTTTGGATGTAAACACCATCACCCACTTCTTTGGCCATCTTCTTTGTTCATATGCTGATACATTTCAGGATATATCAGTTAGGCACTTACTTATTTGATCAATCAGTTTTTCTTTGGTCTGATTTAACAGTTTGGAATGCACTGGGGACTTGTTGCAGTTGTCAAAAAGAAAAGAAGAAAAAATCCAAAATAATGTGAGCAAAATGTCATTAAGAGAACATGGTAAAGCTGGAGAGCATCTCTCTTGGTTAGAATTCCTCTTTGAAATTGCTGGGCTGCCTCTACCCTACACAGATTATCAAGGTCATGTTCAAGATTAAAATGAACTGTGGGACAATAAATTGCCTGTTATAGCAGAAAAACATACAAACAGAAAATGAGACCTAGTATCTTTCCACATGCCCTGATTATTTTTTTCTTTCTGAGCCTAATACACCTATTTAGTCTAATTTAGCTTTAGCATTAGTTATGGTTTCTAAAATTACAATGTGTGTGAAGATTGGAATTTTTCTTCCAACAGGAATGAGAGTATATATAATATGCTTTCTCTCCTCCCTCAGGGAATGGTAGAATTCCATATCTCCCTACTCTCTGTGTCTGGTTAGTCTGCTGTGGGAATGCCTCTCACCACACCTACTATGGGAACCATACATCCCAGAACCAACAGCCCCATAGCCTTGCATCTAGACGGGCTCTTATGTCATCAGTGTATTAGCCCCAGCAAACAATGAATGTACAATATGTCTTTTTATATTGTGAAACTAACCGTATAAAGTTAATTTTAGATTTGGAAGTACAACTTTAAAATACGTGGTTGAATCTTTTGGTTTTTTTTTTTTTTAATGACTACAATACAAAGGTTTACATTTTAAGTTTTCTATTGCAAGAAAGGAATGACTAGACTGGTAAGGAGGCTGATGGTTAGAGCAAAAGACCTGGAAATAAACAAAGATTCTGGAGTCAGTTCTCCTTCACTCGCTGCTGTCATCGTCACCATCTCTTTGGCTTTTCCTGGCCATGCATTAACATCTCTTAACTGTTTCCATAAATTAAAGAACTTTATGCCAGTGCAACACACAGTCAAGCTTTCCTCAAAGCCCACGTCATCAATTTCTTCCATCATTTGGTCAGCACGATTCTGGGAGGATCCCCTGGAAAAGGAAATGGCCGCCCACTCCAGTATTCTTGCCTGGAGAATCCCATGGACAGAGGAGCCTCGTGGGCTACAGTCCATGGGGTCGCAAAGAATCGAACATGACTGAGCGACTAACGCAACACAGCACAACACACGTGATGTGCAGGGCCTAAGATCATCTTGGATGGGTGTGGAATGAGCTACATTTTCAAAGACTCCCCCATGGTTTTTTTATAAATTCGTTGTACACTTACTTTATAGTACAGATAGATGATAGATATAGACAAACGTAAGTATTTATAAAATCATCTTACTATAGGCTTTGAATAGGAGCTCAAGAAATACCGACTGTATGAATGAATGAACAAACCGTCCCCGTGTGGCTCCCTGTTGGCACTTTTCCACAGCCAGCTCAGACTGCAAGGTCTCTCCTGTGTCTAGGGAGTTGTCAGGAATGTCTGGAATGCCGCAGCCTTGGCTGAGTGGACCTCCTCTCTGATACATTTCTGAGTTGTCCAGTTTCTTGGGCAGAATGACTAATGGGAGAAGATGTAGGAGCCACCTTTGGGATCTGAGAACTCTCTGGGGCTCCCTCTCTAAACTATGGTATACCTCATCCTCCCCACCATCCCAATCGTTGTCCATGTGTGTTTCCCAAATAAGAGAACGGAGCCTGAAAAGAATTTTCTCCAAATTGCATTCAACGCCCCCATATTCATGTATATGTCTGAATTTAGCTACTAGATAAGGTATCAGATGTAGTTCTCAAGGCATTAGATTTAAAAATATGTAATTTTTCATTCTTTTTGAACTATTTAAACTGAGATTTTTAAATGAAAGAATTGCTTTGAAAACATGACGACCTTCCTAGGTCTAAGTGAGACACTAGCTCTAGCTTGTCTAGGATGATAAGCAAAGCAAGCTCCCGGAGACCCTCATAATCCTCCTTCCAGCTCCCTCTCTCTCTCAGGTGATGTTCATACAAAATGTCAGTGAGTCCAAGATGTAGTTTTTTTCTGGAACCCTCATTCTGCTCAATTGGCCCCACAGAATGATCATACTTCTTTTTGAAATAGAACTGTGCAAAGTCTTGAATTTTATTACAGAATTTAATACCAATAATTACTTAAAATTTAATGAATTTCACTACTGACTTAATTGCTTTTGAGTAGTTCCACTTAACTTATTAAAGAGAAGCAAGGACATGTTCATTTAATGAGCAGCAGAAGTCTTGGCCTCACATCTGCCTACATTCTCTTTTCAATTAATCAATTATAGTCTGATGGTGTGTAATTACACATTAAGAAAGTTATTGGATATCGCAGCATGTCTGTCCCTGGGGGCTCATGAATACACGAATATAACACACCTGTAATGACCTGCACTGAGTTCTGCAAATTACACTCATTTCTCTCCCTCTCTTCCTCTCTCTTCGCTAAATTAAGATGAGACCAATTACCATTAACTTTTTGAGTCACATCTAGTCAATGTGATATGGAGAAAGTGAAAAAGACTGAAAGGAAAGTAAAAATGGAGGGAAAAGACTTTATCTCTGAGTGTGAGTAATCTGCCTTTTGAAATGAAGCTTGCCAAGACCTGGTCCTGAGAGCCATCGCAGCGGTGGTTGGTGGTCGTCCGTCAGAACTGTGTCTACTGAATTGTACTAAATACTTGCAAAAATCAGGCCGACGTTATTTGAACTCAAATAGTGTCTTGCTTCCCAGCTTCCTTCAACCTCCTGATGAGAGAAATAGGAAAACCTTTTGAAATCACATTCAGGCAAATTTGCTTGGCTTGTTTCAAATCAAACCAAAGTCTGGAACTGATCCCCAGGCAGGAGCGCTAAGCCTCCGCATAGCAACTAAGCCATGTTAAAAAACAAAAGAAAAAAAGCAAAGAAAGAAAGAAAAAAGAACCCACTAAAAATGCAGCACAAACAAAGAGCAAATTTTACTACGTTCATGGCCTGAAGGCTCTGGTTATGTGAAGGGGTCTATTCCAGTATGTCCTTCTCGTTTATGCTAAATCAGTAAAACCCAACAAGAACCTCTTAATCCAAATTATATAGTCAGAGACATTCTAAATGCCTAAACCAACCAAGTGATTTTAAGCAAATGCCCTGTTAAAATAAGCTTTTGATGTCTGCACAACTCCGACTCAAGAAGCAATCTGTTGACATTTTCAGCAAATGCTATCTTCGTCTGAGACAGAGGCAACTGTGGCTTCTTCAGAGTATTTTTCAGAGTAAAGTGGTTCTTCTCTTTCCCTCTCTCCTCCTCCATTAAAACCCCTGCTTCTGTCATCCCCTCATTGAGGTACTGACATGGTCGATTCTGTTGTGATGAATGGCTGTCCATCAGGATAGTAAGAAGGATACATTGATCCTCAGCTAGCAGGTACTCATGCACATGCAAACGAATGTGGTGAGCCTCCTTGCTAGAGAAGGATTTGCTTTATTGATGTTTTTAACTCTGCAGCCAATTTGGGGCATTTTGTGTGCTGTTTCCCCTTACAGCCACTGGCCGTGCATGCCCCACCATCACTTGGGCAAAGCCTGCCTCTCAGTGCAACTCCTAGGGATGCCCAAGACCGCCACTGGCCCAGGACAGAGGATGTGTGTCAGTGGCAGAGGCACCCCGTGTACTTTCAGGGTGTGCCCTTTCCTGGCACTCCTGGCCTGTCGGGACAAATGTCTCTGCCGAAGGGGCCATCTTCCTGTGTGGGCTCCATTTGTGGCATCTCATGGGCCTCCATGGGGTTGAGTTGTAAATAGTGGCCACCACATAAAACATGCCATCTGTACCCCTGTGGGTAGTAAGATGGAACACAAAAAAAGATTTATTCCAGGAATATGAACTGATGTTTACAGACATGCCAGGACTGGCTTTGAAAACACAGTGGAAAACTGTCTCAAAAGCAGTTTAAGTACCATGTAATAGAAGCCTGAAAAAAGTGCTATAGGAGCATGAAGGAAGCCTCTATGCCCAGGCAGATGCGCCAAGCTGGTTTGTCCACACCAGTCCCCTCTCCCAGAGACAGGAGGTACCGTAAGGGAAGGCAGGGACAGGAGGCAGGGGTGCCTGTGGCTCTCATGCTTTGGGGGCCAAGAGTTCCCCCAAACCCCAATCCCTGTAATAATTCCATAAAGACTGAAAAGTAAGGAGATAAGTTTAGATTGAGCAAACTGGATTGCTAGGTTTGGATTGAGCAAATTGGATTGCCCTGAGAAATTTTCATTATTTGCTGGTCTGGGGTTCAGGGCTGTATTGGGGGGGCATCCTTTGTTGGTGGCATCATACCCATAGGCAGACACAGGAACCTTGGCTCTTGGGGTGACAACTGCACACCCCAGGATTTGCACAGCCTTCCCAATTTCACCTTTATCACCTGTTTTCATAAACCAGTGGTCCTCCTCAAATGAGTTCAGGTGCCCAGCATTTAGAAGTAACGTCACTCTTGGGAACACTATGAATTATTGGCCTATTTAATCCCCATTGTGTGAAGTAGGAGTAATTTTTGCCATCTGTAATCCACTTATGAGATAAAGTCACAAACAGTTCAACAAATACATTATTAAGCTAACTCAGCAGGACCGACAGTTTCCTGTTTCCCACTCATATTCCTTTGCTGCCTGCCCGTTGACTTTGTCATCTTTGAAAGTTTACTAGCAGACACAGAAGGCTCAGTCTGTGAGATAAGAAAATCCTTTTCTACTGAATCTGGGTAATTTCTATTCAAGCATGCTGTTGGTTACTGCCTTGTGAATTGATTTCCCTGCTCAGCCTGTTCTGGAGACCTGGCCGTTCCGTGTCTGAAGAGACTGGGGTCTCACCTGAAGGGAGTGGCGGCTCGTATTTCCCACATCTCTAGCCTATCCAGTTACCACCTTATTTCTCCTTCCCATCCCCTTCCCTTCAGAAACGGAGAAGAGTGAAGTCTGGGGACAGGCAGGCTCTTCTTGGCCCTCACCACGGTGTGGATGTCTGTGAGGGCGCCCCCTAGTGATATGCGGTATAATAACGCCCTCCAAGTTGGCCTCGAAGTCGGATCCTGCGTCTGGACCCAGGCCTGCAAATTGTGCCAGCACTTTAGGACCTGTGAGTTTGATATTTTAGGTTCTCTCAGCCCGACTGTGGTGTGTGCGTGTGTGTCCTCACGTGGGCGTGTATGTGCATGCAGTTTTTACGGAAGGTTTGAGTCAGCGAGGGCTTTTATATCACAGGAATATGAAAACCTTAAATATGACATTCCAGTTCATAAAAGTTTTCCAGCCACCTGCCCCCAGGAATTTCTCCCTGGCCACATTTCCCCCCAGGTTCCGGTCACCTGTCAGCCTGCTCAGAGTCACCTTCCCCTCCTCCCCTCTCTTTCTCTCACCTTTCTGCCTGTCCACACCTCAGGCTCACATTCCCCTCAACTTTTTATGCTGAATGGACTAGCTGTCACCCAGCATCCTTTGTGCGTCCCGTATTCTCTGAGTCCATTTCCCTTTCGTTCTCACGTCTTGTGTACTGTAACATCTTTTTTGAAGTTCCACTGGGAATAAAGCAGGTCAAAGGAAGCTGAGGCTTGTGCTTTGAAGACCAGGCAGCTGCCATTTCACAGACCCACGGGGGCCCAACAAGGCTGAAGTGGGGGGACCCCCGCAGTGGTGGAGCTCTGGGGTCACTGCCTCTTGTTCAGTTAGCTGCCCTTCTCCTACTAGAGATTCTCCTGCCAGAGCTACGTCTTGAAGGCTTCTGATGAAGGCTGAGGAAGATATATAGGGGAAAAACATAAATTTGCAAAATCAGTGCATTAACATTTCTCCTCAGTGGCCTGGGAGAAGACAAAAGTGATTTGATTGCAGTAGCAGCTCCAGCTGGTCCAGCTTACAGGCAAACATTGTGTCCTCAGAAGTTGAATTTGAGAACCACCACCCCCAGTCTCTGAGAACGTCCCAGGAAGTGCGAAGCTTCAGCCTCCTGCTGAGGCCCCCACACGGCCTCTGGCTCCAGGAAGCAATCCCAAATGTTTCCTCAGCCCGTAGGCCCTGGTGTGAGGTTCAGAAGGTATGCTTTCCTTGACGGTGGGCTCACCCTCCCACCCCAAGTTGACTATCAAAATGTCCACCCACCAGCAGCCTGGATTCCATTTGGGCCCCTGGCAGGATTGCAGAATCTCAGGCTCCACCCAGTCATCCTGAATCAGAACCTGTATTTTAACAAGATCCTGGGGGAATCATGTGTACCGTAAAGTTTTTTGAGAAGCTCTGGGTTAGGATTTTTATCCTATAAATTTGGGTCTGCTTCAGCGGGCCCCTTATCCTCACAGGACATGTGCCCACAGCTTATTCAAAAATTCAGACTCCACACTCCTTCCCCTGTATTCACAGCCATTGAAGAACTTACAACAGGTAGAATTTTGTCCCCTCAGCTGAGCGAGTATCTTGCTGGGAATCTTTAGAAGGAGCAGGTTGGGGGACTGGTAGGTGGGAGAGGGGGCAGACGCAGCCTCGAATGACCGCAGCTCCACGGGAAATTCAGCCCACTGCTTCAGTGCCTTTGCATATTTAAGTCTGAGCCTCAGAGCTCCAATTTAGGAAGAGAAGGTGAGGACTCTGATGGGAAACTGAATTCCAAACTGAATTCTGGCGCCTGGAATTTGGGCTTCATTGTTTAATCTCTGGAGGGAAAAGGGAGGGTTCGTGTGTGGCCTCTCATCCTAGAGGAGATGGCTCACAGGGTAGGATGGGATGTGGGTCGCAGGCTGGGCGGGGTGGGGGGGGGCAGGGTCAGCACCAGGATCTACCCCCCTTGTTTTCTGCCTGGAGGACCAGGAGAGGCTGGGCTTGGCTGGCCTCCCTCTGCTCAGACAGAGCAACATGTGTGGTGGGAAAGACAGCCGGGGCAGTCCCAGTCCTTGCCACGTGACTTCAAAGTAGCTGCCCACAGTGGCTCTGAACTTGGGGCTTAGCACCATCCCCATTCCTCCCTGCCCTCCCCACTCTCTGCATGGAACAGATGAGGGAGCTTAGCACACGACAGACTGGGACAGACTGGGAGGCCTTGGGTTTCTCATTGTCTGGGGACAGAGGCTGTTGTCCACACCAAGAAAGGGAACTGGGAAGAAGGTGTGTGTGACAAGAGATTAGGACCAGTGAACATTTGACCTTAAGTCCAGTCCCGGGGATGTGCTCTGGGTGATGTTATTCATACGGCTACTGTACATTTTCCAGGGCACCTGGTTTCCAATGTTCTGCCTGTTGTCACTATAAATCATCAAGATGACTTGGGGCCTCAGCTATACATCCCAGTCTGCCTTACACACCATGGCAGATCAAATACAGGTCAGATCATGTTTCCTGATTTTTTTTTTTCAGGCAATTGGTGACAATTTATTGCACAACAAGAAGTAGACAGTTAAAGGATCATGTCTATGGCCACCTGGAATTTCTGGGACAGGCCTGATGTAAAATATTTTGGCCTTTTATCTTGAAACTCCCAAGGAACACTGGTGCACCTCCAGCTACGCCTTCTTGTTCTACTGCTGATGTCAAATACAGGCATTGTTGCAGAAAACAATTAAGTTAATGAATATAGTTTTTTTTTTTCATTGAAGAGTTTTTCTTCTAATTTTCCTTAAGCATTTAGTACTTGGTACGTGCTGTAGCAAGCATATGCTAGCACTTGACAAACTGAAGATGCGAGAGAAAAACCTTAGTACTGAAGAGCTCAGGAAGAGCTGCTCCTGTGTGGTTCAGGAGCCTTTTGTGTGCAGGTGAGCACACGTAGTACAGTCAGTACAGTCACATTTTCTGGATATGACATTGTTTTCAGTTCAAATGATAGAGTTAACCGTATCAGCATTTTATGCTATCCTCTGACCAATATGAGAGACTCTTTGTCAGTCAGCATCCTTATAGCAATTGGAGCTTTGGACCTCTTTACAGGGCCAGCTGGAGAGAGGTGGATTGGTTTGTAGCCATGAATATGCTGTGATTTGAGGGGCTACTCAAGGGGAAGGTATGGCCACCCACTCACCTGAAATTCTACCGTCAGAGGTTATTATCCTCGGGTTTTGAGGCTATCCAAGGTTAAAGCCTTGGTTTGACATGTTGGGTTTATTTGTTGGGGATCAAGGCCCTGAAAGAAGGATAGATAACCAAGGGGAAGACAGACTGATGAAGAAGGTGGGACAAACACCTTATACCTCACACGTCATAGTTCTGTTGGGAACGGGCTTGTCTCTTCTTCAGCCGCCCAGGGGAACGGAGTGCTGTCAGTGACTTGGTTGGAATTGTGCTGTGGCTTCCCTCCACCTCAGTTGTGTCTAAATGGTGATTCCTGCACTGGGGCGTGATAAATGGGAAAATGAGAATGCTGTTTAGGTGCTAATTTATATGGAGGTGTAAAGTCCCAGTCTTTTTGGGGAAAGGATGATCTTTTCTTTCAGAGCTTATGTCTTTCAGTTGTGTGGCATTAAAATGTCTTTTTTCTTTTCTTTTAAAAAATGAGATTACAGTGATAATAAATAGTGGTGGCTCAGCCGTAAAGAATCTGCCTGCATTGCAGGAGATTCAGGAGACGTGGGTTTGATCCCTGGGTCAGGAAGATCCCCTGGAGGAGGAAATGGCTACCCATTGTAGTATTCTTGCCTGGAGAATCCCCTGGACAGAGGAGCCTCATGGGCTAGAGTCCATGGGGTTGCAAAGGGACACAAGTGAGCACACGCCCACAAAATTCTTTAGGCAAAATTAATTTAAGGGACTGACATAAGGTGGCAAACCTAAAAGCTGTTTTTGAGTTTTTACTGGGTATGGAATCCGAAATCAGGGAAATACTTAGTGCCCAGTGACTTCGCTATGACATGGTCATCTTTTTTAAAATGAAAGCTTTATGTTTGCAGGTGTTCTCCATCAGATACTGTATGCAAAGTCTTTAGGAGATGAGTTAAGAAACAGACACTGCCCTCAAGAAGCTGAGTCTATGACAGACATGATAAAAACTCAAGTAACATCAGATTTATAGCGACCTGAGCTTTGAGCAAGGAAAAGTGCCAAAGAGGGGTCCCAAGGCAGGACAAATCACATCAGATCCGGGAAAGGGAGTCAAGTGAGTCTATTATATTTGGCGTACAAAAGCTCCTTAAGAAACAAGGGGCATTCATCACTTTTGATCTGTTCTTTACACTCCTGAGTGTAAAGAAAACCTAAGGGGTATCATCCTTGCCCCACAGCTATTCACACCCTAATCTGCTGCCTTCAGTGTTTCATAAAAAGTGAGGCTACACTGTGCCTTGGAGAAGGCAATGGCAACCCACTCCAGTACTCTTGCCTGGAAAATCCCATGGACGGAAGAGCCTGGTAGGCTACAGTCCATGAGTTCGCTAAGAGTCGGACACGACTGAAGCGACTTAGCAGCAGCAGCAACACTGTGCCTTAGACCTATGATCTCAAGTCAAAAAACCTGTGGGTTTTTTATTACATGCCCAATCAGTTAAAAAAAAATTAGATGCCCTTATATTTTCTTCCATCCCTTCACTGGATTGTTCTTGCACCCTCTAGGGTACCCCTCTCTGCCTCAGAGATCGACACTCTAGAGAGGAGCACATAGGCTGCTGAAGGAGACTGGGTTTTGTAGGAATAGCTCCTCTAGACAAGCAAAGCCCCAGGATGTATACTGGTAGGCTACATGTCCTATTTCTGAGCAAATCTCAAGAATACATTGATGTTTGTGTATGATAGAAATTACAGAACAACCGTGGGGCACAATGCTGAGATCTTGGTTGTAATTCAGCTTGTAATGCAGAATTTGTGTGTAATGCATAGGTAGTTGACACATTGCCCAGGTACTCTCTGCTGGATCCCGAGGAGTTTTCAGGCTGAGGTGGTAGATAGTGTTAGCAGCCCTGGTCAGTGGAGTGACCTTGCCCACTGGCTCCGTTAGGCATTAGGAATCCCATGTAGAAGGAGGAGGACAGAGTTTCTGGGAGGACTAGTGGGGAAACCCTGCACCCCCCAGATCACCACTGTCCCTGGGGAGGACTAAACTGTGAGGAAAACACTAAGTTAGGGCTGGGCAGTGGGGTCATGATCTTAGATGCTGCCCCCAGGCTTTCTCAGGGCTCCATCCTCTGGTGCTCTTTGACCCCTTCCTGATCTTGGGATCCAGTTCTAGGAGGATTCCCCCACCATAAACACTCATCTCCAATTTCCATAAGCAAAGTTGGGTCCCATAGAGGGATCAATTCATAGGAATTCATTTAAAGAGCCTGCTTTTTTTTATGATTTTAAAAAAATATTTATTTGGCTGTATCGGGTCTTAGTTGCAGCACACGAGATCTTTGATCTTTGTTGTGGCATAGGTGATCTTTTTTAGTTGTGGCATGCAAGATCTTCAGTTGTGACATGTGGAATCTATTAGTTCTAATTGAATAGTTCTAATAGATCTAATAGTTCCCTGATCAGGAATTGAACCGGGGCCCGCTGCATTGGGAGTGCAGAGTCTTAGCACTGAACCACCAGGGAAGTCCCAAAGAGCCTTTTTCTTAGTCATATCTCCTTTTGCAGTTGGAGACGGGAGGGGAATGAGATGGGTGTTCCCCTCCAGTGGCGCTCACTGGGTCCAGAGCCGCCTGGGGTGCCCCTGAGCAAGGAACTGGGCCAGAACTGCAGAGCTGGCCCATCTTTCTTCTCAGGGAGAAGGAGCCATAATTGCTCTCCCGACTGTCTCCTGTCTAGAATCCTCGCCAGGGCGTATCAGAGGTGACTGGCCCACAGAGGCAGCAGGGAGTGAGGCAGGCTGGTCTGGGAAGAAGGCATCCGGCACATCTGAGCAGCCAAAAGGATCCATGAGTGAACCTGTGGCCTTTGCCCATAGTTACCATTTGCTGGGTGTGAATATAATACCTGAAAAACAAAATTCTTCCAGCACGCGGGAGGGAGCCGGCCGTCTGCCTGGCTGGAGCAGGTGTGGCTGCTGATTGGTCCCCAGACACAGGAGTCTTCTGCCTCCCAACCTGCCCAGCCCGTCCTGTCAGGTTCCATCTTTTCCTTCCTAAGGTCAAGTGATCCTACCCCTGGTTACTGCTTGGTTCCCTCTTCCCTGAAGACTTCAGAGGCGAGGGCCTGTGATAATAACCGAGAACCCACGTGAGGCCTTTGTGGGACTGTCTGAGCCTGGGGTGTTTATTATCCTTCTGAATGGCGTTCTCCCTCCGGGAGGGGGCCCTGGTGGAGCCAAAGAACAGTAATCTTCGGAAAAGAAAGACAAGGGCCAGCACCAGCAACAAAAACTTCCTGCAGATGTGGAATTTGAAGGAATCCAGAGAAAGCGAGCCTATTTTTAGCAGGAGTGAGAGTGCAAACCGTGATCGTCTCCACAGGCTGCTGTCACTAACATTTGTCTATAAGCAATATTTTCATATTTAAACATGACAGCCCTGTGAATTGAAAAGAACCAACACTTTATCTGCTTGCTAAGTAAAAGCTATTGCCTTGCCTCAGCCTGGTGGGAGGACCTGCTCCACGTGGTCCGCCCTGCCGGGCATTGGGTTCACCTGTGTTGCCATGGATATTCACATCAGCCACTGATGGCAGGCTACTCAACAGCAGTGATGAGGGGTGCTGTTTCTTCCGGGTGAGAAAGCTGCGCCGTGTTACCTCTGTAGGGAAAAACGCCCAGTGCACTTTGCTCAATTAAGCATGCATGTGTGGAAATACAACTCTCAAATGAGCAGGAATAAAAATATATTAAATTTGTAGAAGTTAAGTAATACCATTGGGAACACCAGTGAACTTGAGGTGAACCCAAAAATGTCAAAAAAGAGAATCTCAGAAACATGAGCTCTGCGGCAGTTTAGTGGACCCTAAATGAGACACATGCATTACATCCTTTGTGCTTCGTGTGAATATCTTGCCCAGGTCAGTATCAGGAAGCCTGGCACACAAATTCTTTTGCAACTTAGGCAGCAAGGACTTTAGTAAGTCCCATTGGAAAATAGTTCACCGTTAATGTGGTGAGTTTAGAGCGGGGAGGGAGACATTCCTCTGAGAATGAGGCCCCTGAAGATGGCTTTCTCCGTGACCCCACTGCCCATTCGGACTTGTTCCTGTCTCTGCTGATGTTGGTGTTAGTTACAGGCATTCCTGCTGCAACGGCAGCTCAAAAGTTAAGTAAGAAGAGAAAGAGGGAAAAAAATCACAGGGCAGCTCCGAGAGCCTCAAGTCAGCCTGCATGAAGCTGCTTTTATTATCCCCAACCTGGGTTGACATTGGGCTTCCCTGATGGCTCAGTGGTAAAGAATCTGCCTCCCAATGCTGGAGATGCGGGTTCGACCCCTGGGTTGAGAAGATCCCCTGGAGGAGGAGATGGCAACCCACTATAGTATTCTTGCCTGGAGAATTCCATGGACAGAGGAGCCTGGCGGGTTACAGTCCATGGGGTTACAAAGAGTCGAACACGACTGAGTAACTAAACAGCAGCACTGAGTTGACATTGCTATACATGCAGAGAACTTTGACCTTTTCTAGATGATGAGCAAAGCAAAGTAGGAGAAGTTGAAGGGTTTGCTCAGCCTCATTGTGGGCTTGGGGCAGTGATTTCAAAATGTGGTCCCCAGGCCAGCTGCACCACTATCACCTGGAAGCTGGTTAGAAATGCAGATTTTTAGACCCCCTCCCAGACCAGAATCACAAACTCTGGGGCTGTAGCCCTGGAATGTGTGGGGTTACAATTTTTTAATATTGTAGACTATAATGTAACATAACGTTTGCCATTTTAACCATGTAATTCAGTGGCGTTCTCAATGTTGTACAGGTGTCACCACTATATATTTCCAAAACTTTTTCATTACCCCAAACAGAAGCTCTTCAATCATTAGGCAATAACTCCCTTCTTCCCTCTTCCCCCAGCCCCTGAGAACCTCTAATCTACTTTCTGTCTGTATGAGTTGCCTAAAATATAGATATTTCGTACAAGTGGAATCATATAATATGTGGCCTTTTGTGTCTGGCTTCTTTCACTTAACCATGTTTTCAAGGTTCATCCATGGTGTACCATGTATTAGCACTTTGTTCATCTTTATGGTTGAATAATATTTCATCGTATGCATATGCCATGTTTTGTTTATTCATTCATCTGTTGATGGAAACTTGGATTGTTTCCATCCTTTGGTTCCTGTGAAAAATTCTTCAATGAACACTGGCCTATCGATATCTGGAATCTGTGTTTTAACAAAACCACCAGGCGATTCTGGTGTGTATCTAAGTTGGAGAAGCTCTGGCTCAGAGCCCCAGAGCTGTCTTTATGCAGAAACTGGGAACACTCAGTGCAGTGTGCCCTACTGCAGCTTTATCCATTCCAGCCAGGGGTCAGGTCTGTGGCCACTTACATTTCATTTCTCCACACAGAGATCAATATTTAGAATTTCTTAAGGGCCTTTCTAAGACTGATCCCAGAATAAAAATACCCATCCAGATTAGGGATTCTCTTTGACTTAACTTCAAGGATGATGCCTCATAATATTTCAGAGGGATGGCAGAAAAACGTGTATTAAAAATGCCTGTCCATCCATTTGTTGTTGACTGGAATTTCACTCACATGTTTTCTGTTACTCTTGATGACCTCGGTATTAACTATAATGATGACATAGTCTACTATGTTTTTTCTGAGAACTGTAGAGGTGGTAAGTAAAAAGAAAAGCAAGTGAGAAGGAAAAGTGTATTTGCTATAAGTTCACAGATACTTGGGTAATGTTCAATGACTATTGTCTGTAAAAAATTTTTATTTATTTATTTATTTTTGACTGCACTGGGTCTTCATTGCTGGGCACAGGCTTCCTTTAGTTGCAGTATGTGGGGGCTTCTCACTGCAGTGGCTTCTCTCGTTGCAGAGCACAGACTGTAGGTGCACAGGCTTCAGCAGATGTGGCAAACAGGCCTAGTTGTCTAGTGGCATGTGGGATCTTCCCAGACCAGGGGTTGATCCCGTGTCCTCTGCATTGATAGGCAGATTCTTAACCACTGGCCCACCAGGGAAGCCCTCAATGACTATTGTCTTAATTTGCAGACTCCAATACCTTATTCTCAACTAATTATTCTTTCTTATTCTTATCCTATTCAGAGAGGTTAAATAATGTGCTTGTGTTTGCATAGCTAGAAAATGACAAAGCCAGCAATTAGAATCTAGGTCTCAGTCTAAAGTTGCTGAATAAATCAAATTATACTGGCTGTGGGAGGTTTAAAATATTATCCCTTTGGGGATATTTGGGTTTTTACTCCTGGAATTTGTAACATTTTAACCTAAAGAAATAAGTCTTTAAAGGTAGAATGTCATATCTGAGGAAGAGGAAAGGAAGACCTTTCCAACAACCACAAAACCACACCATGAAGACTCCTGCAAGCTAAGTGCTAGCCGTCCCTGGAGGGCAGGCTCAGGAGAGTGTTTTGTCACATATTGAGAATGGAGTGGAGGTGAGATGGAGGCAGCCTGGATTGGGCCAGTCTGGAAGTCATGATGCCTTAAGAACAATGAAAGTGACTGAGGATGCTCCTGTTAGACAAAAAAGCCAAGGAAACACATATAACCCCATTGCCAGGTAGATTCAGGGCAGCTGTGTGGAAGAGGATGTAGCCATGCTGAGTGGCTCTAGGGTAGAGGGCCAGGCCTATGGGTAGGGGTTGCAGGAGGACAGATCTCTTCTCATTATCAGAAAGAGTTTGCTAACAAAAGTAGGGTGGACACCCTTGTGAAGTAGTGAGTTCCCCATTGGCAGAAGCATCACAGTTGAGTCACATGAACAGCCAAGCATATAGTGGCAGGGCTGCCTGCACTGACTGGAAAGTGAGATGTAAATGACTCCCTGGTGCCTGCTCATCTCCAAGGCATTATGACTTTGGACTTCTGAAAATTGCTGAATTGTTATATGTGGAATGCAAAACCAATGTCAAAAGGGAGTTTGGAAATAATCTATCATTTTCGCTGTTTAACTTGTATCCTTCCTTAAAAAAAGTCTCTCAGCATCACTGATGGAAATTTTTGAAATATTTAGAGGTAATTATTCTGCAGGGATTTTGTCTCCTGTTTATAAATTCAGTGGGAGCATCAATGTGAGTGCCCTCCAATAACTGTTTACTGCTCTGACCTGTTGGAATTTCCCTTTTTAGACTAGTAATAGGAACACTCACAATGGAGCCGCTGCACGGGTAAGGATCTTGGGAGCTAACAAAGCAGGGAAGACCCAGCTGGAGTCTGAGGCAAACACAGGGACTGTTTGTGTTACCATTCTTCCTATTGCATTTGGCTCACATTAGTTAGGTCTGAGGATTGGGTGGTTGGCATGACCATGGTGTTCAGACATCTAAAGGATATAAACACCGAGGAAGGAAGGAATTTAGCTCGTGACAAGGGGTTTCATTAGGGTAAGAGTGAGGGAATGAAATTAAGCAAAGAGAGATTCAGACTGAATATTAGTGGGCTACTTCCAAGCGATAGACTGGTAAAGCTTTTAGATATTTTCTAGGGAATGTGATCCTGTGTTTTCCAAGTCACTTGAAAATCAGAGGGACAAAGGCTGAGATAATCTTGAGGAAACCACAGTCTCTGGGGATCAGGCAAACAGAGAATGCTTAGCTTTTTCTGCTTCCTAGTCTGTCTCATAAATGTAAAAAGCTCACTGGACAATCTCCTACTGAATGACTTCTGTCCACCTATAGCAAGTACTTGCTTTTCTTAAATCCAGGAATTATTCAAATGTTGGTGTGTTCCCAAGGGTAAAATATGAATGTGAGAATCAGTGGAGCGTTCTAGAGAATCTAGGGTGGAGCAGGCATCTGACTGCTCCACCTGCTTGTTAGTCGTGTCTCTGAAGGGCAGGAAGAGGAGGCGAAAGTCATGTGTTCCTGTGATTGGTGGAAAGGACCTTGAAACTCTGGGTCAAAAGGAGATGCCTGCTGCAGGGAGATTTGAACACAGTGGCTTGAGAAAGATGGAGGCCTCAGCCACTGCAGAAGCCCCCAAGAGCATTTCCCCTACACACTAGGAATCTACTTGTTCTTCCTGAAGTCTAGTACAGACAAGCCTTCCAGGATGCACTCAGCTCCTGGGGACCACCAGTCACTGTCTGGGACTCACAGCCTTCCCAGACTAGCCATCATGGGCACCATGCATTGCCTGGAGGGTGTGGGACTGGGCTTCCTTCTGAGACTAATTAGAGATGTTTGCATTGAGGTATTTTGCATAAGCCATTCAATGGCACCGACAGGTAAAACAGAGAAAGATATGTTGACATTTGGTGGAGATCTTTATGTCTAACCTGTTGAGGTGTCAGTACCTCCAGCTTCCTCTGTGGTAACAGAGGTGGGCAGTCCGAATAGGGGTGCTCCTTTTCTATTACAAAGGTAGCTCCCAGGTAATTTTCCATTTTGAATCCTACATCTCTTTTTATGAAATAAAATGGGATTTTGCTCTTTAAAACAGGCCATCACTGGTCTGCATGGTCAGCTTTATCTTAAAAGGGAATAAAATTCATAAATTGAAACTAAATTGGAGACCGTTCTGTGGCACACTCTGTGAGGGTTGAGAGGACACATGGGTCTGCTGATGACCTCGACTTTGGAGACTGTGGAGTCGTGGACCCTCACTGCACGGGTTCCCCCCGCCCTTGGATTTAGACAGCCCTTGATCATCCTGCCTGGACTCAAGTCCTGGATTCCACTGATTGTCCAGCCTCAAGGTGTCCACTGTTGCATTCAGGCTTTTGTGAAGCCCTTGTCTCTGTCACCAGGATGTTCTGCGTTGGAGCTGGGAGAGGACAGACAGGCAGCCAAAATTAGAGTCAAAAACCCCCAGCAGCAGAGAGAAGGGCCCCGAGGAGCTGGTGACAGAGCTGATGAGACAAGAGGCAGGAAGGCCACGGAGTGCCCCGGAGGACCATGTCTGCCAGCCCCCAAGGGAAAGCCCTCTCAGCATGAGGGCACTGCCCAAAGCAGAGTTAGCCCTGTTAGCCCTTAATGAGGTTTTATGTGTGCTCCGGGTTTTGGAGTTTTCTGCTGGCGTCTCATCACAGTGTGAGGTAGGAGCCAAGGAAACCTTCACATACCTTCACATCCATTTCCCAATTCTGGTTCTGCAGAGGACAGGATGCCTCCCACCCCTGAGGCCTCAAGGGGCATTATAAAACTCTCCAAATAAGACAAATTTGAATTCTTGCTAATTAAAAAAGTCAGCGTAATAATGAGTCTGTTGGAAAATGAAGAAGCTGCATTGTAAAAGGCGGGTAATTATGGTACAGGCTTGGGTTGAACCGAGGGTTAGTGTCGCATTACTGGTACTGAACATCAAAGATGTCAAGCTAGGAGCACAGTCGTCTCTCACAGCGTGACTCTCGTTTACTGTGTGTCAAGCTGCAGGAAGTCCAGCTGATGTAAATAGATTAATATTTAAAAAGTAATACAGAAGAATGAGGTTCCAAACATGTAATGTTTAATTATTAAAAGCCCATAATGGAATTCTAATCTGAACTCATGTCTCACTGGTGCTCAGCAAAAAAACTCAATTAAGCCAGCGAGTCTGCTCACCCTTCGGCTCATTTTGACTACCTCAGGCCCAAGCCTGTGTTCTCTGAAAGTGTCTAGAAACAGGTATGGGCGGCTTAGGGCATGTTAGGCTTTCCCATTAGACAATTGTTGCAACGTTTCATTTAAGTCAAATTTTTGGGCAAAATGACTATCCATTGTTAACAGGACTTAGAGAAGAATTTGAGGTGCTTCCAACTAATAGGACTTGGAAGAGTAGGTGATCTGTTTGGAATCACAGTATGAGGCCCTCCGTGCTCCTGCTGGGTTTATCAGGCCATGAAGTGTGTGTTATAGGATGCAGGTGTCTGATTAGAAACACGAACTTAGCCCAGGGTGAGCCCAGGGATAGCTAACCACCCATTCTCCTTTGGAGACCACAGTTCTCCTGGCCCTTTGGGACACACATGTCACACTCTCGATGAGGGTGAATATGCCCAGACACCTGTGGTGGAGAATGGCCAAAGGGAGAGATAACATGATCAGTGTGGCTTGAAGTAGAATAAACCTCATGGGCAAGTCGAATTCCATTCAAAGTCAGTGTGCCAGGAAGGCTGGTTGGGGTAGTAGTTCTTGATTTTATATTTTTATTCAGCAGGACAGATAAGGATGGTTCTTATGTGACCACATGTCTGAATATAAAAATACCAACAGGCCATTTGTTTTTCTTGTTGTACTCTGTGAGTTTGTTTCTCGCTTGTGGCGCCTTGGTTCTCATGAGATGCTCATGCATTCATCTATAACGAGAAAATGCAGTCGTGTGACCTAAAATGCTCTTGGGTGGAGCTTCAGAGTGTGGAAGGTCATACGAGAGGTAATGGCATTCATGACATCCTGTGGGCTGGCAGGCGGTATGAAGTAACCAGAACTGAGAGGACAGAAATTGAGTTTGTAGTGACTGCAGAAGCTGAAACCACAGGGTGAAATGTAATAGGGTCCAGGCCTCGGTGAGCACAGGAAGCTGATGAGAGGGGAGCGGGGAGCTGTATGGCTGAGAAAAGTGCTGTAAGGAGATGAAAAATCTTGATTGCCGGCAGGACAGAGCCTATGAACATCCAGAAGGGCAAAGGCATGGGAATCACCATCACCTTCTCTGACAGTTCAGGTAACAATGGACATTCGCATATAGGAAGCCTTATCCTGTGCAAGAGTGCGCTGGGGTGTAAGAACCCAGGCCCAGTACCACAGAGGAAAGCTTTAATCAAAGGGAAAATCCTAAGGCCCAGGTTTCCTGGCTCTTACATGCACCCAAATCATGACAGTAGCATTTTCCAAAGTGATTTTCTTCAGGATCCTACTAGGAAAAAAAAAAGTTCTATTTTTGGAAAATTGAGGAAACTCTGGATTAGTGAAGTTAAACGTTTCTTTTCTGCAGAACTTCTCAGAGGCTTAAGTATGGCAATGTGCATTGTTGAATCTCCCAGAGGAATATAGGGTGTGCAACTTTTCCCAAACTTATTTGACCATGGAATCCGTTTTTAGGGGCAGAGCATTGATGGGCCTGGTATTTCTCAGGACACCCTGTAGGCAATAGAGTTGGGGGTGGGAGTGGTCAGTGAGTGGGGCAAGGGGGAGGATGCAGCAGTGGATTTAGGAACAGGCAAGGACCCGACGTGGCAGTCACATTTCCTTTCTGTGATGACCCTCAGAAATAGCGCTGGTGTAGAGAGGCCTGTGTCAGAGGCTATCCTGGGGTCACTTCCTGCTTTCCTGGGCCGAGGCTGCCCTGTGCACCTCACACCCATAGCAGAGGGTACCTGGTGGGATGAGGCCACAAGGAGCTCCTTAACCACAGGAGGAAGTAG
This sequence comes from Okapia johnstoni, assembly GCA_024291935.2. Lineage (NCBI taxonomy): Eukaryota > Metazoa > Chordata > Mammalia > Artiodactyla > Giraffidae > Okapia > Okapia johnstoni. The sequence goes on from CM044317.1 coordinate 55,553,260, forward strand.
TGTGTGACCAGAAAGGACTTTGAAGTCACTGCCTCTTCCCAGAAAGGACTTTGAAGTCACTGCCCCTTCCCAGATTTTCTTCGTCTTTTAATAGAGAGTAATACTGACAAGGGCTGTGAAAAAGTGAAAGTGAAAAGGGCTGTGGTCAGGATTAAATCAGAGAAAGTATATACAACTGGGCTAGATTCTTGGTCTCCCTAAAGTTGGAGGCTTGCTATGTAGAAGATCAAGGAAACAAGACAGAAATAGCCATTGCTGTCCATGCTCATGGAGCCCTGGGCAGTTGTTCTGGTAGCAAAGATGACCCCACAGGCCTGAGAACTTGGTGACTGGACTGTTTTTGCCCCCAAGGAGCTGGCACCATTGCTTCCTGCGCTAGCACACATCCTTGGAGGATTTGCAACTCCTGCCACTCCCAGTTTTCTCAGCTCCAGTCTGCCTCATGACCTGCACTGCCCTGGGGCTTCTCCTTACTGCCTGTCCTCCATGGTGCTCTGGCTTTCAGCCATGTGTTTCTGCTCACAGCCATTGTTCCCACCACTACTTAGTCTCTTGGGGTTACCTTGATTCTGAAACCCCAGAGAAGAAGATCCGATTGGCTTGTTGGATTACCCTGTTCTCATTAGGCAGAGCCCCACCCCAGGTCTTGAGGTATCCTTAGGTCCAGTCTGCTAAGGCCAGGAAACCAGCCGGGCAGTGGCCACAGCAGGCATTCAGCATCTAATGGGTTCTGTTCTGATGCAAAGGTAGTTCCTACAAGTTCTTTTTCTCCTCCTCTCTCTCCCCTTTCCTGTTCCTCCCCACTTCTGTGCATGCACAAGGTATCCAGTGCGAGCGCCAGAAGAGAGGCTCCATCTAGGGTGTTTTGATTACCCTCCTGTACACCTGTTTTTTGTATCTTACTGGATCTGAGGTCCCTTACACAGGCGATTTGGATTAGACAGCGCATCATACTCTTCTCTTTTCACTCAGGAGCCAATAGTCCAATTGTGCAGTGCGTCAGATGGTAGGATCCTTTCCCATTTCATTTCCTTTCTTCAGACTCGATCAAAGAATGATGTAGTTATTTACCCATGGGTTATGAGGTGGGGACTTTTACCCAAATACTGATAATGGATATATAGTTATTGCTAGTTTTAATTTGGGCTTCCCTGGTGGCTCAGTCGGTAAAGAATCTGCCTGCAATGCAGGAGACCTGGGTTTAATCCCTGGGTTGGGAAGATCACCCGGAGAAGAGCATGGCCACCCACTCCAGTACTCTTGCTTGGAGAATCCACATGGACAGAAGAGCCTGGTGGGCTGCAGTCCATGGGGTCACAAAGAGTCGGACATGACTGAGTGATTAAGCACAGCACAGTGCAGTCTTAATTTACCTATATCTAAAATAAGGTATGTTACCTGACTGCTGATATCTTGCAGACTTCTCGTGAGTCATACTATGATAGTGTCCATTATACCACTTGAATTTTGAAAGAAGTTATAGAGATAACGAATGTGTTTAAACCTATATGAATATATATCTTTGTCCCAGGTTGTCTTGCTCTCTACTGTTTAGCACTTCAGACATTCAACCTGGTTGGGGAGATTGGGTTGAGCTAACCCAGGATTTGCTTATGAGGATGGAATTGTAAGAGGGACACTCAGTGGCAAATCTAGCATTAGTGGAGTGCTGGCTTTCAACTAAGTGGTCAGCCCAGCATAATAGCTGCATTCACGGAACAAAGATGGAAGAAAACTAGGCAAGCTGAAGGCCCACAGACATCCAGGAAGCTTTTCAGAGACAAAGGAACCAACCTGGGGATCTGAACAAAAGCAGTCCCACACATCCTTCCCAGACACCTAAGAAAGTGTCGCTAAGTGGGTGCTCTCACACCAGCTTTGATTAACTAAAAAAACAAGACAACGGGCAGCCTAAATTATTTCTTTTCCCCAAATTTGTGAGTTCAGCTCTCTGAGCCTTTTGAATTTGTAGCATTGTGTACCACGTACCATTAATGTCACATTTGTGTGTAACTGAGCATAAGGGATTCCATCGGTGACTCTGGCCCAGGTGACCGTTGCTGGCCTGAAGCTGAGCCTAGGGCTAAAACATCCATGAGCTTCAGACCACAACCTGGCTGGCAAGCCTCCTCATTATTGCAATTATGTTACTGTCAAACACTCCACAGCAGTTGCAAACACAGTGGAGAAAATTTGGGGTCAAGTGTATTGTTGATTTGGGTTTCTGGGTTTTATTTTTGTGGTGTGCTTTTGACTTTGAAGTGCACATCGTAGAAAGGTTCACAGTAGTGAGTTTTCTCTTTGTTTTTAATAACTGAGATTTAATAAAAGAATAATGAGTAAATGAGAGTATAGGTAAACCAGCGAGCTCTGTTTTAAACCTGTAAAACTGGGCCCAGTGAAGGCAGCACATGTGACACAGGAAGAGATGGGATACTGAAAAAGGGGCCAGTCCCTTTCAAGAGTAAATAAAGTCATGAGCAGGAACAAACGATGGCTTCTGACATCTCTCTACTGATGCAGAGAGTGGAAGAACCAAGTTACCCTGGATTGTGGGCACAAAAAGATAAAAACAATCTCAGTGATTACCACTGAGACTTGAGTGTGGGGAATGGGTTATGCCTAGACGAGAGCTGACATATAGAACTAAAACATAAAACACCATATCCCATCAACATAGCTAATTGGTGGGTAAAATTCAGGAAAATGTATCTTTGTATGGCAATACATGCATTTGACGTGAAATTCAAAGTGGGAATTTTAAGAAAATAAAAGGAAACATCCAAAGAATTATTTTGGGGGTGCTGAGTACAAAATCTGAAGTAGAGATTAAAAACAGATTCATTAGCAACAAAGCAAGATAAGGGCAATTTACCTACATATTTGCTATGAATATCAGTCTCTTAGAAACAGTGATTGATCCTTCTTCCCATGCCTTGTGGATATTCTGAGAAGGCAGAGGAGCTGTGAGAGGAATCCTACTTTGACCACCATGGTGCTTAATACAGAGGAGAGCCGCTTGGCAGGGGATGGAGAGAAGTGGCCCAACCGTCTTGGAATGTGCACGGATGGGATCAACTATATTCCCTAGAATTTGGAAAAACAGACATTTTTAATCCAAGGAAAGGTTGCTTCGTTCGCCAAATCAGAAGCTCAGTGTAGTTTGTGTGGGTGAGGAGGGAAAATGGAGGGTGGGAAGTTCTGAAAATGGATATTGTGTCAGGAAGGCTAGGGTGCATGAAGGAATAAACGCTTGGGGGAACTGCCCAAGGTAATAAAAGGAACTTTTAGGGCTCTGCTCATAGAATAAGCAAGAAGTAGAATTGGAGATATCTGTGTTCAGAGCAAATGGTGAAATGTTTAAAAAAAAGAGGGTGAGAAGGCAAGGCTGGATACCTTTTACTTGTTCTTTTTTCCATTGTTTCCAGAAAGACAATGCTCTTTATATTGGAAAGGGTAAAACAGATCCCATAAAGAGGACTATGAATCCCACATTGAGGGCAAAGAGGGCACCTGCTACACTCACCAAATTCAGTTCTCCCTGCCACGTGGGGGAAATGTGTAGATTATTTCATATCAACTTTTGGATAATCTCTCTTCTATCATGATGAATAGGAAAGGTTTCAAAAAGACATAAATGGACTAAAATTTCAAAACTGGGAAAGGGTTTCTGATTTCTGAAAGTCTAGACCAGTCGGCTTCATGGCTTACCCTCAAAAGTCTTTGGATATATCATTAAACAAGTGGTTGATGAGCACTTAAGAGAAGAGGGATTTGGTTGAGCAACAACTCAGAGTGAAGCAAGCAGCATGGTAGAGTGAAAGGAGGATGGGCTGGGAGTTCTGATCTGGATCCCAGCTCCATTCTTTGTAGGCTGTGAGAGCTTAGGGAAACCACATCATCTCTTTGAACTCGTGTTTCCTCATTTTCAAGTAAAATGGGAAAAACTGTAGCTCCTTTACAAGTTTGTTGTCAGAATTAAAGGAGATCAGTGAAAGCTTTAAGCTTAGTACATAAGAGACATTCAATAAATGTTTGTTTTGAAAGAGCAAATAACTAACAGCGGGATACGACTAGCTTAAGCGCATGTGTTCTAGGGTGGCATTAGTGGAGCTACAGTGTTCCACGGGAGCGAGGGAGAGGAGAATGCACTGGACTCCGCCAGTGGCTGCATTCTGTTCTGGGCATTCCCAAGGTGAAGTGGACACGTGGGTCAAGGATAGACAGGACAGGAGGGCTCTGGGAACTTGTCCCTGGAGAATGGGTGCAGGATCTGCTGCTGCTGCTGCATCGCTTCAGTTGTGTCTGACTCTGTGCAACCACATAGATGGCAGCCCACCAGGCTCCCCCATCCCTGGGATTCTCCAGGCAAGAATACTGGAGTGGGTTGCCATTTCCTTCTCCAATGCATGAAAGTGAAAAGTGAAAGGGAAGTTTCTCAGTTGTGTCTGACTCCTAGCGACCCCATGGACTGCAGCCTACCAGGCTCCTCCATCCATGGGATTTTCCAGGCAAGAGTACTGGAGTGGGTTGCCATTGCCTTCTCTAGTGCAGGATCTGGGGAGGTTTAAAAATAAAAGCCTGGGGGAAACATGATGGCTCTTTTTAAGTATTTGGAAGGCTGAGCTTTGGAAGAGGTGTTGACCTATGCCAGGACACCCCAGTGAACAGAACTACTAACAGTGGGTGGAAATGAGAGGGACATTGAATGCTTAAACTTTCTAACACTCAAAGCTGTCCAAGGACAAAATAGGCTGCACAGGGCTCTTCACGGTCTTGCAGCCTTTTTAGAACTCTTTGGCCATGTGGACGGAGCTGGATGGTCACCTGGTCATAGGAAGACAGGGCCACCTGGAAGACTATCTCTGTAGAAGGAAACCCATGCTTCCTGGGGGAGACATGGTGGGCTTGACCTGTGAAGTTCCTTAGAGGTCTAAATGTCTGCGATTCCAAAATTTCAAACTAAAGTTATTATCAAATACAAACATACCTCGGTGCGGATTTCGTTTCAGGCCACCGAAAATAAAGGCAGATATTGGAATAAATGAGTCACATGAATTTTTTGGTTTCCCAGTGCATAGAAAAGTGACATTTACACTATACTGTAGGATGTGTGCAATAGCACTGTGTCTACAGTAATGTACATACCTTAATTAAAAAATACTTTATTGCTGAAAAATGCTAGCCATCCCCTGAGCCTTCGGCAAGTTTTAATCTTTTCCCAAGAGTAACATCAAAAATCACTGATGACAGATCACTGTAACAAACATAAAATGAAGTTAGAAATATTGTAAGAATTACCACAGTGCAACACAGAGACACAAACTGAGCAAATACCATGGGAAGTAAGGTGCCAATAGATTTGCTTGATGCAGGATTGCCACCAACCTTCAATTTGTAAAAAAAACTCGGTATCTGAGAAGTGCAGTAAAACGAAGTGTGTCTGTATTAGTCAGTCATTTTAGTTTGTAGTTTTAAAGGAAAATGCCAAAAATCCTTGAGCTGGTGGAGCAGTATAGGCTTTGAGCTAGACTGATCTAAGTTAGAATCTGGATCTGCCATCCCTTATCTGCATAGGTAATCTTGGGCATGTTATTTAACCCATCTAAACCCCAGTTATCTATGTGGTAGGGTACTCGTGGAGATTAAAAGAGGTAATTCATGTAGCATGCTTAGCCTGGTGACTAGTGCTTAAATAATGCAAGCTCTTATTACTCATATAATCTATTATTGTTACATCAAATTGGTGCTTCCACATGGCATGATAATAAAAACCATAGCTTTTGATGGAGTGTCCTAGAGAGATCTGAGGACTGGGCAGCCATGGATACCAGGGGGCGAAATGGGCAATCGTGGCACCCAGATAGGAGCTGGTTCAGTCTGGAACCCAGGAGCACAGAAATGTGCAAAACTGTTAAAAGAGGATTGAATGAGGCATTGGGCTTCCCTGTGGCTCAGATGGTACAGAATCTGCCTGCAATGCAGAAGACCCAGGTTCCATCCTTGGGTTAGGATGAATGAGGCATTGCAGGTGAAGCCCTTTGCCAAGTAGCTGGCAGATTTCGAGCAATCAGAATATAGTTGGTAAATAAATGAGAGTCACCAGGAGCAGCTATGAGCCTTCAAGAAGCCGACAGAGACAGAGCTGAGGAGCATGATTGCCAGAGGAGCTGTGAATTCTGCCCAGCAAGTGCCCTTGACCTGGACCACCAGCGCACACACAGCCTTGATCTTGTGGCATTTCAGCGGTGCTGGTCATCACTGATGCCAAGACACAGCCCGGGTAGGTGAGGAGGCTGGGGGGCAGATACAAATAACATCCCTAGGGAAAAAAGAGACTGTTTCAAATATCACAGATAACAATAGCAATCTTTCCGAAGAGTCATATTATTGATGTATGATTCGCTGTGTTGTGGAATTAAAACCTTGTATCCTTGTATTGAAATATGATTTTTTGCATTTTCTAAAAAGTCTGTATGAGGGAAGAAATGAGGTGAGTGACCACAGATAAAAAGAAGCCAGGTAACTAGTATACTTCATTTTTTAACACATCATGTTGATGGCTCTCCTATTTTATACAAGTGCAACCCAGAGTCCCTCCATATAGTTTTTTTCAGGCAGAGAGAGGGCTCTTATAGTCACACATGATGAAATTTCAAATATTCAAGTATGCATTTAGGAAACAGAGTAATGATAAATGAGATCAAAGTACATTTCAAAAGAGATTCAGATATCTATTTTGAAAACAAGGAAAGTTTACAATAACCAAGGTAAATACATATCTGAAGAAAGATTCTGATATACATTTGATAAAAGAGGAGTCACAGGGGTAGAGGAGCAAAGGGGAGTTAGATACTAAGAGAGTAAAAAATTGACTATTTTTTAGTTAAAAACTGTTGCATTCAGGAACAAATCTGGGGAGTGGGGCACACAGATTTCTCCCATGACTGTTGTTGATGTTGTTTTAATATTTATTTATTTGGCTGCACCAGGTCTTAGTTGAAACATGAAGGATCTTTAGTTGCAGCATGTGAACTCCTAGTTGTGGCATGTGGGATCTAGTTCCCTTACCAGGGATCAAACCCGGGCCCCCTGCATTGGGAGCACAGAGCCTTAGCCACTGGACCATCAGGGAAGTCCCTCCCATGTCTGTTAATTGATTCTGAGCTTCTTGAGGGCGGGTGCTAAATCTTTATTGTACTGCTTCACAGTTCAGTGCCTCCTTGACCACAGCTCAGTACTTATTTTGAATAAATAAAACATTAAATATAGAAGCTCAGTTTTTGCTAAGCTTCAGTTTGAAGCAAGGATGGTTCCATGAAAGCAAAACAAAACTGTGCAGGCCCCCTGTTTCCTGTAGCAGAAGCTAAACTGTACGAGGGCAGGAGATGCACCTTACTTAACTCATAGCCCTGGCTCCTAGCTCAGAGCCTGAAACAAGGTGAGTCCCCAGTGAATGAATAATTGGATTATGTGATGGCAAAATTTTCAGGGCAGGTTACAATTAGAATATCTGGAGTTGCTATAAAGGAGAGACGATCGAGTCACAGGGCGTGGCAGCAGCGATTCCGTGGGGGATGGGGTAGGACATGGCTCTCTGCTTTTGTGGGGCACATTTTCCATGTCTGCAGTCACTTGCTGGTTCCTTCTTGGCCACGTGTTTCCTGGGCAGTGCGTCCGGATGGATGATATCAGTTTACAGCTGAGCACCTGAGCTGAGCATGATTAAGTACTACTCTACCAGGAGCTGGAGGCTGGAGGGGTGTCCCCGATGATCTCTGAGGTTCTGCTCAGGGCTGAATTTCATTGCTCTGAGATCTCCTGGACTATGTCTGTGTCTGTCCTCTCGGGGCTGCAGAACTGAAAAACAGAGAGGCAAACATTTGGCATCAGGTGGACCAGATTTTCCAATGTTTGAATTTTTCAGTTTCCATCTGGATGACTTGTGTTACGAAGATGTAAGTAGCATTTATCCAGTTTAAATGAAGTGGAGAGTTTTGTGATGATGCGCTAATGCGCTTAGGCAACTGAATTTGTCAGAACAAAGGGAAAAATCACCTTCTTCTGAGTCATACGTTTGGCCATGAGGATGGATGGGCCCTCCATCACTGAATACAGGGCAGGAGTCCATCTCTTGCTTTGGCTGTAGAAACAGAGACTTGGGTCAGTAAGGAGCCGTTTGTCAGCGCTCATTGAGATCCTGAAAACCAAGCTTATCTCTGCTCTGCCTCTCAGAGTGCACGGCATGTGTGAAAGAGAAGGCTCTGCCCTGGTGACTTGGCCCAGGGCTTCTGAAATCCAGCTTAAAACTTATAAGATAAGTAGTAACTGAGTTATGGTATAAAGTTCCTACAGGGCAGCTTTCTAAGGAGATATTCAGTTCTAACAAAGATGGTTGTTAGTCTCTTCTTGAATTCCAAATCCTATATGAGGGAGAGAGAGACCGAGAGATGGGGGCCGGGGACCGGGGTTTGAGAGAGAGAAGCCCAACAGCAAAGCCAAACAAAAAACCAAATAAGACCCTTAAACAAAAAGAACTATGTAGCAAACACCATCATATTGGAATCTAAACCTGCAGAAAGTTTATTTTGAGAATGAACTTCTCCATGAATTGACTTTAAAAAAAACAAACAATAATAGCCTTTGCTCATTCTAAATCCCTCTCCTGATTTCTGCGTGGCTATGCACGTCTAAGGCTAGGTCATTTTCTTCCTTACTTCACTGTAATCCAACTTTGCAAGGAAAGTTGGAATGGTGAACTTGGTCCCCCCCATCAGAGTTTGGCACCCTGCTCCATGGGGGCTTGCCCTCACACACATTCTGCCATGCCGGCTTGGGTCATCCTGTCTTCAAGGCATGTGATACCGTGGCATCTGGCCCTTCCTTTGGAAGATCGTTTCTGCCATGTAATGAGTCAAGCAGATCGTTCATCAGTTCTGTTTTTTAATAAAACATGAATAGCACAGTTTATGGCTTCCACTATTCAAACAGCAGTTGAGCCTAAGAGGAATTACTCATCTTAATGGTTCTAACACTCATTTCCATGCAGCCGTGCTGTTTTATCAAGCTTTTGCCTGAACTGGAGAATGACTGGCCTTCAAAAAAGTGGGCTCAGCAGGAACTGAATAAGGCCTTCCCAGGAGGGTGGGCAGCTGGGACTCGCACGGGTCTGTCATCCAGTTCCTTGTCACTGCAGACAGTCCTTCTGCCACCCCTGGAATGGCAGGATGGGAGCTGGCTCCGTGAGGTTCAGCATGCATTTGCCCAGAGAGAGACAGGCTCCATTCTATGTCAGACACACGCAGGCTCCTAGGAAAGCCTGGATGAAAACCTTCCTTTTCCTCCTCATGCTGCCAAAGAAACATCCTCCATTAAGTTAAACTGAACTTAAACGTATGGGATGTTCCTAGGAAATCAGCAACCATGAGGGAGGCAGGTTGGGAACTGAAAAAATATTCTATAAAGGTTACTGATATGCCCAGTACACCAGCATTACCTGTTACTACTATTAGCTCCATTTCACAGACGAAGAAACTGAAGCTGACATTTTCATAAGGCTGTGCTGCTGGAAAATGATGGAGCCCAAACTCACACCCACATCTTCTGATTCCAAATCAATCTGCTGCCCAAGTGCACCTAATTAGGGTCCTGATAAAGGCAGAGCCCAAATCCAAAGGAACAGCTGACGCTGGGGCAATGGACTGCAGGGTTGAGCTGAAAGCAGGTATTCAGGTAGGATCAGTCTAAGGTCCTTAATTAACGCTACAAGGTGATTATCTATAGGTAAAGCAAACCCAAACCCTTCAAAACACTGATCACCCCCGTCCATGTCTCTCCAGCCTCCTTGGCTTCACTCCTAGGTGAGCTCATGATTTTTTGAGCTGGCCTGGACTGCAAGATCAATGCTGTGGTCAACAGGCCAAGATCTAGAGAACCAGCCTCTCTCTTATGGCAAGCTCCAGTCTTGGTTAAGCAGCTACAATTTCTGAGCTATTACCTGAGAGCTGTATTCATGAAAAGTCAGGAGCACGCGAAGATTTTGTTTTGTTTTTCAAATTGTTGATGGTATTCAAGGATTTGCTAGTATCTTTTTACTGTTCCATTCCTGCAAATGTCTTTGCCCAGTAAGAAGGATTTCAACAAGAGTTTCTTAATGAAATATTGCCTGATGCCGGGTTACCACTCAGAAGGCAGTGGTGGGTGGATTTCACTGGAGGATGAACTTCACTCCCACAGCTGACAGATGATTAATGTGTTAATTAGGGGCCCTGTCCCGCTCTCTCACTACCCGAATCTTCTTCTAAGCCCAGCCGAGTGTATATATTGTGCCCATGTGGGTAACCTCATGGCATACTTTGGCTTTGACTTTGGACGTTTATATAAAAATAAAGGCTCAGTTGCCAACGTGAATAGCTTTCTTTCTTTCCAGGGGAAATACAAGATGGAAAGAGTTATAGGAACCAGAAGTCCTGCTTTTCAGTTTTCTTATATCAAGAGCAAGTGATATTTCTGCTGAGGCAGTGTCTTTTAAGCAGTTTAGCGGTGTAGGTTGCCACATTTATTTCACAGGAAAGGAGTGAATCCATCAGGTCACTGAGCTTATAAGTACTACCCTGGCAGTCAGCCACCAAAATATAAATACTCTAAATGGACTAAAGGAAATGTTCATTCTGTTGTTTAGAATTGGACACATCCCAGGAAGGTAAATTTAATCTTTTTGAGGACTGCTGTTATAGGGTTGAATGGAATACGTATTTGTTTATCTCCTTTGTGATCTTTTTGTCTTCCACGTGATACATTATGTATTTGTGATACGAAGCATTTCAGCTGTCTTGCTCAAAGGCCTCGCATTAGCTGATTGTTCGGTCCCCAGATTGCCATCGTTAAACAGCTTCAGCCTTAGCTCTGTCCAATCTGGGACCTGTTAGGGGGAGACGTGGAACCAAAGAGGCCAGATTCCAACAGAAACAAAGCCGGGTGGAATTGGGGGAAATCATTCCAGAGCCCAGTGAGTTGAGCTCTGCACTTCTTACTCTTTATCTTCTAAAATATCTGAAGGAATTTTGGTACTTCTTGGCATAATGAGGAAAAAAATAATGCCTCAAAAGGTTAAAAAGAAAAAATTAAAGCCGTCTGTGGAAAAAAAGACGGGAACGATACCCTGTAACACCACAATTCAGAAAAACCATAGCTTATGAGACACATGCTGTGTATTTCATGGATATGCAAATGTTATTTTATTAAAGAGAAAGATCTACAGTATATATTTTCACCTAACTACTACATTTTAAGTAATCAGCTCAGGCTCTTATGATGAAATCTTTAATTACGAGAAGTGTGTCATTAGTTAGATGTAGAATGAATGATGTGTTGCATTTTACTGCTTCACATGATATAGCCATTTGTGCCATAAATTCATTGACCCAATCTTAAACGATGTGTCCTATAAGACAGACGTGATTCATTATGTCTTAAGTGACAGTTTTTTTCCTCTAATAATTTTTCGCTTCATCAGAAAGATTGCTTTACTGTGTTTTTAGACCAGTGTTCAGAATTGAAATGTAGTAAGACAAGGATACACACACACTCACACGCCTTACCCAAAATGAGATAGTCATAAACTGTCACAATATTATGTAAACCCTTTGGGATGCTGCAGAAAATCAAGTAGGTAACCATTAGGCTTTTGCTTTAACTGGAAAGCCTGATGAAATAGAATCTGCTTCGAACTTTGATGTCTGTAATTCCTTTTATGAGGAAATAAATAAAATATGGTGGAGAACTCTCCTTGGATAATTGGGATAGATCTATAAGCATTCCTTATTCATCAATGAATTATTGAAAGTGAAGGAAGTGAAGGGAGAGCATTTAAGTTATATTTAGATTATTTTTTGTTACTCTACTTGAAAATATTTATTTAGCTTGAGGAAACATAGGAACCCTCTGGAGGCAAATAATTCAGTCTGGCAATTTGAAAACCAATTAAGGATTTCAGAAAACTCTTTCCCCTTATGGTTAAAAAATACGATCCAAAAGAAATATGCCAGAAAATTTAATATATTATTTTAATTAGTTTAATTCATTGATAATGTTTTTTTTTAGTTCATGATTAAAGAAGCTATATTTGATCCTTCACTGCAAGCTTAAAAATTTACATTTTAGGCTTTCTATGGATTCCTAATGTTGAAACAGAATCTGGTGGCTTTATTTCATATTGGAATTTAAATGTCATGTCATTATACATTAATTTTATAAAAATGATCAGGTTTTAAAATCAATAACTTATGAGCATCAAGTTTTCAACAGTTTATTTAACCTTTATCTAGATGAGAATTTTAAGAGTCTCATAGATTCTGTGTGTCTCTTCTCATCAGAGGCAATTCTGTGCTTATTTGTAAACTAGACATCTCAACTGTGATAAAAATAAAAACACAACTCTTAATTCTGGAGAAACTTGAAACACTGTAATGAAACACAGGAGTATCTTAGCATTTTTTTTTTTTTTTTTTGCAACAAGCATTTTGAAAGGGTTTTTTGATATGAGACCAAACAAAAAACTAATGTATGCCAATAAGTGTTTGTTATTCAGTCTCACACCATCAGATATATTACCTGCAATATCAGGGGGAAAAGTGAGAAGGAAAAGAGTGGATTTACACATACAGACACATCTGCCACGAGTGTGTACACTCACAATCACACACTAGCCTGCCACCACTGTTTACAGTCTAAGAAAGCTGAGAGTTAAATGAGATGAGTAATCAAATGCCCAGCATGTTGTTTTTGCATTGTTTATGTGACCAATCATTACTAAAATTTATCATCTTTTAATGCTATCAGTTTGCCATAGTTAAAAAAACAACATACACCAGCAACAGAACAACAGACACCCTCCTCAACAAAAACAGGGCTCCATTCAGAGCAATATTGGAACCAGGGCTTTATTGAAAAGAGATTCAAATTCAATGAACTCACCATTGCATTGTGTTTCAGAGTTCTTCCTCTCCTGCTGTATGGCTTGAGTGCTGAGGAAATGACCAAAAAAAAAAAAAAAAAAAAAAGATTGTGTGTGTAATGTTCAGTCAAAAAAGTAAGGCACTGAAAGAACTATTGAAAATTTTGACATCTGTTTATCTGTTTATAGCTATGGCAAGATTACTCATATTAATTCTTGTTTAAAATGCCATATGAAGGAAAGACATTTGTGCAAACAAGAGTCATATTTGAATTGTAGATCATGTCTTCACCATCTGTGAGAGCTGATGGTGTTGCAAAATTAATGTGTTAATGAAATCACAATAATTTCTCCAAAGTAATGGGTTCTGAAGCCGAGAATGACTATTTTTTGAACTTTGATGTCTAGTGATTTCCAATTGGGAAAAGCTCTTAGCCTTTAATTAGTTCTGCAGCCCGACTTTAAAATAAATTTGGTGATGTCTTTCTTTTGCCAGGAGTAGATTTGAAGGGGGGAAAAGCCATAAAAACTTTTGGAAAACGTTCTCTGGTGTTTGAAAAGTTGTTAAATAAGACTGCCTGCCAAGAAATGTCACCAAAAATTCTGACTACTGAGAGAGAGTGGGCAAACAGCTCAAAAAATAATTCTAGCTTGCTGCAACATCACAGGTTGGGAATAGCTAAACCTCACACAGACTTCATGACTAATTCCAAGTTTCCCCTTGGAAGCCAGACATAATGATGTTCAGTGCTATGTGTTATTGGTTAACACAGCACACCCCTTCCAACTGCATTATCCAACAGTCAATAGTGTAAAGTGACTTTGTGTGAGGAGAATTTTAAGGGTCTATATTTCAAAGCCCACTGAACTTTTGGGAGAATTCTTTTCACCAAAACTATTTAGATTTGCGTGAACAATGAGCCTCTTTGACTGGGGAAAATATATGGGCAGGTATATGTACTCTTTGTCAGATCCACCTTTAAGTCATGCTTAAAGGGGAACAACACAGTTTCTTTTTCTTTTTTTAAAATAGGAGATGGTGGTAATTGCTAGTCTGAAGAGTTAATATTTATAAAATGATTCTGGCTTCCAAAGAGAAATCATTTTACAAACATTTAAGAATTTTACCTTTTAGAAGGAAACACTTCCTCCTGGTTGAAAAATTATGATAAAGTTTGAAAAGAACCTCTGTAAAACATGAAACGTTATCTACCAAAGGAGATTGCTTATCTTTTTTCCTTTTTTATTACTGTGTTGTAGGTATGTGACTGGTGTAAGCACATAAGACACACAAAAGAATACCTGGACTTTGGGGACGGGGAAAGAAGGCTTCAGTTCTGCAGTGCGAAATGTCTCAATCAGTACAAAATGGACATTTTCTACAAAGAGACACAGGCCAATCTTCCAGCTGGGCTGTGCAGCACATTACACCCTCCCATGGAAAATAAAACAGAAGGCACCGGGGTGCAGCTGCTCACTCCAGACTCTTGGAATATCCCTCTAACAGATGCTCGCAGGAAGGCCCCCTCCCCGGTGGCTGCAGCTGGCCAAAGCCAGGGCCCTGGCCCATCGGCGTCCACCACCGTCTCTCCATCTGACACTGCCAACTGCTCTGTCACTAAAATCCCTACGCCAGTGCCCAAGTCCATGCCCATCAGCGAGACTCCAAACATCCCTCCTGTCTCCGTCCAGCCACCTGCGAGCATCGGGCCTCCCCTTGGAGTCCCACCTCGCAGCCCTCCCATGGTGATGACCAACCGAGGCCCGGTCCCGCTGCCCATCTTCATGGAGCAACAGATCATGCAGCAGCTCCGCCCGCCCTTCATCCGCGGTCCGCCGCACCACGCCTCCAACCCCAACAGCCCCCTGTCCAACCCCATGCTCCCCGGCATCGGGCCCCCGCCAGGCGGCCCCAGGAACCTGGGCCCCACCTCCAGCCCCATGCACCGGCCCCTGCTGTCGCCCCACATCCACCCCCCGAGCACGCCAACCATGCCGGGGAACCCCCCAGGTCTGCTGCCCCCGCCGCCTCCCGGCGCACCCTTGCCGAGTCTCCCCTTCCCGCCGGTGAGCATGATGCCAAATGGCCCGATGCCCGTGCCCCAGATGATGAATTTCGGGCTGCCGTCGCTCGCCCCGCTGGTGCCGCCCCCCACCTTGCTCGTGCCATACCCTGTGATCGTGCCCCTGCCCGTGCCCATCCCCATTCCCATCCCCGTCCCCCACGTCAGTGATTCCAAGCCCCCCAACGGGTTTTCCAGCAACGGGGAGAACTTCATTCCGAGCGCCCCCGGCGACTCCTCGGCGGCAGGAGGCAAGCCAGGCGGACACTCCCTGTCCCCCCGGGACTCCAAGCAGGGCTCGTCCAAGTCCGCGGACTCGCCGCCCGGCTGCTCCGGCCAGGCCCTGAGCCTAGCGCCCGCGCCGGCCGAGCACGGCCGGAGCGAGGTGGTGGACCTGACACGGCGCGCCGGCAGCCCCCCGGGCGCGGGCGGCCAGCTCGGCTTCCCCGGCGGCGTGCTGCAGGGCCCGCAGGACGGCGTCATCGACCTGACGGTGGGCCACCGGGCCCGGCTGCACAACGTGATCCACCGCGCGCTGCACGCGCACGTCAAGGCGGAGCGCGAACCCGGCGCCGCCGAGCGCAGGACCTGTGGCGGCTGCAGGGACGGCCACTGCAGCCCGCCCGCCGCCGGCGACCCGGGCCCGGGCGCCCCCGCGGGCCCCGAGGCCGCCGCGGCCTGCAATGTCATTGTGAACGGCACACGGGGCGCCGCCGAGGGCGCCAAGGGCGCGGAGCCGCCGCCCGAGCAGCCCCCGCCGCCACCGCTGCCGCCGCCGCCTCCCGCGCCCCCCCCCCAAGAAGCTACTGTCGCCGGAGGAGCCGGCGGTGAGCGAGCTGGAGTCGGTCAAGGAGAACAACTGTGCTTCCAACTGCCACCTGGACGGGGAGGCGGCCAAAAAGCTGATGGGGGAGGAGGCCCTGGCGGGGGGCGACAATTCAGACCCGAACCTTAATAACCCCGCGGACGAGGACCACGCGTATGCTCTGCGGATGCTGCCCAAGACGGGCTGCGTGATCCAGCCTGTGCCAAAACCCGCGGAGAAGGCCGCCATGGCGCCTTGCATCATCTCCTCGCCCATGCTCAGCGCCGGGCCCGAGGACCTGGAGCCTCCACTCAAAAGGAGGTGCCTCCGAATTAGAAATCAGAATAAGTAAAAGGTTTGTACGTCCACGGGGCTCTTCTCCGCACGAGTCAGTGCGCTGCTCCTTACTTCTTATAAGGCAAATGCGTGCAAAGGGTGGGGGAGAGAGAGAGTTGTGTTGACAATCATGGTTTTACATTATGTGTTGTACACTACGCCTTGTGTGGTCACATACTACCATCATTTTGATCCAATTCCCATTTTACAGCTGAGGGAACTGTGTCAACAGCATATAAGTGCCATGCCCAAGGTCACTTAGTGATAAAGCCCAGTCTTGAACCTGAGTTGAAACACTGTCTACTAGTTACACTTTTGTTCTTAGGCTCATGTCTGTAACTAGAGGAGGATGCAGGGAGGAAGGAGCGAACGATTACTGGGAACCTATACGTGTTCAGTCATGAGGTTATAGACTGTAGTAAAAGGTGAGCTAGCCCCAGGGGGCTAGCTGGTACAGGCATTGGCAGAATGTCCCAACTCACCAAATGTTCTCAATAACCAGGGAATTCCATTTGCAAGATGAGAATAAAATCTAAGCTTCTTAGATGCCTATGCCAGCTGAACCCAGGACATGAAGCCCCATTTGCCTGGTCGGGTGTTGGAGCAGCTCCTGTTCTTGGGATCTCTTCCTTCATTTGTCACCAACCAGCATTCCCCAGGACAGGCCTTGAACATCACTGACCAGTTTTGCTTTCTCCCCTTTTTGGGACTCAGCAGCTCAGCTGATTGGCTGCTCACCTCTCCAAGCAGTGGGAGGCTCTGGCAGAGAAAAGGGCATCAGTCACTGAAGTGGGTGAGAATGCACATCCCTGACCTTGGGGGGAGTGGGGGTGCGGGGGCAGGAATCCTTCTTAATACCAAGTGAACCATAAACAACAAGTCCAGAATTTCAGTTAGGGGGAGGGCAGTGAGCCTGTGTGGCTGCTCATTGTAGCCAGATGTGGCCTCATTTGATCCTCCCGCCAATCCTGGTGGAATAAGCGTTGTCTGCATTTACCAAGGATGAAGATGAGGCTTGGAGATGTTGCCCAAATCAAAGCTGGTAAGTGAGGGAACTGGTATTCCACTCAGGCCTGCTGGACCCAAAGCCTGGGTGCTCTCCTCTGTCCACAAAGACAGCAAACAGGCTAATGCTCTGCTGAGGTTTATCAGCAATTTATGGAGAGGAAAGCAGGGGAAATGAATATTTATTGAGCACATAGCTTATGCACAGCTCTTTCCAGGAGCCGGGGTCAGGGGGATGGGGCGAGGAACACAAAGTGAATCTGGTGCAGTGCCTGTCCTCAAGGCGCTTACAGTCTGGTGGCAGTGTACACCGGGAGGAAGGAGGTCTGGCAAGGAGAAGTGGACCTTTTAGGAAGAACAGTTGCTCATATTTGTATGTGCAGGTCATTCTCTAAGTGTTTCTCAGTAGTATTTGTTTGGGTCAGGATTCATTTGGCAGTTGTCTTCATTTTACCTGATGAGAATACTAAGATGTAAAAATTAGGTAACTTGCCCAAGATTCCAAGATTTCCATGTTAGTAAGTTGAGATTCAAATTTAGGCTGTCTGACTCCAGGGAATACATTTTCTTTAAACCACTGTAGGAGAATAGGTTAATTGGTCCCTTTATTACCCTACTTGATGAAATTCTTTTATTCACCTCAGTTGTCCTGGGGGAAATTTCCTAGATAAAAACTAAGCCTACCCACCAACTTCTCGAAGTGTTTAGACAGTGGGTTTGTTTGTTTGTTTGTTTGTCTGTTTTTAGCATTTTCAGTTGTATTTTTCAGCAAGAACAATGAAAAAACGAGAATACCAACCCATTACTTCACGGTAGGAAATACAGATGTGGACAAGAACACTTGATGTGATGTATCCAAACCATTGTCCCTTGAAGTCAGCATGTTTACCCAGACACCTACCTGACTTGTAACCAGGAGTTTGCCTGGCAAGCTCAGATCCCTTGAAAGGGGCCTTGCTGGGTGATGCAAGAAAGGTTTCTCATAATTTGAGGCTTCCTTTTTCATTGATGGCTTTTGCCAGTAGGAGCAGAATACTAAAACTCAGCTCACCAATCCTTGATTTTACATCTGCAAGTTCTGTTCTCTAAAGACAGTCTCAGCCTTCTACTAGTCACCTCAGTTGAAAATGGGCCTAATTTCTCTACGAGCGTAGTTTAATCTGGTTGACAAAGCAGTGAATAATGCAAAGATGTGGGACAAAAAAAGTGATGGCCTTTAGAAAGCCAAAAAAGCATCAGGAATTGTAATTTTAAACACATTCTAGCGTCACTCATTCAAATGACATTGAAAAAAGAACAGGAGGGTGAAAACTTTTACTACCATTACTGAAGTGAGAAGTGACCAGGTCAAGGAGAGTATCACTAGTCCATAGTAGCATGGGGCCAAAAGAACATAAAAGCATGAAATATATGATGGCTATTTCGATGATATACATTTCTGAATAAGGAATCAGGCAAGGGTCTTGTACGTAGACCAGAGTCATTACTAAAAATATTAACCTGGCTTCAGTCAATTTCAGAAGATGCAGTGACAAAATCGCCTACGGTCCCCCTGAGATTGGAAAGTTCTTTTTTATGATGGGTTTCCCCAAGAAATTACAGCTTTTCTCTAAACCCAGAGACTCTCAGTCTTTGCCAGCTACAGTGGGGTGACAAGGCGAGTGATTTAAGATGGGGGAAGAACGCCTCTGCCCCTCTAAATCACATCACCTCTTGCCCTCTGTAGTTCCATGTCAACTCATAGCACAGTCTCAACCTGCTGTAATTCACTCACATTCTCTGACCCTTACTGATTTTCTCTGCACACGTGGTGCTGTTTTTCTTCTGTGCCTTCAGAAACGCTGCCCATGCGTGTGGTTACGGAAATTGGAAATGCATCCATTAAATAAAGGACTTCATGGCTTTTGTGACCTGACAGTGAACACTGTTTGGTGACAAGTTAAAGCCAAAGGGGAAGCATTAAAAACCAAAACCAAACCCGGGCTGAGTTGTGGTAGGTGAGGCAGAGGTGAGTGATTCTCCCTGCGCTTGTTGGTGACTCGTATTATCTCTCGGCGTAGACTCTGTCAGTGACTGCCACCCAGGTTTTTCACTATGCCCACCATTTTCATACAGTATTACTATTTTAAAAAATCATTTAAAATAGATTCAAAGCAGACTGTAACTTGAAATCAGTAGTCCAGGCAGCTGTTGTTACCTTCAAAGAAGTCATCATTTTTGCTAGTTCTCGGCAATCACAGAGTTTTGTTTTTTCCTTCTGACTGTTTCTGTTCCTGGTTACCTGACTTTATGCATTCTTGTTCGTTGATATGATTACAAATGATTTAAATAGGCAGATATTTTCCTAGATGCAGAACTAATTAAGTTTAGTTGAAGATTTTAAAAGGTTGGAAACTTCTTTAATCTTCAACTTTTAAGATGCCAAATACCAGTTCTGCAGCTTCTGTAAGCTGAAAATAAAATCCCCCCAAATAATAAGGAAAACAATGTATAAACATTTCCCAAACTCTTCTCTCCACAAAAAATTCCATTTATAAATGGAATACTCCTTTCTTTGTCTTTGCCTTGGAGTTTGGCGGATAGCTGTTTGTATTTGTGCATTTTCTGAATTTCAGCAGTTTACACTTGTTTATGGTACATTGGGGAGTTCACAGTAACCATTTGCAAATGTTTGAAGTTATTCAAAAGAAAATATCCCCCCTCCTTGATTTTCCAGGGAAATGACATCTTCTCTTTAAGTAAAATAATCAATGGAAAAAATGTGTACCATGAGTAACCCTTTCACCCTCACTTTTTCCATTCCCAAGGAGTGGCAAGACCAAGAACTCCCCACCTTTGTGGCTCCCAAATTTCTTACATGTTTCTAAGACCAGAAAGAAAATCTGAGAGTCTTGTCCCCGGCCCCCACTCCAAGATGCTCCCCTAACCCAGCAGCAGGAGTTCCTCCCACTTTCTGTTTGCTCTGAGAGGGCTGGAGAAGGGGTGGGGGCTGTAGTTTTGACGTTTTGGAGTTTGAGTTTAATTATTAGCCTGACCACGGAGCCACAATCCCAGGAAGGACTATTTCAAGAAGAGGGCAGGGGACTCGTCTCATTAGGAAAGCCCAAAGGATGGAGGTGACAAGTAACTTCTTGCCAGTTTGGTTTCTCCAGCTAAGTTTGAGAGAAAGTCAAGTCCATACAGTCGAAATATGACTATGGATGCTGACCATGAAAGTGAGGAAAAGAGGAAACCCTTCAACTGAGAAGAGGAAATCAGTACAAATAGGATGTGCTCAGATCCTCTGCCAGACTTGAGATTTTTAATGTGCTAGTACTTAAGTTACTGGAAACATTCATTGGCGACATCATTCCTGGTGGTGCAGCTCTGCCTGTTTGTTGGGATGCAGATGGCTGCCCAGCTCTAGGACCAGGTGGTTCAAAGAGCCAGCAGTGAGGAACGGCCAGGTCTGTGTCACGCACACATATGAGTGATGAGGACCGGAGAGAGTGCTTGCTGTGATCATTGCAGACTCATCAAGGAGAGTCTTGTGGATGAACAGTGTCAAGGCTGCTCTTAGACACATGTCACTTAGTGGTTGCTGGGTCACTTTTAACTTTTAGGACAAGGAGATTGAAAGAAGGTTTTAATGTGCAGGCATCTGACTTTAGATATTATTTCAATCAAATTATGATGGAATAGGAAATGACATTTGTGATCGGGTATTTATTTCCTTTAGATATACCACAGCCCTCCTCCTTCAACAGAGCTGGGACTAGAGTGAGGCCAGAGAAATTCTTAGCGCTCATGTTTTAGCGAGGACTCCAGGGTCAGGCAGTGTGGCACGAGTCCTGGTCCTGATCTACCGACCTCCTAACCTTTGTGGCAGCTCCCCAACCAAAGCTAGTCTCCATGAACTAGTCTATGCACAGACTTTAGCCGCTCCTTCTGGAATTTTATGGAAAGCTTTATGTGTCTGTGAGTGGAGGCATTTTCTTGGGAGGAGAAGTTCATAGATTTTGACTTCAGAAAAAACTATCTCACATATCTGACATATCTGAAGGGTTATTTTATATGATCACCAAGCAGTATCTGAGCAGAAATTTTTCTTATTACTCTGAGGAAGCTGAATTAATTGTTAAGTTTCCCTTAAAACTTGGAATTTATTTTTAGCAATTTTTGCTGTGGACCTAATATTGCAAAATCACTGTTACAGCCATATAATGTAGCCCTTGCATCAGTAAGATTGCCTTAGTGACAAAATGCAAAAGATCTTCAAGTTACTATAACCTCTGAGTATCTGTGGGGAAAGCAGAAAAGGGAAGCAAAGAAAGAAACAAGCTCGATGCTTCTTCACCACTCGGCCTTTCAAAGTTTATGCTGTGTAGGCAGTGGCTGTCCCTCACTGGAAAACCATCAACCCTGCTGTTAAGGCCAAGGGAGTGGAATGGCTCGAGTTGGAGAATTGGGTAGATCGGTAAACACCAGAGCACTGGTGTGGCCATATCTGGGAGCGCCACCAATCCCCATAGTTCCTTAGCATGCTTCTTCACCTGGAGAGAGTGTGCTTGGAAAGGTGAAGGCATTCGACCAGCTATTAACAAGCCATGGCCCAGAAGAACCCTGGAAATAAGCTCCCCACCTAGTTTCCAATGAACCGCTCCCTTGCCGGCTCGAGTGGCTGCTGGGCATCCTGGTTGAATCCTTTACACCACCTCCATGTAGACAAGCATCGTGGGGGGCAGAGGTGTGTGAGGACCAAAGCACACTGCCGGTCAAACACTTACCTCATGTTGTGGAGCACCCCCACCACCAATACACGGCCTTTTCCAGACTCTCTTGTCAAAGAGATTGTGTCAGTGGCTGAGGGTGGCCGTCATTCAGTCTTCCTTCACCCTGTCCCATACAGAGTTGTTTTGTATTCTTTTGTTGCTGGTTTAAATAAATATACGTGGATGCATGTTAAGGCAATGCATTCTAAATGTGTAAACTTTTTTTTTTTTTTGAAATGCCTCACAAACATAAAAGGAATCCATTTAAGAGAAACAAATAAATTAGCTTTAAAAGATAAACAATTTAGCCTTGGCGTCATTTAACATGGTCTTAGTCTCAAGAAAAAGGAGTAAATACCATCTCAGATGCCAGCTCTAAATACTAACCCCAGAGAGCTCTTCTCCAGATCTGTGGATTTCCACAGCATTCTGCTTGAGTAAAAAGCTGGGTGGGGTCGGGATGGGGAACATGAGGCCATCAGCAAGGAGGGGAAACACACAAATTATTTCAGGAGTCATTTAAAAGATTCTAGTGAAAATGACTAGAGCAGAAGCAAAGGACTACAACAACAAACGTTGAAATAAATCTGTGTGCTTTGAAAAGCTCCTGCATGTACTAAACGTTCTTAATTTGGACCCTTGTCAAGTTGCCCCTGAGAACCCTTAGCTCTGAGCTCCTAGGACCGAGCTGTGGCCATAAGCAAGAATGTGCCTGTGCGGTTTTACCCAGTGCGTAAGTCTGAATAGAGAGACGGGAACGCGAGAGCAGAGCTGCCTGGCCACGCCGGTGTGGGGTCAGGACTGGGACAGTCAAAGCTGCCTCGCGCTGCCCGGCCTCATTCCATCCAGAGACTTGGCTGCGATGCTGGTTGTCTCATCATTTCCCCCCTTTGAACCTCTGGTCTGTTGTCTTTCTGTGATAGCTAGCTGTGTTTTGTTTTGGGTAAAAAGAGAAGTAAGAATGTGACAGAAGAACAGAAGGGAGAAACACACTTTATGGACTTGTTTGCTGTGAAACATTGACCTCATGTCCAAAAGATGCAATTAAAGAGTATATCTCTCCCTCATTTGCATGGCTTATTTCCCCAGACGTGTTTTTGGTATTGAAAATGAATGGTATTCCCATACAACATGTGTCTCAATTTGTAATGATATCCTCCTTGCAGCTGGCTTAGTTCTCCAACTGTTTCTAAAATGTTACTGTCTTAAATTTGAGCCAACCTACAATAACAAATTATCTGGAAGCAACGTGGCTGAGCTGCATTTGGTGAGAGAAGGGGAAACCCTATATTTCATCCTTCAACTCTTGTTTTGGAAATTCAGAACTGTAACATAATCTTTTTCTAAGGAAATCTACACACGCACACTTTAAAAATTGTGCATATTGGGTGTTGTGGAAGCAAGAATGAGCAGGTTTAGGTTTCTCTGAAAAGTTCTGCATCCCATCAACAAGCCCTTTTGATATTTTAAACCCATATTTAGAGTAATTTCAAGATATTTGGAGCACATGTGGTTAAATGTAAAACTTTGTCATTATGATTTGTTAGATGCTTTTATTTTAAATATTTATAAGCCATTTTTAAGTACTTTATCCAAAAGATTTCTCCTGCTAAAATACTATAATTGAGTGGTATCTGAGCATCAGCTGAGCGTATAGTAGACAGGAGGGTGAAGTCACTGCAACACGCATGCACGTTCTTCTTGCTTTTCTGGTTTTGATTCAAATGTCGTTTTTAGTAGATTCAGCTTATTTTTTAACTGTATAAAAAGTCATGAACTGGATTGGTTGTCTCTGATTTTTTTTTTAACGACCAAATCCCCCGAAGGTAAAATGTTCAACTTGAATTATGTCGATTCCTACCTCTTTTTTTTTTTTTTATCCTGAGAGTAATTAATAAAACTTTCCATTAGAGTGTTGGATTGGAATCTGTGCCCATAGGAACTTAAAAGTGTCATATTGTTGCTCTGACGTGTCTTAGAGACAGTTTATTGTTAGATTGAATTCTTTACTATTCACCCTCAGCCATCAGAAACTGAGACATAAGATCCCATCTTTATCATAAGTAACCTGTTTGAGTACTTAATATGAAAAAGAGGAGAAGGGGGGAACAACCTTTTTCCAAACTTAAAATCCATTTAACCTTCAGAGGTTATAAATTTCAAACTGACCACAGGCCTCTGGGGCTCACACTCTTTATGGCTGGCAAAATACAACTTTCTGGTAAGAATGGGGAAAAGAAGGCTTTAAAGGGCTCATAAACTTGCTTGGACATCTACTAGCTCTTAATACCAAACAGCATTTTCATGAGTTGAGTGTAAATGAGTCAGAAACATATAGATTGAATTTCTTTTAAAATACACATGGGTTTAAAAATTAAGGCCAAAGTGCTTGGCAAAATAAGTTTTGATTTTAGCCAAACCCAAATGTTTGAAAAAAATAGTTCTACAATTTGCCAAACCGAAAATATATCCAGGGCCCTCCATTCCTCTCACTTAATACGATGGCATCATAAACATGGGACTGAGTGTCTATTTTCATACCCACTAGGGTTTGAGCAATGTGAGTCCCAAATACTAACTGAAAAACTATGAAAAATTTTTTCTGGAAAAACCTTATGACCTTGAAAATGAAGATGAGCAGTCACTGGTTCAGGGTTCTGATTTTGATAGCACTTCTCACTGTCTGATCCTCTGATCAACTTGTTCTCTGTCTTAGCTGTGTGTGTGTGTGTGTGTGTGTGTGTGTGTGTGTTTGATGCACAGAATGATAACTTTTTAAAGATCCTGTATTTGGAATGCTTAATTTTTACTTAATTAATATACCACAATCCACAAAAGTTAATCAACTCTTAATCATATCCGAACAAAGGGAGGCAGTCCCCTTTTACTCATTAGGGTTCAAAGTTAGTCTTCATTTATTTCCCTAGAGCATAAAACTTCTCTGTTTTCAACCAACCGTCTTGAATACTGACTCCATGCAGGAGATGTTATTAAGAGTTAGGAGGAAGGAAGGAAAGAAGGATGGAGGAAGGGAGGGAGAGAGGAAGGTGGGGAGAGGAGAAAGAGAGAAGCCAAAAAGTGGGAGAGGGGGCGGCAGGAGCCTTTGACTTGTTTTGAGGAGCCAGTGACCTGAGAGAGACAACAAATAATCAAGGTCACTGTTACAAGCCTCATGCAGAACCCGCGAATGGATGTGATACTATAGACAGCGGGCTTTGACAAGAGCAGGGACTGGGGCAGTTCACACTTTGTCATAACTTAGTACCCAGCTTGGGGCTGGCAGGATGGGCACGTGAATGAGAAGAGAGGGTCAGGAAATGTGTAGTTAATGGAGTTACCATGGTAGGGCTCCATACAGCAGGTGGATTTAGGGTTAGGTTCTAAAACCCAGAAGGGCCGTGAATTGGCAGTCAGGAATGGGGGAACAGGGGAGGCAGTAGGGTGTCAAAAGCTACAGGTGAAGAAAAGCCACATGAGGGAGGGCTGTCCCCTTCACCCGGCTGGAGCAGAGGGCTTGGCTGCAGAAAGGGCAAGGGGGGAGGCCGGAGGAGGGCAGGTGGGTAGTGGAGCAGGGGGTCGTGGAACTTGTTCTCCGAACATCAGGCAATGTCAGGAATGGCTGGAGGTCTATGTTTGAGGAAAATTCCTTTAGCAGCTGTTCGCAGACTGAAAGGAAGCAAGAGAGAGACTGGCATCGCTGAAGCTGATCCCTGCATTCTGATGACAGGCTAATTACCAACAGTGGATTCTAAACATGGCGGGACATTCTCGCTGCAACATGGGGCGGGTGAGCACTGCCACATCCATATTTTAAGTATGAAAAGCCATCATGGCAATGCACAGGGAGGATGGACTCTTTTCTTTGAGCCCAGAGTAGGCCTAAAAGGCTTCATGTCACACAGTGGAAGGAAACCTCAAGACGACAGAACATCCCGAAGTTCAGGCAAGGGGGATACTGGCCAGGCCCCACATTGCCATGGAAATAGGGCTCCACCCTTCAGACACCCCCCGCCCCCCTATGGCTGCTCTAAGCCTTAGGCAGCTGGGGCAGGGCATGGTGCAGGCTGTCAGTCACCTCTTAGGTGCTCAAGGAAGGCAGTGGCTCACCTAGCAGGGGACGTCCCTGGATGGACGCGGAGCCTGGACAGTGGCCGTAGTGATGCCCAAAGCTCTGTCTTTGGACTGAAGAGCAGCCACAGGCTTGGGTGGCTTGCTCAAGGTCAGACACTGGGAGAGATCTTCACAGAAGCTGAATCAGATCCCCCCAGGGCCAGCAGGTACTTTTAAAAGAGTTTGGTAACTGCGGGAGATGTCCTTTTATCTTTTTAACTCCCCAGGCCAAAGGTCTTCTGAAACTTTCCCTTGTGGTGAAGTGGACTCCCGGTAGTGAAGGGAGGCAGTGTCTGGTTTAGGGGTACACACCTATGCCTTGAGGTTGGGCTGGCCTGTGTTCAGATCCCAGCAGAGCCGATGATTGAGGGAGGAAGTGGTTTCTCCCCCGGAGCCTAAGTCCTCAGCTCATCACATTGCTTCGGAAGAGCAGATGAGGAAGCCTAGGTAGAGTGTGCGCAGTGCATGTGCAGTGCCCAGGAAAGGGAGTTCCTGTCTTATTAGAAAGGATACAAAGCCTGGGAGAGGAGCCCAGGGCTGGAGTGAGGTCTGCTTGGGTCTGAAACTGGCCGTGTTGCTTATTACCAGCTGTGAGTTTGGACAAGTTTTATAACTGTGTTGTGCCTACGTCTTTCTCATTAAACAGTTGTAATAACTAATATTTCCTGTGGCCTTTTTAGATGTAAGCAGTGTTCCAGATGTTATATGCCCACAACAACCCTCTGGGTTTTCGTTATTAAACCCATTTTGTAGATGAAGAAACTGAGGCACGGAGATGTTCAATATCCTACCCAGAGTCGCTAGCCAGTAAATGGCAGTCCTGGGATCTGACTGGCAGCCCAGCTTCAGAGTGTCCCTGCAAAACCACTGAGCATGTCTTATATACAAAGAAATGAAGGTAATAACCCCCACTTCATAGAGTTATCGGGCTCCAGTGTAAACAACAGAAGTACAATGCCCAGGAGGTTCCTGGTGTATATATAGTAGGTGCTCGTTATAATTGTCGGGGTAATGCCTGCAGCCCAGAACTTCTTCCCTCAACGTGTCATGGGAGGTCATGAAACACTTCCATGCTACCAACCTCGGAAGTTAGGGAAACTATTCCAGAAATCCTCCTAAGATGTCTGGTTCCACTTTTATAAGCAGAGACTGGGACACGCAGAGCATATGCTCAAGGTCACAGAGTGGTGCAGCCAGGATTAGAACCTGAGTCCTCCCCTGCCTTTCCCCTCAGCGGGACATGGGATACGACCAGGGCTGCTTGAGTTACACACCCAGTGCCAAGGACCAGAATCATATTTTTGCCACCTACAGCATTGCTTCCTCACACAGGGCAGCTGATTTCAGAGAGGAAATAGGTTGTACCTGAGTATCTGGGTGGAAAGGCTGCAGAAAAGCAATTATTAGCCACACGCTCCATTTCATTGTCTGTTGGGGAGCGAGCCCCCGGCAATCAGTATGCTTGCTCTTATTTTTCACATGAAGTTTCCTTAAATATGAAGCCCTTCTCTCTCTCTTTCTCCTCCTGTCTTTCTGGTAAAGGGCTGGTTGTAAAGAATAAATGAAGTGTCAGACCTCTTTCCCAGACCTAGCCTAAAAATCTTTAAGTCTGTTGATCCATAGACAATAGCTACTTGCCACATAAAGCGGCCTTTTTCTCTCAACTTTTTTTCCTTATCTTTTCTTTCTTTCCATTTTTTTTTAAACTTAGACTGCCTGCATTCAGATTATATAAATAAATAACAAACTCAATCTTAGTACAATAAACATCTACTTTTGTGTCCAAAGCAGATTTTTTGGAAGGCGCGTGAGCCAACATCAGCTAGTTTGTGTATTGGATAGGACTTGAATGAAAATGCAATTATTATTTCTTGTCAAATAATTTCTTGAAGTTCTTATCTCTAAGGCCCCTGCCAGCTTTGACATCTGCTTGTCAGGGGGAGGAAGGGGAGAGATGAAACCTGGACTAGGGGGCAGCACTCTGAGGGAGCGTGGACTTTGGGGTTGTAGGAGCTGGACTTCAGATTTGCCCCTTTCTAGCCCGTTGACCTTGAGCAAGTAAGTTCTTGGCAAAGTTTCCTCATCTGTAAAATGGGGACAGTGATAAATACCTCATTAGCATTATTGTTTCAATAAATCAGTATATAAAATACACTTGTTTTCAAGTGAAATAAATATATAGAAGTGCCTAGTGCGATACTTGACATAAAGTAAGTGCTCCTTAAAATTTGACTCTTTTCTTTGAAAACACTGCAACTTTCCCAAACTGAATAGGAAGAGTTTGGTCCCAGAAGTCAAGGGGCATAGGGATTGAGGCTCTTCTTCCAAAATTTCTTGCAAAACATTAGCTATATCATGTAATTCTTTGCTTATTTTTCTCTTTCACGAATGGATGTAGCCACTTGCTCCAGCACATTTGTGAAAATGTGTGCAGTTAGTCATGAATCCCTGCCTGCTTTTAGAAAAGGACCAGAGACAGGGTGATTTGTTTTGCTTAAACTCGCAGGTTTTAGAAAGGACTTGAGGTGGATAAAGAGGATCCGTTTTTCAGGGAGAAGATAAAGGCTTTTGCAGTGCACAGGAGGGGTTCTGCAGCTCAGGGTTCTTTGTCCCCCCTGGAACTTTTGGAGGTCAGCAAGAGATAGCCGTGGCCACTTGTGTGAATAAACAAGTCTCTCTGCCCATTTGACTCATAGAACCAGCTAAACAAAGAAAACCAAAACTTAAATTTGTAAAACAAAGAATTAAAAATGGAGTTATCCCAGTTGGGGGTCTTATATCATTGGAATTTTTGTTAATTAAAGAATAAAATAAGAGATATTGCTAAAGAAGGAAAATTATTAAAAAAGAAAATCAAAGCCTTATGTTTGGTTTAATTTTTTTTTCTTTTAGATAATATGAGCCTTAGCTTATCAAAGTTGTGGGGTGGGCAGCTCAGTAGTGATGGAACTTACCATTGGTCCCACAGCCTTCTCACCATGGGTTATTTCCCAAAGCAATCATGCTAGAAACAAGAAATGATGTTTTTAAATTACTTTCATCAATTAGCAAGCAAGCTCTAAGAAAAGAGATGCCATCTACATTGTAAATTAAAATGGTTTCCAGCTTGGTAAAAGCCATTTCAGAACTCTTCACAAAGCAATGGTAGATGGAGGAGAAAGGGAACCATGTTTTGGCAAAACCTTCCCAAGCTGTAGCCCTGTCTGGGATGGGCTTGGTGCGGAGACCACTTTCTGGCGTCACACCCAGACTTATCAGCCAGTGCAGGCGGCTCTGTTCATTGACCACGGGGCTCTCCCCTTGTGAGCGTCCCAGAATAGCTGCGGCTACCTGAGAGCAGTCCAGTCCTTGGGGACTCATTATTGTCCCAGATAAACAGCATGGCTGAAGCCAGCACGTAATAGCTGTATTTAACTGTGATAAGTGATGGGCCGACATGCCCGAGTGAGTGGCATCACGGCAGGGCCGGGGTAACTGGACAAAGACAAGCCAGCCTGGCAGTGGGCATCTCTTGCACATCATAGGGTTGATGCCACAGGATTTCGGATTCTGGGGAATATATATGACAGACCTGGAGAGCTTGCATTCTAGAAGACATGACAGACCTCCGGGATTCTGATTATGCTAAGTTCAGTTCAGTTCAGTCGCTCAGTCATGTCCGACTCTTTGTGACCCCATGAACCACAGCACTCCAGGCCTCCCTGTCCATCGCCAACTCCCGGAGTCCACCCAAACCCATGTCCATTGAGTCGGTGGTGCCATCCAACCATCTCATCCTCTGTCGTCCCCTTCTCCTCCTGCCCTCAATCTTTCCCAGCATCAGGGTCTTTTCCAATGAGTCAGCTCTTCGCATCAAGTGGCCAAAGTATTGGAGTTTCAGCTTCAACATCAGTCCTTCCAATGAACACCCAGGACAGATCTCCTTTTGGATGGACTGGTTGGATCTCCTTGCAGTCCAAAGGACTTTCAATAGTCTTCTCCAACACCACAGTTCAAAAGCATCAATTCTTTGGTGCTCAGCTTTCTTTATAGTCCAACTCTCACATCTATTATGCTAATGGATTATGCTAATGATAAAGGTATTTAAGGAATCAAAGAAGAATAAAAGTTTGGAAAATGGATTAGGTTAATGGAGGCAGGCTTCCTCGAAGAGGTGGAATCTTGTATCACGGAGGGATTATCTTGAAAATACAGAGTAAGACATTTTTCAATGGAATACAGAATAAGACATTTTCTGTGGCTACACATTTACATTTGGGAATGTGTAAATTAGAAAATTTCCTTTTAAATGCAACCTACATCTAAGTCGCTAAGTTGTGTCAGACTCTTTACTACCCTATGGAGTGTAGCCCACCAGGGTCCTCTGTCCATGGGATTTCCCAGGCAAGAATACTGGAGTGGGTTGCCATTTCCTTCTCCAGTGGATCTTCCTGACCTAGGGATCGAACCCAAGACTCCTGGATTGGCAGACAAATTCATTATCACTGAGCCAATAGTTAGGCTGTAAAGGCCAAAGAAGAAAAGGTGAGAGTGACTGTATGCTGACAGCATCAACATTAAGATAAGTTATTAATACTCAGGCCTATTTTTGTTTTCTGTTGCGCTCTGACTGTGTTCGTGTGATAAAGGAAAAGTAACTCAGTCGGTCTTAGCAGTGCTGTCCTCATGAAAAGGGAAAGTGTTGGTGGACAGAGGCTCACTCCGTGCACTTGGTGTGCAGTTGTGACTCCACAAAGGAGACACTGCATTTCTCTGGCCAATGGGGCAGCTGGGCCTGGAGTTCTGAGGGCACTGGCTGTGTGTGCCTGCCAGAGATCATGCACTGCGAAGCGGTTTTCATACACAGTGCCTGCATGGTCCATGGGACGGGCTGCGCGCATGTGTGTGTGAGAGACGTTCCATGTGGCAGGGCCGTGGGCTGTCCTGCCTTCAGCAAACCCCCAATTCAGAGGAAAACCCAAACGTGAGACACAAACAGAACCGCTTGCATTAACAGACATTTCTCTTAAGAGAGGAATGAGTATATGTGTGTGTGTGTGTGTGTGTGTGTGTGTGTGTGTGTGTGTGTGTGATAGGAGGAGACTTTTTATGAAACTTAGGACTTCAGGGTAGAGAAGTTAATAGTCTTTCTTCTACAGTGTGTACTTCCATACTTGATGATGGCTTCAGTCCAAAGATCCTATAAATACAATCACAGAATATGAGAGATGGAAGATGTAATAGAAAATCTCAGCCAGGCCTTCATTTCAGAGAGGAAGAATCCAGGCTCAGGGGATTAAGAAATCAAGGTCACACGGCTGCAGAGGGTTCGTGCTGGACTATAGTCTACATCTCTGTCTCACTTATTGTAGAACTTTCCCCTTTACTCAGATCAGGAAATTTAGACAGAGAGGACAGATTGTCCCATGTGATGCCTCTGGTGGGCAAGGGTTGGCTCGGGCCCTGGAACTTCCTGCCATGAGCACTTTCTTAAATCCCAAGCTCACTTCCTCCCGGCTCTTGAGTTTCTCACCTTGCCAGCCAATAGCTCTCAGGAAGGTGACTCCAAAGCTTGGTTCTTCATTTTCACTGATTCCTGTGTTACCAACAGAGGGGCTGCCCTGACCAGCCAGAGCCAGGAGGACAGAGGAGGCGGCCTTCAGTTCACCCCCTCCTCAAATATCATCCGCTGAGAGCAACTTGCATTTAGGCAACACCCCCATCCCACCTGGGTGGGTGTCCTAGACACGGCATGTGCGTGAGGAGAGGGAAGGAAGTGGTACAGATCTTGCCTTTAGCCATTAAAATAAACTTGGTGTGAGGAGGGTTTCCGAGCAGCAGGAGTGGGGCTGCAAAAAATAGAGTGTGGTGCAGCTGCACCCTTTAGAACTTTGGGGGAAAACACATATTATTTACCAGACAATAATAGATACCAGAGAATAATAATGATTATTATAGTGTTTGGGATGGCAAACGCTGTAGTTAAGGTTCCAGAATGGCTCTCATTATAATCCTGTTTTCCTGGTCCCTTATGAAAGCCTGGAGATTTTGTCCAAGTAGGCTGTTGCTGTCCGTGTTTGGCCTTTGTCCAAAGGCAATTTTGATATAAGGAGACTTATTTGAGACATGTTCCCCTTTGGCGGTGGTCATGCTCACATTAAAGAAAAAAGCTATATCCTTGAAAAAGCAGTTGTAGCATTCTTGAGTAATTCAAAATGGTGGTGTTTCCCAGTCACTGGAAGAAAGCATTAAACACATTTTTAAAGAAAGGATTCAGAGGTCCCCTCTGACTATGAGATTTGGTCACTCTTGGTCTCAAGCCCAGAGGTAGGGATGGCTTTCCTCCCTTCACAGCAAGTTTCTTGCTGTGCTTCTTACACAAAAATAAATCCTCCCCAGAAAAAGCTATGCTCTGTCCATTTGGATCAGTTTCCAAGGTCTCTTCTCAGTCCTTTGTGACCTTTCATTTGATGGTGGCTCTTAGTGTTTTTGTTTTGGTACCTCTTTTCACCATTGTCTTAAAGAAAGCAAGAAAGAAAGAGAAAGGAAGGAATGAAAGAGAAAGAAAAGAGAGAGAATAAGAGGAAAAGAAATTAAAGTGAGCTCTTTATTCTGAGATAAATATCCACATTTCCAAATCTGACCATGCCAAATGAAAAGGTTTCCATGGCCTTGTAATTCCACTCCCATTGCATATTTGTGGTGTTTTGCATTTTCACTTTGGTTATTTAATATACATATTAAATGCACACGGATCTGGTGATTTAATGTGATTTGGGGAACTCAGGCATTTCCTGTCATGCACATTCAGATTTTCAAGCCTTGTTTTTTGGCTGATCATTATTATGGTTACCATTAACACCAGGACTTGGATAGCAGGGTTCAAAGCACGAGCTTGGATGTAGTCCTCCCAGTGGGCATTTTGACCTCTTCACACTTGTGCTAAATTCATGCTGCAGACACTGTGAGCACATTTCCAGGCCTCTTTGTGGCCTCCATTTCTTGGTCTATAAAATGAGGAAATTGTGTATATTATCTCTGGGGTCCCTTCAAGTTCTCCACTCTATCACCTGAAAGTATTTGTTCATTGTTCTAGGAATAATCTCAACAGTTGTAAAGATGTTTACGAGCCCTCTGCTACCACGTCATGTTAGCCAAATTCTACCCATTCACATTTCTGACATCCCCATTTATGGGCAGGGGAGAAGAAAGTACTGTTTGGGGACATGAGGGACAAGAGTTGTTTGACTCCCATTCATTTGACAAATGTGTGTTGAGCTGAACACATTTGTCCCCGGGTGTAGGAACGTGAGCAAAACAGACACTGCCCCGCACTTCAGGGACTTCACAGTTTGATTGGCCAACTTCTAAATGGCTGCTTCCTAGGGGTGATGGCAGAGTGTCTTCAGGAGGTTTTATTTCAAGCCAAGAAACTGGTAGCAAATGGAATATGCCAGTAAGGATAGAGGGGCAGAGCCCGACATTTGTGGTGGAAGTTGGCATGGGCATTCCCCACTTTCTTGGTCCTGTTCATACCTGCTGCACTGGGACCAGTCCTGCGCTTGGTTTGGACATGAAGGGATGTGAACGGCTCACCTTTCAGGCTGACCCACGGAGAGGGACACTTCTTCCAGCTCAGTGGTCCCTGTAGGAAACCCCTAAAGAGAGGTCTAGGTGTCTCAGGAATTTTTCATATGCTAAAACGTTCATCTCATGGCCTTCCTCGTCTGCAGCAAAACTTGGGGCGTTACATGAGGTACGGGGGTGAGGTCTGCAGCCCCAAGTCCCCTAACGACCTTGCCTGTCTTTGGGGGTGCCCTTGAGCAGCTCCAAAGACCTCCTGCCAGTTAAGGGTGCACTAACGTGGAGAGCGAAAGCTGCCGGGTCGCAAAGGATGCTGCTGTGGTCTTTGGGCGAGGGCGTGGTGCGTCGTGCTCATTATGGTATTCCAAAAAGCGACTCGAGTTTCATTTCCTCACACAAAGCTGGCAGGGCTGACCCTGCGCAGAACCGTGAATGAAAGTCGTGTGGAAACCAGGCTGTGCCGCCCCGTTGTGGGGCCTCCTCTCCAGTCTGACCTGCCGGCTGGAGAGCGCGCCTCTCTGACTCATGCCGGGGTTCTCCCCAGCCTGGGGGTGGGGGCGGTTTGGTCCAGTGGATTCTAACAAACCCCTTCTCCTCTATTTCTAGGAACGCGCACTCACAGGGTACCTTGCATGGAGAGAGGGCGCAGAGCAAACCATATCTCGCCATCCAATGACACCAGCTGGTCCGCTCACCACCCCCTCTGGCTAAAACTCAAGCAAATAAAGCCGCTTCCTGTCATTAAGCATCTCAGAGGAAGCAGCTCTCCCTCAGTGGCCTCTAGCCCAGAGAAGCCAGCACGTCTTGGACCCACCAAGCGGGCCCAGCCTTCCTGCCGCCACCATCTCTGCTTCTCCCCAGAGGAACTTAGGGATTTTGCCCCTGGCTTTAAAAAAAAAACCAACAAAACACCAACAAGCCACAAGGACCAATGTAGGTATTCTCCCCGCCCCATCTTCCAAGGCTCAGAGGGTGAGGCTGGAAGACGATCCGGATTTGAAAACAAAAATCTTTTTTTAATCTTTTTAAAAACTGCTGTGGTTTTGCTGCTACACGAAGAGTTGTGATTTGCATTGTACGGTTTTGGACCTATACTGTTCACGTTTTGACGGCGGAGAGGGATCGTACTGGAGTCCCAACACTTCCAGATTCATCTCTGTCCTGCCCAGGATGCACTTTTAAATGAAGAGTTAGAATATTTTATTGGCTAATATACTTTTCTTGTTATTTTTACAAAGGCCACCTTTATCCTTTTTAATGCCATATTTTCAGTGTTACACTTTTATGGCTTTTAATTTTCGATTTGACAGATGTAAGAAGCAGCATGAATAGTTTATACTGTGGTTTTTCAGAGACTGAATGCCAAGAGAACTCGGTAAATGTTTATTCTTCTCAGCTTTCTCTTTAAATTCCCCTAAATAGCGCCCCATTTGGGAACAGAGCAAGAGTGTTGAACTGAAGACCAAAATGCCCTGAAGGTGTAAAATAATCCGAGGGGGAATATTTGCTGGGCGTCACGAAAGACTTGGATGAAATTTCAACCCTGATGGTTTTCGGTGATCCAGGAAGTCAGTGAAGCAATCTCTCTATAGGCAGAGCCCTTTCATGATAATTAGAATGGTATGGACAAACCAATGAAAACAGGAGGGAAAGTGAGAAAGCTCACCCATGATTCTGTTTCACTGTTTGCTTTCTCCTGTCATGGTTAAGAGAAATGTGCAATTCGATCCTCAATCAGTGGGTGGAGGATAACAGGGTAGATTTTCTTGTGTGCACTTGTACAGTTGTAGCTGGGAGTCCAGAAGTCCTCTAGAGCATGTGTGCTGGCACTGAGTTGGTGAGACAGTTGTGGAGTATCCCATTCTGATGAGTACAGAAAAAAAAAAAAATTAGAAAAAATAAGAAAAAAAATCCAAAAAAAAGAAGAAAACTAAAAAAAAAAAGAAAAAAAAATCAAATCACCTTGTGATTCAGTGTATCTGTTTACTAACTCCAATAAAGCAATTGTTCACTCTGGAGGGGTCCAGGTGCCCCCGCCCACAGGCTGCTGAGCTGGCAGCAGGAGGGGGCGGGCGGGCAAGGCCAGGACGGTGTCATGCTGGCCCTGAGGCACCACGGGGCCATGGATGCGGTGTACATACTGTATTTCTATATCCTCCTTTGTACAGAGTCACTTAACAAGTCAAGCTACTGTCTTACAGGTGCTCCTTATTTATTAGAGCTGTGAGAGCTTGGGGGGACACACCTGGCGAGCGAGCTCGCTTTTTAAAAATGAAATTGGGGGGGCAGGGGAAGGGGGAGGGAGGGAGGGGAAGCTCGCAAGCCCAGGGAGAGATTTATAAAAGTGAACAAAAGGAAAACTCCCA
The DNA here is from genome assembly GCA_024291935.2 of Okapia johnstoni. Lineage (NCBI taxonomy): Eukaryota > Metazoa > Chordata > Mammalia > Artiodactyla > Giraffidae > Okapia > Okapia johnstoni. Next base: position 55,589,214 of record CM044317.1, read on the forward strand.
GCCACCGATTAAACCAACCAACCAACCCCAACACCAAACCCGCCCACGCAGGACGCAGCAGCCCCACCTCTGGGCACCCCTTCCCCTGCGGGGGGCCCCCAACGTTCTCCTCGCTCCCTGACACAGTGTCCAATTCATCAAACAAAAATAAATCTCTAAGAAAGAAAAACGCACTTACATGTGCTTATTTTGCTTTTCTCATTATTATGACTATTGTTGTTATTTTCCTTGTTACAGAAGGTGTTCATGTCTTTCCCCCAGGGAAACTATTTATTTTACATAAAGCTAGTTTTAAAAGATGTTGAAATAGAAGGAGTGAAGCTGGCCCTTCCCAATCTGCATCTCTGCAAACAAGAGCCCACCTGGTCTGTTTGAGGGTCTGATTTCCCACCATGTCCATCATTGACAACACACAGCACATGTGGAGTGAGCTCTCGGGCTTGTAGACTGGGGTGTCCCTTCCCAAAGGCTCTCCTAGTCCTGATTTTTTTGGCTCCAAGGGTTTGGTTCTAAGGCTCAGGAAGCAGCATGCGCTAGAAGCAAAACTCCCCAGTGGACTCCGCTCCCATCAGTATATCAGTTCGCCTGTAGGTTAGCGGTACTTCTGTGAATGGGAAGGGTCAATCTGGTTTTGTTTTGGTACCTAAATTAAACATCAGAAAGTTTCTAAGATGGAGAGTACATGAATACCTAGTTTTAGTCAATGTAGATCTACCCCAATCCTCTTGTTTTGCATATATATTAAAAAACAACAAACAAACTGAAGCCTAGAAAAGTGAATTGACCTGCCCAGGCTCCACACTGAATTGGTTTCACTTGTCAAAAAACAAATTTTCATTAAAAAAAACTTAGGCACCATCAGCAGTCTTCTCTAAATAACCATCCTTGGGGTGGATTCTGACGACCTACTTTCTCTCTCTTGTGGAGCCTGATGGATCTTGGAGGCTCTGAGTGTGGGTTTATGGTTATGACCCCATGGGAACCCCTCAGCCCCAGCCGAGTTCATACAGGGGCGGGCACCCGGCTGGGGCGGTCTGGTGCAGAGTCCCTGATAGCATTATTTATCTGGACTTGGCTATAGACACCATCGCCCGGGATACTGATTCTGCTTTTGTCTGTAGTCCAGGATTGTCCAGCAAACATGTTGACCCTTCGGGAAACAAAAGCTCCCTTTGTTTCAACAAGAAAAGATTCCGTGGTGTCTCATCAGACAGCACACCTTTTCCTCTTTCTCTTCCTTCTCTTAATCTCAGTGTTCCCTGAAATACAGAATCCTCTTGGGCTATCAAAACTGTATAGAGAGAAATAGAAATAATTATGCCAACATTTATGAGCATGTGTTAAATACAAGTACATTATTAGCCTCATTTACTCACAGAAGGTCCTAGTATTTCTCCCCCTTTTTAAATTGCATGTGAGGATCTAAATGCTCAGTGCATTTAGTAGTTGCCCCAGATCATCCAGCCAGTGAGTGACAGAAGGGGATTCAAACCCAGGGGTTTGGTCCCAGAACCCAGGTTGCACGTCCAATCTGCCGAAAAACTGTTGACATCTTCATGAATTGTCATTTTGTGGTGCAGTAATGCAGTTTTATAAGTTCCTGGAAGTGATTCAGTTTGTTGTTCTAAAGTGGTCCTTGTTTAAAACTAAGCCAGAGAGTTGAGTGTTCATGGTTACCCCCCTCCACGGCTTGTCGGGTGTGTGGATGTGCTGAGGCCACTCTGCTTTCAGAGAAATTAGGCAGTGAATTCCCTGTTGGTTAGCAAAGGCCCACTGAACACACCCATATGTGATGTCAAGGGTAGCCCAGGAGAGACCAGAGCTCACCGCCCCTGCCCCGAGTGGCTTACACACGGTGGGAAGGTGGGGTTGTGGAAAAGATGGACCACTTCTTGGTCTCAGCAGGACCTCTCTGTAAGTTCCCAGGGTTTATATGAATGTACACCTGGAGCCTGGATTCACAGCTGCGCAAAGCCACCTCCTTTTGCAGATGTTCCCTTGACACTGGAAGGGCAGCCTGTGCTACAAGCAGACCTGTAGATGCCAGCTGGTGATGCCCACAGGGCACAGCCAAAGGCCAGGGCTGGGGCCCAGGGGCAAAGGCACTCAAGATTCGCACCTGCTCCCTGCCCTCTCCGACTCCTCCTCTACTCCTGAGCTTAGCCTCAGCTTCTTTGACAAGCTTCCACAGGGTCCCTCCCGGGGATGTATCCACCCTGCTTACAGTTCTTCAGTGGTTCCCTGTGGCCTATGGGGTGGCACCCAAAACCCTCCCCGCTTTGGCCCCTGCTGGCCTTTCCATGCCCACCAGCTCCCTGCCTTCAGCCTCACCTGCACACCATCTGCAGAATTAGGAACTGTTTCCTGACACCCCCGCTCTCTCTCCCACTCCAGGGAGCTGCCTTGGCCTTGAATGTCTGTCCCTGTCTTCCCAGGGCAGTATCAGTAGCCCTTCAAGACTTGGCAGCTACTCTGGGGACGCTTTCCTGGGGAGGCTGCAGGGCCCATTTCCTCCCCTCCCCGCTGGGCTGGGGCCCCTCCAAGCCCACCTCCGTCCAGCGCACAGCACACTCAGCTTGTCCAGTCACACACCTGGCCATGCCTTTACGAGTCTGTGAAGTCCTTCATGAAGCGGATCCTGGCTTATCTGCCTCGAATCTCCTAGGCCCCACATGTGGAAAGCCCTCCTTCTTACTATTATCTGTAACACAGTGAACAAGCCAACCGCTTCAAAGCTCAGTTGATGTGCCACCTCTCCATGGAGACAGGCCTGCTTCCCTGAGGGGCAATTGGTCGTTTCTCCCTCTGGCTCCCACGGGTCTTGTTTAAATGCACTGGAGCCTCTTCTCACACTGTTCTTCCCACATCATCCAGGCTCCTCAAGGGTGGGCACCTTGGCCTTCCTAACTCGGCATCCTTGAAGAGCAATTCTCCACCCTTGCAACAGAAAACGATGGCTGAGTTCAAGCCCTTTTCTCCTACCAGCCTAATGGGAGAAGAAACCAGGAAACCCCGGAAACCAGAGCTACTGTGCAGCAGACATGGGAAGGTTGTGTTCGGAGTTTCATTTTGTTTCTGGTGCTCAAGGGAGGAGGTGCTGTGGCACCCCCAGTTCAGTACATCTTCAGGCAGCTTTTAAAAGCAAAATGCGACACAAAGGGAGAACACTCGGTGCTGCCCCAGGGCTTCTGTGCTCTGCAGTGACTCCAGGCAATGGGACAGTTACACATTTTTCCCCCAAAAGCCTTAGAGATCATTCCTTGACCCTCAGACACACATATAGATGGAAAGTTAGTCTTCACCACCCAGAAAAGGCCTCTTATACTATCTTCGCCATGGTGGATGGAACAAGCAGTTGCCACCAGTGTGTGGAGTTCTCTTGAAAGGAGGAGCCTTCGCTGGTCCCATTGTTAGGTGCTTCCTTTGTGCATACATTTGCTACTAAATTCTCACAACAACCCTGTGAGGGAGGCACCAGTATTACCATCATCCCCATTTCACAGTCAAAAATACCTGAGGCATGACAATGAAGGAGGTTTCTGTTCACAAATGGAGGCAGAACCCAGCCGTGGGCTCCAGTGGCCACACTCTCTGTGCAGTGCTAAACAACCTTACCAGGGCCCAGGATGCCTGGTGGTTCAGGCAGAGTTCAGGTCAAGTGTGTGTGTGTGTGTGAGTGTGTGTGTGTGTGTTGTGTGTGGTGGGGGGGAGAGTGCTCAGTTGCTCAGTCGTGTTGTGACTGAGTTGACGCTTTATGACCCCCATGGACTGTAGCCCACCAGGCTCCCTGTCCATGGGATTCTCCAGGCAAGAATGCTGGAGCAGGCTGCCATTTCCCACTGCAGGGGATCTTCCCAACTTTAGGGATCAAACCTGAGTCTCCTGCATTGGCAGGCAGATGCTGTACCACCTGGGAAGTCCTGCCTTGGCACCCAAACCATGCAATTTAGACACCTTTGACCTCTATATTGTGTTCAGAGAGGAAAAAATAATCTACTTCTCTTGATGCCTGGTTTTGAACATGACCAAAAACACAAGTGTCACTGTTTCCACAGGGAAAGTTTGAGGGAGATGGGAAGGGGCCTGGGCCAGCAGCTCAGAGAAGAGAAGAGAGAGGCACTCTGGTCTCATGTTAGGTTCCCTGTGGCAGGAAGAAAGGGGGCATGTGGGCCAGGGGCTGGTTTCCATTTCCCTTATTCTGATTTGGGGAGCTGTAAGTGGGGCTTTCTCCTGCAGCTCTTGTTTGGTGGGTGAAGGGGTGTCAAGTGAGAACAGCATAGAACTGCCGGGGCCACACAGGACTGTGTCTCTCTGCCCAGTAGGCAGGGGGCTAAAGCCAGTCTTCACCATCACTTTGAGGCTAGATCTCTGGATCCGACCACACAAATGGACAAAAATGTTGAAAGTCCCCAAGTGCCAGACTCCACACAGGGCAGTCACTCAGAGGGGCTCAGACAATTTTTAATAAACCACATGCTATACAGTCAGTGTGATCCTCATTTCTGGATGAGAAGGATACAGTTCAGGAAGATTAAGTGATCTGCTCAGGTCACTCAGCTGATAAGGAAGAAACTCACGATTTGGGCCCTCAGCCCCCACGTGCAGTGCTCTTTGATGGCAACACAGCTGCAGAAATACCAGTGTCAACTCAGGTCACAATTCAGTATGAATTTGAATCAGCCAACCGGGCACGTGCCTGATGACATCATTCCAGTCTGCTTCTAGACCTCTGAGAAGAGATCACCCTCTCTTTCCTCATCCATTTCTCACCTGCAGGGTTGGGCCAAACCAGCAGATGTGACCCCCTCCAAGAGGGAATGAACCCCACCAGAACGAACCCCACCATTAATCTTAATGGGCATTTACCCAACATGTTCTAAATGCCACTTTGGTTGCATTATTTTATTTATGCCTCATAACAGCCCTTAGGAGGTGATTACTATGATTATTCCCATTTTACAGATGAGGAAGCTGAGCACACAAAGGCTAACTAAGGGCAGAGCCTGCCACCGCATCTGGGTGGTCGGATATCTGGCCCTCGCCTCACCAGCACACTCACGTTTCAGCTTCTCTCTTGTGGATGGATGGATGGATGGATGCCTGAAAGCATCTTGTGAGCACAAGAGCATTTAATCGAGTATTTTGAGGCCAAATCTTACACTTTCATGTATGTCATCATCTTTGAGAGTGGCTTGGGCATCAATCCTGGAAGTCATGTGGACGAGCACAGAAGTGGTTCCCATCTTCCTGAGTTATAGAAAAAGTTAATTGCCCATTTCATCTCCACCTAACCTCCCATCAATTCCTGTCCTGAATGAGAACTCTTCTCTGCAAACCCTGCTGGCCTCGCAATCCAACAAATAGCAATGCTCAAGGGGATTCACTCCAAAGCTCTTTGCTGTGCTTATTTCCACTCATGTGCTTCCTTTTAACAGCCTGGGAGCAAGGACCAGGGCTAATTCATCTTTGCATTCCCTTCACACACCTGTCATGCAGGGCACACTCAGTGTCAAAGGACTGAGTTGTTGGACGTGTAGATCCTGGCTGCTGCACCTCCCTCACTGTGGGACCCTGAGTCCCTCAAATCTCCTCCACACCCTCTATGTCTGTGAAACCCCCTACCCCATTTCCTGCTCCTCTCCAGGATGTCCGAGCAGCAGTGAGGGGCCACCACCTGCCCAGCAGCGTGGACAAGGCTGGCTCAGGAAGCCTCAGCTGTTTGGGGAGAAAAAGGAAAAACCGCTCCTCATTTCTCCTCTCCTACTTCTCCTGCCAACACTTCACTCACATTTCATTTAAATGTCCCGTGTAAGATAATTTCTGGTATTAGAAGTAGTTGAAAAAAATTTTTTTGTTTAGGAAAGGCTGGTGTTGGAGTGAATGAACTCTGGAAGGCGTGCCTTTTGACCTTGACCAAGAAAGGGAAGGTCAGTGCAGAAGCGTATTTAGCCACAAGCTTTGGACCATGGGGTATTCTTTTCCTTTTCTTTCTAGGTTTATTTAAACAATAGGGAAAGATGATCAAAACATAGAAAAATGAAAACAATTATAGGCAGAGAAAGCAGAGTTTCATAAAACAACAGTACCCAGGAGGGCTCCTCTGGATCGCATTCTCCCAGCACCGGAGCCCCCAGCCCACACCAAGACCTCCCTTCCCAGGCTCGGCCGTGCGCCTCACAGTATCCCCTTCATGTTCGGTAGCTGGATTAGGGCTCAGGACCAGAGGCCAGGAATGCAATAAGATACTATTCTAAGTATTGATCCTTTAAAAAAAGAGTTAGTTTTCATGAAACTTTAATTCACTTTTTTTTTTAGCTTTTTAGCCTAACTGCTACACATTTTATCCCTGTTCTTTGTGAAATGCTAATCCAGCCCAGGGTTTTCATTTTCCGGGTGTAACTTTTCAGAAATTGTATATCTGCATAGCAACCCAGCAAGGGCTGCCTATGTCACGGTATCATATGTCAGAAAGATGAAAAGGACTCCAAACCCCAGCTCTCCACACACTTGGCCCTCCGATCCCAGGGCAGAGAGCTTCTTGGCCTTAATATAAATGGCAGGAGAGTCATTTCGGGGCCAGAGAGGTGCAAACTTTTATCTTGTTGATGACAGAAAACGACACATGACCTCAGCTCAGCTCAGTGGGGACGAGCAAACCCGAAACAAAGGCTGTATTTTTCTCTGCTCTTGTCCCGGCTGTCAGCTTCCAAGTGCAACCTGAGCCTGGATTCCGAACCCAGTGTCCAGATTAGAGATTGTTGACTCAGATTTAGTGGTGAAACGTGAGCCCAACTCTGTTGATGGCAGGCCTTGAAGGAGCAAGTTTAGTTAAGCCAAGAGAGATTGTATGTCAGACGAGAGCCTGGCTTCTCTTTATCACAAACTTCCTGATCTGCCTCTGTTTTAATAGTTTCCACCACCACCACCAAAAGAGAATCAGCGAGGGAGAGACAGAAACAAAGGTGGAGAGAGCCAGAGACAGAGAGAGGGAGAGACAGAAGGAAGCTTTGCCCTCAGTTCAGCTCCTCAGTGTCATAAATCAGGAAATTAACAAGTGTGTAACTGGCCTTTGCCACAGTCAAAGACAATAAGCTTTTTGTGTTTCTTAACGGTGGTGAGCACTTAATATAATCAATGGAGAGCTCCACTCAGAAAGGATGAAAAATGGGGGCTTGATCTTGCCACTTAAAGGATATTTCCCGATACGCAGGCACATGTCTTTTATGAGGCTCAAACATGGCTTAGAAACTTGCCTCTCTGGTCTGAAGGCAGGTCATTAAGACAAATCATTACATCGCTTTCCCTGTCTCTGTCTCTACGTTTTTTATTTTGGCACCTTCCCGGCTTTTCCTTGGCTTTTGATTTCATCCCTCTTTTAGATTCTCTGTGCCTTCAGTAATTTATGTGCAAGATATTTTTCCCAACCTCCAAATGTTTTTCCATTTGGCAAACCATGTCCCGATGCTTCCACACAATGTAACTGTAGAGTTCACTTACACTAGAAAACACAAGCGTGGTTAATGGAAAAGCCGAACAAGCCGACGTCGGTGACCCCGGGTGCAGGACCGATTCACAGACCATCTTCCAGGCCACCCCTGGGGACACGTTGGGGTGGGTGTTGGGGAGCAGTGTCTTTCCTCGCTTGCCACAGATGCTTGGCTTCGACCCTCCTTGTCTCCGAAGAGGAAAGAATTCCTTCCAAGCCCCTTTCTCGTATAGTTTTTGGAAGCTTCAGGGCACCATATGGAGAATCATTTCGTGATTCTCCTGATGGCTTTTACGTGAGCAGCTATAAATTGGATGGTTTCCTTCAGGTCTGCTATCCCTATGGTACCTGCTAAGGACTGTCGGGAGTAGTCACTGAAGATGTTAGTCCTGTGGGTTCTCTATGGGAGAGAAAACCCAGGCCTCCTCCTGGCTGGGCACAGAGTTAAGGAGCCCGGGTGGGGCAGGCCATGCAAGCCTTTCCAACTGGTCACGAGGGTGCTTTGCCCCAATGTCTTTTTCATTCCAAAGTCGAGGATTTAGGATAAAGGCGGAAGTTGAGGCCCCACCCTCCGTTGGGTTTACGTCCAGTCACAGGGCACATCTAGACAACATTTTGGCTTCTGAAAGATGAGTTTTGTTCATTAACTGACACTATTTCTTCCTTAACAGTTGCAATGATGTAGACTAGACTCCCTGCATTTTACCTTTTAAAAGTGGCTTTCCCTCAATCCAATACTCTGTTAATTTAATAAGCCAATCAAAGGCAAATTGTTGTTCTAATAAGGATACAATTGAAAGTGAATCTTTTTAGGGTGTTTATTTTGCTTGGATAGCATTTCCTTAACTAATTTCTCTGGCTCTCTGGATCAGCGCCAGGAGGGCAGAGGGTGGCTAATATCTTCTAGGGAACCACAAATGAATGAGGTACCAAGCCTTTAAACGGTTTCCCAAGCACTTCCGTTTAAAAAAACAAAAAAAGTTAAATATAAAAATCATGATACTAAAGATGGGTTGGCTCTAGGAACTCATTCCCTTGGATGTATTTTTAGGCTTTTGTTTATCTTTCGTGATTGATAAAGTAATTATCAAAATGCGTTAGAAAATAATAGCCAACTGGTGAGAAAAGGAACAGTTGGAGGAAGCAAAGCAATGGAGGAAAAGCCTGCACAGACTCAACCCCAGGCTTTCCGGTGAAACTCCAGGAAAATTCATCTTCTCTTTGGCCTTTCCTGTCCCTGGGGGCTGATCATGGCTTTGGCTGGACAAAGCTTCTCCATCACCCGGTAGCTAATGAACTCCTCCAGAGGGAGGAGTTCATCCTCCCTCCCCTGGTCCCTTCTCTCCTCCTCACCTTTTCTCCATCCCTCTTTGCTCTGAAGTCTGCCACAGGCCAACCAGAAACCCAGCAGATGTTTGTGTTTTATGAGCCAAATGGGAGCCTGAAAGATCAACCAAATACCAGCCCCAGTGAAAGATGGAACCAGGCCATCTGACATCAGAGACACAGAATGCCCTTCCAGGCTGGGCTTCCAGGGAGCAGAAGGAGGGCTTGATAATGAGCTGGCACACCCTACTTACTGGCCCATTGCTCTGCCTTCTGAAGAGCTCACGGAGCCCTTTCATAGAGGCTTGGGGAAGTTGGGCAAGACCTTCCACGAGTTCCCCTCCCTGGATGGCAGCCCTGGCTCACAGCAGCTTACCCTCTCGCCAGAGCACCATGTGGTGCCCTGACTGTGACTCCTGGCCCAGGCATGAGCTGCAGGTTAAGGACCACTACAATCAGTGGCTTGGAAGTGCCATGTGGCTCAATAGACAGCCCTGCCTTCACACCACTCTAGGACCAAATAAGGAGAATGGACAGAGTGTGGGGGGACAGATGGAAGATCTAAGTTTCTGTCTCAGCTCCGCCATTTATGCTGCTGTGGGCTGTGTTGGTTTTTATCATCTCTGAGGCCTGATTTCTCCATTCGTGATATGGAAATCATAATAGTCACTCTTGGGGTTACTTCCAGGATGAAATGATCCAATGTGCGCTAGCTCTGGGCCCATTCCTTCACTTTCCCTGCTCTGCCCTGTATGGGAGGGAATCAGATTCTTACTGAGTTCAGCCAATGGGAATGTGGGAGAAAGGTGTCTTCCCCACCCCTCACCCCAGTCCCCCTGCTTCAGGCAGCTTGTCCCCTTCCTCTCTTCTGAGTCTCCAGTCCCCTCTGGAAAGCCCTGAGTATGGCAGGTCCCTTAGTGGCCTCCTCCCTTTGCTCCTCTGTCTTGGGGTGGTCTCACCACCCCCTGCCTAACTGCTCAGCTTGCCATCCCCTTCATCGAATTCCCTCGCATGTGAACATAAGCACTGAGGTGCTTTCTGTTTCCCTGGTTGGACCTTAGCTGATGGAGTGTGTGAACGTGCAAATGTATCTCACACCTAGAGGAAACACCTGAAGATCTCAGCGCACGAAGATCAAGGGGGCAGGGCCACCAGCCTGGTTCTTCTCACCCTAAAGCATCAGATCCTGGGCTTTAACCATGAGGTCAGGGTCTTCCTTCACCAGCTGTCAATCAGAAGCAATTTCCAGAGGGGTTCTTCAACTTGGGCTTTTATAAAGACAGAAAAATGGGATAAGATCTACATATTTTTTTTTAAATCATACATTAGTTTAAAAATATACTATAATGAAAATATCCAGTGGCTTTCTGGTCTGCTTTCCACATACTCTCTGTTAAGGCAACTACAGGTGACGTGGCCTGGTGTGTCTAGACGCTTTTACGGTCGCTGACCTCCTGAGTCTCCTGCTACTCCTGTTCCACACCTGGGAGCATTTACTCCTTTCCCAGCCCTGTTCTCCAATTCGGTGAGTGAGCGTCCCTGTACTACCAAGGAGGGCGTGTGTGTGTCCACCAGCACCCTGCTCTGTCTCTCCTGGGTTTGCTCAGCCCTCAGTGCTATTTCTCTCCATCTGCCTTCTGTCTTCTGCTTCTTCTGTGCTGCGGGGATGGGAAGGTTGTGCTCCACTCCTTTTGGCAGGAAGTGTAACTTCCTCATTGAGGTCAAATTGAAAATGGATTTCCCCACTGGGCAGAGAGAAGGAGGCCCAACTTCCCTTTCGTGTTATTAATCAGTGCCCCTCCCCTGCCGGTGGCTGCTGGGCTCAGGACAGTCTTGCTTAACCATTTCCTGCCCAGCATCGAGAAGTCTCCAAAGGCACCGTGGGAGCTCTGAAGTGCTGGTTATTGGATAATTGTGTTCTGTGGGCATCTCTCCTCGGGTCCTGGGCTACTGGTGCTGCGTGGGGAGCAGGAACGTTAGGACAACAGTGCCTTTGCCTGAGGAGTATATTTAATACATTTTTTTCACTCCCATCTCCAAGGGCAGATTTACGCTATTTCATCTCAAACTGACAGGCCTAGAAAGACATTCTTTATGGGTATGTCTCTCTCTTCCCTTTTGACTGGATTTCTTGTCATTCCTATTGAAAGTATACTAACCAAACCACATGGGGGCATTTTAAACACACCTGTGACCTCACAGATGACATTGTGCACTCCAGCATAAATGGGGGTATCCTTAGTTTTGTGCTACCAACTTCTCCCGGATTGCAGCCTTGCAATTTAGACTCATGTGTTTCTCACACAGTCATAAACTCATAACACTTTAGATCTGGAATGGACTCGACTGTTCATACCGTTCAACGCACCTGTTTTTGCACCTGAGGGAACTGAGATGTGGACATAGGTTGCGTGACTTGGCCAGTGGCAGGTGGCCAGTGAGGGGGAGTGTCAAGGTGAGAACATGGGTCTTCAGGGACCTCAATCTAGTGCTCCTTCCAGTGACCACTACGGTGATTAAAATCAACAAAGCTTTTGTTGCCTTGATGCATGTGAGTTGTGTTCCACTGACATGACATTCAGAGAAGATTAAGTGTGCCCTGGTAAGTGTTTAACCCTGGGCTCTGTAGAAAATACACATGTGCATATACATAAATACACAAGTGCTTTATAAATTTTTGCTGATATAAAACATGTGTAGCACACAATTTACACATAATATAATACAACCCTCTTTGTTATCAATTCCCTACTGCCAGTTAATTCTCACAGGATGTTTTTGTTGATCTTGGCTGAATTCTTGTAACTGTACCTGGCTGCAATTGCTGAAGAAGTGTTCAATGGTATTTTCTTGTACATTAGCCAACAAGACAAAAGTAAAGCCACAAAGACACAAGTTGAAACTGCTTATTCTTCAGTGACAGCAATGACATTTTCCTAAATCAGCTAGTAGCCTTCAAATATGGGGAGGGTATTCTTTCAAGTTTTTGTGCTACTTGCAATATCACAGCCATAGATAGGACATGCTTTTGAGTTTAATCCTCAATATAATATTAGTATTTTCCATCATCTTCCCAAGTTTAGACAATCAGCAAATAATAAATCAAGCCCTCGGGTCTAGCATATGCTGATTTCTGTGGCATGAATATTTTCACTATGATCAGTTTCAAGCTACCAATGTGACATTACTGAACTCGGAGTTGGCAAGACCTGTGCAGAGGCTCCACGTTATGCAGTATTCCCACTATTCAGATACAATGGGTGTAGATAACCCCAAGAGCAGAGAGAATAGTACAATACAAGGTGGAAAATAATTGGGAAATGGTATATTTTGAGCATCGATTACTTTTTAACATCTTATTGAATTGTAATATGTATAATTTAAATTTTAACAATGTCTGTATTTAACAACTGACTCATAAAATTCCCGAAAATTAAGAATCAGCTCCTGTGAGCCCATAGGAGCAGCCTCCAGCACAGCACTAGCAGAATATGGGTGGGAAGGTGCTTTGTTCCTCCTCAGGGCATGCAAAAGGGCACCAGGCTGAGGAGACCAGACACTGGCCATCTGGACAGAACTCATATGAGGCACAGAGGGCAGATTGAACATTATAGATCAGATCCCATGTAGCAGGTGAATAAAGATGGGGTTGAGTTTTTATACATCTTTCTAAAAGTTACAGAAAGTAAAGTTTTAAATACTAGACGTTGTTGTTCCGTCGCCAAGTCGTGTCCAACTCTTGGTGACCCCATGGACTGCAGCACTGTCAGGCTTCCTTGTCAAGGGAATTGAAAAGGAGATTGATAGTCAAGGAAATTGAATGGAAAAGGAGGGCAGAAGAAAGAGAAATAAGGAGGGAAAGGACTAGGGTTTTTAAATATCCTTTATGGAGAAAGTAATATGCTGACCCAAACCCTAGGCCAGCTTTTGCGGACGCTCCCACAGCCCTCCCACGTGTGTGCCTTGTCAGACACAGTGCTGGCCGCCCTGGGCAGTTCCCTTCGTGAGGACCTGACCTCTTACTGCTTTGGAAGGGGAGGATGAGATTACCAGAGCTTTGGATCCATTTTTGGATCAAATGAAAACGTCAGGCTAATCCTTAGCGTCTCCCTCTCGGCTTACAGATGCCGTCTCACCCTAGGGGTGGGGCATCAGAGATCTAACAGTCCCCCTCCGTCCTAGGACAGGGTGGAAAATCACATGCTGCTCACGAGGCCTACAGCGCCCCTCCCGACCTCTGTCAGCAGCACCTTGTCTGCCCCGGGTGACCCAGTCTTTCCAGACAACCGCAGTCACCTCGAAGCCCTCAGGGGCGATGTCGCAGACTGTTACCACTCTCTCCTCCTCCCTCCACAGCATCTGTTATCATTTGCTGTACCTTCTGTTCACTCGTCTCTGTTCCCAACAGGACTGTGGGCTTTTTGAGGGAAAGGGTCTGCTCTGATCGGTGTTTGGTACATATAGGTCTCAATAAACCTTAGACTCCACATCAGCTTGTTTCCTGCTTCTCAAACCCTCCTGCATAAGAATTACCTGAAGAAAGGATTAAAATGCAGACTGCCCCCCCCTCCCCACTCAGACCCCAGAGCAGTGATTTTGAAATCTGTGTCTTTAATAAGATCACGTGACTCTCATGCACATATGTTCACAAACCACATTTTAAGAAATACAGGTTTGTTCAATCTTTTCATTTCATAGGTGGGGAAACAGAGGGCTAGAGAAGAAATGATCTGCTTCAGGACTCGAAGCTACCAAGTGTAGTGGGACGTTATGGTGCTTTGAGATAGAAAGGTCTTAAGTTCTTCACAGCTCCACGGATGGTTACTGGTGGGAATATTAAAAACAAACAAACCCTGGACTGAAATCACTGCACACCGCATCTTAAAAGAGCAATAGCATCTCAGATTCAGATATAATGCCTCCACTAGAAGGACGTACTAACAGGTATCAGAAAGCACCCCTTTTCCAGAGCTTATCAGCGTGTCCTGAGAATATGAGTTGTGGAACAAGGCCCCCGATGCTTTGTGCCTCTAAACTTGCCTCAGAGGCTGTTAGCAGGGCCGTCTGTCACAAGCTCTATTTCCAGCAGTGTCCTCTGCCCGCCTTCCGATGCTCAGGTCTGCGGTAGCAGACCCGGCGTTCAGGTGTCCGGTTCAGGCCTATTTTTACGAGCAAATCCTTGTTCCATCTGTCAGTTGTTTGGCGAGTGCCCTGCGTGCTGGTTACCGCCTTGGGCGGCAGGTGCCACCTAGAGGGCCCACCGTCAGGAGCCAGGCAGCCCCGGGGCCTGAGGAAGCGCTGCAGCCACCCACCGAGGGTCACCCCAGCTCCCTAGCAGACCTGGCAGTAGGCGTTCTGAGGAGGGGCTTGCCAGGGGAGCCCGGGAAGGACAGAGAAAGATGAGGCCGGCCCTAGCCTTGTTCGGCTTCCTTCCCTGATGGGATTCCGAGGGGAAGTGGGTGGGCGCTCTGTTTCTCGACCACAAGGTGGCAGCCGTGGGCTGGCCAGGTGCCGGTGCCGGCTCTGCGCGGCTCCAGGAGGAACGCCCAGCACGCGGAGAAGGTGTCGCCGGCTGCCCTTTAAAATTCCTCGTTTTGAGAAACTGCCTTTCTTTTTAGCAGGAGCACTGTGTTGAAGTTACCAAAGCCCCTCCCTCAGTCTTGCCAATGGACCAACCACAGGCGTCTCTCACTTCGGAGGGTTACAACGGCCCCTGCGGGGCCTCTTGATCAAACTATGGCTTAAAGAGGCGGAGATAGGTGGGAGTCCTGGGGGAGGGGTGGGGGTGGGGGTGGGGGTGGGGCGGGAAACGTCCAGAAAGCAATGATGCACGAAGTGTGGAGACAGAAGAGTAAGGACAGTTTTTAAATTTATTTTTAATCTAGGCGTGAGTTCTGGCTTGTTTGCTTGCTAGCTGTGAATCTGAAGCCTAGGTTTGCTTCCCCATCTGTAAAATGCCACATTCCTTTATCAAATGGCAGCAGTCGCAGGGTTGTTCTGTGAATCAAAGGACACAAAATGGTTTACAAACTGTGATGTCCCATATACACAGGGGTGTCCTTGTTGGGGTTGGTCTTTTTGAGCTGAGCCATGTCACAGTGCTTTCTTGGGACTGGAGGCACAGACATGGGCAGGGCAAGGGGCCAGCTCCTCTCCCAGAGGGTCACTGCAGTTCTTGCATGAGCTGCAGGCTGTCAACTCCTGATCTGGCCTGATAGTCATCTTCCAGCGAGATTCTTCCTGGATGCCTTTCTGTGGCAGGTTTCCAAGCAGAGTGCTGGCAGTGGCTGCTCCCTCTTCCTCCAGTGAGCCTGCTTTTCCATACTGGAAGAAGATGAAATGCACATTTCAGAATGTAAGTTTTTCCTGCAGGACACTCTCCCCAATAGTGGAGTGATGGAGAAAAATATTAGATGAAGTCAGGGGATAACTGAGTAACCTACTGATTTATAAACTCATGGAATGAAATGAAGGCGTTTTTTCCACTGGTGGGGTTATTTATTATGTCCTAGTTGGCCAGAGCCAAGGGTTGAAGAGGCTTTGGTTCCTGAGCAATAGAAATAGCAGGAACCAATTTTCTCAGTTCCTCCTCTTTCAAAACCACAGAACTCAGCCAGTGTTGAAACACACCCAGTCGTAGGTTTGACTGGATATTCCTCTGCTTATCACCCTATTGGGGTGAATGGGGACTGAGACCCAGACCCCATCACCCTGGGATGGTGGCAAAGAAGAGATTAGACTATAGTCAGTGGTCATTGCTCTGTGGAGTTTTTCCTGTGGCCTGTTCTTCTGTGGAAATGAACTACTCTGGAAATATCCTATGAAAAACTCTGATGCTCTATGTTAATCTGTAGCAAAGTGGCATCTTTACGATGTAACATTTTTCCTTCCATGAACATGGTGCGTCTTTCCATTCATTTCTTCTTTATATCTTTCAGCATAAAATGTTCTTTCTTAATAAAGATATTGTACATCTTTGGTAGATTTATTCCTAAGTAAATTATAGCTTTTATTGCTATTGTAATGGTATCTTTAAGAATAGCTACATCTTCTAGAAACCTGTTTATTGCTTTGCAAAAACAACTGATTGACATCAGAGAAGATGGAAACCTATAGCCAAATTTTAATGAAAGTCTTTCCATAATTGGTGAATGAAATTTAGTTAAAACAGCCAGTAAAGGAAATATTATGGATTTATGTTTCTTCATGAGACATATTCGTTAGTTGCAAAAACCACTACAACAAAATACTGGAGAAAATGAATTAAGAAACATTTAAATGATTGTTGGACTATAAAGAAAGCTGAGCACCAAAGAATTGATGCGTTTGAATTATGGTGTTGGAGAAGACTCTTGAGAGTCCTTTGGACTGCAAGGAGATCCAACCAGTCCATCCTAAAGGAAATCAATCCTGAATATTCATTGGAAGGACTGATGTTGAAGCTGAAACTCCAATACTTTGGCCACCTGATGCAAAGAGCTGACTCATTTGAAAAGACCCTGATGCTGCAAAAGATTGAAGGCAGGAGGAGAAGGGGATGACAGAGGATGAGATGGTTGGATGGCATCACTGACTCAATGGACATGAGTTTGAGTAAGCTCTGGGAGTTGGTGATGGACAGGGAGGCCTGGTGTGCTGCAGTCCATGGGGTCACAAAGAGCTGGACATGACTGAGTGACTGAACTGAATGGAACTAAATTATTGTATCACACTTTTTTTTGAGTTTCAGAAAATAGTGAAGCATATTCAAATATACAAATAATTTCAGTGAGAACAAAAAGACTTTTGTTCCATTAATAATTAAAATAAAAATAAAACCATGTTTATTTCATCATGAACTCAGCCTCTTCGGGTTATAATGGTATAGACTTTATGCTATGCTCAACAGATATTGATACAGTATTTTGTCTACAATTTTAAAATAAATAAGTATACATATAGTAAAAAAAAGAATATCTACATCTTCTAATTATCTTTGTGTGTGTAACAGTTGATTGAAGCCTTATTAGTTTTAACAATTTGCCTGTTGCTTTGAATTTTCTGTGTAAACAATCATATCAAATAATACCAGTTTTAGTTTTTCCTTTTTAATCCTAAATATGCTTTATTTCTTTCTGTTTTCTTCCAGTGCTGATTAGCATTCTGAGGTCATTCTACCACTCTTCCTGACTTGAAAGGAATTTTTTTTTTGCATAAATATTTTATTTCAGGACAATTTTAGTTTATAAGGAAGTTGCAAAGATAGGACACAGAGTTCTTGTATACCTTCACCCAGTTTCTCCCACTGTTAGCATCTTACATAACCATGGTACCCATGTCAAAACTAAGAAACCAAAACTGGCACATCGATTTGAACTAAATTCCAGATTTTATTCAGATTTCAGGAGTTCTTCCATTAGTGTCCTTTTTCTGTCCCAGAATCCGAGGCAGGAAACCACACTGTGTTTGATTCCTATGTCTCTTTAGTCTCCTCTGGTTTATGATAGTTTCCCACTTGTCTTTCTTTTTCATGATCCTGACAGTTTTGCATACTGGTTGTGTGTTTTGTAATGTATCCATTCATTTTTTTTCTTTATGATGTATAATTTGGCTTTAAAGTTGAGTGATTTGTCTAAGGTCAAAGAACAAGATTTTCTGAAAACATCTTACTTTTTTCTGATAATAAAAAATTAAAACTATACTGAGAGAGAAGAAGGTGGCAGAGGAGTAGGTGGACATGGAGTACATCTCTCTCCGTGGATACATTAGGAATACACCTTCAGACACAGAAGTGCATGCAGAACACCTACATATCTCAGCTGAGAGCAGACAGGAATACCTAACCAGTTGAAAAGAATATCTAGTACTATGCAAAACTCGGTAGGACAAAGGAACTAGGGGGAAAAAACAGGAGTGTTAGTAGGACTGAACCTCCCCTCTGCTGGTGGGGGAACTGAAGCAGGAGTCCGATGCCCACATCGGGGCAATTGTCTGAGTCAGAAGAGAAACATTTAAGGCTGAGAGTGAAACAGCTGATCTGTGGCAGCCTAAAAGGAATGAGAATCAGACAGTCCTTGCCGCAGCCATATATACCCCAGACAGGAACGCTGGTCCGCTGGAAGGCGCAGCAGCTGGGACTGGAGTTTAGGGATTGTGGAGGAATCCCAGGGCGAGGGCTGCTGTTGACTGTGAAGAGACAGATCGAGGGGATGTGAGGAAGGAGACTGTTGGGGGAAATGCCTGTGGAGGAAAGCCAGGCAGCCATGGAAGCAAGGTGATACTGCTGAGTCACGCATAGAGGGGGTGAAGCCATCACCATAGCCTCTCTCTCCCCACACGCCAGCATCAGCAGCTGAACAATAGAGAGGCCGGCCCATCAAGTGCCTGACACTGAACTACAGAGTAGGTCCCCAGCTAGGGGGGCCCTTCTGTGTGCCTGACACACCGAACAACAGAGAAGGACCCCAGGCAAGGGAGCCTCTAAGTGTCTGAACGGGCAGAGCTACGGAGAAAGACTGGCCAAAGAGGCCTTCTGAGTGCCAGCTACAAGAGCCTCGAAAAAAAACTCTGATAGTTCCACAACTCCTGCAGCAGAGGCAGTCTGTGTCCCTGCACACTTGGTGCCGCCAGGGTCCCTATAAGCCAAGCAGCTGTGTCACCTTCACGCTCAACTCTCACTGGGGCAGAGCTGCCACAGACAAAAAAGTCTTGCATCTATGCATGCAGGGTTGCTTTGGTCCTGTCTGACTGTTTGCAGTCTTGTAGACTGTGGCCTGCCAGGCTTCTCTGTCAGGGAGGGGGGTTCTCCAGGCAGGAATACTGGAGCATATTGTCCAATACTGGTTGCCATACCCTTCTAGAGCACTATATTTCCTGCTTCCCTAGCCGCCAACTCTCCTGAGTACCTGGTGCTGCCAGAACCTCTGCGACCCAAGCAGCTGCATCACCTCCACACCTGGCCCTCGCAGGGGCAAACCCAAGTCCTCCAGGGCAGCCTCAGGAGCAAAGCCCCTGGACAACCCACTTGTAGAGGTGGAAACAAAACCACAATTGAAACCCAGGGGCAGCGTGGCTAAGGAAGGAGACCTAAAACCTTCCCACCAGCTGTACAAGCTGCATATTAAATCCACACAATCAGCTAGGCAGACTCTGTGTCTATGGAATATATAAAAGGTCATTGAGAGCTCCCACAAAAGAAAACGCACTAGTTCTGATAGCTGTGGGCAGGATTCGGACCAGATTAGAATCTGAGCTGCCCGCACAGCAGGTCCAGAGATCAGCACAGTGTTGGAGGGCTTCCTAGGGAGGTAAGGTGGACTGTGACTCCCAGCGAGGGAAAGGACTCTGACAGCAGTGACTCAAGAAAAACATTTATTATTCTTATTTTTTGACTTGTTCTGTAGAATCTTTTGGATTTTTTTTCTTTTTTTTCTCCCCCCCACCCCGTTGTAGTTGTCGATTTTATTGGCACTATGAAATCCAATTAAGCTTTTGAGCTTTTTTTTTCCTTCAGTCACATTTTTTATTGCTGTTGTAAACCTCTGCCTCTACGTTAGACTTTTGAAGTTCTGTGGAGTTTTCCCTTTTTTGTTGTGTATCTTTTCTGATTTTTTAATTTTAATTTTTAATTTTTTAAACTTATTATTATTTTTTCTACACTTATTCCTTTGTTTGCTTTTCCTACTGTTCTTTTCCCCTTGCAGTGAGTCTTTAACATATGTGAATCTTCATCTACCTCTGTTTAACTCTGCATATCTATTCTTTCTTTCCTCTCCCTCCTTTCCTCTCAACATGTTTGTTAGCTTTATTTTCATTGCTTTATTCCCCACTTGGCACCTTGCTTTATTTTTGTTTTCCAGTTTGTGCCTTAGTTAGTCTTGTTCTGATAGATATAATTTTTGGTTTCCTTTGTTCGCCAGGTCAATCTATTGTACTTTATTTTTGTTGGACTGTTTTGATTTTGCTTATGGGTGTATATGTATATGTGTATATTCAGTCACACTTTTTATTGTTGTTATAAACTTCTGCCTCCAAGTTGGGCATTTGCAGTTCTGTGGAGTTTTCCTTTTTTTTCTCCTTTTTTCCTTCTTCTTCCATTTTTTTTCTTTCCTCCTTTATATAATTTTAATTTTTTTAAACCTATTATATTTTTTCTACATTTATTCTTTGTTTGCCTTTCCTACTGTTCTTTTCTCCTTGCAGTTAGTCTTTAATGTAAATAAATCTTCATCTACCTCTGTTTAACTTTGCATGTCTAGTCTTTCTTTCTTTTCCTTCCTTTCCTCTCAACATATTTGCTAGTTTTGTTTTCATTGCTTTATTTCCCACTTGGCACCTTGCTTTAGTTTTGTTTTCCAGTTTGTGCTTTAGTTTTGTTCTTCAGTTCAGTTCAGTTCAGTTCAGTTCAGTCGCTCAGTCGTGTCCGACTCTTTGCGACCCCATGAACCGCAGCAAGCCAGGCCTCCCTGTCCATCACCAACTCCCTGAGTCCACCCAAACCCACGTCCATCGAGTCGATGATGTCATCCAACCATCTCATCCTCTGTCGTCCCCTTCTCCTCCTGCCCCCAATCCTTCCCAGCATCAGGGTCTTTTCCAATGAGTCAACTCTTCTCATGAGGTGACCAAAGTATTGGAGTTTCAAACATCAGTCCTTCCAGTGAACACCCAGGACTGATCTCCTTTAGGATGGCCTGGTTGGATCTCCTTGCAGTCCAAGGGACTCTCAATAGTCTTCTCCAACACCACAGTTCAAAAGCATCAATTCTTTGGTGCTCAGCTTTCTTCACCATCCAACTCTCACATCCATACATGACCACTGGAAAAACCATAGCCTTGACTATACGAAGCTTTGTTGGCAAAGTAATGTCTCTGCTTTTTAATATGCTGTCTAGGTTGTCTAGGTTTCCTTCCAAGGAGTAAGCGTCTTTTAATTTCATTGCTGCAATCACCATCTGCAGTGATTTTGGAGCCCTGAAAAATAAAGTCAGCCACTGTTTCCCCATCTATCTGCCATGAAGTGATGGGACTGGATGCCATGACCTTAGTTTTCTGAATGTTGAGCTTTAAGCCAACTTTTTCACTCTCCTCTTTCACTTTCATCAAGAGGCTCTTTAGTTCTTCTTCACTTTCTGCCATAACGGTGGTGTCATCTGCAGATCTGAGGTTATTGCTATTTCTCCTGGCAATCTTGATTCCAGCTTTCACCTCCTCCAGCCCAGCGTTTCTCATGATGTACTCTGCATATAAGTTAAATAATCAGGGTGACAATATACAGCCTTGACATACTCCTTTTCCTATTTGGAACCAGTCTGTTGTTCCATGTCCAGTTCTAACTGTTGCTTCTTGACCTGCATACAGATTTCTCAAGAGGCAGATCAGGTGGTCTGGTATTCCCAGCTCTTGAAGAATTTTCCACAGTTTATTGTGATCCACACAGTCAAAGGCTTTGGCATAGTCAATAAAGCAGAAATAGATGTTTTTCTGGAACTCTCTTGCTTTTTTGATGATCCAGCGGATTTTGGCAATTTGATCTCTGGTTCCTCTGCCTTTTCTAAAACCAGCTTGAACATCTGGAAGTTCACGGTTCACGTATTGCTGAAGCCTGGCTTGGAGAATTTTGAGCATTATGTTACTAGCGTGTGAGATGAGTGCAATTGTGCGGTAGTTTGAGCATTCTTTGGCATTGCCTTTCTTTGGGATTGGAATGAAAACTGACCTTTTCCAGTCCTGTGGCCATTGCTGAGTTTTCCAAATTTGCTGGCATATTGAGCTCAGCACTTTCACAGCATCATCTTTCAGGATTTGAAAGAGCTCAACTGGAATCCCTCACCTCCACTAGCTTTGTTCTTAGTGATGCTTCCCAAGGCCCACTTGACTTCACATTCCAGGATGTCTGGCTCTAGGTGAGTGATCACACCATTGTGATTATCTGGGTCATGAAGATCTTTTTTGTACAGTTCTTCTGTGTATTCTTGCCACCTCTTCTTAATATCTTCTGCTTCTGTTAGGTCCCTACCATTTCTGTCCTTTATTGAGCCCATCTTTGCATGAAATGTTCCCTTGGTATCTCTAATTTTCTTGAAGAGATCTCTAGTCTTTCCCATTCTATTGTTTTCCTCTATATCTTTGCATTGATCGCTGAGGA
The DNA here is from genome assembly GCA_024291935.2 of Okapia johnstoni. NCBI lineage: Eukaryota > Metazoa > Chordata > Mammalia > Artiodactyla > Giraffidae > Okapia > Okapia johnstoni. Next base: position 55,611,152 of record CM044317.1, read on the forward strand.
AGGCTTTCTTATCTCTCCTTGATATTCTTTGAAACTCTGCATTCAAATGGGTATATCTTTCCTTTTCTCCTTTGCTTTTTGCTTCCCGTCTTTTCACAGCTATTTGTAAGGCCTCCTCAGACAGCCATTTTGCTTTTTTGCATTTCTTTTTCTTGGGGATGGTCTTGATTCCTGTCTCCTGTACAATGTCATGAACCTCCATCCATAGTTCATCAGGCATTCTGTCTATCAGATTTAGTCCTTGTTCTTAACTGGTAAATATAATGTTTTATTTCCTTTGTTTGCCAGGTCAATCTACTGTTCTTTATTTTTGTTGGACTGTTTTGACTTTGCTCATGGATATATATGTATACATGCATATTCCATTATTTCAATTATTATTTACCTGATTTTGTAACTGCCATTTGTCTGGGGTTCATCTTCGGTTTCTTGTTTTGGGATATTTGTTTTAATTTCACTTAATGCTACAACAAACTGCTTGTGGAATCTTTGTTCCTGACCAGAGATCAAGCCCTGAACCTTTGGAGTGGGAGCACTGACTCCAAGACCCTAGACTACCAGAGAACTAACCCTAGGGAGCATCAAATAGTGAGAACTCACACAAAGGAAACCACTTGAATACGAGACCCAGCATCACCCAACCACCAGTCGCACCCTGTGCAGGACGCCTCATCTAAACAACAAACGAAACAAAAATACAAACCCAGTCATCAGCAGAAGGATTACCACCTCACTCAGCCTGGCCCATCAGAGGAAAACAAACGAGCAAACAAAAACTCAGCACAAATCTCACCCTATACGAAGCTTACCAAAACCACTGGACTAACCTTGGGAGGGAAGAAACCAAAAGGAAGAATGAATTCAACCTTCTTCAAGGAAAGAATTCAACTTTCCTTGAAGCCTGGGAAAAGGAGACCTCAAACATAATAGGTCAAAAAAAAAAAAGGCAGAGAAATCCTACACAAATGAAGGAACAAACTAGAAACACAGAAGTCCAAATAAATGAAGAGGAAATAGGCAAACTACCTGAAAAAGAATTCAAAATAATGATAGTAAAGATGATCAAACACCTTGGAAAAAAATGGAGAAAATGCAAGAATCAATTAATAAAGGCCTAGAAGAATTAAAGAATAAACATACAAAGACAAACAATACAATTACTGAAATTAAAAATACTCTAGAAGGAATCAATAGCAGAATGTCTGAAGCAGAAAAATGAATCAGTGAGCTGGAAGATAAAATGGTGGAAATAACTTCTGAAGAGCAGAATAAAGTAAAAAGAATGAAAAGAACTGAGGATAGGCTCAGAGACCTCTGGGACAATATCAAAGGCACCAACATTTGAATTATAGGGGTCCCAGAAGAAGAGAAAAAGAAAGGGTATGAGAAAATTTTTGAAGAGATTATAGTCGAAAATTTCTCCAACATGGAAAAGGAAATAGTCAATCAAGTTCAAGTGGCACAAGGAGTCCTGTACAGGGTAAACCCAAGGAGAAACAAGCCAAGACACATACTAATCAAACTAGCAAAGACTAAACACAAAGAAAGAATATTAAAAGCGGCAAGGGAGAAGCAACAAGTAACATACAAGGGAAACCCCATACTCTTAACAGCTGATCTTTCAGCAGAAACTCTGCAGGCCAGAAGGGAATGGCAGGATATAGTTAAAGTACTGAAAGGGAAAAATCTACAACCAAGATGACTGTACCTGGCAAGATCTCATTCAAAATTGATGGAAAAATAAAAAGTTTTTCCGACAAGTAAAAGTTGAGAGAATTCAGTACCACCAAACCAGCTTTACATCAAATGTTAAAGGGACTCATATAGTCAAGAAATACAAAATAAGATAAAAGATCTATAAAATCAACCTCAAACAACAAAGAAAATGGCAATAGGAACATATATATATATATATATGTAATTATTTTAAATTCAAATGGATTAAATGCTCCAGCCAAAAGACACAGACTGGCTGAATGGATACAAAAACAAGACCCATATATATGCTGTCTACAAAAAACCCACCATGGGGTCACAAAGAATCAGACATGATTGAGCGACTGATCTAGACACATATAGACTGACTTCGGTCCTAAAGATACATATAGACTGAAAGTGAGAGAATAGAAAAATATATTCCATGCAAATGGGAAGCAAAAGAAAGCTGGAGTAGCAATCTCATATCAGACAAAATAGACCTTAAAATAAAGATTACAAGAGATAAGGAAGGACACTACATAATGATCAAGGGATCAATCCAAGAGGAAGAGATCCCAGTTGTAAATATCTATGCACCCAACATAGGATCACCTCGATACATAAGACAAACACAAACATACATAAAAGGAGAAATTGACAGTAACACAATAATAGTAGGAGACTTTAACACCCCACTCACACCAATGGAAAGACCATCAAAACAGAAAATTAATAAGGCAACACAAGTCTTAAATGATACATTAGATGAGATGGATCTCACTGATATCTTCAGGACATTCCATCCAAATGCAGAAGAATACACCTTCTTCTCAAGTTCACATGGAACATTCTCCAGGATAGACCACATCTTGGGTCACAAATCAAACCTCAGTAAACTTAAGAAAATTGAAATTGTATCAAGCATCTTCTCTGACCACAATGCTATGAGACTAGATATCAATTACAAGAAAAAAAATGTAAGAAACACAAACACATGGAGATTAAACAACACGTTTCTAAATAACCAACAGGTTGCTAACGAAATCAAAAGGAAAACAAAAAAACTTCTGGAAACAAATGACAATGAAAACACAACAACTCAAAACCTATGGGATGCAGCAAAAGCAGTTCCAAGAGGGAAGTTTTTAGCAATACAGTCCTACCTCAAATAACAAGAAAAACGTCGAATAGACAACCTAACTTTACACCTAAAACAACTGGAAAAAGAAGAACAAAAAATCCCCAAAATTAGTAGAAGGAACAAAATCATAAAGATCCAAGCAGAAATAAATGTAAAAGAAATGAAACAAACAATAGTAAAGATTAATAAAACTAAAAGTTAGTTCTTTGAGAAGATAAACAAAATCGACAAAGCTTTAGCCAGACTCATCAAGAAAAAAAGAAGAATCAAATCAACAAAAGTAGAAATGAAAAAGGAGAGGTTACAACAGACAATGAACATTTACAGAGGATTATGAGACTATTATGAATAACTATATGGCAATAAAATAGATAACCTGGAAGAAATGGACAGATTCTTAGAAAAGTTCAATCTTCCAAGACTCAACCAGGAAGAAATAGAAATTATGAACAACCCAATTTAAGCACTGAAATGGAAACTGTGATCAAAACTCCCCCCAAAACAAAAGCCCAGGACCAGATGGCTTCACAGAAGTCTATCAAACATTTAGAGAAGAGCTAATGCCTATCTTCCTAAAACTCTTTCAAAAAATTGCAGAGGAAGGAACACTTCCAAACTCATTCTGTGAGGCCACCATCACCCTGATACCAAAGCCAGACAAAGACAACACAAAAAAAAGAAAACTACAGGCCAATATCACTGATGAACATAGATGCAAAAATCCTCAACAAAATTTTAGCAAACAGAATTCAGCAACATATCAAAAAGCTCATACACCATGATCAAGTTTGGTTTATTCCAGGGATGCAAGTATTCTTCAATATACACAATATACACCTAACTTTACAATCAATGTGGTACACCATATTAACAAACTGAAAGATAAAAACCATATGATAATCTCAATAGATGCAGAAAAAGCCTTTGACAAAATTCAGCACACATTTACGATTAAAACTCTTCAAAAAATGGACATAGAAGGAACCTACCTCAACATAGTAAAGGCCATATATGATAAGCCTACAGCAAACATTATTCTCAATGGTGAAAAGCTGAAAGCATTCCCCCTAAGATCAGGAACAAGACAAGGGTGTCCTCTTTTACCACTATTATTCAGCATAGTTCTGAAAGTCCTAGCTACAGCAATCAGAGGAAAAAAATGAAATAAAAGGAATCCAGATCAGAAAAGAAAAATAAAGCTCTCACTGTTTGTAGATGACATGATACTGTACATAGAAAATCCTAAAGATAGAATCAGAAAATTGCTAGAGTTAATCAGTGAATTTAGCAAAGTTTCAGAATACAAGATCAATACACAGAAATCACCTGCTTTTCAATATACTCACAAAGAAAAATCAGAAAGAAAAATTAAGGAATCAATTCCATTCATCATTGCAACAAAAAGAATTAAATATCTAGATATAAACCTACCTAAGGAGACAAAAGAACTGTACACAGAAAATTATGAGACATTAATGAAAGAAATCAAAGATGACATAAACAGATGGAGAGATATTCCATGTTCCTGGGTAGGAAGAATCAATATTGCAAAAATGACTATACTACCAAATGCAATCTACGGATGCAATGTGATCCCTATCAAATTACCAATGGCATTTTTTCACAGAACTTGAACGAAAAATTTCACAATTCATATGGGAACACAAAAGACCCTGAATAGCCAAAGCAGTCTTGAGAAAGAATGGAGCTGGAGGAATCAACCTTCCTGACTTCAGATTATACTACAAAGCTACAGTCATCAAGACAGTATGGTACTGGCACAAAATCAGAAATATAGACCAATGGAACAAGATAGAAAGCCCAGAAATAAACCCATTCACCTATGGGTACCTTATTTTTGACAAAGGAGGCAAGAAAATACAATTGGGCAAAGAGAGCCTCTTCAATAAAGGGTGCTGGGACAACTGGACAGCTACATGTAAAAGAATCAAATTAGAACACTTCCTAACACGATACACAAAGATACACTCAAAATGGATTAAAGACCTAAATGTAAGACCACAAACTGTAAAACTCTTAGAGGAAAACATAGGCAGAACACTCAATGACATAAATCTAAGCAAGATCCTCTATGAGTAATGGAAATACTTCCATAACTCCTAGAGTAATGGAAATAAAAACAAAAGTAAACAAGTGGGACCTGATTAAACTTAAAAGCTTTTGCACAGCAAAGGAAACTATAAACAAGGTGAAAAGATAACCCTCAGAATGGGGGAAAATAATAGCAAATGGAACAACTGACAAAGGATCAATTTCCAAAATACACAAGCAGCTCATACAACTCAATACCAGAAAAACAAACAACCCAATCAAAAAGTGGGGAAAAGATCTAAACAGACATTTCTCCAAAGAAGACATACAGATGGATAACAAACACATGAAAAGATGCTCAACATTGCTCATTATTAGAGAAATGCAAATGAAAACTACGAGATATCACCTCACACCAGTGAGAATGGTCATCATCAAAAAGTTTACAAACAATAAATGCTGGAGAGGGTACGGAGAAAAGGGAACGCTCTTGCACTGTTGGTGGGAATGTAAATTGATACAGCTGCTATGGAAGATAGTACGGAGATTCCTTAAAAAACTAGGAATAAAACCACTATATGACCCAGCAATCCCACTCTTAGGCATATACCCTGAGGAAACCAAAATTGAAAAAGACATATGTATCCCAATGTTCATTGCAGCACTATTTACAATAGCTAGAACATGGAAACAACCTAAATATCCATCAACAGATGAATGGATAAAGAAGCTGTGGTACATATACACAATGGAATATTACTCAGCCATAAAAAGGAACGATTTGAGTTGGTTCGAATGAGGTGGATGAACCTAAAACCTATTATATAGGGTGAAGTAAGTCAGAAAGAGAAAGATAAATATTGTATTCTAATGCATATATACAGAATCTAGAAAAATGGTATTGAAGAATTTATTTACAGGGCAACAACAGAGAAACAGACATAGAGAATAGACTAATGGACATGGGGAGAGAGGAGGAGAGGGTGAAATGTATGGAAAGAGTAACATGGAAACTTACATTACCATATGTAAAATAGCCAATGGGAATTTGCTGTATGGCTCAGGAAACTCAAATAGGGACTCTGTATCAACCTAGAGGTGTGGGATGGGGAGGGAGATGGGAGGGAGGTTCAAAAGGGAGGGGATATACATATACCTATGGCTGATTCATGTTGAGGTTTGACAGAAGACAACAAAATTCTGTAAAGCAATTATCCTTCAATAAAAAATTAATTAATTAAAAAATGCTAAAAATGCAATGAAAATTAAGGAAATAAAGATAGCAGAGACATCAGTTTGCCAACAAAGGTCTGTGTAGTCAGAGCTATGGTTTTTTCAGTCATCATGTATAGATGTGAGAGTTGGACCATAAAGAAGGCTGAGCACCGAAGAATTAATGCTTTTGAATTGTGGTGCTAGAGAAGACTCTTGAGAAGTCCCTTGGACAGCAAGGAGATCAAACCAGTCAATCTCAAAGGAAATCAACCTTAAATATTCATTGGAAGAACTGATGCTGAAGCTGAAGCTCTAATACTTTGGCCGACACAAAGAGCTGACTGGTTAGAAAAGACCTTGATGCTGGGAAAGAATGAGGGCAGGAGGAGAAGGGGACGACAGAGGATTAGATGGCTGGATGGTATTACTGACTCAATGGACGTTAGTTTGAGCAAACTCAAAGATAGTGAAGGTCAGGCAAGCCTGGCATGCTGTAGTCCATGGGGTCACAAAGAGTCAGACACGACTTAGCAACTGAACAACAACAAAAGATAATGTAAGATTTCATCACCCCAGAGGAAAGTTCACTTTATATTTTGGTATGTATCTCCAGATTTAGTTCTAGCAAAGAGCAAGTTTAGAAGTTGCACCCAGATCAGAATTATGGTCTCTCGGTCCCTTTTAAGAATATTTGCTTTTATTTATTGAGATATATTTCAAATCACAGTAAGTGCAGTTAATATTACAAAAATCCAGGAAGCCAAGGCCCACATGTAACACAAGTTTGCATATTTACTTCAGATACCTTTTGTTTTAGCAAATACTATGTGGCCGAGTTTTGATACCCTTCCCCACCCCCAACTCTTTCCTCTCACCTGGAGATAACCACTTTCCTGAGGTTGAGTCTCTTTCCTATGTGTATTTTTCTATTTTTCTATGTGTATTTACATACTTAAACAATAAGGTATCATTTTTGTTTTTTTAAGATTGACACAAATTATATCAATACACTTCGACTTTCTTTTTTTGCATTCATCGTTGTATTTCTTGCTTTATTCACATTGACACATCTGTATTATTTTAGTTACAGTATAGTAGCCCACTGAATGAATAGATCAGAGTTTGTTTATCCATTCCCTTGTTGATAGGCTTTTAGGTTGGTTCTAATGTTTGGCTATTTCAAGCAATGTTGCTGTGAATATATTTGGCTTTCCTTGTGAACACCCATGAGAATTTCTAGAAGTGGAATTTAGCTGTTGCAGTACAGGCACGTGTTCAACTTTATTAGATGTCACCACATTGCTCTCTAAGATGGGATTCAGGTACGAGTCCTCCAGGTCTGCACCTTCTCCTTGGATTCAGGCTGGAGTTGTAGTGGCTCTAACTACACCTTGTGCTGTTCCATCTTGGAGCTGGCTGGCTGCTGTGTCTCCACCACTGCCCTCAGCCCAGGGCGGCTTGTAGGCATGAAGTGACCATGCTGGCCATACACTCCTTGTAAGAGGGCGGGAACAATCGCTTCCCTGCCATATCCATACCCATTGTCGTGTGCCTGGCCTGTCCCTCCTATCCAGAGGCCTGTTTTCCCTTCCCTGAAGTCCTTGTGACTTCTTTGACTAATAAAATGTGTAGGAAGGACTTGTGTGACTTCTGAGCCTCTGCCGCAAGAGACCTTGCAGCCTTGTCTCCCCTCATTAGAGCTCGATCCTGCCATGTTGGGAAGCCCAGGCTGCCCCCTTGAGGGTGAATGACCATGTACAGAGAGAGGCCCTGCCATCAGCAAGCAGCTAGATGACTGAGTGTAGCTGTCTAGACCATTCAGCCCCAGGTGAGCCCCAGGTGAGCCCAGGTGAGCCACCGGATGCCTGTGGTTATGGAGCACCCCCTGGCAAGACCAATAGAAGAAACACTCCCCTGCACCCAGCCCAAGATGCTTACCTGTAGTACTGTGATCACATGAAAGCATTGTTGTTTTAACTTAGGGTGGTGTGTTCTGCAGCAGTACACACCTGTCACAGTGCCCTCCCACATGTCAGCCACCCGATTCCTGCCTCTAACCTGCCAAGATGTGGGAGGCCATGAGACCCACTGGTGCCCATACAGACACACCCAGAAATGGCAACTGACATGCCAGGACCAATGGAAGATGGGAGCTGGAGGTAAATCCATCTCCCTTCTTCCCCTCAGGGGGATTGTCTCAGGATGGGTTGTGTCACGTGGTCTCTCCGCTGCAGGACTGAACAACTGCTTTCTCGTGAAGCCCTGAGCAACTTGGTGACACACCTCCTTATGTTTGCCTTCTCTCTTCCCATTTCTCTTATCTTAGTTCTGCTTCCCCCATTTCTCAGGAAAGTCTTAGCATTTAACCTTGGCTCAGACTGTTTTCTAGGGATTCTGTGCAGAGACAATTCCCAGTGTGGCCCTAGAGAACAGATCCTCAAGATGGATTAGGGAGTTGAATCACCTCCTGGTCTGAAAGTTCTGGGCCCCCATTGCTCGTGGGAACAACCCTGACATGCCCTGACGTGCAGTGGCCACGCTAATACTTCCACAGCACTGCAGGGAGGTGCGAGTCAAGGTACCAGGATATGCCAGTAGTTTCCAAACCACTGCATGCTATAATCATGTGGGGGAGCTTTCAACCCCACACTTGGGCCCCACCACTTACTTATTAAATCAAATTGTCTCTAGGTGGAAGCTGGGTGTCGAGAATTTTTGAAATTTATCAGGTGATTCTTGTATGCATCAATATTTGGGAACCCTTAGACTATGCATGGGCTTCCCAGATGGCACTAGTGGTAAAGAACCTGCCTGTCAAAGGAGGTAGACGTGAGACACAGGTTCGATCCCTGGGTCAGGAAGATCCCCTGGGCATGGCAACCCACTCCAATATTCTTGCCTGGAGAACCCCATGGACAGAGGAGTCTGGAAGACTGCAGTCCATAGAGTCACACAGAGTCAGACACAACTAAAGGACTTAGCACATGGTCTGTGCATGGACCATGGCTCTCAACTGGTGAAATGGAATAATTACAATGGTAAGGATTGAAGTAGGTGCGGGCTGCTTTTGATGGCATTGCAACGCTTGATTAAAAAAAAATGTTGGGGATACTTTACTGCCAACTTAGAGCACGCTGGGAAAGCCAGGGGCCTCTGTGGCCACCGGTAACTCTCATGTCCTGCGTCCATGGTGCAAACTGCTCTGGAAATCAGCCCTGAGATCTGATCATGGTAGAGGCAGAGTTGCACAGGACACTGAGAGGACAACCTGAGGTTTCCTGCAGCTAATCCATGGCTCTAAGAGTGACAGAGTGGGACCCTGAGATTTGGGATGGAGACATTGACTAGAAGCACCTGGGAATCTTCAGCCCCCCAGTTTTCCTTAGTTCTCCGGGTCAGCAGAAGCAGGCCCCTCTCACCGAACAGAGGGAAACAGCTTCCCTTTGCCTGGAGACAACGTAAAGTCTTACCCTGAAGCCTCACAAGCTGGTCCATGGACTCTACAAGATCTCCTCCCTCCCCCTGACCTCACTCCAGGCCCTGGCTGCCTCCAGGTGGATTTCCAGGGGCAGGTCTCAGCAGAGCTAAGTGAGGACAATACAGCCCTGCTTCAGGAGGGCATGTTCACACACCGTGTCATCCAGGACCTGGTGAATGTCTGCTGGCAGAGCAGCGAGTGCACACGTGACCATGAGTCTGCAGAGGCGAGAATGATGAGAGTGGACTGTAGCCAGACAAGGAGGACTGTAGCCGGACAAGGAGGACTCAGTCGACATGGATCACTCACCAGTGCCACGGGATTCAGTGTGCTGGCGGGGATGTGAACCCTGAGTTTGCTTGAAAGTTACACATAACGAGGGTCTACAGTAAAGGATAGGGCACATCGGCTGGGAGTGCTGTGTGAACATGTAAGAGTTGTTGAGTGTATTTTGAGTGTGTGAGTGTGAGCATGTGTGCTTCTACTGATAGGAGGCTTTATCCTTGCCTTCCTCCAGGTGGACCAGGTGACAAAAACCAAAATTTCCCTCCATTCTTGTGCTTGGCGTTTGACAGCTTTTGGGAGGTTTACATTCATAGTCTCTGAGAGAAGGGAAAAAGTCCCCCTAGATTGAGGACAGGGGTCTGTGAGCTGGTTCTTGCCTAGGACAGAGGTCTAATCACCAGACCCGGTGACCCAGCCTCGATCCTCATGGAGAACAAAGACGTCCCAGAGGACAGAGCACCTCGGGGCGCACTCACCTGGCCTTCCAGGTGCCCACAGAGCAGGGTGGGTGGAGGAATCAGCCATGTGTTCATGTGAACACCCAGGGCCGAGCTCGACTCTGAGGAGGAACCGAGGGGTGCCCATACCTGGCTTGCTGCAGCCGGAGCTCCACAGCTGCCCTCCTAGGCCCTGAGCTTGCTAAGACTCTGCTTGGGAGGTTGCTGCAGGCTTGGGTTGCATGCCGGGAATTGGCCTCTTGGAGGGGCTGCCGCCCAGCTGCATAATCAAACATTAGGAGCTCAAATGAGAAATCACAGCTTAGAATTACATCCAGAGCCTCCACCAGCTTCTCAAGTCATAAGTCAAAGTCAGTTCTCCGAGAATCACAGGTCATGGGGCCCTCCCGGCACCTCACACAAGAACGATTTTGGCGGCAGTCAGAATGCGAGCAATGGGTAGGAAGCCGGGCGACAACCCATGGGGCTCAAATCCTCCCTGTCTGGGGAGAGAGAGGGGTCTGTGTCTGAAAAAGGGGAGGGGGAGAAGCCCAGAGCACTTGGTCCTGGCCTTTCCCGAAGCCCAGCCCCCCTCGCCAGCTCTGTGCAGACGGAGGCCCATGGGGGACTCTCCATGTAAAAGCCCTCTCATCCAGTTTTTACTGGATGTCTCTCTAAAGTGTCTAATTTTAATGAAGAAATCCTTCATCTGCCGTCCTGTTTCCAGGAGACAAGTTTGGAAGCAATTTTCACAAGTCACCGAGGCCCTTGGAAGAGTGTTTGCGGGTGGAAAATGTAAGGCAGTGAGACTTTCACAGGGATGGTCTTGCTGGGGTGGGGGCAGAGGAGGCAGAGGGGGAAATAAAACATGGGGAAAAACTGCTCCAAGAGCCAAGAGGAGGAAGGATGCAGAGGTGCAACCAAAAGGCGAAAGTGTTGGACTAGAGATGTGTAAAGAGTCATTCAGCCAGAAAACACAAAGTCCTTCCCAGGGGAAATTATATGCAGCTCCAAGAAATGCTGGGGACCAGAGGATGCATGGGAAGGGGTGGGTGAACGGAGAAAGGGTGGGAGGGAAAACGTCATCCACAATGGAAGGAGGCAGAGAGCCTCCATGTGTAAACATAACACACCACACACACACCCACCCACCCCACACATACACCACGCCCCAGAAAAATTCTCAAATTCATCCTCTCTGGAGTTTTTTGAGCCAAAAGGAAAAAAACCAACCAAACAAAATAGCTGAACTGAAAAGTGGAGCAGTATGGCAAATGCATAGCAGGTCGGCTGGGTTGCATCTGTGAGTGGCGAGGAGGGGCTGAGACACAGCCATGCCCCTCTGGAAATGAGGCTGAAAGGTCTCCACTGCCTGTTCCAGCAGTAGCTCCTGCCCTGCATTTTGCATGGAGGAAATGGCTCCCCTTGCCTCCATCTCTCCATCCCACAGTGCCTCCCACCAGCTGGAGGACACACTCACCAGGACCCCGCCTCCCAGTGCACACGGGACGTGACGCCATCTTGGTAGGAGGTCAAAGCAGACGCCAACATGTTTAACACCACCTGGTCCTTCCCCAGGCCCGTGGGGAAAGGGTGGGTGAGCCTGTATGAATGCATGCAGAGGAAATTTGGCAGATGAGGCTCTGGGATTTAAACACCAGCAAGAGCCAAGGGTGGGGAGGTATGAGGAGACAGGGAGACAGAGCTCAGACCCCTGGAAGTGAGAGCTGAGGGGGGTTAATGGAGGTGGTTTTGTTGAAGCAAAGTGGCTCTCCTGGATCACTAAATCACTGGAAAGTCTCCTTCAAGGCTGATGAGCACTGGGACCTGGAATTGGCATTGACTTAGCAAGGCTTTTACAAGCCTGTGAATTTACTCTCAGCGGACACCAGAATGTGTTTCCTTCAGCTGGTGGTGAACAAAGGAACTGCTTCCTACCTCTTTCTGATTTACACTCCACACCAGCACCAAACAATGAATGAGAAGGGAAGTGGCAGGCTAGCACGACTATAAAATATTTGGATGAAAGCATCAGTCTGATTTGCACACAAATAGCATTTTCAATGTGCTTCTGTTTACCCCATTTCTGCTAACGACTTGTAGATGCAAAATTTTAAGGATGTTATCTTCAGCCTGGAGAGAAAGAAACTGTAATTTGCAGCTTTTGCTAAGTGATAACCTTATTAAGTAATGGGATTCGCTGATTAACTGCTGCTAACAAAACATCCTTGCCAAACCTGTTAGTCTGAAACCGGGAACAGAGCTACTGTCAGATCCACTTCTTCTTCACCTCCCAATCCCAGGGGATTTTACAGAAATATTTAAATAGCCCTTGCCTCTCAATAGTTTTTTTTTTTTTTTATTGCTTCCACTAATAGGTTAACAATAAGTTACCAGCTACTCCTAGATGGATTTTTGAATCAACCTTGGTGAAGAGTTCAAGGAGAAAAGCAATTTTCCTTAAAAAATGATTTTTTTAATGAAAGGGGTAATTGGAAAATGTGCAAGTTCATTGAGCACTAAAATGAATGGAAGTTCTTAGCCATCAGAAGGCAAGCTGTGTCCGCACTCAGTGTGATGGTACTTTACCTTCCTACAGTGGAGCAATATCTCTTTCACTATGTGAATCACAGTGATTCACATAGTGTATAGGAAATTCTCTTTTCTGCTAACTTGTCTGAGAAAAATCAAGCCCATTCTGATCTTAAGAATAACTTTCCCTTGTCGATCCTTAAGGAGAGACCCTGACGTAGGTGGTCATCTTGGTCCCAGCTAATTAAGCTCCTCTCTTCTCTAAGGGCCCCACGGGTTTCCCACCAGCTCAGGACTCTCAAGATCTCAACAGGATAATCTAGGCACACATGGCCTTTCTGTGACCAAGCAGCAGGCTCAGGGCAGCTGGAGTGGTCAGGGTGGGGGTGGGAACGTGGACCTTGGCTAGTCTAACACCCTTGGGGTCTGGAAAGTTGAGGTCATTTCCCCAACATCCGCAGCTGGTCAGTGGGAAAGTCAAGACTAAAACCCAGGCTGGGGTGGCTTCTGGTCCAATCTACTAATGAAATAAAATCCATCTTTTATGGCACGACAAAAATTTAAATAAAAATTTTCTCTGCTTGCTTGGGTCTCCTCCTTCTCCTTTAGGTGTGTGCATCTGCATTACCCAGACCTCCTTAAGGGATGCCATTCCTTCTTCATTTCGTAAAGGGCTGTGATGACCCACTGCCTGCTTTGTATGTGCAGCTCTGGATTGTGTCATCTGTCAGAATGTCATTGGATGCATAACCTTTTGTCTCAAAAACTTACTGCTTTGATCTCTAATGGATGGGCCGGTCTTCAGAGCTTGCTGGATTATAATACTCAGGTTGGCTTGGATAAAAATTTTCCATTTCTTCCTTAGATTGACTACTGATTAATTTTTTTCATTGACAATATCTTCTGGCCCTTAAGAAACAGAGAATGAAGCAGGAACTGTGCATGCATGTAGATGCATTCCAGGGTTTACATGCCTACACGCCAGCTTCAGACCTGACCATGCATACCTGCTACACTGATCCTGCCCTGCAGTGATCTCTGCACACCATGTAGCTGCTAAAATCCCGGGCAAGACGTGTCCCTCCATCGTGAAGTTCCTTCCTTTCTTTCCAGGTCTGCAAGTGTTCAGCTGGTCAAATCTATGTTCATATAGCATATAGCATTTACTTCAGGATTTCTTCTCCACATGGACATTTTTTAATTAAGATACTACAGTTGCTACAAAATAAGAAAAAAACTAATAATGGAAGGTGGGTTTTCAGAGCTTTCGTCTAACAACTGGGGAAGAGCAGGCTCGGGGAAAGGATCCTTAGGACCTAGGTGCCAGGGTTTTCTTAGGGTGGCTCAGGGGCTCATGGACATGTGAGAAAGGCCACCTACCTTGGTCCTGGACTGGAGGAGAGAGGGGAAAGATGAGTTTGAAAATGGTTGTGTTCGAGGCAGGGCAAATAGTAAGATTAATATTTTCAGAGGCTATTAAGTTTTAAGCAAGCCCACAGCAGATAGTGGGAGAGGGCTTTGGAGGTTTGCACCCCAACCCTCCCCAAGAGCTGTCCCCAAACCTTTCTTGCTGGCTTTATCCAGTCCAGGGAACACTGACATGAGAGGATCCCCCATCCCGAATTGTTTCATAGAGAACCACGTTGCCCTTGTCAAGGATTATTGCAAAGCACCAGGGATGGGTGGGAGGCCTCTGGGCAGGGAACTGGCTGCTCAGGGTGAGGGCTGGATCAAAATCCAGGAGCAGCCATGACCCCCAAACAGCTACAACCAATGGGAGTAAACAGCCTGGAACAAGGATTCCGTATTCAAAGAATGCAGTTTGAGGAGCTGTCCAAGCATTGCAATTTTAATCTTCCCGACTGTCACAGGAGGCAGCCCTCTTGTCCCTGATTACTGACCTGGAAGGAGATCCTGGTCTAAGATGACCCCTGGGGGACCCTCACCTTGAGGCTCCAACCAGATTGAGTTTTCCTTCCCTGCCCAGGGGCTGCCCCTTTGTAGTCACGAGCTGGAACTGGAAGGTGGGGGAGATATGAAGTGTACTCAGCAGAGACCCCCAGGCTCCTGTAACAAGTCCCTCCTGTGCAGTTGTGGGGCTGGGCTGCAGGCAGCCGGTGGGAGTGGCTTCTCAGACAGCTGTGAATTAGGCCTTTGGGGTCTTGGCTGTCAACAACCTTCATCTGAAAGACTTTTCCTTGTTATCCACTTACAGGAACTAGTCCTAATGTAATAATAATGAGCATTAAAAAGTTGATCAGATAAAATACACAGAGACTCATAGAAATTCCATTCTTTATTAAAAATACAGAAATACTTTTTACAGCATGAACAGAAAATACTGCATTGTCTTGGAATCTTAGGATTTAGAAATTTTATTGAATCAGTCCCAGGTCAATGATACACTGTGCTAGAAAAAAAAAAAAAACTGCATCAAAAATGGGGGAAAAAAGCACCTGAAAATATTAAAATCATTAAGGCCAGTAGTGTTTATGTAATGAAACTGTACATATCTATCGTGTGCCTATAATGACCATTTAAGGGAATACATTAAAAACCGACCTCTAAATGATGAAAAAATTGTCAAAAGGAAAAAGTTACAGATAAACAAAAGGTTTTGAAAATTTTAAAGCACATTGTGATATGGTGTCCTACATAACAGTCTATTTGTTAATAGTCCATTTGCACTGTACACTGTAAGAAATAAGCACATCAACTCACTCCTGAATGCGGTTCACTGGAGCCTGCATATTACAAGAGAAAAACTGTAAATATGTGTGGTAAAAAACCATGTATGTTCATACACAGATAATGCATCTGTATGGACAATATGTGATGAAATTGAACTAGAGGATAAATAACTTTAATAAGCTCTACACTTTGAGGCACATGAGGAATAAAATTCATGTTCTTTCTAAGTTATGGACACAGCATCTTTTCTCCCCACATGTTTTCGTACCTTAGTGTAATGCTTATTGCATTTAACCTAGTTATCTTATGTTTGCATGCTTTGCAAACTGAATTACAGAACCAAATTGCCTATTACAATTTCCCATTATGTGACACAATTACATAGGAACACTTTGAGGTGAGAGGATTGTCCCAACGTCAGGAAACACTGATTGCATCATGCTCGCAAAGAGCAAAAATTAAGGAGCCGCTCTTTCCCCAGGTGATAGAGTCTACTGCTCTAATGTAAATACTGTTCCCATTACAATGAGTTCTATTCACTGATTTCTGGTCTGCAAATTTAGATCCATTAGTATTTTAAAAATAAAAAAGCCACATCTTAAGACAACACCATTTTCTAATCGAAGCTCTGCATTCCTTGCACACTTCTAAATAAAGCAGGGAGTTGAACTAATGTTCCAGAATTAACTTCTGACCACAAAAAGTAAAAGCACAGTGAATTTTCAAGTAATTAGAGTATCTGCATCACACACAACCTTCTTGCACACATGCCTCGGCACAAGCAAATGCTGCAAAATCTCCCATCATCCAGCAAATGTTGGATGAACTTTGCCTCAAATTTCCAAACTCAATCACAAGCAATCACGTGAATATGCATGTATATACACTCTTTCACAATCTTTAATTAGAAGGGAGGAGAGACCATCTAGGTAGAGAAAACGGATGGAGTCAACCTTGTTTCTCTCTTACCGAGACAAGGGGATGGCCTATTTGTACCTTCATTAAAGACAGAACTTCACCAGAGAAAGTGAGCAGCTGCAGTCAGTCTCCCAGGTGGAGAGAGCAGAGGGTCCCCTGTGTCAGCATATTGAGGTCCAGACATAGAATAAGGAGGTGGAAATGTGAAATTAACTAAGGCTGAGTTGAAAGAAAGAATCTGAATATAAATCCCTCAACTTACCAAACAAAAGGCACAACATTTCAATCATCATCATTCAATCTCGAGAGCTTAGTACACATAGATTTCCACTTACTCAGAATTCCTCATTATTTACCTAGAGCCTTGTCAGATAATCACAGCCTAGCATAGTAGTAAAACACAAAACTTTTAGCCTCACGATGCTTCGTGATGTTACAACGGACCTTAATAAAAAGTTTTCACTGTCAATGTGGAGAAAAATTTGCAACAGAATACAATTATGATGAAATGGTTTTATTTCATCTATTTATTTAGTTTTCATGTGTATAGAATAAGTCAATTTATTTACAGATGTACTTTTAGTATAAAATCTTTGTACTAATAAAATTATTTCTATGTATATACAGGAGAGAAATAATCTAATCAACCGGTAACTATAAAATGAAAATATGCACTATATAAGACAACTGCCATTTCAGAAGATCTGGAGGATGAGATAAGAAGAGCTCATTTCTTTAAAATCCTCATGTGATCCAAGATATAGCTGGAATATGACAGCAAATTAAGTACTGTGACTTAGTAGACAGTGGAGAATGAAAGAAATCAAAGTTCTCCAAACTCTTTCACATTTGAGCAGAGACACTTTCAGTTCCTGTGGAGGAAAACAAGTTTGATTTCTAGAAAGACCTTGAGCGGGTGTGACAGTGCTAGATAAAGGCCAGGAACAGAGCATCCTTGTTCCAGAATTTTGCTGCCTTTCTCCCTCCCCGAAACCACATTTTCCTATGGGAAATATGTCATCATCTTCCCCTTCCGAGACACAAGCCCCTTAACACTGCACACATCTCAGCAGACTTGTAAATGCCTAAAAACAACTCTCACCCTAGAAGTGCTTCTGATGTAGGTCATTGTGCCTCACCTCTGATCCTGGCCACCCTCCTCATTTAAACAGAGACCCTGGCCTGGCTTTGGTCGCTGGGAGCTGCACTCAGTGCTCAGTGGGTCTGGACAAAGCTACATGTTCTATGAAGAACTGTATAATGACCAGAATTGCTCCTGGAGGGCACAGTGACTCCATGCAGGCTACAGGAGCCAGCACAGCTGGGCGAAACAACTCATGCTTCTCAAGAGGTATGTGTGTCCTATCAGCTCCAGGTTACTTGGCTCTTGACCTTCAGGGCTGAATGAGGAGGGACACCTGATGGAGTGGGCACTAGGGCCGATTCTGGAAGAAGGCTGAGGAGGCCTCTGAGGGAGATGTCAGGGTGAATCACAGAATGAAGCCATTAAAAGGGACAGGACTCTTGTTCCCAAACTCAAGGACAGATTGAGAGGGCAGGACCTTGAGGAGTGGAATGAACAGGTGGAGATCGGGCCGGAAGCACCACAGAACCGAGGAATGTTGTAGGTGGCTAATGATGGGATGGTGGGAGGCAGGCAACGGTCAGAATAGCCCAGTTAGGCAGGGAAGAGGATACTTATTAATTCTTTGTTTCCCTCTCCATCTTCTCTCTTTCCCCCAAGGCACTGGAGCTGATGGAAAGGAGAAAAACAGAAAAGAGGAAACAAAGGAATCACAGAGGCAGGAAGAAAGAAAGAAATGGAAAGTAAAAATAATGAGAAAGGATAGCACAGTGATACTTCAGTGGCTTTGAGGAGGAGCCATAGGACTGATGCTGAGGCTGAAGCTCCGATACTTTGACCACCTGATGGGAAGAACTGACTCATTGGAAAAGACCATGATGCTGGGAAAGATAGAAAGCAGGAGGAGAAGGGGACGACAGAGGATGAGATGGTTGGATGGCATCAATGCCTCGATGGACATGAGTTTGAGCAAGCTCTGGGAGTTGGTGACGGACAGGGAAGCCTGGCATGCTGCAGTCCATGGGGTCGCAAAGAATCAGACATGACTGAGTGACTGAACAACCACAATGGGCCAGTGAGAGAAGAAAATGAGAAAACATCTAGATGAGGTCAGACAGGAGGAAAGGCAGAAGCTGCAAATTGTAAAACAGAATATGGAGGAGCCAACAGCCCCACTGGCCTTTGCTGGAAGTAATAGCTGTAAACACCTTTGAAGGACATCCGGACACCACTTCTTTTCCAGATGAGGAGATGGGGTATGAGGCAACTCGGAGGGCTTCTTTCTTCGTACTGCACCATAATCTGCCTCCAGAGTGGTGAGAGCCAGTGGGAGAAGGCTCTCCCCTGGAGGTGAGCTGTCCAGGTGTCCCCCAAAGCTTCTTCCTCCCAGTTCCCCTGCTATTTGAGGTTTTAGGTACACTCACAATATCCTGAGCTTATGATGCCTAGAGATACAGCAGAGAACTACAAACGAGCTTTACAATGAACATGTTATGTTCATCCAGGTGATGTTGCCCTCCAAAGCAGTCTCTGCAGTGCAGCTCCTTATACTGATATATTCAAGTTAACAAATGAGTTGTGGCTGTTACTGTTCAGACTATTTGCATCCAGTAAGGAAACGTGAAGAAAAGACAAACTGATGAGTATGGAGACATGAGTATATTTGACATCTCAAGTGGATCAGCTGTGCTGCTGTGCAGACATGACCCTGAAGCCTTTGACTCCAAAAAGAAAAAAGAATCCACCCTCAAGTGACGACAATGGGCTTTCCACTTTGAAAAGAATGTGTTCTAGCTGAAAAAGATGATCCCAAAAGAGATGCACTAGAAATATTCTAAGCAATGACAACATCCTTGGGACACATGCTCAGGCTTTTGAGCTGATTTCTTTGAAAGTGAAACACTCCAAAATTTGGTGTGGTTGTGGGAAAAAAAAGTCAGTCACATAGTTCTATTCTCAATGCTCCTGTGTAACTATGTGGGAGAGAAAAGAGAAGCCCCTGATCTCTCCAAATCGGCTCTCAAGGGGTGAAGACGGGTGAAGAGTAAAAAGGGCAGGAGAAGGTGCTCTCCTACCCACCTTCTGTAGGGTTCGCCTTCCCAATCGGGCCACCATCAAGAGATGACAGAGTGGCTTGTGGGGGGCTTGTCGGCTCTGCTGACCTGCCCTCTCCACGGTGAGCAAGGCACTGGGAGTGCAGGCTCAGGGGACATGCCATCTGACTCCCAGGGACCCTGACTGTCCTTGGGTGATTAACCGGTCCACGGAAACCCTACTCAGTGCTGAGAGCCATCATGGACTGAGAAGGAAAAGATGTCTTAATAGTAAAGCTGGAAATAATCTATTGTTATTGTCTGATACTTTCAGTAGAACATGAGGCCAGTGAGAATGTGAGATCCTAAGATGAAAAGAAGAGTGAGACGTGAGTCCACAACCGAGGGGTTGACCCTCCTGAGCGTTTGAGGAACTAGAGGAAACGAAAGCCCTCAGCTCTTCTTTTGGCCTCCTCCCTTCAGCACTTCTCCTTTCAGTAAAGATATGGTGTCCAAAAAGGAAATCAGTGACTTTTTTTGAATAAAATATGGAAACTAGTCAAGCATTCCTTCTTTCAGCCAATGAATATTAATGAGGTACCTTTTATACAGCAGGTGTCAAGAGGCAAGGTGCTGGATGGTAGCTACTTTTTCCAAATACCAAGTTTTAAATATTTTCAGAGTATCTGTTCCATTATCCAGACTTTTATCTAAGCAAACTGCATAAACTACATGTTACTTTGGGATCTAATTTCTAAATCATTGCTCGATAGTTCTTCTGAATAAGAACGCTCTAGAAAGCAAAAGCTCCCTTTTGCAATCCGTTCTCATACCTTCCCCAATTCCCACTTCTTATCGCACTAACTCACAAATACACAGTCACCGCGGCATGCACACACAAGCAGGAAACCCACTTGGGCTTGGCGTCATAAACTCCATCACTCTTGCTTAAATTCACAACAGACCATGTTTACTTTTCTATCATCAATTATAACTTGTTTTTGTCTAAACTAAAGCTTCCTTAGTTTATTATATCACCAGCAAGTACAATTAAGAGATAGGACCTCCACGTCTTTTCCAGTTATTGAGGAACAGGGACTTACAGATTTGTTCATGCAATCTTTTGTAACTCACATGCTTATGTGACCACAGCCAGATTTACAACTACACTAAAGATTCTCCCAGGACACCCTTTTCTGTGTGTGTGAGGCCGCAAGAATTTCGATAGTTTTTCCTGACAGGGCTGATGAATCTGATGGCCATGACCTATCTGAGTCCCCCATTTATACAGTGTCTGCTCCTCTACGCTAATGTAGTGGGGCTGGGGCCTACTTGCCAATGTCAATTTGTATTATAGGTGTGGTTACTGCACGGACAAGCTCTGTTGAAAAGAGAAAGATTGTAGAGTTGGCTTCGTCTCAAACGTCTGTGTCTGATTCACAGACATCTGTGTCTCCCTGAGAAATAACGTTTTCACAACCAGAGCCATCCAACAGAGAAATAAGCCACTTCCTATGGGACTGAACTCCCCCTAATGGGAAGTGGTCAGGCAGAGCCATTTCTCAGGGGTGTAGGGAAGGCATTCCAGCACTGGAGCAGGAGGTGGGGCCCACCTGAGGTTTGAGGATGCTACATTTATGGTGGAGGTAGCCTCCGGTCACATATGCTTACTGTAAAATGACACCCAGCGAGGGTCTGCTATTTCATAGTGAGCTGCTTGGAGAAGTAAAGCTTTGGTTGTGTTCCAAAGTAGGATCCAATAGAAGGCATTTATGTTGGCCTTTACACAAGCATCTGATATGGGGAAACAACACAAAGGCTCAGGTCATGCGGTGGAGCTACAAAGCAGAGAATGGTGGGCTGGCAGCCCAGAGAAGGTCTGAGTGGTACATCTAGACCCTTCAGAGGGAAGATGCCCACACTGTCTGCTGTCATCACTTCATTCACTTCTGAGCAGCTCTTGGCTCTCGGATGCATCTCCACCCTTCTTGGGCCTCGTCTGCTGATGGTAGCCCAGTGGGGAAGGCACAGCCCACACGAGGTGGAGAGAAGATCACCTTCCACTGCCTTTTTCACTCTTTACTCTGTATTCACTCTGGGCACCGTGCACTGACCTGGAGGAAGGAGTCACTCCTTAGCTCTGCTTGCTGTGTTTCCTCTGGAGGAGGTCACGCTCATGGCTGAGAGGGAGGAGAATCCCAGGCTCTCTAGGTGGGACTTGAAGAGCACAGGTCCGCAGCCCTGTTCAGGAGCAGGGAGTGAAGGAAAAGCACACCCTCCTCTAAAAAAAATGCTTTGCCCAGAACTGCTTCTAAGTGAGGGGAATTTCCTGCAGCCTGGGAGAGCCAGAGTGAGTGTTCTTCTCAAGTTCAGCGATTTGGTGAAGTCCGTGTGTGATAATACCACTGTAACCACAAAGGAATTCACCACAGGAAGTGTCCCAGCTGTTGCTTATTAGCATTAGAACAAATTACACAAAGCAAATTGTTAGCAGACATGTTTCCATAATATTTAACTGCTGGCAATAAATAAGAACGATTCTCTTTCAAGTAAATGCTAGATTTCCAAAAAATCCAGCTTCCAATTGTCCGTGAAGGAATCGTCTTCGACTAGGATAAAGGTTGGAGGGAAGGGCACCCTGGAAACGGGAGCTCCCAGCCCTCTTCCTGGGGCAGTGTGGCGGGGAGTCACGTGAGAGTAGCCACTGGGGTGACGTCACAAGATGGGAGCAGGACTCTTTGTTCTGCTAGATGGCTGGCCATCTGCGGGGCTCAGCACCCGTTTTCTCAGCACAGTCTTCTCCTGCCACTGGGGCTGTGGCATGTGGCAAGACTACAGCAGGGCTGTGTTAATTCTTGGAGTGTGTTAATAACTACAAATAAACCTCGCCCACAGACAGGTGTTCATCCCACTCCTTAACCAAAAATCATCTCCTCCTTCCCCCTCTTCTGTCTTATTATCTGTCTTGTTATCCTCCTCAAAGCCCATCAGCGAAGAGTTGAAAAAGCACCGGTCAGAGCAAACATCACAACTCACCTTCTCACATGGATGGAAACCTGTCTGGTTCTTTAGAAAGAAAACAAAGTGTCTCCATCTTTCGAGACCTTCTGACAATGACTAAATTTGAGTCCCTGGTCACTTCTGGGCATTTCCAATCATCTTCAGAGCTATAACAAAATTCTCCTTAAAACAATCTCAGAAAGTAATAAAAAATAATTTTAATTAAAAAAGGGAAATATTCCATATAGCACAGAAATATAAAAATAGGTTAATTGTAGCTGAAAGAGTTGGGCCTGTTAGAAGAGGTGTTCTCTGCTTTCTAAGACAGTCACTTTTGGCTTCCTCTCCTCGCTGTTTCCTCCTCACGCACACCAACCTCAGCCCAGTCTTCCTTCCCAGTGTGTTTTACTATCCTCTTTGTTTCCCTTGAGGAGCATCCCACTCCTTTCTCCTGCTGTAAAGGAAAATACCAGACAGCCCTGCTGACGGGAAACGATGGGAGTGCGTGGAGCTCTGGCGGACACCGTACCAGGCGCTCAGGATGCTCATTTCCTGCCCAGTGGGCTCCCTGGAGAGGCCTGTCCTCTCAGTCATGGGGAGCAGAGCCTGGGCTGCCTTGGTGCGCCCAGTCAGTGCCTGACAGTGGGCAGGTCTAGAGCCCCAGCACCAGCCCCCAGCTGCCTCCAGGGTGCACCCTGCTGCCTGGGGTGGGTCCTACCTCAGTGCTACAAAACTGGGAAGGCATTAGAAACAAAGCAAATGCAAGAGCTGATACATTCCCAGCCACTTTCAAAGGTTCTGTCCACTGCACTGCCAGGAAGTAGGCATGTGCCTGCGTGCATGCACGTGCACGCGCGCACACACACACACACATGAAATGCACATCTTTCACCTAAAATCTTCACAAAAGGAATAATGTGCTTTATAAAATATTTTAAATGCCTTAGGCAATAAAATTGTCTCAGTTTTTTTTTTTTTTAAGTGTTTAACAGACAAGTATAATTGGAAATGTTTGGAACATGAACGCACACGTCCGCACGCACACACACACTCTAATTTGAAATTATGCAAAACTATATCATTATTCATCACAACCTGAAGCGAGCTACTGCCATGGAATAACAAGTACCACATCTGTACAAGCACAAGGCCTCCCCCCAAATAAGCTCCCATTCGGATTAGAGTGACACACGGCCTGACTCCGTAAGGTCCACGTAGAGGAGATGGCTGGCATGTTTCACATTTGCTAAGCTATTTATCTGCCTGGTTTGACAAGATTTTTGAAAAGGGTGAAAATTAATTATAATTGCAGGATTGGCGACAATAATTTGGCCAGCTAATTGCATTTCAGTGTAAAAACCGGCAAGGAAGAATTTCCTCCCTGGGTTATTCTCTGATGTGGCAGCATTCATTTTAAGAGTAATGAGATTTTTAAAAAGTCAAACCTTAAATATCATGGCCGCAGCAATCTGTCCTGCTTAAAGTTTAAAGCAAAATAAGACAGCACCTCTGTGAGAGCAGATCCACATGAACAAGGACCCAGTTTTCTCCTCAAGATGGGAAAATCTCTCTCCCCTGAAAACTCCTCCAAGTATCTCCTCGACATTGTTTGAGGGTGATTTTCATTTGGCGGCACCAATGTCTGTATTTTTGTGCCAAGGGAAGCACTAGCAAGAATGGTAGAAAGTTTTGAAAGTCTGGTTACGAGGTACAGGGCTTCCCAGGTGGCTCAGTAGAAAAGAACCTGCCTGCCATTGCAGGATATGCGGGTTCAATCCCTGGGTTGGGATGATCCCCTGGAGAAGGAAACGATGACCTATTCCAGTATTCTTGCCTAGGAATTCCCATGGACAGAGGAGCCTGGCAGGCTACAGTCCATGGAGTCATAAAAGAGCTGGACATGACTTAGCAACTAAACAACAGCAGCGTACGGGGTATATGTTGATGGAAGAGGCACCACAAGTCTCAGAGGGTTTGGAGTGAGGAACATGGGTCGTTGTGGAATTTTTCTGGATCTCACTGCTTTCATACTGGCTGTTCTGAATATATACACTCCCCATGGTTTTATGAGGGAGACTATTTAATTCCAGACCAGCTGTGAGCACTTCACGATGAGCAAACTTAGAGGGACAGAGTCAATTTATTGCTTCAAAATCTTGACGACACTGTCCCAAGGCCTGATTCAGGATAGTTTAGTCAGCAGCCAGGACTGATAGACATTCAGCTCTTCTATAGCCTGATAACTCAAGCTCAGTTTCGTGGGCAGTTTTAGGACATTCTCCTCTGTCCTTCACATTCTTCTCTGTCCCTTCTGTCACACTTTAAGTCAGCCACTGTTTGTGTGTCTAGAAAGGATTCTACTCTGATGTGCTTTCTCAAATATCACTCATTAAAATGGGCCTAAGAGCATGGCATGGGAGGTTTCTTAGGGATTTTATCCATGGGATTTTTCAGACAAGAATACTGCAGTGGGTTGCCATTTCCTTCTCTAGAGGCTCTTCCGACCCAGGGATCGAGCCCACATCTCCTGCATTGGCAGGTTGGTTCTTTACCACTGAGCCACCAGGGAAGTCCTAGTAGAGGGGTGAGAGGCTGCACTCACCTCCTGCTCTACTCACCGGCGAGACGCCTGTCCAGGCTGCATCCTGAGGACAGTGTGCCTTTTCTGGTCTGCACTGAGCCAAGGGAGGTCTGGTGTTATCGTTGATTCTCCCCCTCCCAGGGAACACAAAGTCTAGGATTCATCTCCGCATGTCCAACAATATGGAGTTCTTTCTTTTTTTTTTTTTTTTTTTTTTTTTTACAGAAGAGGATATGCCCATGGCAAAGCCGAATTCCTTTTGAAGATATGTTTCCTATTCAGTGAGAGGAAGGAAAAAGGAGACAGGAAAAGAGAGAAAGGAAGACAAGAAGAATGGAGATGCGCTGCCCTTCTGCCGAGTAAACTGTGGATCCATTGCCCTTCCCTGGACACAGCTGCAAAGGGATAGAAACCAATTTTTTTCTATTATTCCAGAGTGAGAAAGGAAAACCGATTTGTAAATTGAATTAAACCCAATAATAGCATGTCTGTGTACATACTATTATTATTAAAATTAGCCACAGATACAACTATATAATCCCACAGTGTAACTAGAAATCAACACCTTCCGATTTCAAAGCTTAGTTGAGACATCTTTTTTCTTTTTGAAAGAAATGCTGTGGTTAAATGTCACTAAGAGTCTCTGGCACGCCAATACATCGACGTCTCAGTAAGGACTCTGGAAGGGAAGGGACTCCAAAGCCCCATCTGGGAAGAACGTGCTTCCAAATTTTTGCCTTTGCTGCTTGTGCATCTCAGTTGGTCGATAATGACTGGTTATGAACAAGAACCTTCTAGAAGACGGTTTCTTCCCACATTGCAATCTGTGGTGCTGACTGTGGGATAAATTCTCTGTGTCTGTGTAGGCTAGATCTTGTTCCCAGAAACCTTAATTCATCCACTGGGTACTGAATATCAGGCTGCTGCAGTGAGGGTCCTGAAATTACATTGGCAGTCTGCCCCCTAGTGGGGCAACACAGTACTTCAGATAACTAGGAACAGAAAAGATTTTTTTTCTTCTTCTCTTTCAGAGAGCAAAAGAATTCAAGTTTTCCGGATAGTGCAAGGTGAAGCATTTATCCTCAGAAGACAGCTTCCAGAGGTGAATCAAGCAAGGTTCACAATGATAGGTCTCTAGGTCAGAGTTAAAGACGGGGGTCTGCTGTGGTGGGCATCCCCACAGAGCCTGCGGAGACAAAGGTTCTTCCCACATGCTTGGAAATCTCCAAGGTCCTCCTTAGGTGATAGCCTTTGGTTCCTCAAACTCTTATTATAAAAACAGGACCTACCCTAAGAGCAACCAACCAACTAGAAATGTTAAAAACAATGGGCCTTTTTTTTGGGTAATTTTTTGGCAAATCATCAAAACAGAGCAACCTTTCAAAAGGGCCATGTTGAATTTTTTAAAAGATCAAGACCTACGAGTTTTGTTAAAAAAAAAAAAAAAAGACCAAGTCTTTGTGACGGTTCTTTTTCAGAAGAGTCTCCTTGTGATGGTGGTGATGTTGGTAAGGCAGATGGTCTGGAGATTCTGCTGTCTGGACTTTGCTTGCATCTTTTAAAACACCTTCAGAACTTGTCTTGCTTCAGTTTATCAATATGGTAGCAGAGTTTCAGCGCAGGCCCCAGCTTCAGGCCCAAATATTTCATGATCATGTCACTCTTCAGCAACAAGAGGGCATTGCCATCAATCTCCTGGTGGAACAGGATGAGAAAAGAGAAAACCCAGAAGGTGGTCAAAGTAATCAAATAGTGGCCACGGTTAGAGTATGGTCAGGAAATAAGGTAAGGGAATATGGATTTACTTAGATGTATATTCTCCTAGTCCCATGGCAGTATCTTGAAAAAATAAATGAAAGCCCACAAATACTATGTGCTCCTCGTCCCACTTTCTCCCTGGGGTCATATGATACACTGGATCTTTCATATTACTGCTCTCTCCTGATAGAAGGAATCTAACCTAATCCCAGCCATATTCCCAATACCATGCATATGTTTACCTCTTTATCCAATCTAGGGCTGTAGGAGCAAGAAAGCTTTAATGGACTGAATGTGTCCTCCCCACCTGCTCCCCAAATTCACATGTTGAAATCCTAACCCCCAAGCGATGGTATTTGGAGGTGTGAGTTTAGGAAGTACATAGGCCATGAGGGTGGAGCCCTCTTGAATGGGATTAGTGTCCTCCTGAAATGAGAAGACAGCAGTCCATAACCTGAAAGGGGCTCTCACTGAAAGCTGACCTTGATGGCGACCCAACCTCGGACTGAGAAATGAATTGCCTTTGTTCATAAGCCACTCAGTCTATGGTACTTTGTTACAGCAGCCTGAACTGACTAAGACAAAATATCATTTCATGAGACCCTGAAACTAGTGGTTCCCTTTCCATTCCAGGTGCTGGTATAAGGGCCTGACTTCCATTCATCATCCCAATTGCTGGTTTCTTTTCTTGGTAAGCCCATCAGCTTTCAGCTGATTATCAAATTGCTAATGACAATCTAAAAGGGATTTCATGTGCTTTTTGATCCTATCAATAATACTAGGTGGCACACAACTAAAGAATGCACCTGCTCATCTGAGGGTTTAGCACAAACACATACTAAGGGAAAGCCAATCCTTTGAGGTCCTGAAATTGCTCCCATTTGTCTCTGAAAATGGTAACCCATCCAGACTGCATGTTGAATTCACAAACTTAGTAAGGCTGGGTTTCCTCCTTCATCTATAGTGCTACTTTCAGATCACTAGAGAGAAAGGGTGGAGATTTTAGGTGCTCAGGTGGGAAGAAGAGGCACAATACAGGACTCCCATAACTTCAAGTGTTATCAGCCCCTCCCATTCCTCTAACCAGCCAGCCATTCAGACAGAGAAGCACCTACTCTGTGTCACTCACACTCCATGTCCTTGGTAGCATGGCAAAACTAATCTGTGAGCCCTCCCAGGGGCCTCATTTCCTAATGTTCTCTCTTTACCCACTGCCTAGACTTCTGCTGACTCCTCTCATGCTGGAAGGGAGCCAGAGTCCTCCCACTCAGATCTGTCTAAACATCATCCCTCCGCGGTCCTTGCTCTCAAGGCCCCACTGTTAGCTGAGGTCAAATATATCCCTAACAAAATATGAGTGTTGGGTTAGATGATGATCCTCTCCAGCTCTGAGTGTATGATTTTTGTGATCTTCATTTCAAATAAAATAAAAGACAAGGAGAAAAAAAAATGGTAACACTGGTAGACAGAAGAATGCTCCCACTCCTTCACATGAGATGTCTATGTCCTAGTCCCTGAAAGCTGTGAATATGGTAGGTTACCTGGCAAAGGGGAATTAAGGCTGCAGATGGAATTAAGCTACTAACCAGCTGAATTTAAAATAGAGTGTCCTGATTATCAGAGATGGAGGGAGACAATGCAATCACAGGGTCCTCAGAAGTGGAGGAAGAAATCAGAAGAAAGAATCAAAGAGTTGGCAGCTTGAGAAGGACTCAGCTTGATGTTGTTGGCTCCAAGGATGAGGATAGGGAGGTAGGAGCCAAGAATGAAGGTGGATCTTGATGCTGAAAAGGCAAGGAAATGAATTCTCCCTAAAGCTTCCAGAAAGATGTCAGCCCCACCAACACCATGGTCTTCACTCAGAGAGACCCCTGTCAGACTTCTGACCCATGAACTGTAAGATACTAAATTTCTGTGGTTTTAAGTTACTACATTTGTGGTAACTGGTTATGGCAACAATTGTAACCATGACATAGTAGGCTTAGCAGATAAAATACTAATTATTACCATTGAAAAAAATTTACCATCTTTATATATTTTAGAATCTCCTAAATAATGATACAAATACCTGCTCACCAAAGGCCATCTTCAAGCCAGGCATTGTGCTATACGCTTTATGTGCACTTTTTCATTTAATCCTCAAAGCAGTCTAAGAATAGGCACTGTTAGTTTGCTGGCACATTGTAGGTGTGTTACCAATGTTTGCTGAATGCTCAAATAGACGGGCGAGAAAACAGGACTCCTGATAAAGGCCAAGTGAGGGAAAAGATGGGACAAACGTGCCTTCAGTACAAGACTAAATGGCTGTTCTGCTCTGAGAAACCTGTGGTCCCATCTGGCCTCCCTTGAGTGGTGCCCCCAGGGTGTAGTGCAAACGCCCCCCAACCCCACAGCTCCCTGAACCCCACCCCCAAGGCCCACCACATGCATACGTGCTTCCGGAAGAGCTCCACATGGGGCCCCAGAGCCTGCGGGTCTGCGTCTTTCAGGAACCAGACCACATCCTCCACGGACCAGCTGGAAGGGTTCCTGCTCCTTGGCCGCCGGGCATCCTGCCTGTCTGGAGAAGGGTTTGAGGCTGGAGGGGAGAGCACAGAGAGGGAGGCCGTGAGACTGCGGGCTTTGGGCTCGATGCCTACCTGGTGCTGCCTGCCCTCTTGCCTGGCCCTTGAGTCCAAGGTGGCCTGAGTGATCTCCTGTGACAGAGTGAGGCTGGAAGTGCACCGGAGGCGGCTCCCAGAGACAGCCCCCCACAACCCCTCCCCCGCCATCTATACAGAGGAGAGCACTAAAAGAGGGACCTCCTCCAGCAGTGGAAATGTTAACCCATGTTAGACTTCAAAGACCCTTCCTGATCACTTCTGTCTCCGTGAGCCCCGGGCCTCCTGTGACCCAGACCTTGGTGGCCAGAGAATGCTTACTATGATAGGCCTCTGGAGTGCTGTGATGCCAAAATGACATCAGGTCCTTTGTGACTTCACTGGCATCACCCTGAGATGACATGGCAGAATGGAGGGAGGATTTCGGTGCTTGTCCTGGGTCTCTACTGCCATGGTCTTGGAAGCCCTGTCTGTGAGAGGTCCATACCCTGTGCCCACACCAAGCACCTCCCCAGCCCTCAGTTCTGCTGAAGCGCTCACTCCAACCTCCCCACTAGACGTGGTTCCTGGACAACAGGAGCCTGGTCCCACGCCTGGTCCATGCTGGTCAGGGACATGAGTTGCATTGTGACATAAATGCTTTTCCCCCAGGGCAGATTAAAAGGTGCAGGATCAGTGAAGGAGGAAGCGAGTAGGGAGTCAGTATTTACACAATATTTGGGGGTGGTGTTTTTTTTTGTATGTCCCAAACTAATCCATCCTCTTTCCCTAGAAGCAGCATCTCCTCCTCTTCATGCTTCTGAAACCTCCGTGATCTCTCCTATCCTTTATTTGCTCCTCGAGTTTAATTATTCTGAAGCTCTTAGAAGGATGCCTCTCCAGGGATCTCCTCTCTTCCATCCCTGCTGATTACAGCATGGGATTCATCCAGCCTGGCATTTCACATGATGTACTCTGCATATAAGTTAAATAAGCAAGGTGACAATATACAGCCTTGACATAGTCATTTCCCAATTTTGAACCAGCTTGTTGTTACATGTCCGGTTCTAACTGCTGCTTCTTGACCTGTATACAGGTTTCTCAGGAGGCAGGTAAGGTGTCTGATAGGCCCATCTTTTTAAGAATTCTCCGCAGTTTGTTGTGATCCACACAGTCAAAGGCTTTAGTGTAGTCAATGAAGCAGATGTTTTTCTGAAATTCTCTAGCTTTTTCTATGATCCAACGGATGCTAGAAATTTGATCTCTGGTTCCTCTGCCTTTTTGAAATCCAGCTTGTACATCAGGAAATTCTTGGTTCACGTGCCGTTGAAGCCTAGCTTGAAGGATATTGAGTACGACCTTGCTAGCATGTGAAATGAGTGCAATTGTGTGGTAGTTTGAACATTTTTGGCATTGCCCTTCTTTGAGACTAGAATTAAAACTGACTTTTTCCAGTCCTGTGGCCACTGTTGAGTTTTCCAAATTTGCTGGCATATTGAGTACAGCACTTTAACAGCATCATCTTTTAGGATTTGAAATAAATCAGCTAGAATTCCATCAACTCCACTAGCTTTGTAGTAATGCTTTCTAAGGCCCACTTGACTTCACATTCCAGGATATCTGCCTCTAGATGAGTGATCACACCATCATGGTTATCTGGGTCATGAAGATCTTTTTTGTATAGTTCTTCTGTGTATTCTTGCCACCTCTTCTTAAGGTGTTTATCCTCCCTCCTGTCCAAAGAAGTTCTACTAGCCATCAAAGCCCAGGCAGACCCCTTCACAGGCAGCATTTCCATGTCCTGACATCTGGATGTCACCTTCCTCTACTTTTAACCCCCAAATCTTTGTTTGTTCTTCTCTGAAAGATGCTCTCCACATTCTGCTTAGTATTACCATTATGCATGTGCTTGCCTCTAACCTCCAGTTATCGTTTAAGTTCTTGAAGATGATCTTTTTCATCTTCCCCCTGGTCATCCACAGACACCTAATGAGCATCTCTTCTCTACCAGGTCCTGGGCTAAGAGTTTGGTGAAAAATGTAATCCTCTCATTGTGCGCACGCATGCCAAGTCACTCAGTCGTGTCCGACTCTTTGCAACCCCATGGACGGTAGCCAGCCAGACTCCTCTGTCCATGGGATTCTCCAGGCAAGAATATTAGAGTGGGTTGCCATGCCCTCCTCCAGAGGATCTCCTCAACCCAGGGATCGAATCCATGTCTCTTACGTCTCCTGCATTGGCAGACAGGTACTTTACCACTAGTGCCACCTGGGAAGCCCAGAATCCTCTCATTACAAGGTTTCTAACTGTTGACTCCTCCATGGCTCCAAGCAAATATATTTGTAATATGGGTTCAATGAATGTAAAACAAATTAATACACTTTGCATAAACAGTATTAGTAACTTACACAAAAGCTTTGTGTGTGTAATCCTTAATCTGATTTTCAGGCTCTGAACAACGAAGCAGCTTCCCTACAGAGTAATTCTAAGTTCATAGTTGAGAAGACTTCCTTTCCATTTCTGTTCTTTAATCTCAGGGTGCAGCAGTTTTCTGCACTCTTTTTTCCTCCTCTTTTCAATGTGCTTGAGAAGGGCACAGCTCTGCATTGGTGCTGAGAAAAGTACACTATCACGTTTCCGTGTCTATCCTCAATATAATGGTTTGGCTGAGAATTTGATTTACTTTGAGATTTTTCCTGCCTTTTCCTTGTTAGACCTGGAAGGGTCCCCTTAGGTGATCTGGCATAAGGTGGGGGGTGCATCTTGCCAGGAAACTGCTAATGCACCCCGGGGCTATCTGAATGCGGATGCATGCTTATTAGAGATGATTTCATTGCATTTAAGGACATCTGCACTCAACAAGGGGAGGAGGAACCACGGAAATCGCATTTGCCTTTGGAGCCTGCCCCATCGGAGTGTCGGCAGTAATCAGGGTGATAATAGATGCTCTGATTACAAAGGCGGGAAGCCTTCAGTGCCAAGAATGATTTTTAGAGTGATCAGAGCAGAGGTCAAATCTAATTTCCCATGTTTGACAGGAAGGAAAAACACCAGACCAACTCACAACACCATCCATGGGAGCCTAAGGTCCTCTGAGCAAGGCCAGGGAAAGGCTCTCTCCGTGAGCCATGGGGTTGAGCAAGGGGTCTGGCTTGTCTTTAGGGTGAGGCTCTCCAGGCAATGAGTGTGGAGGGAAAGTGGCTCCGCTCCTGGCACCTGGTCCTAGCTGTGGGCATTTTCATGTTTCCTCTCTGAGGAGCCTTAGACTCACGCAAGACAGAGAGTAGCAGGAAGCTGTCACACCTAGAGACCAGCTCAGGATCCACAGCGAACTAGCTCTAGGAGGGAGAGAGGGAGCTTTCCAGCCTATGCCGTGCTCACACAAAGATAATAACCACACAGTCCCTCCAGCTGCTGTCAGGCTGTCAGGAAGACACATGGGTCTGGGCTGACATAGCCAGGCTAGGCAGATGTGACTGCACAGTGGTCAGACATGATGGATGTGAAAAAAATCTTGTTCCTAAAAGAACAGAGCGTGCAAAGCACTCGCCGATTGCCTTTGTGAAACGGGGGCATTCTCCAGTGCTGAGAACTTGGTGCATGGTCAGGTCCTGGATGCTGCTGGAGACATGTGTAGAGTGAAACCAGCTGTGAATGGATGTAGGATGAAGATGGTGGTGGCTCTTTCTAATGCTGAATTCACATCCACCAGGAATGGAATGACTGTGAATCCATCTAAAGTAATTCCGGACACCTTCACAACCTGGTCCGCCTGCGGCTGCCTATGTGTCACTCTGTCTCACACACAAGCACACGCATAATTTCCTTTTGCTCACTAATAATCCAGAGGACACTTTTTAGCTCATGATAGAGTCTGATGAAAGAAGAGAAGGATCAATGAGCCAGGAGTCAGAGGCCCCTCCACCCACCACTGTGCGAGTGTCTCTGTGCTTCTTGGCTGGAAAATGAGTTAGGAAGGATAGCCAAGGTCCCCTCAAACCACAGCCTGTCCTGGGCAACATGAAGGCACTACCTTCTCACACCTTTGAAGCCTTATCAGCATGTCTGTGTGCAAAGCGCAGTGAATGAGAGCCAGTGGCCAGGTTTCCAACCCTTTCCTGGACCTGATCATCTTATTCTTCTTGGGCTTCAGGTTCTTCATCCTGTTTCTTGAGAGTAATGTAAGAATCATGTGATTCTGTGGCTTTGGGCTGGAGCCTGATGACAAGCATCCTGAAGGGAAGCCCGTCGGCTTCCAAAAGGGGCCCCTCAGTTTTGTTTGTTAACCGTCTGTCTCTGTAATTGGAGACTGTCTGAGAACAGGGCCCACATCTGTCTTGCTCGCAGCTCCACCCTCAGACTTCAGACAAGTATATTGTGATCCATGAGTATATGCTGGCCAGGACTGACCAAAATTCCTCTGAGTCTTAGTTGCCTCAACAGTCAAATATCTACCGCACTGTGAGGATTAAATGGGATAATGTGAAGCATTAAACAGTAAGAATTAATCAAAGGTAGCTGCTAGTCTTCTTATTGTTATATATCTTCCATAGTGGCCAATAGATTCGTCTTCCTGAGTTCTGTGGCCACCATCTCACTTCCCTTATCAGAAATGTCTGATTTCCACAGAGTAAAGAAAGCCCAGTCTGCTTGGTTTGAACCCCAAATTTCCCAGCATGATTTCCATCCGTGTCCCTCCTCAGAATGAAGAAGCCCTACTACACCTTCACTCGCTTCACCCCCTGCCCCACACAGAGTGCTTTTCCCATTCTTCTTTTTCTGGCTGAGTATTTCTCTATGCACCACCCAAGGCCATACCCTATAGAATCAAACTCGAACCCATGGAAAGCATGTAAGCGGTAAGGTAAGAACAATGTTGAAGTCACTTCAATTCTGAAGCTTGGACGCACTTGCAGTTGGGAATTCTACAGCATCTCCTGTTATCCAAAACCTCTTTATATTACTAGTTCTTATATCTTGGATGAGAGACAGAGGTGAGCTCTCAGATTTTCACCTGAGTATCAGCAAAAAGCAGGAAAATGTGTCCTGTGAATACATCCCTTGAGTCCACGGGCAGAGGCGATATATCAAGACAGTAGTAGTCCAGGGTAAGTATTCAAGTGAGAGAGAGGACTGAGAAGTCTGTCACATCATTGATACCTACCTTCTCACACAGTCTCATACCAGTTTCTGATTTCTGCAGGTTTAAACCATTAAGGTTGGCACCATGGGGGAAAATCCATTTCTAGGTCCCTTCCGGTTTTATGACTTGGGTCAAACCCTCTTGAAGAAATACGATTTCTTAATACCAACTGCTTTCATTTGGGATGCAATTTCAGAGCAATACCGAGCACTTCTTTGGGCAGAGGGAAAACTTAATAGCCCTCCAGAGGGCCTGCGGCGGCACCCAAGCTAGCTGCTAGATGACAAATGGGTAAGGAGGCTAGGAGTTTCTCTCCTAATCTACTGCCACTCAGTTTAGCATGGTTTATCTTTATGGTTTCCACATGTGTTTAGCTGTGCAGGCTCTGTTCAAGCTACACAAATGAAGAAGCCCACTCTGCAAATGTGAAGAGGCCGTGGTTAAAGAGGGTAGTGTTGGAGTTCTGTCTGCTCCCATCCCCTCCAGCCTTCCCCTAGAATCTCAGAGGGACCCACTGAAGCCCACTGAGCAGGTGAAAATCCCAGGCATAGTTTTGAAAGCCAGCTTTGGAGCCAGCTGAAGTCAAATCCTGGCTCAATGCTTGACTGACCTCTTGATCTTCACATGCTTTACCTGTAAATTGAATCTAATAATACCTACAATAATACTATACACCTGATATAATAATAGGGCTTCCCTGGTGGCTCATTTATAACTCATAAAAGTCATAAATAATGTGTGGAGAGTGTCTGGCCCATAGTAGGTGCTCAATACATAGCTATTTAGGTTATGCCTCAGACAGGCTGCTTTTCTGGGGCTGCGGAGGATTCGAATTAGAGTGAGAGACCCCATGAAGCTGAGAGCTTGGCTCCTACTGTGAGATGGAAGGGAGGAAGTACGAGAGATGAGGAGACAAAGCACCACAGGAGGAAACAGGCAGCAGGAAAGAACGTTTCTCATCAGCAGGGGCTGAAAACTGCTAGTTACCGACCCAATCCACTGCTAGATGCACGGGGCACAGAGGCCACAGGGGACAGCAGGGCCACAAAACGGATAATCCTGGGTCTCTAAATTGTGATACACATACCAACTATAAAAACTTCTACTGTAGCTGAGCCACTGTACATTTTGCTGCTGCCACTGCTGCTAAGTCACTTCAGTCGTGGCAGCTCACCAGGCTCCTCTGTCCCTGGGATTCTCCAGGCAAGAATACTGGAGTGGGTCGCCATTTCCTTCTCCAATGCATGCATACATGCTAAGTTGCTTTAGTCGTGTCCAACTCTGTGCGACCCTATGCACAGCAGCCCACCAGGCTCCTCTGTCCATGAGATTCTCTAGGCAAGAATACTGGAGTGGGTTGCCATTTGGATTCTTCTTATTCCTACAGTTTAGCCTACTCTCACACACCACTGTCTTTGCTTGTGGTCAAAGGCTGAAGTCAGCTGCCTTCAAGAACAACAACAAAAAAAAAAAAAAAAAAAAAAAGAACAACAAAAATCCACAAAGGGATTTGTGGAAACATCTAATTTCCCTGTGTTCCCACATTCAAACAGCCACTGTCCCCAGTCGCTCTATACTCGGTGGTCTCAGGGCAAGGGCAGGGGAGGGAGGTCAGGCCATGGGGAAGCCAGTCCATGCATTACATTACCACATCTGTTTCCTTCAAGAGAGGTCCCGTTCCTCTTGGGGCTGGAGCCAGGAGGCCGCAGCCCAGGTGCCAAGGGGCCTCCGGAGGACATGGGGCTGGTACGGGGACCACCGACTGTGGTGGCTGAGCTGCCCCCAAGGTGGCCTTCTCCAGAGTTCTGCCGCTTGCAGTACAGCGAAGAGGAGGTGGGCAGGGAGCTCCTGTGGCTAAAGGTGGGGGAGGAGGGGTCCACACCGTAGCGGTTCATGCTCGCAGGGTTCAGCAGGCACTCCTCGGTGGTGACCGTTGTTGCTAGGCAAGAAGGCAGAGCAGAGAAGTAGAGATTAGAGAGCAATCAAGAGGCCACCAAGCTCTGGGTCTTGGAAAATCTTTCCCCAGCAGCATGGGTGCCACTGTGTGTGGGGATGACAGAGGAGAAGGAATGGACCCCAAGGCATACACCCCAGTAGCTCAGCTCTCAGCAGAATGACACCTGCCTCACCAACGAAGCAGACTTTAATAGGGATTAGGACATGCGACCCTTCGTGTTCCAAGGAAAATGGGATCATCTTGGTTATTGAAGACATGTAAATAAAATTCAAACAAAGGTCTTTCTCCCTCTATGGCTCTTCTCCTCCAGGAGTCTCTGCCAGCTTGCTGGAATCTCCTGGCTCCCTCTTCTTTTGCCCATAACCACTGCTTTCCTCACCTGGAAGATTCCCGGGAGAGATCAAGCCAGAGTTATGTTGTCCCAGAGTCAGTAGAAATGACTTTGGCCTGCCTTCTGCTTCCTCCCCACACCTTCAGTCCCAGGACACATGAGAAGATGAACAAACTAGGGGCATAAATGATGATCTGGATGGCCCCATGGTCCTCCCCAAACCCTGCAGATAAGAGAGAAAGAGCCCATCTAACATACAGAGAGAGTAAAGGACCTGAAGAGCCTGCCAACCTCCTCATCAGCTCCCTCATCCAAGTAGATAAGGACTTTCTACACTTTTAAAGCTCATTCTTACAGCCTGTTGAACTCTATCTGTGAGCATTCAAATGGTGTGGCTGTTTTTTTTTGTTTGGAAAGAAAAGGCCTAGAGGAATTATAGGAATAGAAAGAGGAAGAAAAATATTCTAGCAATTCCTTTTCTTCTTGATCCTAGACAAGATCATATCTGTCTAACCCCATCAATAACCATCCAAATACTACACATAATAAAAACAGATATGGACATCCCCAAAGTGACTAGAATAAGAAAAAACCAATGGACCCCCCAAGGTTGGCAATAAGTAAGCACATCTGGGGCCATGAGATCCAGATGTCTTCTTCAGTAAACCAGTATCAATTACTCCCACAATATAGGTATTAAAAGATAAAGACTTGATTTAATTAGGTCAACTAGCAGGTCTTCTCACATATGGAGATGCGTATGGAGCTTGCCTAGAAATAAAAACCACTGCATATGGAATACAGCTAAAGCAGTGCAGTGCCTAGAACAAATTTATATCTGTTAATATTTATATTTAAAAAGAAAAACCTTAAATTAATAACCTAATCTTCCTCAATAAAATACTGAGGTAGAGGAGGGCAAACCAAACCTAAAGCAAGCACAAGGAAAAAAATAATAAAGACTGAAGCAGAAATTAATTAAATAGAGGACAGAAAAACAGATAAAATCAATGAAACCAAAGCCTGGCTCTTTGAAAAGATCAACAAAATTGACAAACTCTTTTAGCCAGATTGGCTAAGAAAAAAAGAGAGAAGACTCAAATTATTAGACTCAGAAATGAAAGAGATGACATTAACACCAACCGCAAAGAAATAAAATGGATTATTAAAAAATATTACAATTATTGCCAATAAATTAGGTACATCAGAAGAAATGGACAAACTGACAGAAAGAAATAGACAATCTGAATAGACCTAAAGCAAGTAAAGAGATCAAATAGTAATAAAAAAACAAAGAAATCCCAGACTTAAATGGCTTCAGAAATTAATTCTACAAATCATTTAAAGAAAAATTAAAACCAGTTCTTCAAAAAGTCTTTCAAAAAGAAAAAATGGAGTGCTATGGACTGAATTGTGTCCCCCTCAAATGTTCATATGTTGAAGCTCCAGCCCTGCCAGGCAAGTATACTTGGAGAGAGAGGCCATAATGAGATAACTGAGGTTAAGTAAGGTCTTAAGGGTAGGACCTCAACCTAATAGGACTGATTAAAAAGAAAGCACTGACAAGAAGAGGAAGAGACATGAGAGTGTCTCCCTCTTCATACACACGCACAGAGAAGAGGCAACGTGAGGACACAGAGAAGGTGGCTGTCCACTAGCCAGGAAGAGTGGTATCACTAGAAACTAACCCTGATGACACCTTGACCTCAGACTGATAACATCCAGAACCATTAGAAAATAAAGTTAAAGCTACTGAGTATGAGGTTTCTGTTATGGAAGCTGGGCAGACTAATATAAGGAGGGAATATTTCCCAACTCATTCTATGAGAACACCAATACCCTGATACCAAAACTAGACAAAGACATCAGAAGAAAACTAGAGATCAATGTCTTATTAATATGGATACAAAAATTCTCAACAATATACTAGCAAAACAAGTCCATAACATACAGAATAACTTATACATCATGATCAAATAGGATTTGTTTCAGGGGTGCAGGGTTGGTTTAACATCTGAAAATCAATTAATGCAATACATGATGTCATCCATTAATGTAATACATGACGTTGTCCATTAATGTAACACATGACGATGTCCATTAATGAAATATACAACGTTGATAGAATTAAAACCAAAGATCATATGATTATCTCAACAGATGAAGAAAAAGCATTTGACAAAATCCAACATTTTTTCACGAGAAAAACACTCAACACACTAGGAATGGAAGGGAACTTCCTCCAACTGAAAAAAAGGCATTCCACAAAAAACCCTACACTTAACATTATAGTTAATGGTGAAAGACTGGACACTTTTTCTCCTAAATCAGGTACAACACAAAGATGTCTCTATTCTTGCTACTTCTATTCAACACTGAATTAGAGGTTCCAGCCAGGAAAAATAGGTAAGGAAAAGAAAAGGCATCTAATTTGGGAGGGAAAAATTAAAACTATCTGCTTGTGTAGAGACGGAGAATGCACTGGCGACCCACTCCAGTACTCTTGCCTGGAAAATCCCATGGACGGAGGAGCCTGGTAGGCTGCAGTCCATGGGGTCGCGAAGAGTCGGACACGACTGAGCGACTTCACTTTCACTTTTCACTTTCATGCATTGGAGAAGGAAATGGCAACCCACCCCAGTGTTCTTGCCTGGAGAATCCCAGGGACGGAGGAGCCTGGTGGGCTGCCATCTATGGGGTCGCACAGAGTCAGACACGACTGACACGACTTAGCAGCTGCAGCAACAGCTCGCATGGAGAAAATTCTAAGGAATCCAATAAAACACTATTGAAATTAAGAGATGAATTCAGCAAAGTTACAGGATACAAAATATGTAAATATCAATTGTACTTTAGTTTTTTTTCCAGTAGTCATGTATGGATGTGAGAGATGGACTCAAATTATCAGACTCAGAAATGAAAGAGATGACATTAACACCAATCTCAAAGAAATAAAATGGATTATTAAAAAATATTACAAACAATTATTGCCAATAAATTAGGTACATTAGAAGAAATGGACAAACTGACAGAAAGAAATAGGCAATCTGAATAGACCTAAAGCAAGTAAAGAGATCAAATAGTAATCAAAAAACAAAGAAATCCCAGACTTAAATGGCTTCAGAAATTAATTCTACAAATCATTTAAAGAAAAATTAAATTTAAAATTAATTAAAATTAAAATTAAAGAAGGCTGAGTGCTGAAGAATTGATGCTTTTGAATTGTGGTGCTAGAGAAGAATCTCAAGTGTCCCTTTTACTGCAAGGAGATCCAACTAGTCAATCCTAAAGGAAATCAACCCTAAATATTCATTGGAAGGACTGATGCTGAAGTTCCACTACTTTGGCCACCGGATGCGAAGAGCTGACTCATTAGAAAAGACCCTGATGCTGGGAAAGATTGAAGGCAAAAGCAGTAGGGGAGTGGCAGAGGATGAGATGGTTAGATAGCATCACTGACTCAATGCACATGAATTTGGGGGAACTCCAGAAGATAGTGGAGGGCAGAGGAGCCTGGCATGCTTCAGTCCATGGGGTTGCAAAGAGTCAGACACAACAGAGAAAACTGGGACCCTCACACACTGCTGGTGGGAATGTAAAATCGTACGACCTCTTTGGAAACATCCTGGCTCTTTCTCAAATGGTTGAAGATAAGTTCACCATATGACCCAGCAATTGTACTCCTAGGTATATATATTTCCAAGAAAAATGAAATTTCCACACAAAAACTTATACATGAATGTTTACAGAAGCAATATTCATAAGAGCCAAAATGTGGAAAAACCCAAATAACTATCAACTGATGAACAGATAAACAAAACATGGCATATCCATACAGCGGAATATTATTCAAACATGAAAGGGATGAAGTATTGATCCATGATACAGCGTGAGTGAAGCTTGAACTATTATGCTAAGTAAAGAAACCAGGCCATAGAAGATCAAATATTAAATGATTTCATTTGTATGAAATGTCCAGGATGGGCAAATCTATAGAAACAAAAAAAGTAGATTAATAGTTGCTTAGGACTTGGGGATTGGGGGGCCTGGGGGTCCTAGCTAAGGGGTGTGCTCTGTTTGAGGTGTGGAAAATGTTCTACAACTGACTGAGGTGAGAGCTGCACAAACCTGTGACTATACTAAAGCTGTTGAATTTAAATGGGTGAATTGTATGATATATAAATTATATCTCAATAAAGCTATTTTAAAAAACTTATTGTAGAGGCCCCAGTGTTTGGCTATGAACACATTCTTGAGAGTGCAGTGCAGTCAGGTCTGTCACTGCTTTGGCCACTAGGACACAGGGACGTGAGAAGCAAAGGGGAGGCCTGCGGGCCCTGTGCTCATGTTTTGTGGCTAATGCAGTGCTGCAAGAGGTCTGAAAGAACCTGGAACTCCGCACCTCTGCCTGGATGGCCTCCATTTCATCATCCCTCCTGGTCAGAAGACATCAGCAGGAAGGAGCTGGCTATGAAGCTATGTACCAGGCTGCTTCTTGAAGGGAGTGATGAAGAAGAAGACAAACATTTTTGAGAATCTACTAATATGGCCAGCACATTCCTAGCCAGTCAGCAGCAAGGCTGCTATTCCATTCCCTTTATCAGAAAGTATTCCTAGTCTGGGATACTAATCCTTTCTG
The DNA here is from genome assembly GCA_024291935.2 of Okapia johnstoni. Classification (NCBI taxonomy): domain Eukaryota; kingdom Metazoa; phylum Chordata; class Mammalia; order Artiodactyla; family Giraffidae; genus Okapia; species Okapia johnstoni. The sequence goes on from CM044317.1 coordinate 55,652,704, forward strand.
TGTCCTCAGTGGCACGTGTTTTGCTGTATGTGAGGAAGCTACTCACAGAGTCTGGCATGGTGCTTGGCATACAGAAGGTGCTCGATAAATATTTATTAAGTAGACATTTGGGCACTAAGGCTACTATTACAGAGAAGATGCATTAAAATTCAGATTATAAAGAACTAAATATGAATTCTTCATGTAGATGCATGACAAACAATGGAAAACTCTAAAACATTTATTCTGTTTATTAAATATTTCAAATCCTAATTAAATATGCCTATGGAAGTCTGACAATCTACAGTAGAGAATGCAGATAATTCACCAATTTGTACTATGGCTGAAAAATACAGATGCAGATGGAATATTGTTCTCCTATGACAATGTGTGGAGATGCGGAACAAGGGAATGTAGACTGTATTGGTTTAAAAACTGCTGACAACTATGGGTGAGATCAAAGGTAATAAAAGTCAGCTTCTGGGCTATGATCCAAATGAATTCATCATAAAGTAAAACTGACTTGAGAGAGTGTCAAACAATAGCCCTCTACCCGGCAAAGGCTGTGCCAGTGACTCCAAAGGTGGTCAGGTGGACGGTCACGGAGACGGATCACTAAGCCTCAGACACAGTCCTACACAGCCTGCAGCTCCCAGGAAGCCCGGGAGAGAGGAGCACGTTCAGGTGCGCACACCAGGGTGCCGTTCAGAACTGAAGAGATGCATCTGCTCCAACCCAATTAAAACAGCCTTCTCCTCACCTTTACAAATAGGGGTGCTGAGACTTACATCACACCTGAGCGTAAAAATAACTGATTCAGTGAAGGCCATCATCTTTCAACCACAGGACTGGAAAGGACCCTGACTGAGCACACTGCCCAATGTTTTCTCAAGCGTTAAAATGCATCCCATTGGCTCACCAGGGGCTGATTCTTGGTGATACTTAGGTGTATTCGTTTCCTAAGGCTGCAGAAATTACCACAAATCTGGTGACTTCAAACAACAGAAATCTATTCTCTCCTAGTTCTGGAGGCTACAAGTCTGAAATCAAGGTGTTGGCAGGGTCATGCTCTTTGAAGGCTCTAGAAGAAGATCCTTTTTTGCCTCTACCTGCTTCTGGTGATAGCCAACAATCTGTGGCGTTCCCTACTGCAGACACAGCACTCTAACCTCTGCCTCAGTTGTCACATGGTATTCTTCCTGTGTGTCTGAATCTGTGTCCAAATTCTTATAAGGACACCAGTCATTGGGTTGGCACCCCTAATCCAGTGTGACCTCATCACAACTTGATTACTACAAAGACCTTATTTCCAAAGAAAGTCCCTTTCACAGCTATCTGCAGTTAGGACTTGAATGTGTTTCTTTTGGGAAGACACAAAAACTGGTGAACGTTATCTTTTTACGGCCATGTATTTTAATGTACAGCAATAAAATATAATTAACCCATCAAACTATGTTTCCACTGATAAGGTATCACTGCTTGAGATGACTAAAGGCTAAGGTTAAAAGAAATGAATCCATTTAAAGGGATATCTTGAGTAAATACTTCTATAGGTTTCCTCAAACAAAGCAAAAATTACAAAGGTGGTAAATTAACGGAACGCCTTGAGCTCACTCCAAATTCTCTCTTCAGGCAGGGGTGGTGTTTGGAAAGGAAAATAAAGTTAATAGCTGAGCCTCTTATTTAAAAGCTTCCCCAAACAGATTTTAGTCTCTTCACAGTTAGGTCATTATGCCACAAACCTCACTGCCTAAAACTTCTTCCTTATATCTAACCCCAGTTCCTATTGCTTCAGTTAAAAAGGTGACTGCTGGATATATATAGTTTAGTCTCTGAAAACCATTAAGCCATCCAACATACAGGGAAGATGAATTACAGGTAAGCAGAACTTTTAGTAGTTTAAGAATTTAATGAAGTGTGGCTCGTGAATTGTTTGTTACAAGACGACTATTTGAAAAAGAAGAAAAGGGACCAAACCTATCCTTGGAGACAGAACTACACTTTTCAAGCAGTTTGGTGGATGACTGGGGAGTGAACACCAGATGGGGCCAGCAGACCTGGGATTGTCTGGCGAGAGTCCCTTATGAAGATCCGGCTCCCGCACACAGAATCATGGCAAACAAGAGGACTGACAGATTAACACATTCCTGGTCCTTTTCTCCCAGATGAGATGAGAGAGAAAATTCCTTCTCATCTGAAATGAATTGTCTTGTCATCCTGGAAGCTCTCATTAAACAGGAGGCACCAACTCAGCCTCTAGTTAAAGCTGTTTCATCGCTATGGACGTCAGCACAGTAGGGTGAACAAGAGGCACTTGATGTACTTCTCTTCTATAACCCCTGCCTCTATCCAAGACACTAAGGATGCCACTTGTAAATCATTAAGTCTTTCCTCCCGAAAGAGGACTGATCTGCTTTTGTACGATCACAAGAGTGTGCTTAAATAGAAAGGCACAGGCACAAATGGCTCTCACAGAAGCCTGCCACATTTTCAGGATTTGGCGTCTTAGAAACTTTCAAAAGAGGCTGGTGTGCCTTTTTCACCGTGGCCAATCTGTGGACTGCGGTTTCCCTAGCTGCTACATATAAAGTCTGCCTATTAGGCCAAAGAATACTCTGCATGTTCTGTGGATGTTCAGTCGCTCAACTGTGTCCGACTCTTTGCGACCCCATAGACTGTAGCCCTGAGACCAAAAACTATGGTGGAGGTAATGAAGATGAGAAAGTCTTCTGCTTTATTGACTACGCCAAAGCCTTTGACTGTGTGGATCACAACAAACTGTGGAAAATTCTTGAGGAGATGGGAATACCAGACCACCTTACCTGCCTCCTGATAAAACTGTATGCAGGACAAGAAGCAACAGTTAGAACCGGACGCGGAACAACAGACTGGTTCCAAATCAGGAAAGGAGTACGTCAAGTATGTATATTATCAACCTGCTTATTTAACTTGTATGCAGAGTACATCATGTGAAATGCCAGGCTGGATGAAGCACAAGCTGGAATCAAGATTGCCGGGAGAAATATCAATAACCTCAGATACGCAGATGACACCACACTTATGGCAGAAAGTGAAGAAGAACTGAAGAGCCTCTTGATGAAAGCAAAAGAGGAGAGTAAAAAAGTTGGCTTAAAACTCAACATTCAGAAAATTAAGATCATGCCATCTGGTCCCATCACTTCATGGCAAATGGATGGGGAAACAGTGGAAACAGTGACAGACTTTATTTGTTTGGGCTCTAAAATCACTGCAGATGGTGACTGCAGCCATGAAGTTAAAAGACGCTTGCTCCTTGGAAGAAAAGCTATGACCAATCTAGATAGCATATTAAAAAGCAGAGACATTACTTTGCCAACAAAGGTCCGTCTAGTCAAAGCTATGGTTTTGCCAGTAGTCATGTATAGATGTGAGAGTTGGACTATAAAGAGAGCTGAGTGCTGAAGAACTGATGCTTTTGAATTGTGGTGTTGGAGGAGACTCTTGAGAATCCCTTGGACTGCAAGGAGATCAAACCAGTCAATCCTAAAGGAAATCAGTCCTGAATATTCATTGGATGGACTGATTGAAGCTGAAACTCCAATACTTTGGCCACCTGATGCGAAGAACTCATTGGAAAAGATCCTGATGCTGGGAAAGATTTAAGGCAGGAGAAGAAGGATGACAGAGGATGAAATGGTTGGACGGCATGACCAACTCGATGGACGTGAGTTTGAGCAAGCTCTGGGAGTTGATGACGGACAGGGAAGCCTGGTGTGCTGCAGTCCATGGGGTCGCAAAAAGTCGGATGCAACTGAGCAACTGAACTGAACTGAGACTGTAGCCTGCCAGGCTACTCTGTCCATGGAATTCTCCAGGCAAGAATACTGGAGTGCGTTGCCATTTCCTCCTCCAGGGGATCTGCCTGACCTAGGGATTAAACCCAGGTCTCCTGCATTGGCAGGCAGATTCTTTACCACTGAGTCACCTGGGAAGCCCAAAGAATACTCCAGAAGAGTTCAAACCTGCTCAGCCTCAAAGGATACCCCTTTGCTCCTGAATCTGCACCAGGTCTAAGCCTCCTCGTTCAGGGAACACAGCTCTAGGGTCTGAGGAGTGTGGACTCCTCCCTCTGCCTGTGCCACTGCAGAGGCTGGGGCGGGGTTGGGGGGGGGGGGGGGGAATGCCCCTGCATCCTCAGCTTCCAAAACACCCAGCATGGCCCAGCCTGCTGCATTTCCGGGTCAACTGAGTGCCTGGAATGTGGAGAACCTCTGAGGAGAAGCAAGAAGAGGCAGAGGGACAGGATGGAGAAAGCCAAGAGCCTGGAGAGAAAGTCCAAGAGCAGCAGGAGTGGCCAGGGAGTTCTTTTGGAGGGTGTTGGCCCATTTTCATGTAGGACACAAGACCCAACTGCTCACAGTAAAGTGAACTTGGACTATTTAATTTATTTAAAGAATTTTAATGGCACTTTACTTGGATTCTCTAACAAAACAAAGCCATGAAAAGTGGTGACACCACGATCTGCAAAATTATTTTCAAATAGTATCTCTACACGCAATAGTAATCCTACACCCCAGTCTCAGACACTGTTCTTCCCAGCACTAAATAATTCTCTCTCTCCCCAACCCCTCTCTCTGTCTCCTCTCTCTCTCTTTCTCTCTCTCTCTCTCTCTCTCTCTCACACACACACACACACAGACACACTCACCCTCCATTTCCCATCTTATTTCCCCACATCAGTCACAACTTTCCAGCTGAAGGAACAGCTGCACAGAGTGAACCCTTTCTTCAGTCATCTCTGCTCCTGGCAGATTGTTTGCCAGCAGGTCTGCCCAGCCCAACCGGCCACACAACCTTGCCCAGGCTGGCAGGAAGGTCAGACCACGGGATCAGTGTCCAGAGGGCTCCATGTGTGAACGCCTTGGCTCTGCTGCTTAACGAGATGGCAGCACCACGGATCTCTAGCCCTGAACCCCAGATTAGAAGAGGAAGTAATACAGTCAACCTGATTACTCGGCCTTGTGATTAACTGTGTGGTACTATTCCCCTCTGCTTAACCAGGTGCCACCACCTAAGAAGCACAGCCAGTAAGCTCTGAAAAGCAGGGAAAGAGACCTGCAAGGAGAGAAACAGAAAGAGGAAGGGGGGTGGGGTGGGGAGGAGGGCCAGGAAACAATCGCAGGTCCCAGTAGAGCCGCCCTCCCCGGCTCAGAGCCCCGCACCGGGGTTCCTACCTTGAGCGGCCGCGTGTCCGCCACCAGGTGCCTCAGGCACGCTCCTCTCCAGCACCGCAGGTGCCCAGCACGTGCTCGGTGCTGTGGGACCTAGGGGGGACCTCTGAGGGACAGCTTGGGGTCAGAAACCCCTAGATTTCCTCTCTGCCTTCCTGCCGCCTTTCGCTGAGGTTCTCACGGAGGTCTGCAGGTTTCCTTCTCTCCGGCTCGGTCCCGCCCCTTGTTCTTGCTCAGATAAGCTCATCGTGTTTTCCCTCGGGGCCCTCTGCGGCCTCTAGTCCCAGCCCTCCTGGTTCAAAGGGCACTGGGCCGCACCACCTATGAGGCTTAGCCTTTCATTCACCTCAATTAAATTTTCCATTAACTTGGTCTCTGGCCAGTATAGATTTTCCCTTCAAGCTTGTCTCTAAGTTCAGATCGCTCAGCCCTCAGAATCAACCTATGACTTCCCTCCGGTCCATTCAAGTACATTTATACTTTTCCTCCCTAATGAGATGTACAGAAACCAACCGAAATTTTAATGCCTGACACCTGAACTTCTTTAGTCCTTTCTAATGTTGCTGGTTTGCCTGAGACTTTGTTCTTTATGATTTAAGATCTCCTCTTGTGGAAATTTTGCCCAAAGGCAATTTTGCCCAACGTCGGCCGCTTTAGAACAGTGAATGCCTTTTCCAGAGGACAGCAGGTTCCCTCTCTGTAGTCTTCTCTTTGCAGCTTTGCCAAAGCCTCTACCCAGAGGCTCATGGGAATTTCCAGGAGAGGGAGGGCGAGAGTGGGGGGCCTTCTGCCGTCAAGCTCTGTTTCTTCAACAACTTTTGGGTCTTTCATAGGAAACTGGGGAAACTTAGAGTGACCCTTACTCAGGAAAATGCTGGAGTCCCAGGAATAGATGACACCATACAAATTCTGGTTCCAAATGGACATCCTGACTTTTAGGAAGGCATTCCAGTATTTCTCAAGTGGGTGAAGCAGGCTGCCATGTTGTGAGCATCTCTGTGGATGGGCCTAAGTGGCAAGGAATCAATGGCTCGAGGGAAGCGGAATCCTGCCCACAACCACATGAATGAGCTGGGGAGTGGGTCCTTCCTTAGCCAAGCTCTGAGATGCTTGCCACCTTGTGAGAGACCCACAGCTGGGGAACACGGTCAAGCTGCACCTGAATTCCCAATCACAGAAACTGTAAGATGATACATGTTATTTAAAGCCACTAAATTTTAGGGTAATTTGTCACACAACAATATATAAATAATACAGGTGGGAAAGGAATAATTCATTTCTCTTGACTCTGCATATCTAGATTGGAAGTTACAATTATTAATTCAATAGCAGTTAGGATGTATATGCTATAGAATATCTAATTTTCTGTCAGGAAGTTTATGGGATTTTTTTTTTCCCATAATCAAAGGGTTTGCTACTTATGTCTGAGACCCAGAAATGACCCATTAATAAGAGAAAGTCCGTGGAGTTTATCTAGAAGCCTACTGGTTTCCAATGTTGCTTCAATTCCTCTTGACAAGGTTTACCATTTTATTCCTAGTTCTGATAAATGGTCAGTAGATACTGGTGTGGATAACCTGCAGCTATTACCTTTGAACCCACCACAGAGGCTCAGGGTACAGGTCCAGAGGAGCAGCCCAAAAGATAGTCTCCAGTTACAGCTCCTGTGGGCCCTGGAGATTTGGGGATGGCCACATCTCATATACTCTTCCATCACAGGCAGGAGCCTCTTTGGACAGGCCTGTCAGAGATACAGAAGGCCTTCTGCAGCTGACCCAGATGTCCCCAGCATGATCTCCAGTTCAAGAGTGGCTTGTGTGGGACTAATGGGTAGGGGTGTCACCTGAAGGACAGTTAGCTTCATGGAACAAAGGAAAAGATTTCCAGTAGATTTCATTATTTGAAGAGAGGCATGGGGCTGGGGTAGGGGTATCCTTTAGAGAATTCTTGAGGCAAGCCTTGTAGGAAGAAAGAGTCTACACCACCTCTTTTTTGACAGCCTCTTTTTCTCCTCCTTACTCCCTCTTAGAAGGAGCTCTCCCAAACAGGAGAAAGCCTACTAGGGACTTACAATCATCACCATTCTGCTCCTCAAGTCTTGGGTGTCTTTAATCCACAACATGACTTTATTTGTGACCTTGAAAGAGGAGCATTATCTTCATTTCTTTTTGTTTCATTTTAACATTAAAATATTACCAAATTGGTCAACAGGATTCAATATTGGGTTATTTATCTCACATTGAAAGTACCTTGAGTGACTTCCTTGGTGGTCCAGTGATTAAGACTCTGTGCTACCAATTCAGGGGGCTGGGGTTCCTTCCCTGGTCAGGGAACTAGATTCTACATGGCGTAACTAAGAGTTCACCCACTGCAACCAAAGATCCCACACGCCAAAACTAAAAGAGACTGCATGCCTCAACAAAGATCTATGATCCCGTGTGTTGCAACTAAGACCTGGTGCAGCCAAATAAATAAGTAAATTACTTTGGGAGGTTCCAGCAACTTAATTGGAACATTATTTCATTCATTTAACCAATAATTATTGAATCTTTGTGCTTCCTCAATATCTGAAAGAGATTTGAAAGAGAACCTAAGCTTTACAATGGGAAAGAATTCAATAAATTACTGAACATTGTAAAAATCTATTTCAGATTCTACAAAACCCAGTGTTTTACTTAGAGGTTACATTTTTCCCGTTTAGCTTAATGTTTTAAAAAGTACAGACTGTATACTTTCATGAATGATATCATTGAAAATAGAATAAATAGCTTTTCCTAAATGAACTCATATAGGCATACAAGCAGAATTAAGATCAGGAATTCTACACTGGCAATCACTCCCTTTCCCATGCTGTAAGAGCTCTGGCTGGGCTTCTCCCGGACATATCTGTCTAAAAATATAGGAAGGCCTTTGTATTTACTGCAGAACTTGTGGACATTCTTTTTTTTTTTTTTTTTCCTGTGGCATATGGAACTTCCTTGACCAGAAACTGAATCTATGCCCCTTGCATTGGAAGTACAGAGTCTTAACCACAGGCCTGCCAAAGAAGTTCTGGACATTCTCCTTTTCACGTGTCCATCAAAACTCTCTCAAAGATTCTTAAAAACTGAGCTTGGCACTGATACTCTTTTCTCCTTTCAAATGACCCCAATTTCAACACATGGCTTGAAAATCAAACTGCTCATTTTGTTCACATAGCCCGTGGCTATAACAGGATGAACATAGCTCTGCAATATTCTGATCATTGGCCTGCACGTGCCTTCCTTCATTTCTCTTTTTTTAACCCCATCATTTCATATATTATTTAAAATACCAGGTCAAATCATGCCTGGGGCTTCCCAGGTGGCTCAGTGGTAAAGAATCCACCTGCCAATGCAGGAGATGCAAGAGACACTGGTTTCATCCCTGGGTTGGGAAGATCCTCTTTAGTAGGAAATGGCAACCCATTCCAGTATTCTTGCCTGGGAAATCCCATGGACAGAGGAGCCTGGCAGGCTACAGTCCATGGGGTCACAAAGAGTTGTATATGACTGAGTGACTGAGCATGTGAACCATGCCTAGTGTTGGTGGAGCAGGCCACTTTGTGTGGATTTTGTAGGGATGAGGAAGTTCTCCTGGTGTCTAGTATGATAGGTTCTGCCTGTCCTGTGGATGTCATCCAGCAACAATGCAACTAGGGCATGAGGATAAGAATGAGACACTCCTCACAGCCAAGATATTAACCCAGAAGGAGAAAAGATAACTGATCTACCTAGAGTTCAGTTTCTGCCTAGATTTTGCTAAGTGGGCATTGGTATTTGTTTTGTTCTTTTACATCTTTGCTAGAAGAAGTGACACAAGGGTACCACAAGCCACTTGTGAACATCCATTTTTTGTGGTCACACTTCTGAGCCAGGAAACAGGACATATACCCCACTCAGTGAGTGTTGGGTAATGGGGCCCTATCAATAGGCTTGGGAGGAAAAGCAAAGGGCCAGGGAGGAGACCCGGGCTCAGTTTCCACCTTGCTGCTGCCTTTCTGGTTGGCTTTGAACAAGTGGCCTCTGCTCTGTAGGCATCAGAAGTAGAGGGAACTCAGAAAACATTTGCTGTCTGACCATATGGATGTTTCTATATAATGGAACTCATGCCACTTGGTACACTCTATTGCCTTTTAGAAATAAACAGTCTTTTGGAAAGAGATATTCTCTGGATAGTCATTCTTTTGTAGAGCTATTACATTAGACAAATTTGTAGTTCAACAAGGAAGCAGATTTGATTTCTGATGCTGGGTATGCAGAAGGTACTGTGCATGTCTGTTACTCCAAGAGTTTTCCGGTGCCTGTCTCCAAGACCACCAGCCAAGGAAGAAAACATCAAGCATCAAGAATCAATGGCCTTTCTCATCTCCCACCCTCACCATTTGTGTATCAAAAAAGTTACTCAACAAAAAGTAAACAATTTGTTCCCATCAAGTCAAACCTTCAGAAGGCAGGAAACCAATCACTAAATTAGATCTCGCAAAAGACTTCAGCTATCACATTTGTGGTTTCCAAAGAAGATCTCCCCAATGCTTGGTGAGCACAATTTGTTCTGTTGTGTCACACCGAATTGGAGTCAGTAAAATATTTACTGTGGACTTGTGTTTCAGGCTCTCCTCAAGTCCCCGCCCTCAAGTCTACCTAGGGAGATGAGGTCTGGACCCGGATTCTAGTAGTATAAGGCAGAATTAAGAGCCAGGAATGCTGTGCAGACAAGGGTCTGAGAGAATGGATCCCTAGGGTCTTAGGGATTCTGGGAAGCTTGGAAGGCAACAGAGACCCTCCTGCCAGTGCTTGTCGGGCCACACTGAGAAATGTGCCAGTCATCATTCTTTTCTTTCTTTCACCTTCTTCTCCAGCACTACAAATCTCCTTTTTCTCACCTGCATTTTCACCTGTGCCACTTTGCCTGACCACTCTGCCCCCTCACACCCATGGACATCTCATCCAGCTCATCCTCAGCGTCAATACTTCTACAGGGCAGCAGCATTCTAGAGTAGGCAGGTGTATTTTACTGAAAACCTGACATAAATTTCCCTTTGTGAGCAGGACTCCATCAGCACATACCTTCTTATTCTTTGTGTTCCTAAGCAGCAACAGCACGGGACATCCCCTGGGAGCCTGTCAGAAACACAGGCTCTCAGCCCACTCCAGCCATCCTGAGCCAGAGTCCATATTTCATCAAGATGCCTGGGTGGTTCCAGGGCACAGTCAAAGTGGAGAAGCACTGGTTAAAGCTTACTTATAACTGAGAACTTTTTTCCCCAACATTCAAAGTGAAGTTGCTCAGTCATGTGCAACTCTCTGCGATCCCATTGACTGTAGCCTACCAGGCTCCTCCGTCCACGGCATTTTCCAGGCAAGATTACTGGAGTCGGTTGCCATTTCTTTCTCCAGGGGATCTTCCCGACCCAGGGATTGAACCCAGGTCTCCTGCATTGCAGGCAGACGCTTTACCCTCTGAGCCACGAGGGAAGCCACCATTCAAAGGTAAAGTAAAATTGTTATCAAATCCAAATCCAGAACCAAAAATATCAAATCCATGTTTTTGCTTCCACTTTCCTAAAGCACCCAGAGAACTGCTCTCCACCCAATAACATGAACATTTGGCTGTCAGTTAATAGACAAGGAGGAAAATGACTGAACTTCCCAATCTCAAGCCAAGAACTCCATGGTCCAGACTGAATTCAGGCAGCTGAGTGGGTCTGAAGCTGGTTTTCCCTGAACACAAGAGAAAGGCCACTTGTGAGAGAGTTTATATTTGAAAGAGACTGAGGAAGAGATTTGGAAGAAGCACGTTCTCTGCTCCACTGTGAGCCCTTCTACCTTGGTATCCTCATCTTAGCTTCTGGGGGATCCCACCACAGGGCTCCTGGGGTCCCTCATCTCTTAATGTCTGAGGCTGTTCTCTGCCACTCTAAGCTGTGACTCTCAGCTTGGAAGGGACCAGAGAGGACATCTTGCTCTTACATCCTCTGGATGCCCGAGTTCAGCCTGATGGCCCTGACAAGTGGACATCTGCTTTTGTCACCAGTAATGAGGAGATCACACCATCCAAGCAGCTCCATCTACTTCTAAACAGTTTTGACTTTTCAAAGTTCAAATACACCTGCCTTTCTTGTCACAATGGTGGGAAAGTAGGTAATAAACTGATTCCTCATCCAAGGTAATAATAACTTGATATGTTATCCTTTAAGGGAACTTTGGGGCTTCCCAGGTGGCACTAGTGGTAAAGAAGTCACCTGCCAATGCAGGAAACATAAGAGACACAGGTTTGATCCCTGGGCCAGGAAGGTCCCCTGGAGAAGGGCATGGCAACCCATTTCAGTATTCTTGCCTTAAGAAAGAATCCCATGGACAGAGGAGCCTGGTGGGCTACAGTCCATAGGGTCGCAAAGAGTCGGACATGACTGAAGTGACTTAGCATGCACACAAGGGAACTTTGACAAGGCAGTCCTAAAGACGCAATGTCTTATGCTAGAGGCAAACTCTTTAGTGGTATCATCCTAGGCCCCACGCAGACAGGTAGGAGAGACATATGCCAGTGGGCTGCTCAGAGCCTACCATGCCATCGCTGCTTCTTCCACCCTCCCTGAGACCCCTAGACACATGAAACACACAGCACTTTGTCCTGTAACACCTAGGGCATGAGGAGCAATTTCCACAAAGTTGGTTGATCTGGAGCAATTCATTTTTTCAAAGCATCCATGGGCTGGGGAAAGGTTCTTGATGACAATTGAAGTCATTGCTTCCAAAGCCAAGACAACTAGGAAGGAAATCAGCTTTAGGTAGAAATATCTGCCCCAGTCAAGGGAAGAAATGAGGTGGCTACTTCCAGGAAAAAGACAGGAACTTCACTCAGCGTGGTGAGTTTGAAAGGGGAGAGAATATGGTGGAAACCAAGGCAAGGGTTTCCTCAATGATCACTTAAGGAAAGCTGGAGGAGGGTTCCTGGGACAGGATGTTAAAATGAAACTATTTTAGTTTTAGTTTTGGCTGAAGTTGCAAGATAGTAGTCTCCCCATACCAGAGTCAAGTGTGGAAATCTTGTAAAAGGAGGTGGAGGTGGTGGGAAGCCAGTTTTACAGCTGTAGGTGACCACCCACATGCAGCCTGCAAAACTGCAGAGGTTGAAAAGCAGGTTGAATAGAAGATGAATTGTGGAGAAAAAAACTGTCCCATGTGTTCCCATGGGCTTCAGTGTGGCCCTGTAAATAGCTTGATCTCTGACCTTGGAGCTCAAGAGACAGAAAGTATTATTGTTTCATTTCCATGAGAAAAAAAAGTCTGATGGAAGAACAAAGGAGAGGTGGCTGCAGAGATCAGCCTGCATGCCCTGAGTTTGTTTGGGCAAAGGATGTGTGAGTGTTTCTAAGAGACCAGATCTGAAGTGAGATTAGCTTAGATCCTTTCTATGGGACTATCTGGAGGCACAGGGGGCTCAGGAGAGAGAAGCCAGAGATTTACCTGCAGATGCCTTGAGGCTGTGGGAAGAACTGTAAGTGACCAGTCAGAGAAGAGTTACCTTTGTCTTTGACAAGGAACGTGCAGATGAGAGATGGGGGAATCTCCAAAGGACCCATAGAAACAGTGTCAGATTTCATTTTCTTGGGCTCCAAAATCAATGTGGATAGTGACTGCAGCCATGAAATTAGAAGATGCTTCCTCCTTGGAAGAAGAGCTATGACAAATCTAGACAGTATATTAAAAAGCAGAGACATCACTTTGCCGACAAAGGTCCAAATAGTTATAGCTATGGTTTTTCCAGAAGTCATGTATGTATGTGAGAGTTGGACCATAAAGAAGGCTGAGCACCAAAGAATTGATGCTTTCAAACTGTGGTGCCAGAGAAGACTCTTGAAAGTCCCTTGGATAGTAAAGAGATCAAACCAGTCAGTCCTAAAGAAAATAAACCCTGAATATTCATTGGAAGACTTATGCTGAAGCTGAAACTCCAATACTTGGGGCACCTGATGTGAACAGCTGACTCACTGGAAAAGACTCTGATGCTGGGAAAGATAGAGGGGAACAGGAGAAGGGGACGATGCAGGATGAGATGGTTGGATGCCATCACTGACTCAATGGACATGAGTTTGAGCAAACTCAGGGGGACAGTGAAGGACAGGGAAGCCTGGAGTGCTGCAGTTCATGGACACGACTTAGCAACTGAACAGTAACAACAACAAGAGCCCACAGGATGAAGAATCAGCTTGAAACACCGGCCAGAACCAGGGAGCCTCATGCCAGCTCACAGTGGGATTAGTCAAGCAAAAACTCTCCTACCTCTTGTCTCTCCTCCTTCCCTCACTCTGATCAGGAAGGATTTGGAATCACTGTTAGCTCTATACAGAAGGGGCAAAAACATAGGACTAGGCAGGAGGTGAAGAGAAGCCAAACATACCTTCCTTTGTTGCTGCAGGCAACTGGCCCAAAGCGGGGCTGTTCTGGGAATGGGGAGTAGTTACATCTTTGAGTGAAATTTAAAGTTTGATGATCACACTGACCTGGATATTAACTATTCACTAGAGAATGTTTTGTTTTCTGAAAGGAGCCAGGAAAGGCCTAAGTTTCATCCATGGACAGGGAATAAGTGGTCTCACAGGTGACATTTATTTCAAGGAGAATGGGAGACATGAGTTCTATGACTTTATGATTATGTCCCATAGGTCATTGCTTGTTTAATGTAACAATGACTTAAGAGTTTTTCAAATGAAATCAGTCATCTGCTGTTCTCATTGCAAGATTCACTGAAAGATACGTTAGCTTTACAATATGTCAACTAAGGTTTATAGGAGAGGCCAGATTCATAGACTGTCAGAACCAGAAGGTTATACATGAGCAACTCAACCCCTCATTTCACACAGGAAACTGACGCCCAGAGACATGAGAAGACTTTCCCAAGTTCAGACATACAGAGACATCAAGAAAACACAGAAGTATATAGCATTTGCTCACACAGACTATATTTAATTAGGTACCTTTCTTTGCAAAGACCAGATTTCTTCCTGTTTCCCAGGTCTCAGAGAGTTTAAAGTAAAATTGTAGGAAAGGTTCTTGACATTATATGAGAAAAATCTATGCTAAGAATCTTCCATGATGTTCCCCTCGGCTTAAAATATAGCCACTCTGATTATAAGCATCCTTCTGTTGAACTCTCTAAACCTGTCTGTGAGCACACAACTGCGAATGTATTGGTTTTTTCATTATTCACACTGGTCACTCAATATCTCAAAAACTTCCTAAGCTCACATATTTGTCTTATTCCAAGACAGGGTCTCACAAGGTACTTGGAACAGGAAAGGGGTCAGCAAATATTTGCAGAATGACATAATGGCTAGATTTCAGTTTCACTAACTATGTGTTCTCTATGTATCAACAACACTGCTTCCAGAGAAAGGAAGAAGGTGACATGCCTGCTCAATCTTTGATACCTGAAATCTAGAATCTGGACTCATGATCAACTCTTTGCAAATCCTAACTCAGGGCCGCTATGCAGGGGATGAGCAGCTCCCACTGGCACCTAGCCCATTGGGCAGACAATGGTGTGGCAAGTTTGTCCACGTGGCCTTGCCCTTCCCATCGACTACTTCCCTACACTGAGCTATTCTGGGGCTGATGGTACAAAAGGCATTCAGCCCCTGGGATACCTTCCATCCTGTGATGAGGGAGAAACACTGAGTCACTGGAGGACATATATGATTTACGGCCATGTCAAATTCCTGCCATGATAGACACTCTATTACACCTTTTATTGACCTGGGTAGGAACCTGAGGCCCCCAGACAGGACTAACATAATCAATTCATTAGCCCTTGTTTCTTCAGGATTTCTTTGTTACTTAGGTTAGTAGTCCTTCAATTATTCAACAATGATGAATAAATGCCCAAGAGTCTTAATTAGAAGAGAGGGGAAAAGATCACTCATTATAAGTGATGCAGTCTCAGTGTCTAAATTCTAATAACATAGGCCTAAAATTTATAACGTCAGCTCTCAGTAGCTGGAGCCATCTCTTCCACTGCAGCCTGGGTGGGGACCATTGGGGTGTCCTTGGTCCTGGTCAGCTCCCACTGTGCCTCAGATGCCCAGAGGGGCAGCTCGTGAACCTCTAGTGGAAGGAGGGAACCTCTAGCTCCTAGAGCTCCCAGGAGCTCCCTCAGTGTCAGTCTCGTCTGCCCTGGGAGGGCAGGGACACCTGGAACCACCTGCAGGTTCCAGAGGACAGACTGCAAAAGCCTACCTGACTCCATCCTGCCTTCCTGGCTCTCGGGGGCATTGTCGGAGGCGCTGCTGCCCCTGGGGAAGGGCTGGTGGCTGAAGAGGTCATCACATAGGAGGCTTCGGCACAGCTTGGTGAGGAAGCGGAGGACATACCCGACGCTATTCACCACGGGCAGGCTCCGAAAGTGCTGCTTCCCATCAAAGGAAGCGGAGACTAGAAAAGCACAGACACAGCTACTCAGAGCAGGACTCTGGAGAAAGCCACACGCCCATCAGCCCTGGGGGACAGGTCTTGGTGTGGTCAGTTCTGCTGTGCTTTTAACTAAGTTTTATTTGGATTTCACCTGTTTTTTCACTAACATCCTATTTCAGTTTCAGGATCTCATTCAGGAGATCACATTGGCTGTACCTGTTGCATGAACTTGGTATCCTTGGGTTTGTGACTGTTTCTCAGTCTTTCCATGTTTTTCATGATCTTGACAGTCTTGAAGAGTACTGATTACATATTTTGTAAAATATTCCTCAATTTGGTTTGTTTGACATCTTTTTCATGATTCGACTGAGATTATGGTTTCGGGGGGCTTCCCTGATGGCTCAGACAGTAAAGAATCCACTGAGCGACTTCACTTTCACTTTTCACTTTCATGCATTGGAGAAGGAAATGGCAACCCACTCCAGTGTTCTTGCCTGGAGAATCCCAGGGACGGGGGAGCCCGGTGGGCTGCCATTTATGGGGTCGCACAGAGTTGGACACGACTGAAGCGAGTTAGCAGCAGCAGCAGCAGTAATGCAGGAGACCGTGGTTCGATCCCTGGGTTGGGAAGATCCCCTAGAGAACAGAATGGCAACCCACTCCAGTACTCTTGCCTGGAGAATTTCATGGACAGAGGAGGCAGGTGGGCTATACTCCAGGGGGTCGCAAAGAGTTGGACACAAGTGAGCAGCTAACACTTTCACTTTCACATGGATTTTTGAGGAGGAAGACTGCAGAGACAAAGTGCCCTTTGCATCAGATAGCCACATGACATACCTGGATGTTAACCTCATCTCCTGGCCAAGACAGTGTTTGCTATGTTTCTCCACTGTATTCTTCATATTCTGTTCCTGGGAAATAAATCACATGGTTCTACCCACATTCAATGGCAATGGAGGGATTAAGCTCTACCTCCTGAAGAGGGGACAGTCCCTATATAACCTGAAATTCTTCCATAAGGAAGACTTGTCCCTTCTCCTCCATTTATTTATTTGTTTATTCATTAATATCAGTGCAGACTCAATATATTTATTTTGTACTGTGGGTTGTCCAATACTATGTTATTATTGCTAAATTATTCCAGTTTTTATCTTTTGGGAGCTTGCAGATTAACTCCTGCATCCCTATGACACACCCTCATCTTTTAAGCAATTCTAGATAAACAGACTTGGATCAAAGGCGGGTCTTGACAGATGTCTATCTAGATGTGTGTGTGTGTGTGTGTGTGTGTGTGTGTGTGTGTGTCAGTCCCTTCAGTAGTGTCTTACTCTTTGTAACCCTATGGACCATAACCTGACAGGCTTCTCTGTCCACTGGATTTTCCTGGCAAGAATACTGGAGTGGGTTGCCATGCCTTCATCCAGGATATCTTCCCGACCCAGTGATTGAACCCACATCTCCTGCACTGCAAGCAGATTCGTCGTGCCACCAGGGAAGCCCAGATCTAGATATATAGGTATATTCAAATAAAACTGAGTTCATACTGAGGTGTCCAACTCTAACCTAGTGTTCGGGGTTCATTCCGCCTTCTGGGGAGGAGTCTTTATAAAAGAACTCCAATGGTGTTCTCTCCATGGTGATGCTAGATCACACTCAATTTCCCTAGGGTTACCAGAATTTTGAAGAAACACCCAGTTCCTCCAGCTGAGAACTTGCTTCTTTGTGTAATCCTCCTCACGGCCCTCTGCTGCCACACCAAGCTCACATGCCAGCTCCAGTGTGGGGAACACACGAGAAGATCCCCAGCAGGACATTCTGCTCCCCTCCTCCCTCAGGCTCTGCCTTCAGTGCCCACATGTGGAAGGCACCTGGACTTTTACACTCTAGCTCCCAAAGGCTAGCACACTGCATGGGCTGGGACAGGGCGACCAGAGCTAACTTTGATTTCAGAACTGACAAACGAATACACACACTCTCCCATTTAAATCAGAAATAAAAAGAATCATTTCATTGGTGTAGCTTTTTATAATTTAACAAGAGCTTTCATTTCTATCACCTCATTTAGGCTGTCGGACTGTAATGTGAGGACAGTGGAAAGAAGGTTATGATCCCATAATATAGATGAGGAAACTGAGAAGGCCTGGAGTGTTTTTTCCAGCTCCTGTGGCCTCTAAGTGGCACTTGCCTGTCGCTTTAATACTCCAGGTGAGAGAGTGAGCAAAGAGCTGCCAAGGTGCTCGATAAGGAGGATCCTGGCCTCTGGGACATGCTGGAAATTCCCTCTTGGGGGGGTGGGGAGGGGCGGGCACTGCTGCTCACCTCCCATACCTTAAAAGACTAGGTGTGATGGAGACTGACCACACAGCAGGAGGGTCTGGGTCATCAGGCCTGTGGCTTAGATCAGTGTGTACACATTCCCAGAGATTCCTGGAAGCTCACACAGTGGGAAAATCCCACCTCCTGGAAGCAGACATGTAATCTGTGTAATCACAGATTACAGACGTGTAATCACAATAGCTACCCCTCTGGGAGAACGTGGCTAAGGCAGAGCATCCCAACAGGTGTGCTGGGAATGGGCTGTGGTACTGTGACATGGATCCCCTCAGCCTCTGGGGTGGCCCGAGGCCCAACCATGGCAGTTTGAGTTCTTCAGGTCCACGATGCCCGTACCAGCGTCATCATTTTCTACACGTTGTGCCCACAAGGATGTTTAAAAAGCAGTGTCTGAAGGCTCAGGTTCTAGGTGGAGAGTGGGGGAGTCTGGGTGTTTCTCCTTAAGCCCCTCCCTAAGCCACCTTGGAGCAGTCGTCACTTTGCTGGGCTTCCACATCACCACCAGAAACGTGGAAGACCACTGTGCCTCTTCACAACCTCAAGGAGGAGCCTACTCAGTGCCACTGCGTTCTCCAAGACCAGGCACTCCACTCTGGCTTTCCTGGGAACCCCTCGGCCAAGGGAAATTTGGCAGGGCTCTGCCTGCTCGGGCGTTGGTGCCAGGCTCTGCAGAACCTCCTTGCCAGTGCCAAGGCCCCTGAAGCCACAGAAGGGCTGAGCAGGAGACCAGGGAGTTAGGGGTCTGCTCTCCCAGCACAGACGGCAGGGCCACAAAGAACCCGGATGGGATTCACTCAAGAGGGAGGGGCACAGAGTGCAGGAGGAGGTTTCTCTGAGCACTGGTATGTGTCTTGAGCTCTGCTGTTTAGCCAGGAAAAGGACAAGGCTTTCGGCCTCAGAGGGCAGTCCAGGTTCGAGAACCTGGCTCTCAGATCAGGAAAGAACAGCCAAGGAGCCCTCAGAGGTCTGACAGTGGGACTCTCCTCTTGGGTCCCTCTTGGTGCAGTTCTTCTTCCTCCTCTCTTCTGCCCACATCTGCTGGAGTCTCTTAGAAGTCACCCCAGGTCAGATACATGCGCCCAGACCTCGCCAAGTTCAGTTACCAGCAAGACAGACCCAGCTTCCTGCTCAGAGGGAGCTCCAGAAGGAGGGCTGAGTCAGGACGAGCTGGTGAAGCTACGCGGGAAAATCTCCCCACCTGCAAACACTGGGGACTGACCTGGAGTCCAGTAAAACACTCATGCTTTGCAGGACGCAGCCACATTAGAGGCCCCTCTCTCAAACCCTCTCTTAGCCAGCCAGCAGGGTCACCTGTACTGCCCTGTGGCTGGAAAGTTGTCTCCTTTTTGGAGATATGGAGGCTGGCGATATGGAGGCTGTGTCCGTGATGCTGGGCCAGAGAAGACATCAGGCTGTCCTCTTGGAGTCAAAGCATCTTGCAAAGGTCTGGAGCTCCCAGGGCTTAAGGGCAGGTGGTGACAATCATTGTACACGTGGAGAAGGCAGACAGTGTCTCTGCAGGGGGACCATCTGAAGGGGGCAGAGCTCTGAAGTCTGCCTCTGACTTGTGGTGACAACTTCCCCTCCCTCTGGATGCTGTTCAGTCAGGGTGGAAACTGGAGGAGGGTGCTGACAATGGGAGGTGGGATTGAACCCCGATGGGCTCTTGTAAAACAAACAAACAAACAAAACACATCCTGTGAGACAAGTTGAGACCATGACCTTTCTCCACGTCCCTGCACAGTGGCAAGTGCTATGAAAAAGGAATGAAATGGAGGAAGGGAGAATAAATAGTGACAAGGGCTGATATGTCAGACAGGGTAGTCAGGAAAGGGATTTTTGAGAAGGTGGCATTTGAGTATAAGTCTGAAGGAAGTCCAGGAGCAAGTCACATGGACAGTTGGAGAAAGAACATTCCAGAAAGAGAGAACAGCAGGTGCAAAGGTCCTGAGGCAGTAGGAGCATGGTTGGAGGACATAAGAAGGAAGCCACTGTGGCCAGAGTCGAGTGGGGGACTTTAGAGAAGTGACAAAAAAAATAAGAAGTGGACAGAGCCAGGTCACATGGGGCCTGGGAGCCCTTGTAAGGATGTGAGCTTTTTCTGGGAGTGACATGAGAGCTGTTGAGGATTTGGAGCAGAGGAGGGGCATGATCTGACTTAGATTTGGAAAGAACCAGAGTGGTTACTGTGGGTCATGAAAAGTGGCTGGATTCTGAATGTATTTCGAAGTTAGAACAATAGGATTTATTGATGAGCTGGAAGTGGAGATGAGAGAAAGGGGCAAGTCAAGGGAGAGGATTCAGATGTCCAATCTTCTTACCCAGGTCTGGGAGAATCTTCTCCTCAAGCCCCTTTAGCACACAGGCTCATTTAGGACCCCTGGAGCCAATCAGATGGGGACAGACCCTGACCACAGTCCCCCAAGCCTGATTCAGCTGCTCTCCTCTTTGGAGACACCCATGGATGCCGTGCTTAGTCGCCCAGTCGTGTCTGACTCTTTGCGACCCCATGGACTTTAGCCTGCTAGGCTCCTCTGTCCGTGGGGATTCTCTGGACAAGAATACTGGAGTGGGTTGCCATGCCCTCCTTCAGGGGATCTTCCCAACCCAGGGATCAAACCCAGGTCTCCTGCATTGCAGGTGGATTCTTTACCATCTGAGATACCAGGGAAGCCCAAGAATACTGGAGCGGGTAGCCTATCCCTTTTCCAGGGGATCTTCCCGACCCAGGAATTGAACCGGGGTCTCCTGCATTGCCCTCCTCTTACAGCCCGCTCCAGGGCCTTACCTGACACCATCTCACCACCGTAGCCCTGCTTGACCAGGGAGAAGACCAGCTTCTGCTGGTGGGCACAGTCGATGCATGCTTGCACAGCCTGCTGCAGGACTGCCGACGGCCGCTCAGGCCCGAAGTGCTCAGGGAGCTGCTGCACCTTCCTCCTCTCCAGGTACGGCCCGGCGTCAGCTTGTTTGTTGATGTAGAGGCAGACTGTGGAAACAGACCCACAAAGCCCTAAGCATCAAAGCACATCAGGCCTGGAGGGGCTCCTGTGTGCAGAGGGGGATGCCTCAGCCATGTCCCCTTGGCCCTGGCCTTGGGAAAGCTGAAAAGGCCAAAGTGGCACCAATTCTTCCCAACTTGACAAGTAAAAGAGACAAGAGAGTCAATCACTTCCAACTGCCAGGGCTTGCTCTCAAGACAGCCTCCTGGTTGGAAAGAGACAGACAGGTGTGTCCCCTCTGATGTATTCAAATCTGAATCGTAGACAATTATGGACCATGTGTATAAATGTATTTCTATGCTGGGAACATACACATATAAAGTCTTCCCTCTGGGCAAACTGAGAGAGTAGCACTGAAACATATGTATTATCATATGTAAAATAGATAGCTGGTGGGAAGTTGCTATATAACACAGGGAGCTCAGCCTGGTGCTCTGTGATGACCTAAAGGGTTGGGATAGAGTGGGAAGTGGGAGGGAGGTTCAAGAGGGAGGAGACAGCTGTATACTTATGGCTGATTTATGTTGTTGTGTGGCAGAAACCAACATAACATTGTAAAGCAATTATCTTCCAGTTAAAATAAAAAAAAACCTTCCCTCCTCCTCCCAAGAAGCTCTCAAGCTATACATAATGTTTGGCATTTGCCATGGTTGTTGTTGTTAACTTTCAGTAAAAAAAAAAAAAAAAAAAAAATCAACATGATGCTAATTACTCCAAAGACTATATATTCAATGAAGTTCTAAAGAGAATTCTATCAACACTCTCAGGGATAATGAACACTCAGCAGTCCATTTAGGTGAGCCCAACCAAAAGTCCCTGTAGTTTTAGTTCTTTTTAAATTTTTTTCTTTTAAAATTTTATTTATTTTTGGTTACGCTGGGTCTTTGTTGCTGCATGAAGGCTACCCTCCAGTTTCAGTACGATGGCCTCCCATTCTAGTGGCTTCTCTCATTGTGGAGCATGGGATCTAGAGCATGGGTTCAGTAGTTGTGGCACACAGGCTTAGTTGCCCCGAGTCATGTGGGATCTTCCTGGGGCAGGGATTGAACATGTGTCCCTTGCATTGGCAGGTGGATTCTTAACCACTGGATCACCAGGGGAGTCCTCCCTGCAGTTTAAATACATCATACTGGTAAAAAAAAAAAAAAAAAAAAAAACACCTTTTGAGCATGTGTCCCCAAATGTGTTTATTTATTTATAGGTTATAGACCTTCTCAAGAATATTAATGTATTGCACACATTTAAAATGTAACCAAAAAATAGAAAAATTTAAAGGGTGATATAAAAAGAAATATTAATAGCAGGTATCATATTTTCTTCCACAGGTTAATGACTCCTCTTATGTCTCCACATGTTCCCAGCCCAGGTATGAGCATTTTACCTTGGGGGCCACTAGTGCAGAGGAGTGTTGAAGAGGGATCAAAAGAATTTTGGAAGGATTAAACAGTAATAAAGTTGAAGAAAATCAGTCTTTACTGAGCACCTACTATATAGTCCAGGCATTATATATACTTTATCTTGTTTGATTCTCAAAATAAACCTGAGAACTAAATATGATTACTTTGTTGGTAATGAGGAAACTGAGGTAAAAAGTGGTTAAGTGGCTACTCAGAAAGTATAATTAGTGGTACAACAGGCATTTGAACTCACGTCTTTCTGATGTCATGACCGGTGCTTTTTTCACTCTACAAGACTGCCTTCTCCCCTACTAAGCCCAGATGATTCAGTAAAATCAAATTGATAAGGGACCTTCATGCCAGGCAGTAGTGTGCTAGGCCATATACAGAAAATGGTGAACCAAATCTACATGATCCTTGGCTTCAGAGAGCTTAGGGCCCAGCAGGGGAGATAGATCTACTCAGAGAACTACAGGAAGTGATGTGGGACCTTGGACGCAAAAACACTAGGGAGGGGCTAGAAGAGCTCTTCCTGGGAACCCTGGCAGGAAAGTCAGTGGAGGCTTTTTTGAGGGAAGTACATAAGCTGAGATGGGGCTTCTCTGGTGGCTCTGATGGTAAAGAATCTGCCCGCAATGTGGGAGACCTGGGTTCCATCCTCCAGCTGGGAAGATCCCCTGGAGTACTAAATGGCTACCCACTCCAGTATCCTTGCTTGGAAAATTCCATGGACAGAGGAGGCTGACGGGCTGCGGTCCATGGGGTCTCAAGAGTTGGACATGACTGAGAGACTAAACCACCACCACCACCTGAGCTGAGATACAAGGGAGGGTGACCAGAGGAAAGATCATTCCAGAAAGAGGAGAGAGAATATGCAATGATCCTATGGTGGGCCCTAAAGATTAGAGCAGGGCCTTGTAGGCCATATCGCAAAGTTTGGTTTTTGCCTAACAGCATGGGGAAAGGGCACCAAGGAATTTAAGTGGGATGGGGCTGGGGGTGGTTTGTGATGAGGGGGATCTGTGTGTGTGTGTGAGAGAGAGCGAGAAAGAGACCATCCTGTTGCCGTTACTCTTGGGATGGAACTGTCGGTCCACCGGTGGACACCCCATCAGAGAGACTAGGCAGAGCTCTACCCTGACTGGACTGGACGGCAGTAGGTGGGACTGGGGGACATTAGGATCCTTAGGAGATCTGGAAGCACAAACACAGGGACAGAAACTCTTTGAGGTGAGCAGGCTCACTACTGGTACAAAGTTAACCTGTCTCTGAAGAGAAGCTGGGCCACCAACCACTCTTTCTAGTCCCCACCCACCCACAGCAACCAGCTGAATTCAAGATGCATTGAAAACCAATTGCAAATAATTCAGGCTGTGAGACATTTAAATAGATGTTCTCAGAGAATTTGGTCATCCTATGTGTTGTCCAGCTAACACACATTAAATCCTTCATTTGAGCCATCTCCGTGGTGGCTCGCTAGTTCACAAAAGAACTTTAGCTGGGGGGCAAGTCATCACAGCCTTGGAGTTCATTCACCTGACCTACCTGTGAGAGCCTGTGAGGCTGCCAAGCTGGGTATGGTGGCTGCATCCTGAGGGATGGAGCTGAGGTCAGGCTCCGGTGTGCTCCGTGGAGGAGAGAGGGCTAAAGGAGTCATGAGAACCCGAGACTTAAGCTGCAAGAGAGAACCCATGGCATCAGTGAAAAATCTGGAGATGCTCCCTACACCTTCCCAGGCTCATTCCTGGGCTCAGTTAACCACTGTTTCTCCATCATGCTTCCACATCTTTCTACTGTGCCGCTGTGGAAGCTGAACTTCAGATTCAAGTTCCTGATTAAGACTCAAGTTTGAATCACACCCAGAGCTGAGCTCCGCACCCCGTCCTTACAGGGGAGCCGCCCAGGAAATGACTGTGTCAGGCAGCAGGTGTGGGACACACGGAGGTGTGAAGAGTTGAAGCCCATAAGCCTCCTGAGGGCAGGATGCAGGGTGGGGTCAGTTCCCTGCCTGAGCTCCTGTGCTCCTGAGGTTCCTGTGACAGGGCTTTCCAGCCAGCCAGCCAGTGAGCAGCCCTGAAGCTCTGTCTACTCTGCTGAGCTTTCTGCTCACAGAGCGCACTGGATCCTGCTGGCAAAGAGAGCAGGAGCTGGTCTTCCAAATGCTTCTCAGGGTTTTTTTCCTGCAGTGGAGCCTAAGCGTGAAAATGAGTGCATTCTTTGGTAGTGACAAGCAGCCACCTTGAATGTCGCTCACTTGAAATCACAAATGAGGAGCTGAAATTTGCTGTTATGGATTAAAGGAGAGATGACTGGGTGATGGACCAATACCAACAAATCCCTCTTTGTACCACGGTTGGACAGACAAGTTTCTAATTTCAGTTCTCCACCCTAAAAATATGAGTAAGTCAGTTACTTCATCTCTTCACTGCTGATCTGTGTTTCAACCCTGCTCCAGACTGCTTTTCATTGCTGCTTTCTTTTTTAATGGCTTGTTTTGTTTTTTAACGGATAAAATAAAACAAAGTGCTGCTATCTTGATTTCTAATACCATTCTTCAGTCAAAGGAACCAGGTATCCTTGGAGAAATGGCTGATTCTAGGGCTAGGGCAGGAAACACACAAGATGAGCCGGGATCATCTTACTGTGCCAAAAAAGTAGGAAAGTACTAAATTTAAAAACCACCTACATACACAAACAATGAAAGGGGTAGGTCACAGGGACACAGCAGTCATCTGAAAGAGCTTTCAATGGTCAAACCAGGAGCAACATGAGCAACAGATAAAGAAAGTAGTGTAAAAAAAAAAAAAAAGTCTATAGTGAATATCCGTGACTCCATACTCACATAAATGAATGACTGACTAAGTAAATACATGGGGAGAATAGACAATCTCCCATGTATAAAAATTCTAAGTATTTTATTGTGGAACATAGCTCCTCACTCCTGAGTGTGGGCCACACATAGTGATTTCCTTCCAAAGAGGACAGTATGGAAATGGGGAAAAAGGTATCTTTACAGGAGATAACCCAGTCAAACACCACCTCAGTTAGGGGAGCCAGATCGCCATCCACAGTGATAAATCATGTCAGTAGTATGCACCCTTGATAAGACATGATGGTAATGGCACCTTACTTGTGAGATCTCTTTTCCAAAAACCCATAATCTCAATCTAATCATGGGATAAACTTCAAACAAGCCCAAATTGCAGAATATTTCATAGAATGAAAGTAAAAGTGTTAGTCACTCAGTCGTGTCTGACTCTTTGCAACCCCATGGACTGTAGCCTGCCAGGTTCCTCTGTCCATGGGATTCTCCAGGCAAGAATACTGGAATGGGTTGCCATTCGCTTCTCCAAGGGATCTTCCCGATCCAGGGATTGAACCCAGGTCTCCCTCATTGCAGGCAGATTCTTCACCATCTAAGCCACCAGGGAAGCCCTCACAGAATACATGACCAATACTCCTCAAAACTGCCAATGTCATCAGAAACAACAAAAGTCTAAGAAACTTTCACAGCCCAGAAGAGACATGATGACTGAATCTGTGATGAGGTATCCTGGATGAATTCTGTAACAGAACAGGGGAAAAGTAATGAATCTCATTAAAATAGTGATATTATTTAACAATAATGTATTATTATTAATTCACTAGCTGTGACAAATGTAACACAATAATGTAAGATGTTAACAATAGGGGGAACTAGGTGTCTGGTATATGAGAATCCTCTGTATCTTTGCAACTCTTCTCTAAATCTAAAACTATTCAAAAATATAGTTTATTTTTAAAATCTTAAAAACAGAATCTGGCAGGATAAACTGGGTAAAACAAAGAGGAAGGAAGAAGAGGCCTCTTTCTTGGCAGCATAAGACTGGAAGAAGATTTGCTGCCCAGGACGCCTTGCTCTGCTATACAAGAGCTAACCCTTGGCCTTCAAAGCCAGTAGCCCCATACAGATGCTGTCAGCACTGGCACCTTTACCTGAAATTCAAAACCATAATCAAGTGAGTGTGGCAATTCCTCATCCAGGGCTTGGTTGCCAGTGGCGGTGCTTTGCTATGTTAAAGTCTAGTGAAGGGATGAAGCAGAAGGGTAGAGGTGGCTCCTGCCAGCTGGAGCCTCCACCAAAGGGGCTGGGGAATCTGGGAGCGGCTCATCTTTCTTTTCCATTCACAGATCCAAAGTAAGGGCCTGGAGAGTTTCTTGTTTCTGCTGTCTTCAGCAGAAGACCTTCTCTAAGACATTTGCTAGAAAATAACTAACAATAGCTGGGAAGGGATTCGCTTACAAACTGAGATGTGTGGCCAGGGCACACTAAAGGAGAAGGGGTCAGAATGTAAAATTCAAGTATTTTTCTAGAAATATGCAAGTGTGGCAGAAACAGATGCACTAACTAAACAGTATCTGTTAGATTGACAACAAGAGGTGGGTAAATGAAGGATATGCAATGTGATTTGGGGAGTATACACATGGGTAGAGGCTTCCTTGGTGACTCAGATGGTAAAGAATCTGCCTGCAATGCAGGAAACCCAGGTTTGATCCCTGGGTCGGGAAGGTCCCCTGGAGAAGGGAATGGTAACCCATTCCGTATTCTTACCTGGAATACGTGAGAATTACGTGGACAGAGGAGTCTGGCGAGCTACAGTCCATGGGGTCGCAAACAGGTGGGCATGACTGAGCGACTAACATTGCCTGTATATTAGCAGAGGATGAAACAACAGATCAAAACTTAAAAATAAGTTCAGGTACTTCCTTGGTGGTCCAGTGGTTAAGAATTCGCCTGCCAATGCTGGGTACATGGGTTGGATCCCTGGTCTGGGAAGGTCCCACATGCCGTGGGGCAACTAACAGACATAACTACTGAAGACTGTGCACTCTGGAGCCTGTGCTCTGCCAACAAGAGAAGCCATCACAATGAGAAGCCCATGCTCTGCAACTAGAGAGTACCCACCCCCCACTCGCCACAACTAGAGAAAGCCCACACATAGCAAAGAAGACCTAGCACAGTCAAAAATAATTAAGTTCAGGATAGCAGTGGGCACATGCAGTGGGGCACTAGCTTTTGGATCTGGGTTCAAAACCCAACTCAGTCACTCACTAACGCTGTGCTAAGTCTTGTTACTCAGCCTTCAGAGTCTGCCTTTTCTCATCTGTAAAGTAAGGATGATACCTTCTCACAAGGATGTGGTAAGAATGAAGTATAAACATTTAGTACAGGTCTAGTGCAAAATGAGAACTCAGTAAACATGTATTATCATTATTGCTGCTGGCATTATACTTTTATTATTAGAAATTCCAGAAATACAAATGAGTTCCAAGTTTCCTGTTCCTGTAGCCACAGCAGGAAAGGGGATTGCCCATTGTCCTGCCCATTCCTCCCAGGACCCATCTACATTTTCTACACCTACCTACTTGGACCATATCTCCCCAATCTTTGAAGAGCCACCCTCCTACCTTACAACTTCCACATGATCCCCTTTAAGAAACATGTTCCCAATACATTTTGCAATAGTCCCTAAGTATTGCTTAGGCAGAAGCTGCTCTTTCCAAGTTGCATCATTTAAGCTAAGTCTGAAAAAGGAAAAAAATTCACTCCATGAGGTAGTCATTCACTCAGCAAATATTTATTGAGCCCCTACTGTGTGCAGGGAACTGTTCTAGGTGCTGAGGATACAGCTATGAATGGGGGAGTTAAGGTCATTTTTCTTGATGAGATAATATCACATAGTAGGAGGAGACAAGAAACACACAACAAAAATGTCACATTGTGATAAGTACTACTCTGAGAGGCAAAATAAGGTGATGTGATAAAAGGGAACCAGGTGATTGGAGTAGGCTGATGAGGTGATACCTACTTCAAGATCTGAATAATAAGAGGTAGCCTGGAGAAAAAACTTTCCAAGCAGACAGAGTGGTCAGTGTAAGCTTCCTAAAGCTTGACTTCTTCAAAGTACAAGGAAGCCAGGGTGGCTGGAATTGTAAGCAGGGCAGAAGGATGTAAGATGAGGTTAGCCAGGTGGTCAGGGCCCAATCATGAGGGCCTTCTAGGTCAGTTCTGTAGACTGAATCCTGTCCCCCTCATGTTCAAGTCCTAAGCTCCGGTACCTGTGAATGGGACTTGACTGGGAAATAGGGTCTTTGCAGATGTAATCAAGTTAAGATGAGGCCACGCTGGGTTAGAGTGGGCCTTACTACCAATGACTTGTGTCCTTATAAGAAGAGGGAAATCTGAACACAGACACACAGGGAGAATACTGTATGGCAATGGAGGCAGAGACTGGAATGATATGTCTACAGTCAGGGAACACCAAGGATTGCAGGCAACCACTAGAAGCTCAGAAGAGTCAAGAAACTTCAGAACCACTAGAACCTTCTGAGAGAGCATGTCCCTGCCAATATCTTGATTTTGGACTTCTAGCCTCCATAACTCTTGTTTTAAGCCACACTGTAGTACTTTGTTACAGGAGCCTGAGTAAATAAATACAGTCAGATTAAAGAGTATGGATTTTATTCTAAGAGTTATGGAAACAATTAGAGTATTTTAAGCAGAGAAAGACACATCCTAGATTTTATTTTATAAAGTTAAGTATGGCTGCTATACAGAGAATAGGTGGGGGGTTAAAAAATAGAGAAAAGAACACTAGTGAGGCGGTTATCATATGGTGCAGGCAAGAGGCATAGGTGGCTGAACTAGGGTAAAAGTAGTAAAGACAAAAAATTGGTTGGACTCAGGTGTATTTTGGAATTGAAATTAAGGTGATGGGAGAGAGAAAATGCAAAGGCAAAGATAACTTCTGGATTTATTCACATAAACTTTGTTTTGATAGTATATTTCTATTACATTAGTTTAAAACATTAGCATTTTACTTGTTGCTCATTTAGTTAACTTTGAGGAAGACTGGCTTGTCTCTAAGATTCTAAATATTCCTCCTCTACTACTCAAGCAGTAAACCTGCAAAATACCACAAGATAGGTTCTATGTAGAACTTCTGGGAGAAGACATGAAAAGAAGTTGAGCATCCACATTTCCTCATCTGCAAAATGGACACTGAGAACTGACATGATTTCATGTTGCCCAACAAACTGCAGGGGAATGAAGAGAACACAGGACTCAGACAGGCTGGAGTTCTAATGCTGGTCCTGCCCCCAATTCACGTGGGACTCTGAGGAAACCACTCAATACCTCTGGGCTTCCTTCGTCTTCCAAAGCCATTAAGTGAGGGTGTGTGTGTGCTAAGTTGCTTCAGTCGTGTCCAACTCATTGCGACCCTATGGACTGTGGCCTGTCAGGCTCCTCTGTCCATGGGATTCTCCAGGCAAGAATTCTGGAGTGGATTGCCATGTCCTTCTTCAGGGGATCTTCCCAACCCAGGGATAGAACTTGCATCTCTTACGTCTCCTGCATTGGCAGGCAGGTTCTTTACCACTAGCACCACCTGGGAAGCCCTAAACAAGGATAGGGTTGTTGGATTTATTTATTTATTTTTGGCTGTACCACCCAGC
Organism: Okapia johnstoni; assembly: GCA_024291935.2. Lineage (NCBI taxonomy): Eukaryota > Metazoa > Chordata > Mammalia > Artiodactyla > Giraffidae > Okapia > Okapia johnstoni. Next base: position 55,682,553 of record CM044317.1, read on the forward strand.
AGGCGAGATCTTAGTTCCCCTGACCAGAGATTGAACCCATGCCCCCTGCAGTGGAAGCATGGAGTCTTAACCACTGGACCTCCAGGGAAGTCCGGGTTGTTGGTTTCTAAGTTCTCTTTCAACTCATAATGTTGTTTATGTACCTTGCATTAGACCACTTTTGAAAACAAAGAGTTTGAGATAAAACCAGTGCCAGTGCCATATTTTGAATGTTGATTAGAAGAAATGTGGCATCGTAAATATCTTTGGAGCTTTGTTTCTGGGAATATAGAAAACTATGCTATTTGGATCAACTGAAAACAATGGCTAACAATGGATAAAATGTAAGATTAGTAAAAGTAAGAGGGGCTAACAATATGTAATATAAAGAATAATTGGGCCCAAATACAGGTGAAATCTAGGCCTTGAAATTGCCATAGATCCCAGGGTTCACCCAAAGGGTTAAAACCTCTGGGTAAGGGTAAACTTGTCCTGTTTCACCACACCCACACTGGACTCTCAGGAAAGTTGCCTTGACACAGGGGGAGGGGGGTGTGCAGAATCCCTGGGAAGATATTGCCACAAGCCAGAGCTCACATAGGTTTGCAGTGCAAATTCACAAAACTTGGGTCACCAAGAAAACTTTAGCTGTGAAGTTAGTTTAAAAATTACCCAATCTGGCAGTGCTCCCAGATTACCTGAAAAAACAAACTCAAATCATAACTGGAGAAAGGTCTCAAAGAGATCTCCAAAATAATTTTTCAAAGTCAATGAATAACACAGCTCAAACACACAAGAAAGCAAGGAACCAAGCAAGAATGAGCAATAAAAACACACAGCAATCAAAGTCTAGAAATACTTAAGATATTTCAATTATCAGACTGAGATTATAAAAGCAACTCTGATATTCTATATAAAGATGTAACAGACAAGCTTGAAAATATCTCTGGAGAACAGAAAACTATAAAAATTACAGCAAAACTACAAAAGAACCAAATTGCACTTCTATACAATAACTAAAATTAAAAACTAAATAAGCAGATCTAACAGCATACTAAACATAGCTTCCAGGTGGCTCAAGGGTAAAAATCCACCTGCCAAGCAGGAGACATGGCTTCAAGCCACGGGTCGGGAAGATCCCCTGGAGAAGGAAATGACAACCCACTGCAGTATTCTTGCTGGGAAACCCCATGGACAGAGGAGCCTGGTGGGCTATAGTCCATGGGGTCGCAGAGAGTTGGACATGACTTAGCAACCAAACAACAGCAACAAACATAGCTAAAGAATGAATTAGTGAGCCAGAGATATGTCAGAAGAAATTCATTAAAAAGTGGATAAATACATAAAAACTCTGGAAGGAAGGTTAACAGACGAGGCAAATAAAGACATTTTGACATTAGAGTTTCAGAAAGAATGGAACAGAAGTTACATTTGAAAAGATAATGGTTTAGAATTTTCCAGAGCTGATGAAAATTCTAATACACAGATTCATGAAGTCCAACAAATTCTAAACAAGATAAATAAAAAAGAAATCCATAGGTAGACACAACAGAATGAAATTGCAGAATATTGAAGAGAAAGAAAAAAATCTTAAAATTAGCTTAAAAATACAAAACCTTATTTGAGGGAACTCTCCAATAAGTCAGATGGATAGCTGAGTTCTTTACAACAATGTACCCCAGGAGATAAACAGAATAATATCTTCAACATGCTGCAAGGAAATAAAAACCTAGAATTCTACATCCAGACCGAGAAAAAATATTTTTTTCCAAAAGTGAAGATGAACTAAACGTACTTTTAGACAACAAAAGGTAAGAGAATTCCTCACTAGAGGATCTATAAAAGAGACTTCTAAAAGATGTACTGCAGGCAAATGGAAAGTAATTTCGGGTAGGATGTATGATATGTAAAAAGGAATGAAGAATTTTTAAGTGGTAAGTAAGCAAGTGAATCTAAATGAAAATGACTCTACAAAACAAAAATAATTGTTTTAAGGGGATTAAAAAAAAAAAAAAATAATTAAGATGTGTGTTGACAATAATATTCAAATACAGAGATAAATGGAGTTAAAAGTGTTCTAAGGTCCCTGTATTATCTGGGAAGAAGCAAATGTAAGATTAACTTTAGAAACTCTACTATGTAAGCATGCTGTAATTTCTAGAGCAATCAGTAATACACCAGAAAACATAGTGCTTAAACTTCAAGGAGTAGAAAAGAAAGAATTATATACTTAAAAATTCAAAAGAAGGCAGGAAGACAGGTAAAAGGAACACAGAATGAGTGGGATGAATAGAATACACAAAATATGGATTTAAACCCAAATTTATCTATAATTACTTTAAATATAAATGGACTAAATGTCTAGTTAAAAGATAAATATTATTACACTGGACACTATGGATTAAAATGTGTCTCCCCACAAAAGATGTTAGAGTCCTAACCCCCCAGCACCTGTGAATGTGATCTTATTGGGAAATAGGGTCTTTGCAGATGATCAAGTTAAGATGAGCTCATTAGATTGGGCCCTAATTTAGTATGACTGTGTCCTTATAAAAGGGGGAAATTCAGACACAGAGACAAATATGCACAGAGGGAAGACAATCCACAAGCCAAAGAACACCTGAGGCCCCCAGAAGCTAGGAGAGAGACCTACAAAAGGTCCTCCCTACCAGCCCTCAGAAAGAACCAACCTGGCCGACCTTGATCTGATTTCCAGCCTGCAGAACTGTGAGTCAATAAGTTTCTACTGTTCCATCAACAAATAAATAGATAAAGAAGATGTGGTATATATACCCAGTGGAATATTATTCAGATTAAAAGATTAAAATAACGCATTTTGCAGCAACATGGCTAGACCTAGAGATTATCATACTAAGTGAAGTAAGTCAGACAGAGAAAGACAATATATACATATATTCTACCCAGGGATTGAGCCAGTGTTTCCTTTGTCTCCTGCACTGCAGGCATATTGTTTACCTGCTGAGCCTTCTGGAGGAGGAAATGGCAACCAACTCCAGTATTGCTGCCTGAAAAATCCCATGGACTGAGTAGCCTGGTGGGTTACAGTCCAAAAGGGTCACAAAGAGTTGGGTACGAATGAGCAACTAAGCACAACAACAACATATTATATAATATTATAACTATATTATATAATATAGAATAAATATTTTCTTATATATGAAAGAATACATATATATGTGTGTGTGTGTATATATATATACATATATATATATATCACTGATTCAGTTAGCTGTATACCTGAAACTAATGCAACATTGTAAATTAACTATATTTCCATTAAAAATAAACAAAATTTTGTTAAAATTTTGTATTTTTTAAGTTACCCAGTTTGTCGTATTTTGTTACAGGAGCCTGAGGAAACTAACATACTGGGTTCTATTTTTTTAATCATGTTTTCCCTCCCTTCACTTTTTAATCATGTTTTCCTCTCTCACTCCTTTGGCGGATAGCTTCGTCCACGTACAGCTTTCCCTGGGGACACATTGCTCCTTTAGGTTCGCTCTATTTCTTAACACAAAATTCCCTCAGGGTTCTGCAGCGATGCAGGAAGCGGGGTTGGGGAAAACTGAATACCTCACCATGTTTAACCTCAGACTTCAGTCTAGAAAAACTTGCCTGTTGGAAATGCAAATCAGCTCCAACAACAAGAAGTTTGTGGCCAATGACCTAATTCCATTCCGAGGAGTCAGCCTGTCTGAGTCTACCCACACCTTTTTCTCCTTTCCCTTGGGAGAGATTAAACATGTGAGGGATGGAGGGGCCAGTCTCCTTTGGCCTCGGGACCTGCTTTGGCAATATGCCCCTCAGTCAAATCTGAGATCCCAGTTAACCAATCTTTGCTCAAACTTCTCAAGGAAGATAAAATGACCCCAATCCGATATACAGCCTGCATAATAATGAAGACGGAAGAGGATGCTCAGAGATGGGAGGGTAAAGGTCTAGTCTCGTGTGCTTTTCAGGGGAGCAAATGGGATGGGAACAACATGAGGATGCTGGAACTTTCTCCTACCAACTCTGTGTTGGGTTTAGATTCTCCTCTGGGCCCAAAGAGGTAGTGAAACTGCTGAAGTGCAACAGGGTGGCCGGGGGTGGGAGGAGGTGGTGGTGGTGCTACTATTCTGTCTGGGTGGGACTGAAAAGAATGACTTAAATTCCTCCCGACAGAGGGGATCTGGAGAGGAGACAATGAAGCCAGTACTCCATGAGTTATCAGGAGACAGAAGGAAGAAAAAGGAAAACAAAAATAACCATCAATGGCTAAAGTGGAATTCAGAAAACAGACCCATTCATGCGAAATATTTAATGGAATGTCCACTCAGTCCTGTGACCCCGACAACCTTTAGTAGAGATCACACACTTCAAGGAATGTGAATCGCTATGACTGAGTTTCTTACAGAAACGGGGGAGGCAGCTAAATTCTATGCATCAGCAGGCATGGGGTCAGCCCTGCAGATAAGAGGGGGGACATGGAACATGCAATTACAGGCATTCTGTGCATAGCAGAGCTCAGAGCAGTGGCGAGATGGGGCAGCTTATGTCAGTTCACAAGATATTATTGTTAAATTTTCAGGAATATTGCAAGTTGTTCGCAATACCTGTGTTTAAACACAGCAATTATTAAAAATTGAAGTGCATATACTTACAGAATATTAATTAAATAAAATATATTAAAAACAAAGGAAATAAGATACTCAAAACTCATCAGTTTCTAATTATTTTACTGCTGCATCTGTGTGGAAATACAGTTACAGGAGTGACACTGTAGCACACCTTTTACCAACTCCACGTTCTGGAACATTACATTTGTGCCTTGAAATTGGCCATGTTGGGAATATTTACACCTTGGAAATTGGCAAATGCTACAAATAGGGCTGGATTTACTGTTTTGTTGACTCACAGGCTTAAGGGAGTAATGGAGAAGATACTTAAAATGCAAATTAAACTAAAATTGTGCCTTGTCCGTAGCCATTACACAGTGAACAGCATGAAAACAAACACTTTTTGTTTTCACCAACTGGTATCCGATTCAGCAAAGTCAATCACATCCTTGACAAATGAGTGAAACTTCAACATACAACTTCATTGTTTACATTTCTATTACTCCTCAAAGTAAGTGAAAATACCAACGAACATTCATTTCTGAGTTGCACTCAAAATGCTGATCAGAAAACATTCACCAGATACCACTGCCCCTGACCCACTGCTGAGCCTCACCTCTGATCACTGCTCAGCCCTAGGGTGGGGGTGGGGGTGTCACAGAAAAACCACAGGAGAGACGGTCCCTGCCCTAGGTGCTGCACACCGTTCAGCCCAAGGGAATGGCCCCTGCCTTGTGCCCATGTAATTATTTCCCTCAGGGCCACAGGTGGTACATCATACGCACCATCAGCAGGTGAGGGACAGGAAGTAGGCACAGGAAGAGTTAGATGTTGATTCTTCCCTTCCATACTATTAGACTACATTTAGTGTTCATAACTATGACTCTCAAGGCAATACAAGATCTGGATAATCAAAGAAGCATTGAAACCTATTCAGCGGTTATAACGAAAACACATTTTAGAAAGAGGCTTTAAATAATTTTGTTGAAATAAACAAAATCCTTTCTACTTTCAGCTTGAGCATTCTCTTAATTGAGATTTCTGAGAATTTGACATCCTTGTTACAGTGTCAAGAACACACACTTTTTCAGTAGGGAAAAGGATAACAATAAAAAAGGAGGAACAAAACCAAATGTTGCATTTACCCATGTTTTTAGAAAATTACTTTCTTTATAAAGTTAATTTTCCAGTAATAGAAGACTGTCCTTTAAATTCTTAGCAGAGATTGCTAGTTCTTCCCAAATATCCATGCCCCTTTCTTCATTAATTAATGAGATCCCTGAATTTTAGCTCATCACTTGTCACTCAGCACTACATTTTCTCACCTCCTGTGGAGCTAAGTGTGGCCAAGTGACTCAGTGAGTTCTGGCCAGTGAGTTCAAGCGTGAGGGTTGTGTGCAATTTTGAAGCTTTCATCCTTAAAGAGGAACAATGTGCCCTCCACTACCTCTGTCCCCATTCTGCTGGCTGGACTAGTCGGCTTGTGGGACCTGGAGGAGCCATCTTAGAGCATGAAGTAGAGACTGTGTCTTAGGATAGCACTGTTGTAGTCACCTCAGTTGTGTGACCCTATGGACTGTAGCCCGCCTGGCTCCCCTGTCCATGGGATTTTCCAGGCAAGAACCCTGGAGTGGGTTGCCGTGCACTCCTTCAGAGGCTCTTCCTGAACCAGGAATTGAACTCGCGTCTATTACATCTCCTGCATTGGCAGGTGGGTTCTTTACCTCTAGGGTAGCTTGGGAAGCCCGTTAGGATAGTAAAGCAACAATATAACAGAAGCCTGTTTCCTCAACACCCTGGAAGCATCAAATCAGCCCCAGATGGCCTTCCCAGACAGTAACATGAGAGAGAAATTAGTTTCTACCATCCTTAAGCCACTGTTATTCAGTCTTTGTTACAGCAGCTGAATTTGTTTTTAATATTTCGGGGATGATGTTCTTTCTACATGTTATACTTTTCTCAGCTTGTTAAACAGAACAAAGTAATCTACTCTTTTTTGAATCAGGAAATATAAATATTATTTTCAACAATAATGCAAAGAGATTGCTGAGGGTCTAGAGTGCTCCTGACCTGACAGTTATGTGGCCTCAGACTGCAGGGCGTGATTAATTCATGCCTAATTCCTGCCACTTTTCTGACTCCTCTCACTATTGAACTATCGAGGATATATAAGAAATATATATATTGCTTGGGCTCAGAGACTCAAATGTAGCAGTGTTCAGTGTTACTTATGACTATTATTACTATCGGTATTGATTACTGTTATTGTGTATTGGGGACAAACGGCTATCTTAAAAACCCATCACTTTTTTCTCCTGTTTAAATTATAAAGACACAGAAGCTGAAAATTCTGCTATTTGGAGCCATTATAATCAGCTATGTATACCGAATGGAAGCTAGGGTTTGTCCCTGGAGCAGACCCTCTCTCTTTATCTTTTTAAAAAGACCTCAATGGTCTCCTTAGTCATGAAATGTAAGGCCTCTGAACTGACAACCTAAATCAACAGCAGATTCTTCAAACTGAGATGTAAATGTTCTATTTGATAACGAGGAAGGTTGTTTTCATGGCTCTTAAGGAGAGATTATGACGTTAAGAGGTTTTTTCTTTCCTTTGACTGGGATGAGAAGGAAGCAATAAGACCATAAAATGATGCTCTCACAGTAGTGAGCATGCCCCAGCAAAGTGGCTGCAGGCCAAGGCCAAGAGATGCAGCCAGATGGGCCCTGGGAGGGGGGCTGACCCATGAACTCTGGAGCACTGACGTCTGACCACTAGTTAGACTCTTCCTTTTCTGCCTGTAATTTGCTCACATTATTCTCAAGACACAGAGACAGGGTTAAATGTCACAGCCTGTGTTCAGCTGTGCTTGAGTCTCAAAGGGAGAGGCTTGTCCTCATACTTGAACCTGAGAGATTTTCCATGTGTGCTGGGACACAGAAGTGATTGACTGAGCCACTTGGGACATCACTAGGCAGGAAGTGGCAAATATCAACGAGTACAAACCGGTGATACAGTCGCTACGACAAGCCTCCTCAGAATCTCCTGGGGAAAAGCCTGTCAAAGGCTCAACATTTGTCATTTTATGATGATAATATTGCTAACATAAATATATGTATGATATATTTGTTTGATAATATATGTTTGATAAAAATAATTTTCAAACATGGTAATGTACTGATATAATAAAAGTTATTTATTATTTTATAACATTGATAACATTATTGTTCTAAATTATTAATATGAAATCATATAATTATACTTTCAGTATCCAGCTGTGTATGCTATCTTCCCCAAATATCTTCCCCTTTAAATCGAAGGCTATTAAACTGCGATAATCAAGCTTGTAAGAAATGTGTCTAAACAAAGGTAAATAGACTCTGAGGGAGGGTTTGGAAGCATTTTCTTAGTAACAAAGTACAAGATCTTTAAGGGTAGACCAAGTAATGTCTTATTTCACTTGCTCAGAAGTTTTTATTTTTAACAACTCTGGCTCCCCAACTGTATCCCAGAGAGTTAAAATTGCCAAAATGAGTGGCCATTTGGTAAATGAAATCAAACTGTAAAGTTTCCTTGGTGACTTCTACACAATTAAAACCATTTTGTTAATGGTAAAATAGGGCTTCAGGGTCTAAGAAATTGCCAAAATAAAATCGGAGAGACTTAACAGGTTGCTAACTTTATTTTGCCAAGTAAGGACATTTTTTTTTTTTTAAGATTACCAAACCCTTGCAACATATGGCACTTTATAAACTTTTAACAACAAAATAGCAAGAAGCAGATATTTCAGAATAAAAGATATTCCTTTAGTCTGTGAAGACTTTTAGGTATTTTTCTCCTGTCACCATGAACAGGTCAGGACTTCAAGCAGACTGGCACCTGGTTTGGAGCTGTTTTTCTAGAACATGAAGCCCATGGCTTGGGGAGCTGTCTGGGAGCTGCTGGCCTGAAATAATTCCCACAATTTCCTCAAATACATGGGAAATGGACTAAAGGAAGAGTGGTGGCCTGTTATCGCCAAAAAAGAGACCTTATGCGGCATGGGAGTAAGATCCACCTGCTGTGTGTCAGCCAAGTGTTCCCAAAACTTTCTTCCTGCCCTGAATTGTCTCTGAGCGTTGGGAGCACTGAAAACTGCCAAGATGGGCTCATTCCATGGAGTGAATTTCCATTTTTCCAGGCCGCAGAAATGCTGTGTCTGTCGGTAATTTTCATTCTTGGGTCACAGCTCCCAGGGGAGCAGGAGAAAGGGCAAATAGGAGAGAAAAGTTTTCTGTGTGTTTCTTCAGTTCCTAGATTCACTCCCTGGCTCTAGCATGCAGAAGGGCTGCCCTGCTCCACTCCAGCCTTTCAGATGCCATTCCCAGACCCCAGCAACTGTACAGGTAGCTGAGGAGAGAGACCTGCCCTGGACCAGCTTCAGAGACACAGTTCTCTCAACCGGTGTGTCCATGAGAAAAAGGAAGATCTCTTTGTTAGGAAAAGAACCAGTGATGGAAGACTTTGCTGCAAGAGCTGGCTGAGTAAAAGCTTCTTTTACTAAAACCAGTGACCCCAAAAAAACTTTGAGTCACCTTCCCCCTACCCCACTGCATCTATTTCCCAGAAGTTGGAAGAACTATGGAGAGCCAAAGGGACAGAGGTTGAATTCATGACCAATCCTTCCGGAAGATTTGTCTTTCTGCTGACCAGAAATAATTTCCACACGTTTTCCTTAATATATGAGAGTTAACTCCAATTTGCATCCTGGTTTGAGTATTCAGATCTCAAGACGGAAACATAAGCCCTTCATTTCAAGAAAAGTAGACAAAGGAAAACGTCCGAAGCTCATTTTCTAATGCCCAAAAGGCTCAAGGCAAACAACTCAGTGGTCTTTCTTCTCTGGCAGACTCTTCAAAAACATCTTGGAGGAGAAGCGCTCCCTCTGGTTTGAGTTGTTTTATGTGATTTTGGTTACATCAGAGAATTTATTCTCTACCCCCTCGAGCCTCACCAAATCATTAATTCTTGAAAGAGTAACAGGATTTTCATTTTGCTTGATGTGCCTCCTTGTAGCCAAACTTGACATCAGCACCTTTTGTAAGCAGGAAACTATGAATTAACAACCTGAATTTTCATGATGAGTCCCCTTATTGAGGCTCTGTTAGGGAAAATTCTTCACGTCCTTTGACACTAGCTTGCTCGCATTATTAATTTAAATGTCTCAGGAACATCATCTGCTTCTACTAAAATTAATGACAAATGAGTTCTGGAAAGTGGCTTCCAGAGCCGCCCTCATAAGAACAGTCAGGGGAAAGCTCAGTGTCTGAAACGCTAATTGAGATGCGAAGCTTAATAACGTGTGTTTAGCTATGACCCTAAAATCTGCTCGCCTTACAACTTTCCCCATCTGGTGTAATTTGCTTTCTCTACTTGTAAAAATGCACACGACAGCAACAGCATGTATTGTGTGCCATGTTGCAACAATGAAGCCTCGTCTGTCACATTCTTCATCAAGAGAAACTTATTTCTCACCCTGTCTTTACCCAGCTTCCAACCTTTCATTACACTTTGCATTGGAGGTCTGCCCAAGCACCATGCCCCGGCCCAATCCCACTTTGGAGAAAGGAGATGATGGAGCCATACCTTGTACCCGGGTTTCCGCCCTCTTTTCTTTGGGATCTTCACTGCTGGTAAAGAACCAGCTGAAGCAGAATAAATGTTATGAACTGCCATCTTCATAGGTGTCGAGTGAAGTGGGGGTCGGCCTCGCTTTCTCCCCGGGATCCTCTGAGACTGCATTTCTGCTGGTGCCAGTCTTACAGAAGGAAGTGACAAATCGCTCACAGGCAGAAGAGGTGCTAAGAATTAGTCCAGACACAAAGCAAAACAAAAACAGAAGTGTTTGTTTGGTTTGCAAGGCAAACATGGATCCGGTTTGGTGATTTTGGCCATACCTACCCCTTAAGGGAGGGGAAGACCAAATACGAGAGAGCCAGGCATTAGTTGGAGCTTTTAAAGTGCTTTTGGGCTCCTGGTATAATTTCAAGGATAGTGAATTTCCATGGGACTATAGTGAAGTAGGGAAGATACTGACTAAGTGAAGAGGACAACAGATTCCCAGCAACCAGCACAACCAATAGTGTCATCAACAAGGAGACAATTTTATCTATGTGCCTCAATTTCCCAGTTAGTTCAACTTTGAACTGAAATAATAATAGCATTAAATAAACACAACCAGTTTTTCCTCACATTCACTCCTATCCCTTTGGCTGGGTAGCAAATAATTATACCTTTTTTCCCCCCATGAAATAAATTTAATAGTAGAAATCAATTGTATTAAAGTTGATTATGTTCCTCAATCAAAATGTGGACAGAGATTTGCATACAGAGGTGTTCATTTTTACATGATCCAGCTTTCAAACTCTCAAAAATAAAATGAATAGAGCCCAGTAACAAGCAATGGGGGAATGGTTAATACATCTACAGAATAACACAATCAGCTAGATACAAGCCTTTAACAATACTCTTTTTAATAACATGAGGTTGAGTGAAAAAGCATCACACAAACTGCAGGTAAAAGTTATCTCAACTCTGCAAAATTTTATGTGGTGATAAAGTGGAAGAAAATGGGCTAAAATGTGGCCAATACCAAAGATGGTGGGGCTATGGGTAACTGTTCACCATGTACATATCCTTTCCCTCTTGTACTACTATGCTCAGCATTAAAAATACTTAAAATAAGTGCTCCAACCAGGGATTGAACCCACACCCCCTGCTTTGGAAGGCAAAGTTTTAACCATTGAACCACCAGAGAAGTCCTACAAAACTCCTCTTGTTGAATAGGTTTTGAAGAGTAAAGAAAGGGTAACAAACTAATTAGTACTTTACCCTAAGAATTCATATTACTCAAAATTACACTTAACTATCCCCAAATTTCTCAATATGCCAGAAATAACTTCCTAAGGAAAAACAGCCATCTTTTAAACTGGATTCTTTTTTTCTACTTCCCTCTCCCTAGAGGGAGGAAAAACCAGGATTTGTGCTGCTTTCCAAGTCCTTCTATAGAAAACACATCAATCTCAGGAGTACGAAGGACCTTTCCAGGTAACTAAATTGATCAACAGACTTCATGCCAATGGAACAACAATGAAGTATTTTTAGTGGATTACTAAGTACCTCTGTGGTTGGGGAGATACTTGGAGAGAGAGAGTCTTCTCACAATCCTTTCAATTCACAAAACACCTGAATGATTATATATTGTATTTTATCCATCATTCAGGAAGATGCTGTTCCCCAATTCCTTGTTACAAATATATACCATTTTAACACAGAGACAAATCCAATTTTAAGTAATGGGACAGAAAGTTTTAAAAAACTAAATAGGTTATTTTAACCACTGGGGAGTCTAAAAATAACTTTTTGGAATAATTTCAGAGAATTGGAGGAAAGCATCTACAAAATAGTCCTTTCAGTAACAAATCCAGACTCTCTGGAAAAGATGGTGTCAAAAGTCCAGGGTCTCCCAAATCTCCCTTTTCAAAACCAAGATATGAACAAAGAAAAGTGAGAATAGCAAATATGAATCCTTTTTTTTAAAAAGTACCAATATTAGAGTACAGTGGAAACAAAAAAGTTGCAACTTTTTTAGGGAAAATTTAACTATGAATGATAGACAACCATAATTTATCAAATGTTTAAGGATGAGGTCATAACTAATAGCAAACTAAAATACTCAAAGATATATTAAGAGGCTGTCACCAAGCATAAGAGTTTCTATGTGTCTTAAAAAAAATTCTTTAAGAATGAACAACAAAAAATTCCTAAAAACAAACAAAAAACACTCAAAAGCAAATGGAAAAAAATCTATAAGCATTTAGGCAGAACAAACAGATCATTTACAGTGGGAAAAATAAAAAGGCTAGCTGTCTTCAGCACCATCAGCCAGAAGATAATGGAATCAGTATGATGGTCATTTTTCCAGATATTTATAGTCTCCCAAATTCCTCCCATCACAGGGACTTTGCACATATAGTTCCCTTTGCCTACATTGCTCTTTCCTCTTGCTCCAGCTTAGTCCTCTCATTCTTCATCAGTTAACTCAACGAAACTCACCTTGAGCTCTCATTAGAGTTTCCTAAGCTTAGAGTTCCTCAGCTGTGACAACTGCATGTAAAGCATCCACAATGAAACTTGGACAAGAGAAGCAGATTGGAATGTGAAGATTATACCATCTGCAATACCTCTGATCTAGCAGTCATCTTTTTTTCTGCCAACATCTACGAGGGTGGGCTAACTTGTTGGCTTGCAGAGGATAAAAGTTCAGACCCTTCACTATTTTTCATACAGAGTTAATAAGAAGTAGAAGGAATAATTTGGTGAAAATAATACTTTTTGAAATTATAATTATGCCCTAAAATAAGACTTGAATAAATAAAAAGTTTATCATTGGACAGATGGGTATTTTAAAAATATAATTTTTATGTAAATTATTCTATAAATTAAGTACAATCACATTAAAAACCCAAACTGATTTTTGGGGAAAAAAAGACAAAACAAGTCTCAGGACAGACTTGCCCTTCTGTTTCTTAAAATGTGCTTTTTGTTGTTGTTTAGTCACTAAGTCAGAGAGTAAGGAGAGTTTTGCTGTTGTCATTGTCATCTAGTCACTAAGTTGTGTCTGACTCTTTTGCAACTCCATGGACTGTAGCCTGCCAGGCTCCTCTGTCCATGGGAGAAAACTGTAACAATGGCAGTAGTTTTGGTACAGAAATAAGCAATCAGATCAATAGAAAAGTGAGTCCAGAAATTAAACTTATATTAAGTTTCCATTTGTTTGAAATTTAGGATCATTTCATATCAATGTAGATAGCTCAATAAATGGTTTGTGGACAAAGGGCACTTAGAAACAAATAAAATTTTACTATATTTATAAATCCTAGAGATATCCAAGACTAATACATACAAAAATAAAAGAAACACTAAGAAGCGCTGGAGACAATACAAGTCAATATTTTTATACTCTTGGGATTGGAAAGGATTTTCTAAATATGATGGAAAACTTGGGAAGTGGACATGGAAAGACTGATAGACATGACCACAGATGCCTTCATACAGGAAAAGTAAAATCATGGAGAAGGTTGAAAATAAATAAAAACCTGAGGAAACTATTCGCTACATATGGAACCAACAGAAGGTTAATATAAAGAACTCTTTTAAATTATTAAAATAAAAATGACACTCCAATAGAAAAATGGGCAAAGGACATGGAAAACTCACGAAAAGCACAGGCTATGTTAGAGAAGGCAAGAAAGAAAAGAACAAGAGAAAAAATGGGGGTGGGGGGGAGTGGAAAGAAGGAAAAAAGAGAGAGAAATAAGTGATCAGTTATTACAAAAAAAAAAATTTCTAAACTTTACTGGTTATTTCCCAAAAAGTAAATTGAGGTATCATTTGTCATTTATCAGATTGACAAATGTGAATAACTCTGACGTTGGTGAGGGTGTAGAGGACATTTCCATTTATTGTTGGTAGCGTTAGAAATTGGCTAACTTTTCTCAAGGGCAATTTGAAAATCACTTACAAACTTTATTGCTGTGCTATAGCTCAGTCAGTAAAGAATCTGCCTGCAGTGCAGGAGACCTGGGTTTGATCCCTGGGTTGGGAAGATTCCCTGGAGGAGGAAATGGCAACCCACTCCAATATTCTTGCCTGGAAAACCCTATGGACAGAGGAGCCTGGCAAACTATAGTCCATGGGGTCACAGAGTCAGACACAACTTAATGACCAAACCACCACAATTTACAAACTTTATACATGCACGCTTCCTATTCTAGCTATATCACTCCTAAGGATTTGTCCTAAGAAGATAATCTGGGGAAAAAAAAACAAAAATATAAGGCTAAGGATATTCTTCAAACATTGTTTATATTAATAATAGTAAAATACTGAAAGCAATCAAAATACCTCTCAAAGCAGCCTCAGTTTAGTACATTATTTCACATTTGTAAAATGGAATACTTGTGTGTATATATTAATACATACATACATATATACATGCATTTGACCATTTGTGGTGTTGGAGAAGACTCTTGAGAGTCCCTTGGACTGCAAGGAGATCCAACCAGTCCATCCTAAATGAGATCAGTCCTGGGTGTTCATTGGAAGGACTGATGTTGAAGCTGAAACTCCAATACTTTGGCCACCTCATGCGAAGAGTTGACTCATTGGAAAAGACCATGATGCTGGGAGGGATTGGGGGCAGGAGGAGAAGGGGATGACAGAGGATGAGATGGCTGGATGGCATCACTGACTCGATGGACATGGGTTTGGGTAGACTCCAGGAGTTGGTGATGGACAGAGAGCCCTGGCGTGCTGCGGTTCATGGGGTCGCAAAGAGTTGGACATGACTGAGCGACTGAACCGAACTGAACTGACTGATCTATAAAGACTGTAAAATAGCCTTTATAGTATGATTCTATTCATAACCTTTTTATATATACAGATTGAAATAAATCTGCATGTGCTTAGGCATAGAAAGAGGTCTGGGAAAGATAATCAACAAAAAGGCTGATAGTAGTGGTCTCTGGGCAAAAGAATACTGAAAGATGTTTTTGCTTTCTTTTTTGTACCATTCTGCATTGTTTGACAGAGAAGGCAATGGCACCCCACTCCAGTCCTCTTGCCTAGAAAATCCCATGGACGGAGGAGCCTAGTAGGCTGCAGTCCATGGGGTCACGAAGAGTCGGACACAACTGAGCAACTTCACTTTCACTTTTCACTTTCATGCATTGGAGAAGGAAATGGCAACCCACTCCAGTGTTCTTGCCTGGAGAATCCCAGGGACAGGGGAGCCTGGTGGGCTGCCGTCTATGGGGTCGCACAGAGTCGGACACGACTGAAGCGACTTAGCAGCAGCAGCAGCAGGAGCATTGTTTGAAAAATTTAAACCATAGGTAGGAAAACAGTTTAAAGGGAAAAATAAACAATGAGTGACCAATTCTCATTCTCTGAAAGTTTCTATTGGAAGGTTTTGTTTCTTTCGATGGCCTTTTGTTTTCTTGCCTTCTAATGGTTTGGGCTCCAAAGCCATAGAACTTCACTGGCCACTGCTTTAACATCTCAGGTAAACTGTAACAAAAGGCAAAAAGACGTTATAACCAATATTACAGAGAAGGTTGTTTCAGAGCTAAGAAGACTATCTATAAACAGATGGTGGATAGGGTGCTTTGCTGGGCCCCTAAGAGAACCAGCTCACCACCCTTACCCACCTTGATACTGCCTCCTGCAGGCTCTTCTATCTAGTTGGCTACTGGGTTACTGCTCTCCGCTCAGAGACTTCCATTCATCTCCAAAGACCTTTGAAGCCCTCAAATGCTGTCCAAGGACATTTGAGCCATGGACACATAATCTGATATAACCAACCATATAAATCATTTGAGAACTGTCAAAATTTCAAGGTGTATATGACACCTCTGAATTTCTCTGCTTTCTCTTGAGGACTTCAGTGAATACAGATGGCCTCTGTTCACTTCAGAATCGGAGCCATCTTGGAGCAAAGAGTTTTAGTAAACATTAAGACATTCTGTCCCTAGAACAACATAACATTCAAGTTTCTAAATCTCCAAGTTATAACCCCTTAAGTAGTTGTCAAATCCTGGCAACATATTAAATCAAGTGATTGGCTGCTGGTTTTCCTAAGTCTCCTTCTTATACCCCCACTTCAAAAAAAAAAAAAAACGGTTGGCTAGAAATATTATAGCTGAAGTCACGAGAAACTAAGATCTGGCCTATGAATTTGGGGATGACAGTTTCCCTGTTAACCTTGCAAATATAATATATGTAAATAAAGATCCTGGCTAATGGTACTTCATCAAAGTAAAGAACACAGAATTACCAAATTCAAAGCACACACCAATCCCATGGGACCACTGAGTCATCTAATTCAATCTTGAAGTATGTGTTATATATCCACTCATTCATTCACTCTTTCATTTATTAATTCATCCAACAAATATCTGTTGAATATGCAGTGAGTGTTGAGTATTATGCATAGGCACTTGGATTACAGATGAGAATAAATAATTCACATCTCCTCAGATATTCACTGTGGAGAAGCAGACAAGTAAGGAGGCAACAATAATACATGGAGTAGAGGGTATAACAAAGATTTCCTATTAAACGACACGTGAACACCAAGGATGAAAGAAATCATTCTTTTAACAGGGTTGGAAAGAGTGGAGGCAGGAGAAGCACAGAAAAAGTGACATCAGAGCCTCCTGCTTTTTCCAAGCAGAAGAAGCTAAGCGCACAGAACTGGCAACAGAGTAGGTATGTGCAGGGATGCTTGGTGGTCCCCGGAGAAGAGATGCGCCAACCAGACTGGAGGCAGGGGCAATGGCTGCCTGTTGTTTCTAAAAGTACTGAGAGGAGGTAGTTACAAGGCTCTCTAGCCTCCTAAGGGACTTGAGATTATTTCCTTCTGCATGGGATGGGTCCCTGACCTTAGTGTCACGCTCTTTCTCACTGTCACTTTAAATGTACAACCAGAATCCTATTTTCTCTTGTTCTGGGGCACCAGTTGAATTCACCATAAGCCAGAGTTTCTAGTGTCATTTTTTTTTTTTTACCGGCAGCCTCGTATGCGCCTTAATAGCCACAGCTCCCCAGGCTATCTAGGTCTGTATGTGAGGTGGTTTCAAGCAGTTAGGATGCACCTTGCCATCTATCTAAAATTCGGCTGCTCTCCACGGTGGCCCAAGTCTTTCTGCTTCAGAGACTTTCCCTTCTACACACTGGTCTCTCCCTTCTCTCAACTTTCTTACTGCCTATTGCCCGCACCACTAGTTTTTCAGCAGGCACTGATTAAATGATGGTTTATATCATTCTCTTATTGCTTCATGAACATAAATGATTTCTGTCCACCCCTGGAGGCCAGGGGCTATGTTTCTTCCATCTGTCACTCTGCACTTAAAGCACCTGGGACAACGCCACCCCCACACAGTGCAGCTGGCACCTGTGGCAACACTGCTCACCGTGGAAGCTGCCATCTCCCTGAGGCTCACAGCCCACAGTCAGGGCCAAAGCTCTGCATTCAGATTTTTAAATTTTGGATAGAAACATATCAGTATAATAGAACACTTTGCTGGCCAACGAAAGCTTCATACCATAAAAAGAGGGACAGCAATATAATCTGTTGAATGGAAAAGTATATTCCCTTAAGATACATTTTTTCCCCCAATTCCGTCACAAGAATTGGGCCAACAGAAGCCAAAACCAACACTCATGTGGTCTCACTCCTAGCACTCACTTTTTGCTCTCTGATACTATTTTCCACTTAAAATAAAACCAAGACTCCTTAGAGAGCTGATTCCATTTCTCTAGGGGACAGAGAAAGGTGGGAATTAGCTTGGAACATCTTATTATTATCAGACAAGGATGACTGCTAAAAGGACAAAGAAGCACGTCGTAACAATTTATGAATCAACAATAATAAATGGTGATATAGTAAACTGGAAAGATTGTGAAAGGCTATGAGTTCTTTATGATATTCAGAAGATTAAGCTGGTGCTGGTGCTGCTGCTAAGTCGCTTCAGTCGTGTTCCACCCTGTGCGACCCCATAGACAGCAAGGTGCCCCAAACTCGATTTGTAATTTTTTTAATGCAATAGAAGTAAGAATAGAATGAAATATAATTTATATTTATTTTTGTTGATTTTAATAGGTTGCTGTTATTGTCACTTAGTCACTAAGTCATGTCTAACTCTTTTGCAGCCCCATGGACTGTAGCCTGACAGGCTCCTCTGTCCATGGGATTTCCCCAGCAAGAATACTGCAGTGGGTTGCCATTACCTTCTGCAGGGGATCTTCACAACCCAGGGACTGAATCCACATCTCCTGCGTTGGCAGGCAGTTTCTTTACCACTGAGCTACTAGGGAAGACCATGGGAGGGTTTATCTAAAGGTATTTTTGTTCCATTGATTGCATACTGATATGCCCTTGTCTTTCCATGTCCAAATACACATGGAAATGATAAATGTCTTTCTATGTCTAATACAAAGAAATGATAAATAAGTCAATTTGTTCTGGAAAAATAGGAACTGACTTAGGAACGAAAAGGACTGGGTAGCCCCGGTTGTCACACATAATAACCAGTTAAAAATTGGGTTCAGCAGAACATTCTTAGGTGATGAGTCTGTTAAATGTCTTTAGAGGGGTTACAATGTGCAGACTTATTCCCTCAATCCCCAGATGTGTAGCCTCTAAATGCAGATAGTAAGTATACAGAGACTTCAAGGCATAAGTGTCTCCTTGCCCACAGCCAGAACTTCCAGCTCTGCTGCTGAGTAGGTGAAGGCCTTCCCACTCCCTTGTAACTGGTCGTTGGCTGAAAGGGCAGATTCTAAAACCTGTCACTCCATTCCACTCTTGGCCGAACTTATAAAAGCTCTTCCCTTGCTAATACTGAAACCCTCTTTGTATCCAGTAAGGGTGCAGCAAGGGTGCAGCAACCAGGTTGATAGAGAGACAAATTTTATATATTTAAGGAGGAAAGATACATGAAGCAAGAGCAGAGAATATGCACCTCAAAGTGGGGAAAACACACATCCCGATCTTCAGGGTTAGGGAAAACATTAGAACATTTGAAAGCATGAGAGACATGTACACTACAAAGTGACAAATTATTTACTGACTGGGCAGTAAATCAATCAACTATTTTCTGGGTCTCACCAGTCCCCTCAGCCAGCACAGGAAGAAGAGAAATTTGCTTCTAACCCCAGCACTGCTGACTGGCCTAGAGCTGTTCCTAAGAGGTGTACTTGAGAGAACAAGGGGAAGCAGAGGCCAAGCCCAGAAGGCACTGGCTGCTACCTTGGTAGGGAAATGAACATGAAGGAAGTCTTGTTTGAGTTTCAGAAGCAGGAGACCAGGCCTCTGACCTGCTTCTGATCTGTCTGGACACAGACCAGATTCTGTGCATGCCTGCAAGCATAGCAAGTCAGGTGGCACTTTAAAAAGAAAGGAAGGGAGTGGGTCTTGGAAGTCTTAGGCCCCTGGAGGTCTGGCCAACCCCGCCTCCCCACCCTGGGGGTCTAAGGAAATCCTATGACTCACAAGGTGAAACAAACAGCATTATAAAAAGTAAAATCAGAGCTGCATTTTTGCATGCAAACTAATGATAATATCAGTATGCAGCCTAGGATTAGAACCAGGAGCCCCCAAACTGCAATTTGAAGTCTCACCCATGGGGTGTATGCACCGCCCAGAACCTTTTCCCAATTGGGATTCCCAATTGCTGTTAACAAGGGACTTTTCCAGCGCTGTTTTAAGTCTGGATGTTGGTCAACCCAATTTAGTGATGTATGTGCTATAACTCTTTTCTATTGTTTCTATTTCTCTTCTTTTAATGACTGCATTTTGAAATTAAGCCAAATAATCCTCTATTAAATATTGAAATTGTTTATTTTGTGTGATGAGTGATTTCTTTTGTTAAAGAATCTTTCAAACCTAAAACATAAGTTTGCAAACACACCTCCTTGTTTCAAGTGTTCATCTCTTTTTAAAAAAATCAAGTTCCCCACACTGAGAGGCCTTCCTTTCCCTTCAGGTGACATCTTTACAGAAAACAGCTCTCTGGAGATTCTGTGGGCCAGCCCTGGGCCTATCTCCCTCAAGCTCCATCCCTCACACAGTCCAGCAATTCTCTATATGAGAGGCCTGGTACCCAAAGCGGTTTTCCAAGGTTGCCATGACAGCTGACCGCTGGCTGGGTTTGCCCAATGGGAGGTGCCAATCTGAGTTTGGAGGGTGGCTGTTGGCATGGGTGAAGCCAAGGGCTCTATCATCCACCATCTCTACTTTGCTAGGCTCTGCCAGAAACTGCCTCTGCTCAGGCTCCAGCTCCCACTAGACAGGCCCACACAGTCCAACACTCTGCAACATGGCCTGGCCCTGCCTCCAGCATCACCACTTCCTCTCTAGCCTACAGTAGTACCACTGCAGGGACTGTGGCTAATGGTCTAGCCTCCTGGGTTGGCCCGTCCATCGCTATACCTCCATTTCCTTGCATGACATGCCCAGCCCTTAAATACTAATGAGATTTCCTAGTTAGACCCTTATAGGCAGACACGGAAAGGCAGGTCAGTTAGTGACAAGGCAGAACTTTGTAAGAAAGGCTCCTTTGGGAATTTCCCATCTTTCCTGCTATCTCAAAGAATGGAGTCTGTATTTCTGTTGCCATACCTGGAGCTCTGCATAGCTGCAAACTGCTGGGTTGTGTGGAGGAGGGAAGCGATAAAATGCTTTCTGCCATTGCTGTGGTCAGCAGAATTGTGGTTAAGAAAAATAAGAGCACATAATCTTCAAGATAAATGTTTAAGTTTATATAGTAGCATGGATAGCCTGCTATCATATGGTAGGTGAGGAAGATATATATACAAATATATATATATATATATATTCACAGACACATATACACTTTTATATGCATAAAATATCTCAGGAAGCATAAGAAAATGGCAGCAATCATCTCTTGGAAGTTGGTAGCAGGGGGACTGGAACTTTTCTCTGCACATTGTTTTCTACCTTTTGTATTTTGTGTCTATTCAAAAATAAAAATAAAATAAATGAGCACATCTGCAAATTCTTACTCCAGAGAAGAATAAGTGAGTGGCTCTGCCATCCACAACCATTGAGCAGCCAGGGCTACCTGCACTAACATGTGGTGAGTAGGATGGGCTAGGTGCTCTGGACTCTTGAAGGATCACAAATCACAAGCCATTCTGTGGGTGCTACACTCATCAGGTACCATAGTTGTGTGCATTCACACTGACCAGATACCTAATACCCTAGTGATGTGACTGATTGGACCAGCAGCCATTTCAGTGGGCATTCATAAATTCACAAATTCCTTCAGCTGCCTCCCAGGGTCAGCCCTGAGTAGCGTGCCAGGAGCTGGCAATGAAGCTTGCTAGAGGAACAAGGGGGGAACCTGACCCTTCACGACACATTTCCACATCTCTATACGCTATAAAGAGATGGCACTGACACAGAGGGAAAGCTTAAGTGGTACTAGGCAACACAATCAACTCAATGAGCGTGTGATGACTGGAGAGATACAGGAGCACACTTAATTAGCCAGTGCCACCGACTCGATGGACACGGGTTTGGGTAAACTCCGGGAGTTGGTGATGGACAGGGAGGCCTGGCATGCTGTGATTCATGGGGTCACAAAGAGTCGGACATGACTGAGCAACTGAACTGAACTGAACTGAACTGTGACCTATGGGCTGATCTAAATACTTTTAAAGGATTATTATAATTTCAGTAGCAGTAGGGCAGCTTGTACTGGAAGACATTGTCTTTGCTGGGAGGTGGAACCAGTGAATTTCTGTCACTTGGGCTCTGAACTCAGTCTACAGTGTAAGGAAAGGCACTTTTTAGGGCAGCTACAACTATTTCTTTTTTTTTGCAAACCACGATTTCCTGTTTTGTTCTCTATTTATACTTTACATTTAGTTTTAAGAAAGCACTAGTGGTTTGGTGTTTTGGTTGTTTCTAGTTCAATCTTTATCAACAAAGCAAACTTTCTTTTCAAGACTATGTTTTGTAATATAAGTGAACTGTAGGCCTAGATTCCTTTAAAATACTTTGCTCAGAAAGATTATTAAAGCTTTAATAATAAGCCAAATCACAACTCTCTAAATCAATGTCTCATGAAGGGTGAATCCACTCAGCAGTCTTGAGGGTTGTGAATTCCTCAAGGAATTCACACAGGGCTGTTTTAGACAGCACCCTTTCAACACTAATGTTTCCACACAAAATTTCAGGCACACAGTTGTTCAGGATGAAGTACAGAAATGTGTAACTATGGTATCTGCCTTATGATACTCTTCGCAAAACACTAAAGTATCCAAGACACTTTGTTAGTTGTCTCAAGACTTAGCAACTCAATGTTTGCCCTTGAAGAACTCGTTGTCTAAGAAAGATACACACCTTGGCTCCACATAGGCATGATACAGCACTCAACAGAAAACAAATATGAAAACAATTCAGGAACCAAAGCCCTCGCCTCTTTGAAAGTCAAGGAAAGATGTACTTTAGAGATGAATGGCAACAGCCCTTAAAACTTATTTTGGTCCTCTGTGTTAGCTGGCAGAATGCTTTGCTTTCCCAGTATACAAGGACTGTGTGTGTTTCTTTGATTGCGGGGCTTGTAGGAGGAGCCAGCGGCCAGCGAGCAAGGATCAGGTCTACACACACACCACCTTCCAGAGGGCCCCCTGGCATGTTGTGATGTGCAGAGCACAGCCAAATTCTCAGTCTCAGTCTTCCAGGATGGCTCAGAGCCTGATGACACTCGCAGGTCACTGGAGAAGGAGAAGTGGTCATAGACCACACTTACGTTCCGATAAGGAACAGTGGCTGGTCACCACAAATACAAAGCCTCTGCAGGACAGGCCTGCCAGCCCATGGTACAGCAGCCAAGTTTATGTTTAGGTTTTCCCTGAGCAACTCCTGCTTCCCTTGGGACACGCTACCCATGGAGCATGGGATCCCAGGTCCCACCAGTCCCTGTCGGCTGCTTCCCTCACATCTGTGCCTGCGATGCTGCAGGCGCTGGCTCTGGTAGACACGGTAACACACAGGACCAACAAGGTAACAAACAGAGGATGAATCAGTAAATGGATGAAAGAAGCATCTGAATGTGCACACATTATCTTGTTAAATTCTCACTCTGAGCCTTTAAGGCAAGTATTATTATGTACCCCCATTACACAGATGAAGAGTCTGTCAAATCTACACAGATGACGGCTCACAGAGGCTCTGTGTCTTGTGCCAGACACAGCCTCTCCCAACTAGCATGTGGTTAACAAGATGTTAGCCACTGAGACCCAAGGGGGTGTCACTTCTCAGGGCTTTTTGCTTCTGGCTGGAGATGGAGTGGGAGATGTTGCAGTTTTAAATGTCTGTCCAAAAAGTCTGGAAGCCTCGCATACAATCTGAGAGAAATCAAGGATGTTATTATTGTTGCACCTGGGCTGGGTAAAGTTAGTGTGACCTCCTGGGGCCCTGCAGGCACTGAATCCTCAGCAAATATGATTTGATTGACTCATAAAAAGAAAGGGAGGGAGAAGAGCACACAGTGACACAATTGTGGCCTTCTACTGCTGGGTTGTGAAAGAAAAGGTCAAAAAGAGAAAAAAAATAATGACTTTCATCCTGGCCCCTCTCCAGTGGGTTAGCAGTCAGCAAACAGGGGCCTCCCGGATAATTTTCCAGATCTTCTCCCCTTCTCAGAGGTCTCCTGAGGCTGTGCAACAGCAGTTAAATCAATTCTTAATTAGCTTTCAGCATTTATCTTTTGAAAATCCAGACCTATATGAATATTTATTGAACACTTATGACTTACTAGGTGCAGAGCATGTGTGCTAGGTCCTGGAGATACAAAGGAGG
The DNA here is from genome assembly GCA_024291935.2 of Okapia johnstoni. Lineage (NCBI taxonomy): Eukaryota > Metazoa > Chordata > Mammalia > Artiodactyla > Giraffidae > Okapia > Okapia johnstoni. Next base: position 55,706,584 of record CM044317.1, read on the forward strand.
ATTGAGACAAGCCTACAAATGGAAAAGTATCTGCAGTGGCAGGTGCACCTGGTCTGGGACAAACCTTGCATACTTGCTGTGGGAAGCAGGCAGACAAGTCTCAGCAGGAGTCAAAACACAGAAGGAGCTGAGGAGTGACAAAAAGTGCTGAAGAGTACAGGGGGGTGCCACTGGGCTACCTTTTATTTTTCAGAACAAGAAGAACAAGGATGGGATTAGCCTACTGCTTAAAGTAGACTGGAGAGGTCACAGTGAAGTGACAGTGAACTGCCACAACAGCTCAGGGACTATTTGCTTCTGTTTAGGATGGGAAGGGGAAGGGGATTTCAAACTGGAAATGGCAGAACACAGAGTAAGAGAAAGGATGGCTGCCTGGGGCCAGGACAGAAGAACTGAAAACTGTTCATCACTTTCATGAGCTCCATCTCTCCAGGCTCAGACAAACCCTTCCTCTGGGGCAGTAAGAATTTACACATAGGGTCTCGGATCTACCGTTAGAAATCTCTGAGGACTCATGGAAAGAGAAGTACTAGAAGAGCAAAGGGGCATATTTTATCCCAATTTTCAAAACTGTTTGAATTCTGGGTGTGAATAATCCATTACAGAATTGATTATTAAACAAATTGGTAAGCTCTTATAAAAGAATGAGGTCATCGCTAACATTGGAACATTGGTTCGCTAAGCGCAAATTCCCTTAAAGTTTTAATGTTAACCTGACTAGATTTATTGGTGGGGTGAGGGGGTGAGATGGGGAAGTAGAAATTAGGTGGAAATCAGGAATGCTATAACCATGGGCTGTCTTAATAATCGCAAAGTATTTGACAAAATTTCCCAAGATTATTTCATGGATCAAGATAGTAAATGTGAGCAGAGGATAATACTTTTGGGTATAATTGTAACTAACCAGGTTCCAACTTGCATAATTAATGAAAACACCAATCTGCCAGTTACCTCCATTGGCATGCTACATGTCTCTAGTTTTATTAATAGTTATTAATACATTCTCCCTGATGACATGGATGAAGATCCGGAAAGCAGGCCTGTCAAATAAAAGCAGATGACACAAGTCTGGGAGGGACAGCTAATGCTACACATTACAGAATTAAGATTTAAAATTTTTCTAGCAAGGTAGACCAAATCAATGAAATAAAAACCTTAAAAGATGAAATATTTAAAATCTTCATTCACAGATGTAAAGGAGCGATTTGACAGGAAAGGTTTCCTATGTGGAAATGATCTAGGAATTTTAGTTAATGACAATAATATCATATTCTGAAGTTCTACATTGACATGAACTTTTGGGGAACACTATCCAGACCAGTACAAGTACTATATATTGATCTTTGATTTGGGGAAAATACTGTCTTTTGGGCTTCCCTGATGGTTCAGTGGGTAAAGAATCTGCCTGCAATGCAGGAGACACAGGAGACTTGGATTCAATTCCTGGGTCGGGAAGATCCCCTGGAGAAGGAAATGGTACCCACGCCAGTATTCTTGCCTTAAAAAATCCCATGGACAGAGGAGCCTGGCAGGCTACAGTCCAAAGGGTCACAGATTCGGACATGACTAAACAACTAAGCACAAGCACTGTCTTTATCTTACCATCTGTGGTGGCATGCTAACTAGAATATGAATTTCTATAGAAGTCTTTTGCTATAATTTAAGGCATTTTTATTCCTATATCGCCTGGGGAAAAGAAGAAAATCTGATAGCCCTTTTTGTAATTTAATCATAATTTATTTACATTCAAGCTAACTTGTGCAAGTAAAGTTTTCCATTTTAAATTTAAATTTCCCAAGTACAAATATCTATTTTAATTGAGATACAAATATATACAGTGAAATGCACAGGTCTTAAAGGTACAGCTTAATGAGTTTTGCCAAATGTATATACCAATGTAATTCATATATCCCCAGCAAAATATAAAACATTTTCTTCACCTCAGAAAGTTCCTTTATGCCTCTTTCCAGTCAATTGCACTCCTCCAAAGCCAACCATTGCTCTGATTTCTATCACCATAGATTAGTTTTGTCTGTTCTTGAGTTTCATATAAATGGAATTATACAATATGTATTATTTTGCATCTGGCTTCATTGGTCCATTAAGTATATTTTTGCATGTATCAGTAATTCATTTCTTTTTGTTGCTGAATAGTATCCTGTTGTATGAATATTCCACAGTCTGTTAATCCATTCACCTATTGATAGACATTTGGGTTATTTCTGTTTTTAAGCTATTTTGAACAACTTTGATGGAAAGATTCATGTACAAGTCTTTTGTGGGCATATGTTTTCATTATCTAAGGTAAATACCTAGGAGGGGAATATCTGGTTCATGGGATAGGCTCATGCTGAGCTTTGTAAGGAACTGCCCAACGATTTTCCAGTGGTTGCACCCTCTTCACCCCAGCAGCAGTGTGAGTATCCATATCCTCACTGTCAGTGCTGACAGTCTTTCATTGCAGTCAGTTTAGTGGGTGGAATTTAATCTTCATCTCTTAGATGAGTAGAGATGTTGAACACCTTTTTTATGTGTATACTGGCTGTTCACGCATCTTCTGTTTAAAGTACATGTTCAGGTCTTTTGCCTGAATTTTATTGAGTTATTTGCCTTTTTTATTATTGAGCTGTCTTAGTTCTTTATATATTTTAGATACAAGTCCTTTGTCAAATACCTGTACTACAAAACTTCTCTCAGTCTTGCCTATTTACTCTCTAGCTAGTGTCTTTTAATGAGCAGAAATTTTGGCTGTCTTTTTTTTTTTTCATTGAAGTCCAATATAGCAACCTCTAGTGGATTAGTGAGTTTTGTGCCCTCTCCAAGGGATGTTTTCTCACCCCAGATCATGAAGTTATTCTTCTGTTTTCTTCTAATTTAGAAATTGAAATTTTACCAATATGGAGTCTTATAACATATACACAGAGTATATCTCTCCATTTATTTATGATTTCTTTGGTTTTTCTTGGAAATGTTTTTGTAGTTTTTTGGTGTAGATATCTGGTCATTTAGAAGTAGCTTACTTGTAGTAGAACATATAGTCAGTGTACGAAAGTCAATTGTATTTCTACATAAAAGCAATACTTGGAAAATGAATCATTCCAGTAGCATCAAACACCAAAATATACATAAAGATATCATCCACATGTTTTATTAAATGTATCATTAAATATGCTTTGGTTTTTGATGCTATTGGAATGGTTCTTTTTCCAATTGTTACTTTTGTATGGAAGTACAATTGACTTTTGCACACTGACTCTCTATTCTACTAGTAAACTACTTCTAGTGACCAGATATAGTAAGGTTTTTTGTACATTCCTTTAGATTTTCTTTATATACAATGCGGTATATGAATTTAAAATTATATTTCTTTCTAATTTTTTAAAAATTTCGTTTTCTTGCCTTGTTATAACAGCTGGCACCTCCAGGATAACACTGCACATAAACAGTGAAAGAGGATAGACTGGTTTGTTCCTGATTGTAGGGGAGAACTTTTTCAACAGTTTATCCTTAAGTGTAGTGTTATTTCATTTTCCATCACTTCAAAACATTTTACAACTTCATTTATAATCTCTTATTTAACATAATGTTTATTTGATAGCATATTTTTTATTTTCACATATTTAGGATTTTCCTAATGTTTCCATTATTGACTTTCAAAACATTTTGAATGACTTCAATCCTTTGAAATTTGTTATTATTTTATGGACCAACTTTTTGTCTATCTTGGTGAATGTTCTATGTACATTTGAAAAGAAAGACTATTCTGCAGTTGTAGGGTATAGTGGTCTATAAATATTAATTAGGTTAATTTGGCTGATATGCTATTCAAATCCTCTATACTTTTATAAATTTTGTCTATACTTGTTGTTCTACCAAGTATACCTGAATGTGCAGTACTAAAATCTGCAACTCTAATTATGAATTTGTTAATTTGACCCTTTAGTTCTGACAGATCTTATAACATGTACTTTGAGGCTGTTGCTGAGGTACAGATACATTTAAGATTTTAATGTCTTCTTGATGATTTGACTGTTTTACCATCACAAGTATCCCTATTTCTGATAAAACTGATTGTTTTTAAGTCTACTTTGTCTGATATTAACACAGTCACTCCATCTTTCTCATGATTAATGTTTGTGCAATTTATATTTTATTGATCTTTTACTTGTAAACTATCTTCAGTTTGATATTTAAAATGTGTCTCTGGGGGCCAGCTTGCTAGGTTTGTTTTTATTATCCAATCTGACAAAATTACTGCCTATATGTATGAGGTATTTGGTCCATTTGTATTTAATGTAATTATTGAAAGAGTTGACTTTGGGTCTACCATCTTGCTATTTGTTTACTACTGGTCCTTTATTTCTCTTCCTACTTTATTTTGTATTAATTTTCAAATTTTATTTTACCTTTGCCTTTCAATTTTGAGCTGTTTGCTTTCTTTCTTAGTTGTGTTCAAGCTCACTTATCATTTGTTCTTCAACGGCTAATCTGTTGTTAAGTCCATCCAAGCATGTCTTGTATTTTATTTTTTTGTCTTGTATTTTATGTCTTATATTTTATTTTTGTATTTTATCTTGTAATTTATCTTGTATTTTATTTTAATTTTTAGCTCTAGAATTTCAATTTCCACTTATTTTTATTTATTTCAGAGTTTTCATTTCTTTCCTGAAATATCCATCTCTTTTCCTTACATTATTTAACATATTTATAAGTTATATAATTATCAGTACTTACCTGATAACTCCAATACTGAGTTCATCCAAGAATATGTTCCTATTGTCTATATTTTTTATCAATAATGAGTGACATTTTTTCTGCTTCTTTACATGTCTCTCTCCCTCTCTCTTTAAAGGTTATAATTCAGAGAATTGTGTATAGAAAAATAGTGGAGAATGGAACATAATTTTTAGCCTGCTTTTGTTTATTTCTCAGGTTGCAAGCCCTTTCCTCTGCCAGGTAGCTGTTCAGGTTTACCTAGAATTGAGTTGAAATGCTGCTGGTGCAGCTTTATTTAGACTGAGTTTACCTAAAGTTATTTAGATTGTCTGCCCAACTCCTAACCAGTTTCCTTGATTTTTTGTTTACCTTTGAATTGAACTCTTGTACAGCCCCCAGAACTTAAACACCAGGAGAATATTTGCAACTATGTGGTTTCTCTCTGCCTACAAGCCACTCTTCCACTGGTGCTGTCCCAAAAAATTTAGAAAGGGGGAGATAATGATATTGGGGGTTTTGCAGGTTTTATGAATATATTTTTGTGCCACTTATTGATTTATTGCTTCCCAGCAACAAATGTGTCTTTCTTTGCTCTATTCCATGATACCAGAGCTGGATTCTACAGACTGTATTTCGCCTTTGCCAGTTGGCTTGATGCTAGCCCCTGTCAACAGACGGTATTGGAAAGACATTGCAAATCTGGACGAGAAAGACTTTTTCTTCTTCCAGTGTTTTATTTTTCTACATGGTGGCAAGTGGGTCAGTATGCAGGGGCCCTGGCAGTGTTCGTAGCACGAAAGATGGTTCTTAGGTTCAGAAGCAGGCTCTCTCCAACACATGTCAACACACTGTCTCCACAGGCAGAGGTCTGAATCCTAACCTTACAGGGGCCTCTTCCTCTGAGTTTCTAAGTTTCTTCATTAATCACTTATCCTTCAGATTTAGGGATAGTTACTGCTCTCTGCAGTTACTACTTTAGAGTTCTTTACCTCTCTCAGTAATTAACCATCTTTTACTTAGCAATTCCTTATATTAAATCTTTCCTACTAAAGTTGCTGGTGTGGTTTATACCTTGGACTGATCCCAGGGGTCTTTAGTGCTTCCTACCAGCACACATTAAGAAAGCTTTCTATAAAGAAAGCTGAGTGCCAAAGAATTGATGCTTTTGAACTGTGGTGTTAGAGAAGACTCTTGAGAGTCCCTTGGACTGCTAGGAGATCCAACCAGTCCATCCTAAAGGAGATCAGTTCTGGGTGTTCATTGGTAGGACTGATGTTGAAGCTGAAACTCCAATACTTTGGCCACCTGATGGGAAGAGCTGACTCATTTGAAAAGACCCTGATGCTGGGAAAGATTGAGGCGGGGAGGAGAAGGGGATGACAGAGGATGAGATGGCTGGATGGCATCATTGACTCGATGGACATGGGTTTGCGTCTCCAGGAGTTGGTGATGGACAGGGAGGCCTGGTGTGCTGCGGTTCATGGGGTCGGCAAAGAGTCGGACACGACTGAGCGACTGAAATGAACTGAAATGAACTGAACCAGCACACACTGTTATGTAAAGTTCAAAAACTGTTTTTTTCTTATAAACTCCCCATCTTTTTCAGGCCTACTCCATTATAGACCCAAACTTTCTCTGGTCCCCACACAGTGCTATCTATGCACACACTATTCTCAATTCCTGATATCCCTTCCCCCACCTCCCTTCCTGGCCTGGTGCACTCAAAGTCATCCTTCCAGATGGCTCAAAGGCATCTCCTTGAGGAAACTCTTTACTTCTACATCTACCTATAACTGCCCACCCCTTAGGTATGGAAGCTAGAGTTCTCTGCTACACCTAGGAAGGGCTCATTTCTCTCTGGAATATAGTTCATCATGGTATTTTTGCATCCTTCAACTTTTTGCTAGTCTCATTGAAAAATTTGGATTTTATTTTTCCAGGTTTTTCTTGTTGCTTCCCATGACCAAAACTATTTCATACTGTTTTTACATCCTCACTGGAAGTAGAAGCCTATAGGTATTCTTGCACATGCAAAGACAGTTTCCAGAAGTATATGCTAATACAATGCCAAGTGTGGAATGGATTTGAGCACATAAATGGGTAAAGAGAGACATCTTTTACTTTCTACTATGATCTTTGTTAATTCATTCATTTATTCAGCAACTATTTATTGAGCACCTACTATACGCCTATTGTACGAGCACCTACTTCTGAGCCCTAAGAATATAGTATGAATAACAACAAAAGGTCACTGCTGTCATGGAATTTATATTCTAGTGGGAAGAGACAGGCAATAAACAAACAAACAAATATGTGATAAGCTAGGTAATGATAAATGCTATAAGAATAAGTTAGGTTAAAGGGGATAAAGTCTGATGGCAATTAGGGTGCTATTTTACATTGATGGCCTGGGAAAGCCTCTCATCAAGGTATATTTGAGCAGAGACCTCAAACTTGGAGAGTGAGCCCTGAGGATATGTGAATGAAGAATGCACCAAGCAGAGAAAACAGCAAGAAGCCCACAGTGATTATGTACTTGGTGTACTAGGGCAGTGAGAAGGCCAGGGTACTTGGTGTAGAGTGTCTGAGGGGAGGGGTGGGAGAAGAAGTGAAAGAGGGAATAAGGGGCCAGAGAGTGTAGTACCCTGTAGGTCACTTATGAGTGTTGGTTCTTCCTCTGAGATGCAGAATCACCAGACATTTCCGAGCTAGAGAAGTAATGTGACTCGCTCTGGCTGCTGTGTGGAGAACACAGCTATGTGAATTCCGTACCAATTTACTCATTTTCATTTTAAACATGAACATGTGTGTGTACAACTTGTATAACTCAAAAAAAAATTTTTTTTAATAAATAAATAACCCTCAACAGCCTGCTACAAAGTTAAGCCCTGGCAGAGTGCCCACCATTGCCTGAGGCCAGGCCCCTTGGGAAGGCAAAGTGGGGTCCAGGACTCTGCTTCTCAAGTTTCATTTCAGCCTTACAGATGTAGGATACCCAGAGGGGTGTACAAAATGAGACAGAGCCAGATTGAAACTGCAATATGTTGGTGCAGCATCCAAGGACCTAATATTGGAATCCAAACACAATATTTTATACCTATGTATATGTGTATACACACACAGACACATAAAACCTTTTAATTTTAAAAGTTGGCCAGCCCTCCATATTTCTCCTGCTAGCAGAGGATATTTACCAGCTGTCCCACTTTTTCTCGCCCCTTAAAATTAGGAAACAGTGTGACAAAACTGAGGTTCTTGAGGCAACCCAGAGCTGAGCTGGACACACAGCCCTTGCCTGGGAGGAGGCCCTGCTCTCATCCTAGCCTGAGGCATGAGACCAGCACCAGTCATCTGAGCAGGTTTGGATGAGGGTGGAGTTCAAGTTCATCTCTCCCTCTCATCTCGTGTATGAATTCCTCCTATGTTTGGCAGAGGAGCCAATCCCCATACATGCTGCCCTCATGTGCCATGGGTCCACACATGGTCTACAGAAACCTGCTCCATTGCTAGATATGACTGATTGCAAATTCTTCTTGATCTTGAGCTGAACCTTGCCCTCCAGAAACTTCTCTCCCCTGGTCCTAGCTCAATCTCTGGATTTACATGGGGAAGTCCACTTTCCCCTCCATATGGAAGCTAATTCTTTGTTTCTAGAGGAAAATCGTGGTGAGACTCACACCTTTAGCCTGTCTTTCTTGCCTTGTCTCTCTCCATTCCAGACCCAAGGAATGTTCCCCCTGATCTACAGATAGACTGTCTTGTACACACTGTTTCGCCTGTGTAATCCCTTCCCACCTCCCTTCTCTGCCCTGGCACACTGAAAGTCATCCTTCCAGAAGCTTCCTAGGTCATTTTCATGTCAAGTCTCCCTACCTCTTCAGCAATGAGGACCACCCTCTTCTTATACTTCCATGGCACTTTGTAGGAACTCCTCCTACAGCAGACCTCTCAGTGCTTGGTGATGATGTGTGTGTGGGATTTGCCTGGCTTGCTTCCCTGTACCTCCAAACAGACTGAGAGCTTCTCTCAGGCAAGCGCCAACTTTTCATCCCCAGGCCTTTCACAGGGATGAACATATAGCTGATGCTAAATAAGTATACATTGAGTAGATTTATTATTTAATGAAATCAACCTGGGCACCTATGTATTTTCACATGACCTGAATCCTATATTGCTTTCTTCCAAATCTTAACAAAGATGGGGGGAAAAGATTAATAAAAGAAAATCATCTAGGCATATTTTCCCAAGTCAGAAGACTGTGTTAGGTATTGTTGAGAACAGTAAACAGCCCCCTCTTCCCTAACCCCCCAAGGACGGAGGCCCCTGCCCTTCCTTAAGCAGCTAGTGGAGGAGAAAGAGATCTATTGAGTGGCACTTGACACATGCCAAGTGCTGACTCAGTGCCTTTTATTGATCTCCTTGCTGAATTCTCATAAATCCCTTCATGAGGGAGGTCTTGTTGTTCCCATTCTGTAGATGAGGTTCTCGGTGCTATGTAAGTTGCCCAAGCTCTGTAATATTACAAACAGTGATGTGGAAAGTGTGTTTGACTCTAAAGCCCTCCTTTTCTACAGCTCAGTCTATCTTTAAGAGGGGAAAACATAAGGAAGAAACAGAAATTAACAAAGAGATGATGGGAAAGTTAAGGTAGCTGGAGACCAGTTGGATTGACAAGAAAAAGAATGGTGGCTGGAGCAGGTTCCTCCTCAACTCTCCTTCTTTAAATCCCTCTTTAAATAGAGGAGACCTGAGTGTGTTTCTAGACAAAGTGTAACAGGACAGAGGGGGAGGTAGAAGCTTCAAGAGAAAGAGCTGTATGGATAGCAGTCTTGGAGAAGATGTTTGGGTTGCAGTGGGGCACGAGTAAATGATTTGGAGGGATGTTACTTCCTCAGATTCCTCTGGAAGGAAGGGAGGCAGCTAGGGTCTGAGTGAGAGCTTTACACTGTCAACTTGGTTCATCCTCACAGCAGCCTGTGCTGGAGATCCTGCCAGCTGTCCTTCGGGTGAGGAGACACTGGGTATGCATAAGGTGAGGAGTGAGGGTCAGTAGGCTGAAGGGAGGGAGGGAGAACTGGTGAGTTGAGGGGCGTGGAGAAGGCACTATTGAGGGGCTGCAAACAAAATGGCCCACATCCTAAACATCTGGCAATTTGGCCCTTTACAGAAAATACTTGCTGACCCCTCTGGTATATCATCAGCTCCATGAAGGCTGGGACCATGATTTAACTTTTTCTTGTATTCCAGAATAGTGCCTAAAATGTAGAGCTGCTATTCAGTTCAGTTCAGTTCAGTTCAGTCGCTCAGTCGTGTCCGACTCTTTGCGACCCCATGAATTGCAGCGCGCCAGGCCTCTCTGTCCATCACCAACTCCCGGAGTCTACCCAAACCCATGTCCATCGAGTTGGTGATTCCATCCAACCATCTCATCCTCCATCGTCCCCTTCTCCTCCCGCCCCCAGTCCTACCCAGCATTAGGGTCTTTTCCAATGAGTCAACCCTTCGCATGAGGTGGCCAAAGTATTGGAGTTTCAGCTTCAACATCAGACCTTCCAATGAACACCCAGGATTGATCTCCTTTAGGATGGATCGATTGGATCTCCTTGCAGTCCAAGGGACTCTCAGGAGTCTTCTCCAACACCACAGTTCAAAAGCATCAATTCTACGGCGCTCAGCTTTCTTCACCGTCCAACTCTCACATCCATACATGACCACTGGAAAAACCATAGCCTTGACTAGACGGACTTTTGTTGGCAAAGTAATGTCTCTGCTTTTAAATATGCTATCTAGGTTGGCCATAACCTTCCTTCCAAGGAGTAAGCGTCTTTTAATTTCATGGCTGCAATCACCATCAGCAGTGATTCTGGAGCCCAAAAAAATAAAGTCTGACACTGTTTCCACTGTTTCCCCATCTATTTCCCATGAAGTGATGGGACCAGATGCCATGATCTTAGTTTTCTGAACGTTGAGCTTTAAGCCAACTTTTTCACTCTCTTCTTTCACCTTCATCAAGAGGCTCTTTAGTTCTTCTTCACTTTCTGCCATAAGGGTGGTGTCATCTGCATATCTGAGGTTATTGATATTTCTCCCAGCAATCTTGATTCCCGCTTGTGTTTCTTCCAGCCCAGAGTTTCTCATGATGTACTCTGCATATAAGTTAAATAAGCAGGGTGACAATATACAGCCTTGACATATTCCTTTTCCTATTTGGAACCAGTCTGTTGTTCCATGTCCAGTTCTAACTGTTGCTTCCTGACCTGCATACAGGTTTCTCAAGAGACAGGTCAGGTGGTCTGGTATTCCCATCTCTTTCAGAATTTTCCACAGTTTATTGTGATCCACACAGTCAAAGGCTTTGGCATAGTCAATAAAGCAGAAATAGATGTTTTTCTGGAACTCTCTTGCTTTTTCAATGATCCAGCAGATATTGGCAATTTGATCCCTGGTTCCTCTGCCTTTTCTAAAACCAGCTTGAACATCTGGAAGTTCATGGTTCACATATTGCTGAAGCCTGGCTTGGAGAATTTTGAGCATTACTTTACTAGCATGTGAGATGAGTGCAATTGTGCGGTAGTTTGAGCATTCTTTGGCATTGCCTTTCTTTGGGATTGGAACAAAAACTGACCTTTTCCAGTCCTGTGGCCACTGCTGAGTTTTCCAAATTTGCTGGCATATCGAGTGCAGCACTTTCACAGCACCACTTTTGAGGATTTGAAATAGCTCCACTGGAATTCCATCACCTCCACTAGCTTTGTTCGTAGTGATGCTTTCTAAGGCCCACTTGACTTCACATTCCAGGATGTCTGGCTCTAGGTGAGTGATCAAACCATCGTGATTATCTGGGTCATGAAGATCATTTTTGTACAGTTCTTCTGTGTATTCTCGCCACCTCTTCTTGATATCTTCTGCTTCTGTTAGGTCCCTACCATTTCTGTCCTTTATCGAGCCTATCTTTGCATGAAATGTTCCTTTGATATCTCTAATTGTCTTGAAGACATCTCTAGTCTTTCCCAATCTGTTGTTTTCCTCTATTTCTTTGCACTGATTGCTGAGGAAGGCTTTTTTATCTCTCCTTGCTATTCTTTGGAACTCTGCATTCAGATGGGAATATCTTTCCTTTTCTCCTTTGCTTTTTGCTTCTCTTCTCTTCCCAGCTATCTGTAAGGCCTCCTTAGACAGCCATTTTGCTTTTTTGCATTTCTTTTCCATGGGGATTGTCTTGATCCCTGTCTCCTGTACAATGTCACAAACCTCTGTCCATAGTTCATCAGGCACTCTGTCTATCAGGTCTAGTCCCTTAAATCTATTTGTCACTTCCACTGTATACTCATAAGGGATTTGATCTAGGTCATATGTTAAAATATGAATGGATGGGAAAACATCAGATACTATCTTTTTTAACAGCATGCTTTTTCTCCCTCATTGTGAAAACAATTGAGATTGTGGCCTTCAAAGCAACACATCATGCCATTAGCATACCCTCATTTTCTAAAAAGTGAGGGATGGCAGCCACTGCAGGAATATTTAATACAGCACTTTGAAACTCTGACATTGGACTGATTTTATGAGCCCTGTTAGATGAAAGCCGCCAAACTACACCTGAAAACCCCAATTACGCCCAGACCCAGCCAAAGCCATATTTTCAACTTCACTTTGTGTTCTCCTAAACTATAAAATTTCCAACTTAGCTAAGTGAAGAGTGATGTAAAGTTTCACATATATGGTGAGGGGTTTTATGGGCCCTCAGATCTAAGAGCACATGGTAGCTATAATATTAGAGACCTGATGAGAAGTCAGCCTGGTTCTAAAATATAATATTCCTAATTATAATAGGAACAATGGCATTGAAATGGACAAATGTTATCTCTGAGGAGAACCAGGATTGGCTGGGGATCAGAGAGCATGAGGGCCCAAGGATTCATGTGGAGAAGGCTACGGTTATGAGTTCCTGATCTATAGATTTCTGTCAGCTTCAGAAGACTATCTAAGAAGAAGTTCATTTTCTTTTCCTTCCTCGTTGAATAAAATAAGATTTATCATAGGGCCAGGAGACACATAGGGAGTTCTAGGCCTACTACCTTCTCTACTTCTTCCAAGCAGCTATCAACTTAGAAGGCCCCCTATCAACTCAGAAGGACAAACAATCAAAAAGAGACTTTGTCCTCACAGACAATGAACAGGGGCTCAGTTGAAAACCCACGTGCTAAAAGACAGACTCACATTAGCTTCAACTTATTGCACACTCCCTGTGGCCAGGCAATATGCTAGTATTATACCCATCTTACCTTGTTTGTTTCCAGAGCTACCTGTGATACAGGTGTTCATGTCTGCAGAGCACTGGGCCCATCAGAGGTCAACATAAGGAGCAGAACAACCCAGTTGTGCCCTGGATGGTGGTTACTAAGTCTCACTGCTAGTAGAGAAGTAGAAACCAACTGATGTTGTTACTTATGTTTGTTAGTAACAGTTAATTCGTGAACTTGACAAAAAATTACTGAACCCCTCTTGACGGGTGAGACACACAGAATAAACTTACTCTGGCCATTCAGATAGACAAAGTCAGATCCACTAGCACCAGAAGTGGGTCTCCTGTGGACGACCTCCTTCAGGAAGCCTCCCTGCCTTCACCCAATTCTTGTACTTTCTCTTAGACAGCCATTCAGGTCCGTACCTCAATCCCCTGCTCCCTTAGGTTGGAGGTTATCTATTTCGTGTATGTGACTGTGACTTGTCACTGCGGGAAATCTCTGAGGACAGCCGCTGCCTCGCACTTGAGGCTGTGATGCAAGACTGGTGTCTGAGCAACCCAGGATTTGAATCCCAGCCCTGCCACTGCCGAGGTGATTAGATCGCCTCTTTTCATCTCTCTGACTCATCCCTCTCCAGGGCCGAATCACTGACCTGAGGGCAGCTGCCATATCTTTCTCTTGGTTCCCTGGCTCTTTGCCCATGTGGTGCTGGTAGCTGGGCAGAGCTTTGACCTCCACCCTACAAGAATTCTCCAGCTTGTCTCTTGGCAAAGAACTGGTTTCCCCCACCTTAGGGCTCAGGTGCTCCTCTGCGATAAATCGCTGGCGGCCAGAGCACGTGCATCAGCAACAGGGGAGGGAGAGGGGGGAAATTTAAATAAGTCTTAGGGGATTGGAAAATTATTTGGTGAAATGTTCGTAAGCTTTTTCTACTTAATACCCATAAATTTCAGGGGCCATGTGCGCTAACAGCTTTTGATTTACAACGTCTTTATTCTTGCATTGTATTTATGCCAAATTATGAAAAGGTAGCAAGAGTCAAAAGAACCTTTTAAAAATGCTTGGGGACCCATTATGGGGTCGAGCCATTTCTGTCAATCTTTGCCACCACTTGGTTAAAACGAGGGCTCTGGGTGCTGACAGCTGAGTAGCTAATTGGTGTTGGACGCCAGCCCACCAGGAGTCCTTCTCTTCATAGAAACTTTTTCCTCCCTTCCCCCAGCCCCCTGCCTTGGGTAAGACCTTTTAATGTCTGCTGAGGGCAGGGAGGAAAGCCTGCTTTGGGTAAACTTTGTGGGGCCAGGTCTCAGTCAGCTGCAACAGCACAAAAATATTCCCAAGACCTCTAATTAAAATGCCTACAGTCAACCAGTATGCTCCTGTTTCATTGCCCAGGGGTTGCAAAGCTCCCTGCTAATGCCGAACACAAATTAACTAAATGCTGTGTCAGCCTTTCTTGTCCCATTACAATGTTATTGTCATATTTTATTAGCACAATTCCCCGTTGGACACTGGCTGGAATATCTGAAAAGCGAGTTAAGCACTCTCCTTGGCTAGATGGGGAAAATGCTTGGCCGTTTCCCCACACACACATCAACTCTGTGATTTGTGTTCACAGCAACACCCCACCAAAGACAAGCCACCCTGCCCTGCCAATGTTGTCTGCATTGGATGGAGACAGTTCTCCAAACTTGATGGAGACAGTTCCCTACAAACTGTAATTGTCTTTCATTCACATGACGGTAAAACGACTAGGTTGTTGCCACTGATTTTACTTCAAAGAACAGTTCTATTACCTGCTTACTAAAACTGAACAATCTATATCGCTTCCTTGAATTAATTACAGTGTCAGGGGAAAACAAACATCACACATCACATTGTTCCAAATCACATCAGCCCAATCGCGTGATATTCCGAATTCAGTTTACTTTTGCACATCTCCCTCAATGACTCCCTCCTGCTTTGTCAGTCTGGCTGCATGCCTCCACACTCATCTGTGGGAGACATATTTTACCCAGAGTAATAGAGAAGTTGGATGAAAAAAAAAGAAAACAAAAACACCTCTTTGGGATGTTTGACCCTGCTACTGTCATAGACACTGCAGCAAGAGCGCGTCAGTCTCCTTGCAGCAAAGCCTGTTAACCACATGCATCCGAACATCCATGTCAAATTCAGGCCACAATAATTGTCATTCATTTTCAACAGGCTAATCTCTCAAGAATAAGAAGGAAGTGCTAGATTGAAGAGTTCAAGAAAATCTAGTTAAAGGGATGAAATGTAGATTAGTAGCTTTCACTCAAGTAGAATCTGTATCTTTAAGACTCCCCCCACCCAACTGGTGTACAAAGCATCTTAGGATGTCTCCCAGGACATTATCTTAGGATGTCTTGTGTCCTACTGAGAGGGGCAGTATGCACTGTGGAAAGTTCCATGTCTCTCAGACACTAAAGACAGGGTGAGGACAGTTACAGGCTCTGCTGATTCACAACTCCTTGTCTGAGTGAGGGTTGTCCAGAGTACCCCCAGTCGAAGGAACCCACCTGGAGAAAAAGATGTGTCTTCTTCAATCCCACTGAGGTACCCACCTCTGATTTTCTGTTCTGCTATAAAACTAAGTCAAAGAGGTCAAAGAGATAAAAATGTTGTCCTAAGGACTTTTCATCCCACCTCCAAGGGCAGTGTGGACACAAATTCACAGAGAGAGGACAGAGGGTAAGAGAAATTGATGGTGTCACACAGCATCATCTAAACAAGCCCAGCCCAGAGGGGCATATGAAAATGTCCAACTCCCGTCATGGTCACGAGACATAGACTTATTATAGTGCCTATGGTGTCACATTGTATACATCACATCTGAGCTCCTTGTCACCACTGAGCCAGACTTCACATTACATACTGAGACAGGATGTCCAGTGACCCTGACTTCCAGGGTAGACACTCTCTTACCAGAGGACCAAGCTGGCTGTGAATACAATTCGGTACAGGAGCTGGCAGGGGTGGCCCGAGGCACCCACAGAAAACAGGGCAGCCAGCTGGGGGGTGCAGGGAACGGCCACTCCCAGTAAGACAGCTGAAAGTCTGAAGGGTGGCTCAAATCTCCCCAGAAGAAGAGCCACCAACAAGGACGTTCTCTGATCTAAAATCTCCTCTGAAAGCCAAAGAATAACTTCTCCAAGACACAATATGGGGAGGATTCAGAGGATCACAGCCTCTATAGGTGAACTAACCAGTATCACAAAGGATTTCAGCTCCAAACTCTCAGACCCTCAATAGAGATGGCCCAGGGCATTAGCCAACTTTAGATCCTTAGCTATAACTTTTGCAGTATGTGTCATGTCTGAACATCACCTATGATGGTGAATTTTGTGTGTCAACTTGACTGGACTGTAGGACAACCAGATAATTTGGTCAAATGTTATTCTGAGTATATCTGTGAGGATGCTTTTGGATAAGATTAACATTTGACTCTGGAGACTCAGTAAGCAGATTTGTTACCTCTAATGTGGGTAATGAAGGCCTGAACACAACACAAAGGCTAAGTAAGAGGGAACTCTTCCTGCATGATGGCCTTTCAGCTGGGACATCAGGTTTTTTCCTGCCTTCAGACTTGAACTGAAACATCAGCTCCTCTTGGGTCTCAAGTCGGCCAGCTTTCAGACTGGAACTACTATTGGCTCTCTTGGGTCTATAGCTTGCTGACCAGAGATCATGGAACTTCTCAGCCTGCCTAATCATTTGAGCCAAGGTGGGAGTGGGAGGAAGGGGCAGGGAGCCATGCTGCACGGCTTGCAGAATCTTAGTTCCATAACTGGGCATTGAACCCAGGCCATAGCAGTGAAAGAGCCAAGTCCTAACCATTGGACCACCAGGGAATTTCCTGCCAATTCCTTATAGTAAATCTCTATCTCTAATCAGTCTATCTATCTATCTATCCTCTTGGTTCTGTTTCTCTGGAGAACCCTAATAATATACTTCCTGTATCATATTTACCTAATAACTACTAAATCTTTAAGCAGCCTATTTAAATAAATGAATTTTAAAATGCAACTCTGTCATATTGATGTTTAAATCAAACATTTTTATTAAAAATATAAACATATAAGCTAACTGTAAGATTAAATACACACATTAAAATAATAGCGCCCCTGAAAACACACACTTCTGATGGTAACCAAACTTCTCTCATTTCAATTCCTACCAAATGGAAATCAACTATATTATATAGTGAATCTTAACCTTCTTTTTAAGTGGAAAATCCTTCTCTCTTAGGCACCAAAAATAACACCCAACACACAGTACAACACACAGAGTGACATTACTATGTGCTTTAATGTGGCTACACTTAAAAACTACTCCAAACTACTTATGGCTTATTATGTAGGTCTCATCATTTTGTGACTCAGGAATTTAGGAAAGGCTCAACTGAGCAGTCTGTCTCTGATCCTTGAGGCATCAGCTGGGGAGGCTGGGACAGGAAGATCCACTTCCAGGATGGCACCTTCACTCACATGTCTAGTGGCTCCACGTATCCTATCTCTCTCTCTCTCCCCCTTGGGTGTCTCATTCTCCAGGGCCTCCAGAGCCTCTCGTGGCCTGGCGGCCCTGGGGCAGTCACGCTTCTTGAGTGGTGTCTCAGCACCCCAAGTGTGAGCATTCCAAGAGTCCCAGAGGCTCTTTATCTCTGTCCTGGAAGTCACATCCTATGAGCCAAGCAAGTCACTTAGGACAGCCCAGAGTCAATGAGAGGCAATGAACCCCTACAGCTCCATGGGAGGAATGTCAAAGAATCTGTGCCATCTTTATTCCTTCACCCCATTCCTGTGTACGGAAGAAGGAGAAAGTACTCAGACATGAGGTTTCCACATCATGGATAAAAGTGTATCATGTATCCAGAACAAAGGCAGGAGCCAGGTCACACTGGAGCAAAAGCATCAGTTTGAAGTCAGGCACAGTCAGCTTTGAGACCATATATACCACTGACTGGGTGACCTTGAGCTTAAACTCACTGAATCTCAGGGGGTGTGGGGGTTGCATGGGGGAGTCTTGTCTGTAAAGTGGAATAATGGTATGTTCCAGGGCTATTGTGTGGATACCTAGTAAAAAAAAAAAAAAAGACTTTAATCAGTAAAAATTAATGAGCTTAAGCAAACACAGGAAAACAGTGATGATTTTACAAAGGTATTTATAAAATACTGTATTTACCATAAAACCTACTCACTCTGTGAAGGAAAATGAGAAATAGAAAGAGCCTTCTCACTTAGCTTAAAAGCTGCCGTTTTTGGAGGAAATTCACCAGCAAGCATCTTCTTAGAATGTCAGTTACCCCCAAATTCCTACCATGATATCTGAGATGGCTCTGCTTAGTAATCATGTAGGGAGCTGGCAAAACAGCACTATCCTCTTTCTAAGCCATAATTAATCAGGTGTTTGAGGAGGTAGGAGACAGTGAAATGCACGGCAACTTGGCAGGCTCTGATCCTCCAGGTGCTTGGTGGTGGTGATAACACCCCTTGTGGAGGGGCATTTTAGAAATGTGTGGGAAATGCTTTTACCTGGTCCACTGCTGGGGCAGGGTGAACATTACTGGAGGGTGGCGACCAGGGATGCTGAGTATGCGGAGCTGTCCCACATAAGGTAGCACTGTCACACCAGACAGTCACATAAGGGAAGACCTCGTTTTTCTGAACTGAACTAACTTCATTTACATGTAAACATAATGCATTTCTATTTGGCTATGATATTTTCCAGGCATTCAATCAGTACGTAAATCAAGGAAAGACTCTTCTCTGTTTTGTTCACAATTCCAAGAGTTGTTTACCACTTCGGAAAATCCTGTCACTGGCAGCAGCATGAGCTCGTGCTATCCGAGGGCCCAGTCCCACTCACTGTTCCAGCTGCGCTGGAGGTGGCAGATGTCATGCACCTGATCTCATCACTGTGGCAGTATCCAGAGCCAGGCACCTGCGCTGGAAGTAGTCACAAGTCAAGCTGCCTTCATTTCTCTTTGTAATACCTCACGGGTGACATCATGCTGATTTTTCTTAAATTATGAATGTGGGTGGGTTATATTATCTGGGAAATTTACTTCAGGATTGTAAGTGAAAGTCGCTCAGTCATATCTGACTCTATGCGACCCCATGGACTATACAGTCCATGGAATTATCCAGGCCGGAATACTGGAGTGGGTAGCTTTTTCCTTCTCCAGGGGATCTTCCCAATCCAGGGATCGAACCCAGGTCTCCCGCATTGCAGGCAGATTCTTTACCAGCTGAGCCACAAGGGAAGCCCAGGATTGTAAACATGGTGTGAAAAAGTATTTGTAATAAAAATGAGAGTTGAATTTGACAAGCCTGAGAGCCCATCGCTTTAAAAAAAAAAAAAAGTTTGCTCTGGATCAAAAATGGCTTCCCAAGTGGAAATACCAGGGAATCATTTCCTTTTTGGAACCTGCTGGACCTAGGAGCAGCCCAGCCAGGCTGAGCAGGAGCAGCTGGCACTGAGGCACGAAAGAACTCTTTCTCTTCACCCTCACAGGTGAAGAGACACGGACGCTTCATCAGGTTTTCAAAACTGAAGACAAGGCTCAGCAGACTTCACGGGGCCGTGTGACCCACGACAAGTTAAGCCTTGGTTTCCTTATCTGTGTAATGGAGGTAAAAACAGCCCCTCCCATACTGACTTACTATGTGGATTAAATCAAACAGATGAGATAAAGCATGTTTCGTGCTTTCCTCAACACCCCTGAGCATATGGTGCTCAATAAATGGAAACAGGCATTTATTACTGGGATAGGCTGGGACCTGGCACCCTTTGCTTCATGCTTGCACCTAGACAAATGTCTCCTGGAGCAACAAAAGACAAAGAAATTATATGGGACTAAAAATAGCTATGTGCATGTGCAGTTGAGACAAATTATGGACAACAGATACAGAAAAACCAAAGACCCAACTGCCACTTCTTAAAAGTGGGAAGCAAAAGAAAGCTCCTGGAAGCAAAAGCAGGGTACTATGCATGGCCCCTGCACATAACGTCACCAAAGGGATGGGCAAACTCCACTCCACCCAACCCCTGGACACACCCCCTACAGCTCACCCCATATAAGCAACCAGATCACCCCTCCTCAGGGAGTAAGCAAGGGAGCAAGGGAACCTGTTACTTGTCCTCGCTCCCTCCTGCTGCAGGAGGGGCCCCAGCAAAGCCTTGCCTGAATTTCTTTCCTGGCCTCTGATCAATTTCCATTGATTAAGGAGGCTAAGAACATTACCATTTGTACAGCACTTTACAGTTTATAATGCCCTTTTCCTTATACTGTCTCCTTTGAACTTTATGTACATTATCCCAAGTAACCTTCCCAACAGCTTCTGAAATACTGGGGAGAGACTGAGGCTTGCCCTGGGAGGAAGACCTTCAAAACCCATTCAGTCAAAGAATCTGGTGATCACTTAGAGACCACTTCTCAGAGTGTATGTTTTCAGTTTTAACTCTTCCCTTCAAATGTCAGATGTTTTTCACTCAAGATAATTATTTAGGCTATTATTTTAACCTTCCAGCTTCCACTGAGGGGTGAGCTGGCTAGAAAATGGTCCAAGACTTAAGTGGATCCATGGTCTCAGTGTAAATTCTTCTTATCTTGTCCCAAATCTAGCAAGTTCACAAGCAGAATATATGAAATCTCAACCAAAGGGCAGCTGGGCACTGCTTAACTTTGTCCAGGAAGCCACCTAAACCACCCTGTCCACTGTTGGAAATCTACAAAGACCAGCTAAGTCTTGGTCCCATGGAAATATTTTTTCTTGGGGCTTGAAAATGTCAAGTATAGTCATAAAAGCAGTGGCCTAAGAGAAACAGATTTTTTTTTTTTTAATGACTGTGCTGTGCTGTGCTTAGTCACTGAGTCGTGTCTGACTCTTTGTGACCCCATGGACTGTAGCCCGGCAGGCTCCTCTGTCCATGGGGATTCTCCAGGCAAGAATACTGGAGTGGGTTGCCATGCCCTCCTCCAGGGGATCTTCCCAGCCCAGGGATTGAACTCAGGGCTCCCGCATTGCAGGTAGATCCTTTACTGTCTGAGCCACCAGGGGAGCCCAAGAAGTAGAGTGGATAGCCTATCCCTTCTCCAGTGGAACTCCCCAACCCAGGAATTCAACTGGGGTCTCCTACATTGCAGGCGGACTCTTTACCAGCTGAGCTACCTGTGAAGCCCCTAATGACTGTACTTCCAATTTATCCTACACTACTCTGGTCTCAAGCCAACTAGTAGGAACTCAATTTCTCCACACTTGATCCTAGCAGATTTGGGCTGCTTCCAGGGAAATGTGTGTGAAAGACAAACTTTTCTGAATATACTTTTTCTTTACTCGGCTATCAGAGAATTTTAGGCACTTTATTCTTTACTGGGTTCATGCCAAATGACTTCATAACTAAAAGGAGGAGAACAGAAAGAAAGGACCAGTCCATTTATAGCATCGTGTACCTTTGGCCCCCACACGTCACCACACACATTGTACCCCAACTTCAGTTTCTAACTTCGATTCCTTGGAGAGAGTTTATATTCACTTGGTCTCATTAACACAAAACAGTTGTACAGCTTCTCACTGTGGGACCAATTAACTATTTCCACATTAGGCACCAACACAGTCTCACCTTACAGTCTGTTCTTATTATTTATGCTAAATACTTATTATTAATTACATTACAAACACTCAATACAAGGGCTATATTTTCACACTGTAGGTGATGATTTCAGACATTAGAGCCAGATGGATTTTTTTCCCACTGTTCCTATGCTTTATAATTAAGTGCACCAAAATTTAAAGCTTTCTACAGCTTTCCACTTGAAGCACCTTTGCAAATGAGATTGTAAAGTGGTGAAATCAAATGTGCTTGAGTATCTTTAGGCATCTGTAAGGGGGAATGCTCAATAGAAGTGGGAATGCACAGATGGCTGTTGACCCCCAAATCTCACACCAAAGCCCCCCGGCACAGGCAACAATGGCAACAGCATGAATCACACCAGTGACCACAGGTTTCTCTGGACTGAAAAATGATAGAACTGCATTCCAACAGTGGAGTTCTTTCCTGATCAAGAAACCCAATGCCTCACCCAACATTTTATTCACTTTAGGATAAAGTGAATTTAGGAGTTATTCACTTTAGGATAAAGAGCATATCTTAAAAGCTAATGGTTTGATTAAACCTTGACATCACCTTAATTTCCCAACAGTGAGGGCACTAAATCCTAAAGGCTGTGAAGAAAAGAGGTCAGTCTCTTTTCTGGAAGGCCACAAAGAATGAGAATGATTCCTACTGGCTTGTAATAGTTTAGAAATGGTTAGACCCAAAGGAATTAAGTAACACAACCTCCAACTACCAGCTCCAAAACAAAAAGCATGAATGCCCCAAAGTTGTTTTGTACCTTGTGTTTTCCTCGATTCTTCATTTTTTATTTTACCAAAACTCTGTCAAAACAGGATTCAAATTCTGACGCCAGCCCCAGGACTGCTCAAAGGCTGCATTCAAGGCAGACCCCGACACATGGCCGCTGAGTGTTAACGTCAGTCCAGCAAGAGGGCTCAAGGCCTGGCTCGGGACACCAGAGAAAAACACACTCCTTGGCGTTCCACCCTGGTTTCCTCATCAGAACAACCATGTCTCAGGATGACTTGTGGACAAATGTGAAAGGGAACATAGAAAATCTTTCCATCCCAAAGAAAACGAACGACCCATAAGCTCTGTGAGCTGACAGCCATGAGCTACTGTCGGCTCCTACTGAATCCTTTCTGAACTGCACTAAGGGATATAGGAAGAGAGGGTAATGGTCAAGTCCTCGTTGGAAGAGGGATGAAACAGGCTCTCTCCCCTGGTTTTTACCTTGGTTCAGTGCTATTTTCCCTGGGATGGACTAGGACCCAACCCATATAGTTCTTTGCTTTGCCCAGATTAGCATTTGCTCCCAAGTTTAGTGCCTATCTTGATGAAAGGCTGTCTATTTCATTAGAATGAATTTCAGCCATATGTTTCTGCTTTGAAAGAACTGGGGCTTTTTCTCTAGAATGGTTAGCACAGACAGACAAAAGGGGCAAAGGCTTTTGTTACCAAAGATTCAGCTCTCAAAAGTTGAGTTACAGTCACAGAGCTAACCAGACAACATCACCACCTTTCAAAGTACAGCGATGACACTATTTTTCCCTGGCACGTTAATTTTCTCACAACAGCCAACTCCACTCCTTTGCTTCTGTGATGAATGCCCTATGGAGACAAGAAGGCCACCACTCCTCAGCCCAACCCCTTCCCCAAAGGGCTCAAAGGAGGGTGCATTCTTTCCTAAAAAGTACTAACATGAAGGAAAAAAAAAAAAGCAGCAACACTGGGACCAGCTTTCACTTACATGATCAATAAATGCAGCTGATGACAAAGAAATACACACCTGCCTCCCCACAAATAAAAATTCAGGGAGAACGTGTCTGAGCTGGTGGGATGGTAAAGAAGCGTTTCTACAATTCTCTATCAATCACAACTGATCAAACAGTAACGACAGCAATCCCAGGGAAGCCCCGTTGTGGATCTCAGAATACGCTCAGGTTACTCAGGGTGTCACACAGACTCGGTGGAATGACTTTTCAGCTTAATGCAAAGTGAGAACTTCCACTGGGTAATAAATTCCTTTCTGGGCTAAAATAGAAGCCCACGAAGTAATCACTGCAAGAAGCAAGAGGCGTTTTATCTCAGTGGTGGCGAAGTGCCTCTTCAGATTGAAAAATGCTGATTTATTCCAGAATGCACAAATTCTGCTGGTTGTTCCTCTCCATTCCCCAGCCCGCCAAGGGAGGAATGTTCTCGACTGTGTCAGAACTGCCAGCTTAACCCAGCAGGAAGCTTTGTCTCCAGCATCCTGTCCTATCCAGCCGCCACCCACAAGTGACCAGCAGCCCCAGGAGTGTGTGGTGGGGGAGGGTTCGTGGTAGAACAGGCTGCTCAGGGCTCCTCCGCCTCCTCAGATGTTAATCCACGTAGCTCAGAATAAACCAGATTTCAAACAGCCCTGAGCACGTCTAAAATGGCCTGCAGCTCCTCTCATCAATCTCAGTCAATCTCGGCATCGGACAAACCGCGGGTGAGAGTTTGCAGACATACTGAGGAACGAACCCTTGCCAGAACTGAAACCGAGATGAACGCAACAACAATGAAAAACACTTAGAACCACGTGGGCTCATAGCCAAACACTGGAACTTGGTCTGTAGGTACCAACAAACGCAGGCTTCACCACATAGATTTACAGCAGAGATTCTAGCAGAGATTTACAGCAGAGACCAGCTTGTGGCTGGTTCTTGAAAATGCAGAGGTTTTTTTTTCTGGGGGCGGGGGGGGGGGGGGAGGGGGGAGTGGCCGCGGGGGAAAGGTAGAAAAGGAGAATGAAGACAAAGCGACAGATGCAAAGGCAATCCAAACACTCTCCACCACTCTTTCAAACTTCAGAAATTTTACCACAGTTTGGGTGATCCTAATGGTCTCTGAATGACAGAATTGCTAATTCCAGAGAACTAGGCTGCATACTTGAAAGTAATTATCACCTTATTGATAAAGGGGTAATTTTTAAAGCTTATGGTGTGGCTTTTGTGACTCATTAATTAAAATTTAGAGTAATTTACTAGACACAGTGGTGGCTTCTGTTACATTATATAGGTACCAAACCATTTGATTTTTCTCCCAGCGCTGTTTTTAATCCCCCTTGCCCTCCTCACCTGTTTGCCTTTGAAAGCAACAAAAGCATTAAAAACGCGGAAATCTTAAAAAAGCCTTTTGAGAGATTGCAGGATTAAGCAGTAAGATGTCCAGGGGGCACTCACACAAAGTTCCCTCCTAGAAATCTCAGATTTGCCCACGGAAATGAAGAAGCACATGTGCTCACACCAAGAGGGACTGCTTTTACAAACTTCATCCCCAAAATGTTAGACCGAATTGTATGCTCTTCGATAAACTGATGGAAAAGAGTCTTTCCTCATCTCTATTCTTTTCTCTCCCACACCATCCCCAAATAAAAGCAGAGGGTCGATGGAGGAGAAGCCTCAGGGAATGAAACTGGAGGTGTCTGGGCTCTTAAGTTCCCAGACGGTGTCGTCTCCTGCTCTCTCCGGGACGGGTGGATCGGGGTAAGCACGCCGGGCCACCTGGCGTCGGGGTGACGCTGCGGCTTCCAGGGGTAAAGCCTCGGGAGGAACCTCAACCCGCGGAGCTCTGCCCGGGGCCCCAGGGTGCCAGTTCTGAGCCCCGCCTCACCTCTGCCCGACCCGCGTTCGCTCTAAAGCGTCTTCAGGAGCGAGTGAACGTGTGTGATGTGTCCGCCCACCGCTCCAGACTGTAAACAAACCTACCAAACCCTGTAAAATCTAACTCCCCACATGTGCATAAAGATGATTTCTCTCTGGACATCCCTTGTTTAAAGGGCACTTCAGCAATGTTTCCTTAAACTTGTTAAAGTGTTTAAGGTCCAAAACTGAGATTTAAAAATACATAAAAGCCGCCACAATATGAGAGGTTTTTCACATCAATTAAAGTTTAAAGTTAAAAAACAGAAATCCTATCTTTGTACTTCGGTGCATCGCTTGAATTTTTATAATAAGGAAACATATTTCACATTTAAAAAGTCATTATTTTTTGAATTTTCAATACAAAAGTTTTAGAGCAGAGACAGTACCTGGTGCTGGCTTGTGTTGTAGCAGCTCGACTGCTTGTATTACCTGCTGCAGGGAGAGCCCCTGCGACCCCAAACCCCAGAAACCAAGAACTACAGAAAGTGAAACTGCTTCTGCTGGTTTCACTTGCCTCAAAAACACACCACCAAAGGCAAATAAATGACCGAAAGCAATTTAGTCTTGTTTTCTTTCTATTATTGTTCATTTACTTGTTAGGTTTTTGTTATTGTTGTTGTTTGGGGCGGTGGGCGCTGGCAGCAAAATAAAAGAAATTTTAGTGGCACAGGGAAGAAATTTAAACATGTTAAATATAAAAGAACTGGGTGTTTGTGGAATTTTCACTTTTCTTATAATTCCACAAATCAAGCAGACATAGATTTACCAAAATAATACATAGCCTCTCCACATACACAACTTACAGAGATAAAGAAAGTACATTCATATTTTTTAAAATATCTTTCACAAATATGTTTGAAAGATAAAGACTATGAAGTCACCAAACAACTTCCCTAAAACCGAAGGTTCTACATTCACATTTTATTTGAGTTTAGAGGATTCACTACTGCTTCGCTAGGTAATCTTCACCTAGTGCTGTTGCTCAAATACCCGCTTCATTTTTTCAGGCTAGTTTTACCAAACAACACACACACACAATTGCTGCACAGGAATATTGCACCCTAGGTAGTTTACTTTTCCACACTGTAAATCCCTTCAAAGTTATTTTATGCTTTCACTCCAAATAGACTATCTAAAAAAGAAAAGTCATGAGGAAGAAAAAGAACTATGTTTCTCAGTTTTCAAAAATGGTTCCTCTGAAAAAGAAGAAAAACAAAGTATACAACAAATGTCTGGATTCTGAAGTGACTGGATTACTTTCTCAAATACCACAATTTCTGAAACTAACCCCAAAGCCACTTTCTCAGGAATCTACTGACTGTCTCGACCCTCTTGAGTCTCATTGTAGAATCAGAGCCTCTTCCCCTAAACTGTTACAGGCAGTGGAAAGAACTTCTGACTTTGCACCTGAACCATCAGTCAAATGATTCCCTTGCAGCTGGCACCTCACCCTCATTCACGGTCCTGTCCTGTTCAGCAAGCAACCTGGAGAGGCAGCTTCATGCTGCTGGATTCAAGTCACAAAAAGTCCCACCTGGGAAGGAGGTGACTCTGTCTTTGAACTTGAGTAAACTGTTCCTGACACTCCACAATCACCTGGGGTTTTGTGTTTTTTTTTCCAAAACTAACCAACACCAGCAACTGACAATAAATAGTATTCTCATCTATCCTGGAAAATTAGGAAAAACCAACACAAAGACATATGAAATATTCCATCTGAGATATAAAAAACAAAATTCAGTGTTAAAAACCACTCTCACCTGTTCACAACATATTGATTATAAACATTAAATTTTAGGCTAATATATTTTATCCCAAGATATATTATAATTTTTTATAATTAAAAAACAAAAAAAGTGAGATCACCATGCCAAAAAAAAAGCAAACCAATTATTTGAGTTCACATTTGGGAAAAATAGTAACTCTCTACATATTCAAATGCAGAGTGAAAGTAGTGTATGCACACCAAATGGATAAACTATATAATTCTATACCACATCTCCTCTCTGAGATCTGGCCAAGAAATCACTGTATTCTAAGTAGGAGGAACTAAAGTTTACCTGCCAGCCTCAGCAGTTTTAGTGCAGGATGCTTGTGCGTTGTAAAGGTAGACATGCAACCCAGGAGATCTGAAACAGGTAACCTGTCACACTGATAGTGAAAAGAGAAGGATCCCATGTCAGCGGCACACCCACCGATTGTGCATCTCCCTTACCTACAGTTCGTGCACCAGAGCCCTGATCAGGTTCTTTACCAGGCCGGGAATGTTGACTCAGAAGACAGATGACTTTCAGTACATGCAAACCGAGTGTTGCAAAAGCTAATCTTCCACCCGTGTGTTAGTAGCTCATAGTTAGTCCCCAGCAGCCCTGCTCTCCGGCTGCAAACATCTCATTAGACTAATGCATTCAGCACAGGCAGAAAACTCGATTTACCATAGCTACAGCAATGAATTTCCATTACGATGACAGCTTCAACCACATCATGTCCGGAAAACCAGCCAACCACTGGCTTTTAAAGAACACACACATTTTACATGCAGAAAACGAGGCGCGCAAGTGTGTGTGTGTGTGTATGTGTGTGTGTGTGTGTGTTTCCTTCCTCTTAGCAGCCCAACTAGAGAAATGTGCAGTGTAGCTTTTTTGCCGACAGGAGCAGCAAGGTAATGACACTTCTGCTTCTTTAGTAGTTACATCCTTGTAATAACCTGAATTAGGTTACAATTGTCAGAATGGGTGTTTCCAACATTTCGGTTTTCATTACTCCTCCTCTGTTGCCATGGAAACCAGACTGTAACATCATCTCTTTGTCCCAGTCCTGCAGCAGTGTGAGCCAGCACTGGGCTTATAAGATACCGGTGATCTGAAAGAGTGAATGTTTGACCTTGGACAAATAAAACAAAAAGAATTATTCTAATGACATCATTGTTTAGGAGACTGCATTTGCCAGAAGAATGTGCCTACACAGGTGAGCACACCATGGTCATATAGCTGCATACAACACATATGGTTAGTTCTTTTAAACAGGGCACTGACCTGGGCCCTGGACTTGTGTGTAAATGCAGAAGTGTAAACATGGTTTACACTCATAAACATGATACGGGCCTCATGGGGTGGAATGGTCCTCACATGGGAGAAGGGCTGCTATTCACCCTCCATGCCCTATTGTATTCTCTGTGGCAAATCAATTTATACTGGTAAAGGGACTTTTTCTTCTTTTCTTTGTTAAATGGAGCAAGGCTTCCCATTGCCCATCTCTTTCACCCCATTCTGACATTTTATTCCCAAGTATTTCCTACAAAATGAAACATCCGTTTAATATGTGACCACCCACAGGCTTACTACTGGGGATGAGCAACAAGCAAATTTAGCCAGGGCCAAACATCAACCAGGGCTAATTAAGGTTTAGGCCACAACTTGGACAGTTACTGAGAGCGAAAAAATGAAATTATAACTTGAGGTTTTTCTGAATATATATACAAAGTCCCATAAGAAAGAAATAAGAAATCTCCCTCCTCAGATTATAAACATAGAAAAAAGTTAAATTTTTCTGAAATCAAAGCATTGTATTTATTGAGCAAGAAGTAAATTCACCCCTTTAGTTTACTTAATCATGTAATTTTTTTGCTTTGCTTTATGTGGGAAAAGGCAAGTTTGGTAGTTTTTCATTTTGCTCATTTAATACAAGTTTATTTCATTAAAAGGGGGAGGAAGAGGAGGAGGAGAGGAAGAGGAGGAGGAAAGAAAACAGGACCCAATGAATGATTTCCCTTTGGCCAGCAGTGGTAGAATTTTATGCCCATGGCCTTGAACATAATCCTACACTACACTCAGCAAAGTATGTTTGCTGAGATGACCAGTCTTCACTTTAAAACAGTTCTTCACTGCAGCGGCCAGAGGAGCAGGCCCCAGGAGCAGCAGCAGACAGGCGGGCCGGGGCCGAGGCCAGTGCAGGGCAGCGAGGCCCTCACCAAGGCGGGACGGGGCCTCTCCAGACCCGGGCTAAGGCCCGGAGCAAGGGCCACGGGGAGCATCCCTGTGCCACGCTGGGGTTCGCCCAGACGGGGAGGCCTGGGGCCCCTGGGCAGCGTAAATGGGAAAATAAAACTTCCTAAAAAAAAAAATAAATCAGTTCTTCAGAAAAGTCAAATAAAATTTTCCTAAATAATCAAGACTAGTTCCCAAATCCAGTAAAAGAAGAAAAAGGCTTGGCAGGATCTGCCTGAAATACAGGAATTTTCTGTCCTACCCAGCTCTGTGAGTCTTTGTGATTCTGGTCCTTGGGGCCGACAAGACCTGTCCTTAAGTCAAGGGTGTCTGGGATACAGGCATTGGCATCACAGGTAAATTGCATAATGAGGCGTAAAATAGAAATTAACTAAACTTGACTTGCTTAAAAAAAATAGATAGATGGCAGCTAGATTTTAAACATCAGTAATTTTACTGGGATTTCTTTCTTTACGCAACCATGACTATAGGTCTTAAGTAATTAAGTTCATGTTTTTAATTCCAAGAAAAATTTAAGTCTAACACTATACGAGAAAAGAAATTTGGTAGGATGATTGCAGACAAGCTCAGGGGTCTGTGGGAAGAAAAGGGGCCCTTCCGAGCTAATGTATCTCCAGGTCTTGGGCTACATCCCCAGGCTACGATGAGGATGCTTAGGCTGTGCCATATTGTCAATTTTCTTTAGTGCTGTGGTTACATTTCTGTCTCAGACCACAGGCAGCATGCTCCACTGTTTCTATACAAATGCTACTGGATGTGTGGTAAGCAAAAAGTGTCCAGAGGGAGCAGGCTAATTTTAGGGCCTTCCAAACACAAACCTAATTAGAGTAGCCTCTATCTGAAGAGTAATCCTCCTCTGTCAGCTGCTGGTATAAAGCTGTGGTTCCAACACAAGAATCAAGTAAAGAGCTAGGACTGTGTCCTGGACAAGGGCATCAGTGCTATAGAAAACACAACCCTTGTTATCATAATAATAGCCAACATTTACTGGGGAAATATTAAGTACCAGTCCTTTTCATATGTTATCTCATTTACAGCAACCCTACGAAGTAGTGTGATGAGTACCATCCCCATTTTACAGATAAGGAAACTGAGACTTGAGGATTTTAAATAAGTTCTCAAGTACATAGCTCAGAAGTGTTAGATACAAGACTGACCCAGGCTGTTTGTCCCAAAGACACAGTACTTAGTCATCTAGTCACACAGCTTCCTGGCACTGCTTCCTGTTTCAGCTCTGCCATTAACCAAATAACATATAGAATCACTCTCTATAATGTAGGGATGACAGTAGGAGACTAGAACACCTTTGTGGTCTCTTATGGTCCTGACGTTCTACAGCCCAATGAATTGCTTTACCTGCTGGGCTGAGACAGACTAATATTTTGGATTGGACATGAATTCAGTTGTGGTTGTGGCTATGGCCATGACTACTAAGGGGGAAAAAGCACCCTCTCTTTCATGAGAATAAGATCTGATAAACTAGTGCTTTGAACTGTCAATTTGGGATGGTGACAGTGGGGGAGAGAGCATAGAGAAAGAACAGGGAAGTTCTAAAGGCCAAGATTCCATTCCTGAAGTAACAAGAGGAGTCCCATTTTCCATACTCAAGAGGCCCCATGACACTGATTCTACATTATTCAAAGCAGACTTTTCCCTAAATGTTCTTGAGAATTTGATAACTTCAGCATTATGGAAGGCATGAGGCTCATGATCACATTTTGCCAGAGGGGAAGTTGAGGCAAATGGTTAACTTGATTAGTCAGACAACAGAAACAATTTGTAGACCCAGATTTCTTGGTTTCCCCAAACTGCCACTTCTTCAATTCAAAGCTCTGCCTCCCACAGGGCCAGATCTTTGTTTAAACTATACAAGTAGGAATCTTTGGAAATGAAAAGCAAAACTGCTCTTTGTAGTGAGGTTAAACTGGAAATAACCTCAATGACCAATAAAAAGAGATTAAGTTAATGTATCATGAAGACGCTTGCTCCTTGGAAGGAAAACTATAACAAATCTAAACAGAGTATTAAAAAACAGAGACATCATTTGTTGACAAAGGTCCCTATAGTCAAAGCTATGGTTTTTCCAGTAGTCATGTACGGATATAAGAGTTAGACCATAAAGAAGGCTGAGTGCTGAAGAACTGATGCTTTTAAACTGTGGTGCAGGAGAAGACTCTTGAGAGTCCC
The DNA here is from genome assembly GCA_024291935.2 of Okapia johnstoni. Classification (NCBI taxonomy): domain Eukaryota; kingdom Metazoa; phylum Chordata; class Mammalia; order Artiodactyla; family Giraffidae; genus Okapia; species Okapia johnstoni. Next base: position 55,738,051 of record CM044317.1, read on the forward strand.
TTGAACAGCAAGGAGATCCAACCAGTCCATCCAAAAGGAAATAAACCCTGAATATCCATTGGAAGGACCGAGGCTGAGCTGAAGCTTCAATACTCTGGCCACCTAGTACGAAGAGCTGACACATTAGAAAAGACCCTGATGCTGGGAAAGATTGACAGCAAAAGGAGAAGGGGGCAACAGAGGATAAGATGGTTGAATAGCATCACCTACTCAATGGACATGAATCGGAGCAAACTCTGGGAGATAGTGAAGGACAGAGGAGCCTGCATGCTATAGTCCATGGGGTCACAAAATGTTGGACATGACTTAGTGACTGAACAACAGTCACATGTCCACACTATAGAATATACAATATAACCACCAAAAAGGATGCCACTGAAGGCCATGACATGAAAAAACACAAGTTACAAAAGAATATGCAGAATAGAATCTTATTTTGAAAAATAACTATTTGCAAATACTGAATACATCACTATGATAATAGTGATGATCACTTGGTGATAGGATTATGAGTAATTTCTATCTTCTTAATCTTTCTTTCTTATATTTTCTATAAAGGAAGATTTACTTTTGTGGCAATAAAAGTTAATGTGAATTAGTTGATAAGTGATAATTTTTTCTTATCACATCTGCAAGTATATTTACTTATAATTCTCATAAATCCTAAATCTCAACTTCTTTTTCATCAATAAAATAATAATTAATCCTTTGCCTGGTGGTTGCAGGCTACCCTCAGCCACGGCCTCAGCCAGTGCTTTAAGTTTGAAGACTGCTCCTCCACGCCTTCAGGTTATCCTCCTGTCCCCCACTCAGCTTCCTCATCACCTCATATCTTTGAGCCCATGCACCGTGCTCAGCACAACTAACACAAAATCAGAGACAGACTCCCTATTCTTCCATACCTAAGGGCTCCCACAGTCTATGGGGTCCTTCTAGATCTGATAATATGTAGTCTTGTTTTAGTAAAGCCAAATTTTAAAGATAAAGGAGTTGAGAGGGGGAAAGGTGATCAAATGAAGTTAAAATCACTCCCATCCAAGGAAAAAGTGACTCATTCCAATTCTCCTGGGCCTAAAACATAGTTCCTTTCAGATGGGGCCTCTGACTTTGTGGCTCTGAGCCTGTGGCCTTGGCTGATATTCAGGGATTGACTTAGTGGAAATATTTGTCTCAGGACCTGGCAGTTTTGGTGGTAGCAAGTCTGGCGACCCTCATCCCAAGGGCAGCGTCTGGTAACAGGGTTGGTATAGTGACGGCGTGTGCTGACAGCCAGCAGAGCTGCGGAAGACAACAGCCAGGGCTTTTCCTTTGGTCACTAGTCTAGATTGTAAGCTGCCAGGGAAGTAGGCTTGCTCTCCACTAAATCCCCAACATGTGTCTGGTCTGTAGTAGGAAATCAACAAATAATTATTGCTTAATGAATAAAAGAAATTAGAGGTTTAAAAAGTGACCTAATTTTAATCCATATTAGTATAGTCCTTTACACCCAATTCCTTCCTTCCTCCCACCCCAAAAAAGATTGACTTTGGATTTCTGCCATCAGAAAAAGAAAAAAAAAAATCCTAATTTGTTAAAATTGAACAGATGACTTCCATTTCCTATCTCTCACCTCCTCTATGCTCTGAAAATGCTATCTCCTTGGGATCATTACTGCTTTGAACCATGTTTGTTTGAAACTGATCAATTTTTATTCAGAATTCATACAGGTGCTCTCCAATACTTTTGGCTATTTTCTAGTTTTCCTTTTACCTCCTAAAATATTTTCCCTAAGTTAAATATGAGAAACCAATGTTGGAGTGCTGAGAAACTCCTAGAATTGGAGAAAGTGAGCCTCAGTGAAATCTGCATATATACTCCAAAAAGACAGAAAAAGAGACTTCAAATAAAGTAAAGAGTGTATGCAATATTCTCTTTTTTTTAATCTGAATAGCCAAAGTAATCTTGAGAAAGAAAAGCGGAGGTGGAAGAATCTGGCTCACTGATTTCAGATTATACTCAAAGCTACAGTAATTAAAACAGTATGGTACTGGCATAAAAATGAAACATAGATCAGTGGAACAGGATAGACATTTCAGAAATAAACACACACATCTATGATCAGTTAATCTATAACAAGGGAAGCAAGAATATACAATGGAGAAAAGACAGTCTCTTCAATAAGTGGTACTGGGAAAACTGAATAGCTACATGTAAAAGAATGAAATTAGAACATTCTCTAACACAATATACAAAAATAAATTAAAAATGGTTTAAAGACCTAAATGTAAGACTGGATACTACAAAACTCCTAGAGGAAAGCATAGGCAGAACTCTCTTTGATATAAATCACAGCAGTATCTTTTTGAATCGATCTCCTAGATAGAGTAATGGAGATAAAAATAAAAATAAACGAATGACCTAATTAAACTTAAAATCTTTTGCGTAGCAAAGGAAACTATGTAAAAAACGAAAAGATAGCCTACAGAATGGGAGAAAATGTTTGCAAATGATGCATCAGACAGGGATTAATTTCCAAAATATACAAACAGCTCATATAGCTCAATATCAATCAATAAATAAATAACCCAGTCAAAAAATAGAAAAAAGATGAAAATAGACATTTCTACAAAGAATACATACAGATGGCCAGCAGGCACATGAAAAGATGCTCAACATAGCTAATAATTAGATTAATCCAAATCCAAACTACAATGAAGTATCACCTCCCTCCAGTCACAATGGCTATCATCAAAAAGTCTACAAATAACAAATGCTGGTGAGGGTGTGAATAAAAAGGAACCCTCCTACACTATTGGTGGGAAAGTTAATTGGTACAGCTATCATGAAAACAATATGAAAGTTCTTTAAAAAACTAAAAATAGAGTTACTAATACCATTTGATCCTGCAACCCCCCTCGTGGGCATATATCCAGAGAAAATTCTAATTGGAGAAGACACACACACTCCAATATTCATTGCAGCAATATTTACAATAGCCAAGACACGCAAGCAACCTAACTGTTCATCAACAGATGAATGGATAAAGAAGATGTGGTGTATACACACACACAAAGGAATATTACTCAGCCAAATAGAAAGAAATAATGCCATTTGCAGGAATATGGATGCACCTAGAGATTATCATACTAAGTGAAGTACGCCAGACAGGGAAAGACAAATATCCTATGATATGGGTTATATATAGACTCTAAAAAAAAAAAAGATAAAAATGAACTCACAAAACATAAATAGACCCACAGCCATAGAAAACAAATTTATGGTTACCAAAGAGGAAAAGGCAGGAGGAAGGATAAATGAGGAGTTTGAGATTAACACGTACACATTACTATATATAAAATAGATAAACCACAATGACCTACTGTATAACACAGGGAACTATACTCAATATTTTATAATAAACTATAAGGGAAAATAATCTGCAAAAGAATTTATATATATATATATACACACATACAAGCACACACACGTAACTGAATCACTGTGTTGTACACCTGAAACTAACATAACATTGTAAATCAACTATACTTCAATTAAAAAAAAACAGGAATATATGAAATTTAGCTGATAACTGTTACTGCTTCTAGACCCAATTTCTACAGAAAGGGGTGTGTGTGTGTGTGTGTGTAAAATAGGAAGGACATAGCAGGGGGCCCAACTAAGAGAAACTACATTTAAAAAATGTTGCTTAGAGAATAGCCTGTTGTGGGTTGCCTGCAGTTTCAGTTTCTGGAATAAAGTCATTGATCACCTGAAGCTCCACCTCCCTTTACTTGAGGGAAGATCTCCAAGATGGGACCTTTAGTCACCAAAGGGCAAGAATACAAACATTGTCCTTGAAACACAACTTGAATGAGATGATGCAGCCTAAACTTTTTCACTGTCTTTAGATTTAAAAACAGCTGGTTGGTGAGTAAGAAGCAACTAGTTGATGAATTTTCTATAAGGATAACCAACTTTACCACGAGCCATGTCTTTGACAAGCCCACTTGTGTTAGAAGCTGAACCCATAAAACTGGATCTGGGGCAAATAAGGAAGAGAGAAGTAAAGTTGCATTAACAGGAAAAAAAAAAAAAACCCTCAGACTGGCTTTAAAATAAAGAGCATTCATCAGCAGAGAGTCCAGTGAGTTTTCAGTGAAGCTGATCCAACTCAGTGATATAACCAAAAGTGAAAGTGAAAGTTGCTCAGTCGTGTCTGACTCTTTGCGACCCCAAGGACTGTATAGTCCATGGAATTCTCTAGGCCAGAATACTGGAGTGGGTAGCCTTTCCCTTCTCCAGGGGATCTTCCCAACCTAGGGATCAAACCCAGGCCTCCCACATTGCAGGCAGATTCTTTACCAGCTGAGCCGCAAGGGAAGCCCAATATAACCAAAGACCTGGTGTGAATCATCCCATGCCTGGCACGCTCACAATATGGCTTCCACTTGTTTCCAGGCTACATATTTCCCCATTCACATTCAACACAAGAGAGAGCTTCTCGAGGTACCTCCCACAGAGGAGCTAAGAAGTTTCTTTCCTAGAGTTTCGTGCCAGAATCCCTTTCTTCTCGTTGGCTGGAACTGGGCCATGCCCCATCCCTGAACCAATGACAGCCACTAGTATATGCTGATTGGCTTAAATCCACCTTTGGAGAAGGTGGGAGATGGATTCTGCTTTCTCCCAGGCACAGTAGCTGCCTGGGGAGGGCAGCTGGACACCTGAATAATTGCAATGTTCTGCAATGGGTGCTAAAAGACCATAACTAGAAAGAAGTGACTGAGTCATAGAAGGCAGGGAGGGGGAGAGAGAGGAGGAGAAAAGAGCAGGGGCAAGGAGGTGAAGAGACAATAGGACGCTGTATGCTGTGCATGTGGCCCTCAGCCCTACAGCACTCTCAGACATGATCTTCAGGAAAGACCACAGAAATTGTGACGTGCTTGATGTGGTTGAAGTTCTTGTAGAAACTGGTGATGAGGCTGAGTTTTGTATCCTCGGTTGATGCAGGCGAAACCAAGATAGCACATGAGAAGCCAGGAACCAATACCAAAGGGATTAAGCAACTGTTAAGCCTGGAGAAGTAGTTAACTGTTAAGCCAAAGAGGTGGGACTCTGGACTTTCCTGGATGTGAAAATCCTGAATTTAAGGGACAGAAAGGCAACCAGCTGGCAAAGGGGCTAGATCTGTGTAAGTTAGGTGTATATTTAGCCGTATTGTATCCTTTTGTAAAGAGGAGGGATCAGCTGGAGCAGAAGGGTTGCCTGGAATTGCAACTCGCCAGATGAGATATTCAAGACTGAATAACTCATAGTTTGAGAAAAGTGTTGAGAACTATTAGGATTACTTTAGTCTAGCTGTGCAGTTTGCCCCTCGGCTGTGTGTGTATGTTGTGGGATTGGAGATAAAAGCCAGGCCTTGCCTGTAGGTAATGGGTGGGAGGATGGGATCTCCTCTTGAACCACATGGGGGCTGTAGGCATGCCTCAGGGAAACAGCCAGGTGAGAACTGAAGGAGCTCCTACAGCTTAGGGCTCAGGGATACTGTGGGGATGCAGGAACTACTGGCTTTTGGCAATGACAGGACATGGCAGCACCATCAGGGAATGGGTCCTTTACTGACCTTCTAGTGATTGAAACCAGGAACAATCCTGAACTAGTACAAAACCCAGAGAGTCTGGGGGACTCTTGAATGAGGGATGCCCATCTTCTCCTGGTTTGTGGGAGTTATATTCATATGAACACTAAAAGAGATGGGAATAGCAAAAACTAAAATGAAAAGAAATTTTAACAAGAAACGTATAACTTTCATGTGATGCTCAGTGGCTTAGAGCAAGAATTCTGGCTTGACCACATCTGTACTCTTAGCAAGAAACTCAACCGCTCTGTGCTTTAACTTCCCTCTTCTGTAAAATGGGGGATAGTATTACTGTTGTGAGGATTAAATGAGTTAGAACTGATATAATGTCAAGATGTTAGAATAGTGCCTAGAATGAATGAATGAATGAAAAGCTATAGTAAAGAAAAGGGAATCTAAATGACACAAACACACTTGAGAAACAGGAGGAAAAAAAGATAAAAGTAACAAAATTGTAGAAGCTTCAAAGCAGATGGGCCAGTGGACAAGAGGAAACTGATCTGGTGGACTCCTAAAATCTGAACATTTATTCTGAAGTTAGGGATCCCAGGAAGCACACACTTCACACCATGAAAGCCTCTGAAACTAGAGACTTTGGGAATCTCCAAAAGTGGAAGTGAGGTGGGACTAAGAACAAGAAGACCAGACCCCCTTCCCACTCCCGTGCTGCTGGTGACGGCCCCTCAACACAACCCAGCTGAGGGCGGAGATGCTGTACCCAAAACCAGATTCAGAAAAACTCATATCCTTAACAGTGGGACCCTCAGAGCCCACCCTACTCAGCCATCAGACTGTTTGCAGTGAGACTTAGACCCCCAGGCAGGACTCGTAGGGAGAAAAGATCTACACACCCTAACAGGTGGGGGTCACGTGAACGGCCCAGCAAGATCCCCCTTCCGTGAAGCCCCCCAGTGACAAGGCTGCCCACACACAGAAAGCTTCCAGTCACATTTTAAGGACCACTAGGGAACTCCCTGGCGGTCCAGTGGTTCGCACTCCACACTTCAACTGCAGAGGGTACAGGTTTGATCTGTGGTCTGGGAACTAAGATCCCACATGCTATGTGGTGTGGCCAAAATAAATAAGAACTTCACTAAATTTGAGTCTCTAACATAAAAGGCAGAGACCAAAACCAACAAACAAGAAGAAATGATATCTGGAGAAAACAGGCAAAATTCAGGGAGGAAAAAAAAAAATTTTTTTTAACTATCATTAACGTCCTGGATGACATAATATAGCATACTGCATCACTAACATGAGAATGGGTCATTATTTAAAAAAAAAAAAAAAGACATTAAAAGGATAAAAGAGGATCTTTGGAATTAAAAATATGAGAGTAGAAATGGAAAATAGAAAGATCAAGGGATATTGTCAAGATAAGAGAGAAAAAACTAAAAGAAACTAGAAGAAATTAAGGGCAGTATAGGAGAAACATGGCAGGCTGATGCCCTTTGAGGGGTCATGCCCCTCATGCATGCATGACCCTCCCGGCCTCACCCTCCTGCAAGTTTATTTTAGCCAGGTTTGGTTGTATTTGGATGTCTTTTGGGGGAAACAAGGGTTTTGGAGCTTCCTAGACCATTTTGCTGACATGAATAATCTCAAGTAAAGTTTGATTGCAGCAATTTTTGTTCCCCTGCTTTAAGATGTATTTTAGAAGCAGAGAATAAATTTCTTAAGGCAGATTTATACATCCTTTTAAGAAACCATGCTGTTTGGGGAAAGTATGTCAATTGGAATATTGTTGCTCTCTCATTTGAACATACTTTAGCAGAAGAAGTACTCTAAAGACACACAGATGGGTCCGGAGCTGGCACAGGAATGAATCCTGTAGGTCAGAGGGCCCTGTCGCCTTATTCTCAGTTTTATCCCTCACCTACCCAAAGGCTACATCAACATCTTAACTGATAAAACTGCACTTTAGGTACCACTTTGGGTAAAGGCCGATTTTCAGATGCTAAACTTCTAACCATATCACAAGACCTAGGGACTTTCCACCCAGGGCTTCCCAACAACAGTGGGCACCCTCACTGTCTCTGGACCTCCCAAGCACCACCCCAGCCACAGCATACATCATCCATCTCTTTAGTCAGGGATGGGAGGAGCTCTCCCACTAATAATTTTTATCACCCAGATAGGTGTGATGACTCCACAAACAGGTGATGGCATCTGTTAATGAGTATTTTAGTACAACCAATTCCTATGAAACAAAGCATGATACACATTGTATTACATAAGTGCCCACTCCTTCCCCCTAGAAATAATAATCAGGAATACATATCCCAGGGTTTACTCAAAAATCTGCCTAAAATTAGCCATTTCTTTGTATGTCTGCCTTGCTAAACCCTGGATGTTTGGGGAGTTGCTGGGATACAAACACCGCAGTCTTCCCCACAATATCACATACTCTTCTGTTTTCAGTGGGGATATGATCAGGGCCATGAAGTTGTGGAGCACAACACTTCTCAGAGCCATCACTTACAGTGATATAAGTCCAACCTCTCAGGTGGTCTTTGCCCCTCCATACGTCAGGATTTGTATATTCAAATGCTGTTCTGGAGCTTATCCTGGGTTCTTGACTCCCAGTCTCGATTTCCCTCCCCACCCGCCTTCTTCAGAGAGCCTGGGAACATCCATACGTGTCTCACATGTCCAGTAGGTACTATCAGTGCTGGAAGATCATTTGGGGATAAATTTGTGATAGGTACTTAAAAAACCAAGAAAACAAATTTTAAAAAATAGAAAAAGAGACAGAATTATTGAGTCAAAGAAAGACAAAGAAAATGTAATTGTAGTACATTACATGATTCAGTTCAAATGATATATAGTTTTTCAAAACAATATTACCACTAAGTATTGATTTCACTAAATATTATGCCATAACTTTATTGGGAGGATAGAAGGAGGAAAAGGTGGGATAAGGTCTTCAAGCTAAACCTTCATCTTCAGATGAAAGAGATCAACAGACTGTATCTAAAATAAAAATAATCAAGAAAGGGCATTATATACCATTTAATTAGAAATTTAGGCTAATATCAGAAACAACAGCTGAAAACACTGTTGTCACTGGAGAGTAGGGACAGGAAACAACTATTTTTTATGTAAATTTTATAGAATTATTTGTCTTTTTAATTTCTTTCTCAATAGATACATATATTCACATGTACATAAGTTTAACTGTAAAAAGCATTAAATAAATTTTAAGCATGCCCATTAAAATAGAAAAAAGATCACTGATCTTCTACCTCTGAGAGTGGAGGAACTTATAAATATTAGGAGCATGATTTTTTTCACCTAAGAAGAGTTGGCATTTTTAAAAAATATGTAATGAAATCCAACCATAAAATAAAATTTTTTAAGATTTTAAAGTAAATCTAATCAATCACACTGGGTGTTTTTACACATAATAAAAAATTTCTGTGTTATTACAGATTCTTTAGGAGAATACTTACCCTTGCTCTCTAGTTGGATACTGGAATTTTTTTTCTTGGAGAGATCCAGAGAGCAATATAGTGCCTAGAACAGTGCCTGTCACATAGTGGGCACTCCATAAATGATGAATAAATGAATGAGAGATACTAATTCATTAAACACTTGTGAACATCTAGTTTTCTAGATTCAGAGTTCAGTGACTCTAACCCTATCTCTGAGTGAGAAGGAAAGAGTTCTTTGAAAGCAGAGACAGTGTAGAATCTATTTTGGGGTCCTGATCTAGAATAACTAACGTTACCCACACTGTGTCTAGTACACCCCCATTTCTACAGGGAGTTTATACTAAATAGGCAATGTAAAGTGGTCTAATATAGCAATTGAAGTACAAGAAGGAGAAGAGAGAGAATGAAGCAGAAGAAATACTGGAAGAACTAATGACTGAGAATTTTTCAAAATTCATAACTGACACCAAACCACAAGTCCAAAAACTCAGAAACATCAAGCAGAAAACAAAAACATCATACCTAGATATATCATTTTCAAACTTCTGAAAATAAAAGATGAAAAGGAAATCCTGAAGACAGTCAGAGGGGGGGAAAAAGGCATATGACATTCCCTGGGGAAGACTAGAGACTCTCAAAGAGTAGTCAGAAACATCATTCCAGTACCTCTTTAGAAGATCATCAATCCAAAATTTTAAAAAAGAAAAAATAGAATTGACTTCACCAAACCTGGAGCATCTGTTTTGCAGCAATCTTAACAACTTTAATAACATGTCTTCTGAGCACAAGACATTAGAGAAGCGCCTTATTCAAAATAATCCAGGAGAACAACTCCCCACACACCATACACTTCATTTACCAGTTTCTTCATCAACCTGCCTGCTCTGCCCACCGACCCTGCAGGTGACTTCTGAGCTGTTCCCCCATAAGCCCTACAGAGGGGCATTGGAGAAGAGCAGGACACCTGTAGGCACATTCAGCTTCAGGGAAGGAGACTAAACATACTGCCAGGTGGGAATGTCCCACCCAAATGTCTGGAAACAGGCTGGAGAGGGCCGGACAGGGATTGATCACACCTGCTCTCACAAGAACTAGAGAGCTCACTGGTGAAGAGCCCGGGTGGTATGGCAACAGGGCTGCTGGTACCAGGGCTGCTGGCGATGTTGATCAGCTTCAGCACCTGTGATCTGGTTTCCACACCCCCTAGGAGAGGGCTTCCCTCATAGCTCAGTTGGTAAAGAATCCACCTGCAATGCAGGCGACCCCAGCTCGATTCCTGGGTCGGGAAGATCCACCGGGGAAGGGATAGGTGACCCACTCCAGTATTCTTGGGCTTCTCTTATAGCTCAGCTGGTAAAGAATCTGCCCGCAATGCGGGAGACCTGGGGTTGATCCCTGGGGTTGGGAAGATCCTCTGGAGCAGGGCATGGCAACCCACTTTAGTATTCCGGCCTGGAGAATTCCATGGACTGTATAGACCATGGGGTCGCTAAGAGTCAGATATGACTGAGCGACTTTCAGTTTCACTTTCACCCCTGGGAGAGAAAAACCAAAGCAACAGAAAAAAAGAAAAATTGCAATAAGAGCAAACTGAGTAGAAGACACAATCAAGAGCACAGTATAAGAATAAAACAAGTATGTGCTTGCTAAAGAAAAGCTAGATGTGAGATGGCAGACCGGGGTCTCCTGTATTGCAGGCAGACAAGATGATAGACAGGAAAGTTGAAAGATAAAATGTATACCATGACACAGTACAATCGAGTGATGGGACACAGGTGTGAATGTGTGTCAGGAGGAGAAAAAAGAAATGAAGAACTGACAGGAAGAAAGCATATGTTGTTCACGGGAAAGTAAGTGGATACTCTGGAGCAGAGCTGACTCACAAAAGCATGGGAATACATGTTGTTGAAGAAGGGGACCAAAGAGGGAAGGCAGGAGAAAGGGTGGTGGTGCCCATGTACACAAGTGATTGAATTAGTCTTCTACCCCAAATCTCTTTTCACCTAAAATGCATGGAGGAAAATTATTAACGTGCTCACAATGGATCAAGAAACTGATGATTTAAATGATTTGTAGGTACTGATTAGCAGTCATAGCTTCCAACATCTTTAAAGGTGTGCAGAAGGGTGTTAAGGGCTCTCTGCTGGATCAAGGTTTCCTCGCTTTGCCAAATAACTTTATTTTTAAGGACAGAGTCCAGTTCATTTTCCAAACTACCTCCAAAGCCCCAAATGGCACTGGCCGTCACAGAAAGGGGACTTCCTCCCTGAAGCCATTCTTCATTCCATTTGTTCTCATGCCAAATTTTGCATCTTCAATACATTAATATTTTAGGGAAATTGAAAATTCATATCCCCAACATAGTGAGACAAAGGATCTCACTTTGGCAAAAAGGACCATTCAAAATTAGGCCTGGGTTGTCAAAAATCTTTCCAAATATGGCAGGATGTGATGGCCCTGACTACCAAGTTAGCACTGGTGAGGCCTGGAGACTCTCCCAGGGGGACAAATAATGCTGGGAGACTGCATGTGCTATTAGCCTGTTGTCACTCTGAACTTAGCAGCTACTGGACAGGTGATAGCTCTCTGGAAAGTACAGAGTGATAGACTGGATTCTTTTTGTCTCCATAAATCACTGGAGGAACTGGGATTCTCTCACTTACCTGAAAGATTTCCTGTTACTAATTAGAATATTAAAATCTTACGGAACAATAAGGTGACCAAAGTCTGAGTTTGAAACTCTACAGTGACTAGAAAGAGTTAGTTACTCAGAAAGAATTAGGCAAAGCATTGTTTTGAATCTTCAGATTTCAATTGTATGTGACAGAACACAGCACTGCATTAGAGTTCTATCATCCAAATAAGAACATACAGTCCAGGGAGGCAAGGTTTTATGAGACCCAAATTACGATAAACATTTACTACACATTATTAAATTTTTACCTCGAATCCTCTGAATGCTTGCCCTTGTTTTTCTTTCCTGGACCAATTCCCAGTTCCCCAGTGAACTTGAGTGTCACATGTGTTGGACAAATCCATGGAGGATGCTCTGCTCAGGGTCCTGTTTTCACCTACAGTGAGAGAAGACAAGTGGGCCTCTGCCCTGGGGAAGACAAGAACCCCCTCCCTGGGGTAAGCATCTCCACCACATAAAGGCTCATTTGTGGAAAGGAAAGCACCTCTCCTGTCAGGAGCTCAGCTGGTTTCTCTGACCAACTTTAAGCATCTGATGGGAACGGTGGGCTTTCTCAGGAAGCCAGTACTTTCTGGGTTTTGGGAGCTTCCTGACCATAGTTCCAGCCTGGCAGCCAAAATGCTGGCTATCAAGGTGAAGATGGGATGCCCCTCCCCCAAAGAGCCATCTTTCAGGTACCAATGAATTGCACTTTCATTCACTAGGGCTTTCTTGGTGTTATGGGTGAATTGGGGCTTCCCTGGTGGTTCAGATGGTAAAGAATCTGCCCGCAGCAGGAGACATGGGTTTGATCCCTGGGTTGGGAAGACCTCCTGGAGAAGGAAATGGCTACTCACTCCAGTATTCTTGCCTACAGAATTCCATGGACAGAGGAGCCTGGTGGGCTACATCCCATGGGGTCACAAAGAGTTGGACATGACTGAGTGACTAACACACACAAACACACAGGTTGAACCATGTCCCTCACAACAAAATATATTGAAATCCTAACCCCTTCTTACTCAGAACATTACCTTATTTGAGATAGGGTCTTTATAGAGGCATCAGGGTAAAGTGACATCATTAATTCAGTTCAGCTTAGTTCGGTCGCTCAGTCGTGTCCAACTCTTTGCAACCCCATGGACTGCAGCACAGCAGGCCTCCCTGCCCATCACCAACTCCCGGAGTTTTCTCAAACTCATGTCCATTGAGTTGGTGATGCCATCCAACTATCTCACCCTCTGTCGTCCCCTTCTCCTCCCACCTTCAATTTTCCCAGCATCAGGAACTTTTCAAATGAGCCAGTTCTTCGCATCAGGTGGCCAAAGTATTGGAGCTTCAGCTTCAGCATCAGTCCTTCCAGTGAACACCCAGGACTGATTTCCTTTAGGATTAACTGGTTGGATCTCCTTGCATTCCAAGGGACTTTCAAGGGTCTTCTCCAACACCACAGTTCAAAAGCATCAATTCTTTGGCGCTCAGCTTTCTTTATAGTCCAACTCTCACATCCATACATGACTACTGGAAAAATCATAGCCTTGACTAGACAGACCTTTATTGGTAATGTCTCTGCTTTTTAATATGCTGTCTAGGTTTGTCATAGCTTTTCTTCCAAGGAGCAAGTGTCTTTTAATTTCATGGCTTGCAGTCACCATCTGCAGTGATTCTGGAGTACAAAAAAATAAAGTCTTATACTGTTTCCATTGTTTCCCCATCTATTTGCCATGAAGTGATGGGACCAGATATCATGATCTTAGTTTTCGGAATTTTGAGTTTTAAGCCAACTTTTGCACTCTCCTCTTTCACCTTCATCAAGAGGCTTTTTAGTTCTTCTTCACTTTCTGCCACAAGGGTGGTGTTATCTACATATCTGAGGTTATTGATACTTCTCCCAGCAATCTTGATTCCAGTTTGTGTTTCATCCAGTCCAGCATTTCTCATGATGTACTCTGCATATAAGTAGGGTGACAATAAACAGCCTTGACGTACTCCTTTCCCTATTTGAAACCAGTCTGTTGTTCCATATCCAGTTCTAACTGTTGCTTCTTGACCTGCAAACAGATCTCTCAGGAGGCAGGTCAAGTGGTCAGGTATTCCCATTTCTTAAGAATTTTCCAGAGTTTGTTGTGGTCCACACAGTCAAAGGGTTTGGCATAGTCAATAAAGCAGTAGATGTTTTTCTGGAACTCTCTTGCTTTTTCGATCATCCAACGGATGTTGGCAATTTGATCTCTGGTTCCTCTGCCTTTTCTAAATCCAGCTTGAACATCTGGAAGTTCACAGTTCACGTGCTGTTGAAGCCTGGCTTGGGGAATTTTGAGCATTACTTGGTTAATATGTGAGATGAGTGCAACTGTGCGGTAACTTGAGCATTCTTTGGCATTGCCTTTCTTTGGGATTGGAATGAAAACTGACCTTTTCCAGTCCTGTGGCCACTGATGAGTTTTCCAAATTAGCTGGCATATTGAGTGTAGCACTTTCACAGCATCATCTTTTAGGATTTGAAATAGCTCAGCTGGAATTCCATCACCTCCACTAGCTTTGTCCATAGTGATGCTTCCTAAGGCCCACTTGACTTTGCATTCCAGGTTGTCTGGCTCTAGGTGAGTGATCACACTATCATGGTTATCTGGGTCGTTAAGATCTTTTTTGTAGAGGTCTTCTGTGTATTCTTGCCACCTCTTTTTAATATCTTCTGCTTCTGTTAGGTCCATACCATTTCTGTCCTTTATTGTGTCCATCATTGCATGAAAATTTCCTTTGGTTTCTCTAATTTTCTTGGAGAGATCTCTAGTTTTTCCCATTCTACTGTTTTCCTCTACTTCTTTGCATTGATCACTGAGGAAAGCTTTCTTATCTCTCCTTGCTATTCTTTGGAACTCTGCATTCAAATGGGTATATCTTTCCTTTTCTCCTTTGCCTTTCACTTCTCTTCTTTTCATAGCTATTTGTAAGGCCTCCTCAGACAACCATTTTGCCTTTTTGCATTTCTTTTTCTTGGGGATGGTCTTGCTCACGGCCTCCTGGACAATGTTACGCACCTTCGTCAGTAGTTCTTCAGGCATTCTGTCTATCAGATCTAATCCCTTGAATCTATTTGTCACTTTCACTGTACAATCATAAGGGATTTGATTTAGATCATATCAGAATGGTCAAGTGGTTTTCCCTACTTTCTTCAATTTAAGTCTGAATTTGGCAATAAGGAGTTCATGATCTGAGCCACAGTCAGCTCCCAGTCTTGTTTTTGCTGACTCTATAGAGCTTTTCCATATTTGGTTTCAAAGAATATAATCAATCTGATTTTGGTATTGACCATCTGGTGATGTCTATGTGTAGAGTCTTCTCTTGTGTTGTTGGAAGAGGGTGTTTGCTATGACCAGTGCATTCTCTTGGCAAAACTACAAGCCAAGAACAGACCCTAGAATGATCCTTTCCTCACAGCTCTCAGAAGGAACCAACTTTGTGACAGCTTGATTTGAAAAATCAAGCTCAACAAGGGCCAAGCAGTGTTATTAGGAATTTTATAAGGGATCTGGTCCCTCATAGGGGATTAAGTCCTTTGACCCAAAATCCAAATGTAACAGACACACAGACTGTGGGTGGGTGTGTTTGTCCCTTAGGATAGTGGTTGTAAAATGGTTACCCAGAAGTTAAGTCTCCAGGAGGCTTCCACCAGGCTTTGTACATGGTGGTGTACAAGTGGCATCACGAATTCCATATTTCTGCCCCACCCAACAGTCATACTTAGCCTGGTCTCCAGTCAGAAAGTAAACCTCTCTGCCAAAATTACAAAGCACAAATTTGCCTATTAAAATAAGTTTACTTTGGCCACCTAATGCAAAGAGCTGACTCACTGGAAAAGATCCTGATGCTGGGAAAGAGTGAGGGCAAGAGGGGAAGGGGACGACAGAGGATGAGATGGTTGGATAGCATCACTGACTCAATGGACATGAGTTTAAGCAAACTCAGGGAGACAGTGAAGGACAGGGATACCTGGCGCACTGCAGTTCATGGGGTTGCAGAGTCAGACACGACTTACCAACTGAACAACAACAACAACAACAATATAAAAACATTAAGCTTCTCTAAAGGAAAGGTTCCATAGACATGAAGGGCAGCAGCTTTAGCTGAATTCCATGATCTAAGTGATTGGTTGTTTCTTTTTTTAAATCTGTTAAGAAAGCTGATGGCTTGGAAGAAAAGTCACAGACAAAACTGTACTTGAGTTTACCTGAAACAAAACAGAGAAAAAATGTATTAAAAAAAAAAAAAAAACTATCCAGGTTTTTACAAGTGGAGTTTAAAATATATAAATAAGAAGACATTCAAAAGAACAGAAATGAGTATCTCTAGTGCTGAGAGCTTCACACATTCTTTCATTCATCTACACCTTTCCCTTCCTCCCTCCACATAAATTCATTCTTTGCTAGTTACCAGAAAAAATATAGGACATTCAGTCAAATTCAAATTTCAGAGAAATAAGAAACACACACACATACACACATATACATTTAGTATACCAAATGTATATTCCTGATACATGTATATTTATTAAAAATGTTTATACGTATTATGTAATATATTTAGCGTATTTTCCTAAACACATAGTATAAAAATATATAGTTAAATACATTTCAGTATAAGTGTGTACCAAATATTGCATGAGACACACATCCTAAAAAAATAATCTGTTGTCTATCAGAAATGCAAATTTACCTGGCATTCTTTTGTGTGAGTGCTAAGTCTGGCAACCCTGTTCCTGGCCCCAGAGCCAGGCCCCTGACAGCTCCGAAGGAATGCATTTATCCTGGGGGGTGGCTGTATTTTCTCCCTGCTCTAGCAAGAGACCCCGAAATTCACTGCGTCAGTCCTCCGAGGCAATGACCGCAGGAAGCTGTCGGCCCTCAGGGTAGGGGGTCGGGGCTGGGTCCTGGGGCAGCGGGGAGGGGGGCGGACCCCCTGGGGAGGGCGCCAGCCCTAACCATCCGAAAGACCAACAATCAAAGCGACAGTGACTCCCTTTTGCTTCCAGAGGTCCGAGGAGAAGCAGCTCGGTCCTGGGAGTGGGACGGGAGGACGCGGTAGGGACTCCGGGCCGCCCGGACCTCGAGAGTGGCGGGGGCCTGGCCTGCGGCCGTGAGGCGCCGGCGGAGCTGCAGGACCGCAGCGGCGTTCCCGCCACAGAGGTTCGGGCCGCGGGCTCCGGAAGGGGCCCCGGATGTCCCGGCTCCTCCTCGGCCTCCTCGCGCCCCCTGGCGGCCGCAGCTGGACACGCGGCGCACACTGCACTGAGCACCTGCGTTGAATGGGGAGAGTCCTGGGGGAGCCAGTGCTTCATGGGACAGGGCAGAAGAAAGTGACCCTTTCAACCGAAGGCACCTCTTTCAGGGTCTTCAGAGACAAGGGAATAACTGAGCTCCTGGTCAAAAGTTCCCCAGGGACAACCTCGCTACTTCTGAGAGCACCTTTGCACATGACCTTTGCAGGTACTGAGAGCTTCCCTGGTGGCTCAGACGGTAAAGCGTCTGCCTACAATGTGGGAGACCCGGGTTCAATCCCTGGGTTGGGAAGATCTCCTGGAGAAGGAAATGGCAACCCACTCCAGTACTCTTGCCTGGAAAATCCCATGGACGGAGGAATCTGGTAGGCTACAGCCCGTGGGGTCGCAAAGAGTCGGACACGACTGAGCGACTTCATGTTCTTTCACGTCCTGCAGGTATTAGACAGCTTAATGCTCTGCTAGCCCCACCACTTAGAATAACTCGCGTTAAATGTGATGAGGAATCCATCTTTTCAAACGCAAGACTTGCCAAAGTGTAAGAAAAATATAAGTGGACATCTTGCTCACTCAGAATTAATAATATCCTCAGGCTCTTGCTGCAAACTCAAAAAGATCAAGGTCTTGGGCCTTGTTTTACCTGATTCACACAATGAGTCCATCCTCTCCACTTCCCACAATGCTGTGTGCAGATTCTCTAAGTGGACAGAAAAATCAGGAGGCAGACGTTCTAGTGAGAAAACCGAAGGCAAGGAGCCCTAGCAGCCGACTGACTATCTCCCTCCTTCTCCACCCCAAGCAAGTTAATTGACAAATACTGTCAAAGTCTTCACAGTGAGTGGTAATTTTATGTGTCAATTTGGCTGGGCCAAAGGACTCTCATATTTCAAACATGGGTCTGGATGTTGCTGTAAAGGTAGTTTTTAAATGAGATTACCAGTTTGATCAGTAGACTCTGAGTAAGGTAGATTACCCTCCATAATGTGAGTGGGTCTCATCCAATCTGTTGAAGAGATTAAAAGGGAAAAGATTGACTTCCCCCAAGGAAGGTGGGAATTCTGCCTCCAAATTGCCTTTGGACTCAAGGCTGCACCAACTGTTCCCTGGTCTCTAAGGCTGCCAGCAGCCACCCTAGGGATTTTGGGGCTGCCCAGCCTGTACAGGGGATGAGATGGCTGGATGGCATCACCAACTCAATGGACATGAGTTTGAGTAAACTCTGGGAGTTGGTGATGGACAGGGAGGCCTGGCATGCTGCAGTCCATGGGGTCGCAAAGAGTTGGACACGACTGAGCGACTGAACTGAACTGACTGAACTGAGCCTGTACAATTGTTTGAGCCAATTCCTTAAAATGCCTGTCTGTCTCTCTCTATCTCTCTCAGATACATAGATACAGAGATGTCTGTACCTGGCTGGCACCCAGCTCAGTCCAGACCCATTCCTCTCGCCTACTGCAGAACCTAGCTCCAGCAATTCCCCTCTCAAATTGTTAAGCTTTTCCTCTCTAGTAGATGATTTCCTTCTGCATAAAACACAGTTACTTCTCTCATCTTAAAAAAAATCTTGATTTCATTTCTCTTCCAACCACTACACTCTTTGGTCTTTTTTGTAACAATAGTCCTCTAAAAAGAGTTGCTTACACTCTTTCTTCAGTTCTCTCCTCCCATTCTCTGTTTGCATTTTTTATTGTGAAATACAACACATATACAAAAAAGGGGGAGCGAAAGGTAAAAACAGAACCATACTGCTTAACAATTTATTTGAAACAAATACCTTTGCTAGAATAGCACAGAAGCCTTCCTCAGGCCCCCTCCCACTTCCCTGTCGGCCCCTAAAGGTAGCCACCATCCTGACTTTTATGACCAACACTTGCTTGATCTGTTTTATTGTTTTGTCTTTTAGGCATGCATCCCTCAACACTGTAGGTTTACCTGGTTTTTGAACTTTAACAGTAGGATAATAAAAAAATGGCTTCTGATGCTGGCTTCTTTCACGTAATATCGTGTTAGTAAAATTCACCCATGTTGACAAATGTGACTGCATTTCATTTATTTTCATTACTTTGTAAAACCCCATTGCGTTAGTTATCTATTGCTGTGTAAGAAATTACCCCAAGATTTAGTGGGTTGAAACTAGCATTAATTATATCACCTACGTCCTGAAAGTCAGGGATCATTTGTGGCTTAGCTGGGTATTCTGGCTTTGGGTGTCTCATGTAGCTGCAGTTAAGCCCTCACCTGAGATTGTAATCGCTGAAGACTTAGTCTGAGTTGGAAGATCTTTTTCCACTTTCACTAACATGGCTGTTGACAAGAGTGTTGCCACATGGGCCTCTCTATAGGGCTACTCATGACATACATTCCCCAGAGCAAACAGTCCAAGAGAAAAAAATGTGATTGGAGGCGCTCCCAAGATGGAAGCTGCAATGTTTTGTGTAACCTAATCTCAGAAGTGACACACTGCTGCTGTACGCTGTTGATCACACAGATCATCCTGGTCCAGTGTGGGAGGGGACCACCAAGGGTGTGAGCACCAGGAGGCAGGCATCACTGGGGATCATCTTGGAGGCTGCCTACCTCAACGTTTGTATAAACATAGAAGACTTGATTTATCCGTTCTATTATAAATCAATATTTGGGTTACTTCTCATTTGGGACTGTTATGAATAGGGCTTCTATGAACATTCTTATACATGCCTATTGGCACATATGTGCATGTGTTTCTGCTGGATAAATACCTAGAGGTGTAATTTCTAGGTCACTGTCTATGCATGTCAAGTTTATTGTGTGTGGGGGGGATGGTGCTCAGTTGTTCAGTCGTGTCCCACTCTTTGCGACCCTATGGACTGTAGCCCACCAGGCTCCTCTGTCCATGGGATTTCCCAGGCAAGAATACCAGAGTGGGTTGCCATTTCCTCCTCCAGGGGATCTTTTCCACTCAGGGACTGAACCAGCATCTCCTGCGTCTCTTGAATTTGTAAGTGGATTCTTTACCACTGAACCACCTGAAAAGCCCATCAAGTTTAATAACAAATGGAAAACTGTTTTATATAGTAATCTACAAAGTTACAAGCCTACCAGGAGTAGATGAGATTTCCGGTTGTCCTCAATATCACTTGGCATTGTCAATCTCTTCAACTTCTGCCATTCTCATGGGTCTGTAGTGATATCTCACTGTAGTTTTCATTTGCATTCCATGATGGCTAAAGAGTTTGAGCAGCTTTTTGTGTGTCTTTTTGGACCTTGGGATACAGTGTTTTGTGAACTGTAGTAGATACGGAGACATGGTACTCATCTCCTTCTTCCAGGAAGGACTTACTGCCCAGTGGCAGGAAGTGTGGTCCCCAGACAGCCTCCAACCAGCAGCTTCTTCAGTGTCAGCCTCAACAGCAGAGAACCACCTTGTCCAAGGTCATGCTCTTCCTGGGAAGCTCACACTCTGGCTCAGCAAGGCACAGCTGCATCAATCTGACACAGGACGCAGGACACGTCAATGAGCAACCTCCACTGGATTAGCCCAGGCTTTGCTGGGCCTGCCTCAAAGTTCAGCTCCTTTCTCCTCCCAGACCTGCTTCTTCTCCCTTTTGTTCACAATAAGCATCTTGATTCTTAATAAACATCTCATACCACAAACTCCTTCTCATGGTCTGCTTCTGAAGAACCCAGTCTGTGACACAAAGTGTCTTCTTAAGCCTATTGCCCATTTTCCTACCTGCCTTTTTTTCTTACCAATTTTGTCAGCATTTTTTATTTAATATGGATACAAGTCCTTTGTCAAATACATATGTGGCAATTATCTCTCCCACTATGGGGCTTGCTGTTTCATTTCTTTATTGTGTCTTTGGACAGAAGTCCTTTATTTGGATATAATTCAGTTTCTCAATTTTCTTTCCTTTTTAGACGTACTCATTGTATCCTACCCTAAGGTCATGAATATATTCTCTTATATTCCAAAAGCATTCATTGTTTTGCCTTTCAGTTTTAGACTTACATGTAGCCTGGAATTAATTATTGTATAAAGCATGAGACAGAAGCCTTGCATCTTTTTTTTTAACCAAATGGATTTCCTATTGTCCCACCACCATATTTTGAAAATGCTTTCCTTTCCCCCATTGTCTGCAGTGCTAACCTGTCACATATATCAAGTGTGTGAGTCTATCCGCACGTGTGGGATTGTTTCTGGATTCCCACTCTGAGTCATTGGTCTTCTTGTCTGCTCTGGTCCCAAAACTGCACTGTTATAATTCCCATTTGGAATTTCAAGCCTGCTTGGAATAGGGTTTTTGTCTCCGTTTGTTCCACTGAAATGGCTCTTATAGAGATCAGCACCTTCTACCTTCAGAATATGCACATCCCAAATCCAAACCCTGCACCCCACCTCCATATGGCTGCCAGCCCACAGCAGTCCCCACGTGGACAAGGGGAGAGCTATGCAGGCCTAGGGGCTTCCCTGGTGGCTCAGACTGTAAAGAATCTGCCTGTAATGCAGGAGACCTGGGTTCAATTCCTGGCTCAGGAAGATCCCCTGGAGAAGGGAATGGCAACCCATGCCAGTATTCTTGCCCAGAGAATCCCACGGACTGAGGAGTGGGGCTACAGTCCATAAGGTCATAAAGAGTTGGACATCACTGAGCAACTAACACTTCCTTTCCTTCATACAGGCATACCTTGTTTTATTGTGCTTTTTTAATTTTTATAAATTGAAAGTTTATGACAACTCTGTTTCAAGAAAGTCTATCAAGCCCACTTTTCTACAGAATTTGCCTGCTTCATGTCTTTGTGTCACAATTTGGTAATTCTCATGATATTTCAAGCTTTTTCTCTATAATATTTGTTGTGATGATTTGTAAACGTAATCTTTGATGTTACTACTGCAAAAAGATTGGGTCACTGAAGGTTCAAATAATGGTGCTTTAGCAATAAAGTATTTTTAATTAAGGTACATATGCTTTTTAAGACATAATGCTATTGCACACTGTTACAGTATCATGAAAATATGTTTTTAAGCACTGAGAAACCAAAAAAAAAAACCTTGTGACTCACTATATTGCGATACCTGCTTTACTGCAGTGATCTGGAAAGAGGCTGCAGTGTCTCTGAGGTCTGTCTATATATTGCCCATTGCCTCATAACACATGTGAAAATTCCAGGGAGAATTCTTCAGTAACCTTCTAAGTAAGAACTTCAACCCCTCTCTCCTTCATTGGTTTTTTTTTTTAAACACAATAGCCAGAGGAATCCTTTGAAGACATAAGCCAGATCCTGTCACTCTGTTCAAAACCCAGCAGTGGCTCTTCCTTCACTCAGAGTAGAAACCGAAGTCCTCAAACAACCTTTAAGGCCTTTCCTGCTGCGCCCTTGACCTTCCCTGTCTCTCTGAGTTCATCTCCTGCTGTTCTCCCCTGACTATGCTCCAGCCACTTTGATGTCCTCTTTGCTGCTCCCCACGCTTGCCAGCTGCTTCTGTCTTACAGCCTGTGTGTCAGTTTTGCCCTCTGACTAGAACGCTTCACCCAAACATCTGCATGGCTAACTTCTTCACTCCTTGGCCCAAATGTCAGCTTTGAGATGAGACCCGTCTTAACCACAAAAATCAAAACCTGTCTTCCATCTGCCTGCTTGGTTTTTCTTTACTTTCTTTTTCCCATCACTCTTATCACCATCAATGTGTGCATGCATGCTCAGTCATGTCCAACTCTTTGTGACCCCATGGACAGTAGCCCGGCAGGCTCCTCTGTCTATGGGGATTCTCCAGGCAAGAATGCTGGAGCGGCTTGCCACTCCCTTCTCTAGAGGCTCTTCCTGACCCAGGGATTGAACGGGAGTCTCCTGAGTCTCCGGCATTGGCCGCAGATTCTTTACCACTGAGCCACCTGGGAAGCCCTATCACCGTCAGTGATACTATATAAATGATCTATCAGTTATGTTTATTGTCCGCTCTTTCTCCTCTTCTAGAATGTCCCCAGGGATCTTTGTCTGCTTTTTCTCTGTGTTGCTCTCTTTGCATCCCAAGCACCCAAAACTGTAAACCACAATCCACTGTTCACGTGTCCTCTGCCGCTCCCCTCTACCTCAGGAACCTGCGCCTGCAGCCCTTGAAGGAGCCCAGGCAGTGATGGGCTTCTGGTCTCGCCCTGCTATTGGAAGCAGTGGTGTGAGTTGAGACACGGGGATTGTTCAGTGTAGCCGCTGTGGGGCAAGGTGTCTGGGTCCCAGCTCCAGGTCTGTCACCAACTGTGATGGGCCACTTCTCTTACTGCATCTTCGTTTCTATGTCTCTCCCTCAGGTCAATGCCCTGCCCTCTGTGGGTGCAGATGGGAGTGCGACTTACTCCAAATCAGAGCTGCAGACAGGGGGCCTCCCAGGGCCTCAGCACGGACACCCATGCTGTACACTCAGCACGTACACTGTAATGCCACCCGACGGAGGTGGCGCCAACACTAAAATCCATGGATTTTGTGTCCATACCTATATCCTGAGCTCTTTCATTGGGCTGTGGAGGGGATAGAGGGAGGGGAGGTGTGGGCAGGCATTTGGTTCAATTATATTGTAAGTATCTAGTACTAAATGCAAAGAAAACTTTACCAATCATACCAAGGGAGATGAATTTTTTTTTTCTTGTTCTAAAAGTTATTCTTTCAATACACTGAAACAGTCACAATTCTACTCAAAATCCAAACCTAAACTCATCTGAAATGTGCTGCTCCTGAGGTGTCATTCCTGACACTCAGCGATATCCTGTCATTAAGTCAGAAGGCTTGAAAGGTGTGGGGGCTCAGTGTATAGAGAAATAATGCTGTGAGTCATAACACTGGTATCATCTCCAATTCTCAAAAGCACCCTGCTGAAAATCGCATTCATCCTTATAATTTCCATGCTAATAGACCCATATCAGCACTTGGTGAGTGGGGTAGGGTAGGTGGAGCAGGATCTCCTCCTTGGGGTGGTGAAGGAACTGCGGAGTTCTGAACGGGGACTTGGTGGTGGGGAGAGCTGCAACTCCGATACTTGGAAGGGATGACCTGCTTCCCTTCAACTGGGGGCACCTCTCTCAGTGTTCCCCTTTCTCTCACTCATATATGTGTTGTCATGCCAAAAACAGGAACTGCAGGCTTCTGGATAAATTTGAAAAGTTGATGTACAGCATAGTCGGCAACTGGAGTTGCAAGAAAAGTGGCAGAGAATCAAGAAATTTAAAAGCTGGAGACACTGTGGATGTGATTATGAAGTAGACTAATTTTACAAAGATATAGATGCGGATTAATTCTTAAAAATAAGGGAGGCTATAGTTACCCCTGTAATATTACTGAATGTCTCCTTGGGAGTCCTCAGATGCACTTTAAATAAAAATCATGATTTTCAAAAAGTCACTCATTGAATTTTAGTCACATGCTTAATTTTTCATCGAAATAATCAGCAAATGTGACTACCCTCCCAATTTATTTGCATCATCTCTAAATACTTTTCACAGGAAAAAAATAAATATTCTTTCAAATGATCAGATGCCAGCACAACTGTTCAGAAGAATATTCAGAGGTCCCTCGATTATTTCAATCAAAGATGCTCCAAAGACTTCTTGGACTTGGGTAGCATCTTAGGAAAAAGGAATGGCAGCTGTTCTACAACTCATTTGGAGGCACACTTTCTGTTTTTTGGGAAGAGTGTGATTTAGGAGAGAAGGTGGATGGGTGTCGGCGAAGGACACATTTTAGGTTGAGGATTTGGGGAAAGGCACAGAGGCAATTATCAAAAGATTTTATGGTTACAATATATAACAACTATAGTGTCCATTTTTAGACACTCGTTTTTCCACTGTCACACTGCTCTGGATTCAATTTGGAAAATTCTGGACCTTTTTTTAGTTGGCACATATGTCAAGTAAACTGTCTTCAACTGTAACGTAAAATTATCTTTGACAATAAAACATTTGTGAGAGGTTTATTGTCAAGGAGGATGGTCTCACTGGTCCTAATTTTCACTAAATAGAACTCACTCTGTTTGAAAATAAGTACTGCATGTGCTCAGTCACTTCAGTCATGTCTGACTCTGCGACCGCATGGATTGTAGCTTGTCAGGCTCCTCTGTCCATAGGATTTTCCAGGCAAGAATACTGGAGTGGGTTGCCATCCCCTCCTCCAGGGAATCTCCCTGACCCATGGATCAAACCCAACTCTCGTGTCTCCTTTATTGCAGGTGGATTCTTTACCTGTTGAACCATCGGGGAAGCTCATGTCTTTGTAAATACAGATACTATATATTTTGAATCCCAACTTTTGAGAGACAGCTTTCTATAGCTATCTCATGTTTCTGCAAACCTTGTGAGCAGAGGCACACTGCTTTTGTTCCAAACTATCCTTTTATATTTGCATAAGGTACAGCCTTGGAAGAAAGAGTACCTCCCTCTTGGACAGCTTTGCTTGCATACATTTTAGAGAGGTTTCTTGAGCTCAAAATTCCTCAGCACTATGCAGCATCCACCTGGCTGCCCCACATCGGCCCCATGGAACTTGGGGGACAGAGGAATAACTAGGAAACAGGAAGCTGTCTGTGATGCCTCTGACTTGGGGGTCTCCTGTCTTCTGCCAGCATCCATGACACTGCACAGAGTGTTAGCTTGCACAGAGTCAGACCCTTTCATGGTTTTTGACACTTACCATCCAAAAACTAATTTCGTACAGTAAAAGGATTTCTTTGTCCTACCCAACTTCCCACTTCTCTCAGGCAAACAATCTGATACAATTCTAGCACAATCAATAAATGTGGATTGTCTTCCGGAGTTTGCTGCAAAGGGGATCAATGGATCAAGCCAGAAAATCGAAAAGTTTAATATATTAAAAGACACATATAAGAAAGAAAACACTAAGGGGGAAGGAGGTAAGCCTAGAAGGTGATGATAGAAATAAATTACACAGCATGTCTTTGATTTCGGTTGTCTCACAAGATAAACCACTCTTTTGCTAAAGAAAATTATAGTCCTATCTCCCTCTACCGGAACCAAGCTAGAAACTACAGGAAAATGGTTTAAAGTTCTTTCTGAAATTTGCTCATCCCCTTTGTGGTATCCAGGGGTTTCCCAGGTGGCTCGGTGGTACAGAATCCTCCAGCCAATGCAGGAGACATGGGTTTGACACCTGGGTCAGGAAGATCCACTGGAGAAGGAAAAGGCAACCCTCTCCAGTATTCTTACCTGGAAAATCCCATGGACAGAGGAGCCTGGCAGGTTATAGACCATGGGGTCACAAAGACGAGGACACGACTTGGCAACTTAACAACAAAGTAGTATCCACTGCAGCAGTTACGCAGACTTTAAAACGTAAGCTGCAGGTGTTTATGAAGGTAAAAGGTACACAACTCCCTTTGCATACCAAGCCTGACAGGTTAGTGCTGGACCATCTAGTGCTAAAGAGTGGACAGCCCTTCTCACACTCACCTGCAATTTGTAGCAGCCACTGACTGCAAGGACCACTAACAGAGCTGCAGACTTTGCTGGAAGTCCCTGGAAGCCGCACCTAGCACATCTGCCCTCACCTGTTCCACATTCATTCCGTGGACAACAGCTGCTTAGAACCCTCTGCTCATCTATTAACCCTGTCACCATACCTACTCAGTTCCACCTCAGAAAATAACCACTTTGCTACACAGTGAATGCTGACCCTTCGACTCTAGCCAAGGAGCATCATCTTGCAAACTCAAATGGTAAGTACTAAAACCCCAAACCTTCATTTTTTGCTTAAATGGCACTATACCAACACTTTAAACGGCACTACAGCAATACTTGAAAGCAGCATATCCAAATATTTGGTCAAGCATTGAAATCAGAAAAGAATGTCTAATACACCAATAAATGTATTTATTTATAAATAATAGAAGTGTACAACTGTACAATATATTATGTACATTATAAAACACACAAAAATAGAAATTTAAAAGGTTGAGATTAAATACAAACAACCACTTTAACATTTTCCCAATAGACTGATTACTGCACACTCCTGGGAGGTACACATTCCCACCTAAAACCATAGCCCTAAAGCATGCCAATCATTGCAAGATTTGAATTTTTAGCTAGTTACAGAAAAATATACAAGATCACAGCTTTTTTAAGTTTTGCAAAATAGCCTGAGCATCTAGTTTAAATGTGAAGATGCTTGATGCTAACTTTTTAAGACATAATTGGACTAATCACTGCGCAGCTGGTAAAATGTCACATTATAGTTCACTGATAGCTGTCTCAGTTATCATAGGGCAGATTAAACTGGGGATTCTGTGAAGTTTAATATTTGGGGAGGAAATGCTTTAAAGAAACATTCAAAACCAACAAATAGCTAGCACCTAAAAAAAAAAACCCTCCTCTGCCTACAGTGGAAAAACAAACAAACAAAAATGCTTTCCAAACAATGGCCATTAGAAAGCAAATGGATTAAAATCGATTGCCGTACGTTTGCCCGCCTTAGTACCTGTGAGCCATAAGAACACAAACTCTTTTCACTAGCCCCAGTGTCTGATCACAGACCTGGACACACTGAAATTCAGTGAACAGGTGGTGAACAATGAAACTCCTTTAAAAATATGTGAGATGTGGAATTATGTTTGGAATTACAATTGTTGCTCAAGACCACTCCAGTATCTGTCTTTGCTTGGCTGAAGCAAACAACTGGATAAATGTTGTGGTCAACAACAACATGCTCAGAGCCTCTTTACATTCCTTCACACGCTTGCTCCCCTTCCCCACATCAGTCCGTTGGTGTCCGCCTGCTCTGCTTCTACCCAGGACTTGAGCTTCCTCCCTCGCGGGGGAGGCCTGCAGCCAGACAGGCTCATCCTTCTCCAGCACGCAGTGCAAGCTGGGACAAAGAGAACACAGTTATGTTCTACACAGAAAACCTTATTCCGTGTACTTCTTAATTTTAAAAAAATTCACAAAAATTTTTTTTTAATTTTTAAAGGATATGAACACCTGATTTTGAGATTGAGATATGCACGTAGGGCTTCAATCAAGTTGTGTAACAAAAATTTATAACTGAAAGACTTTCACTGATGGTCTCCTCTGGAGGAGTACCTTTTAATAGGTACTTCACCAATTCAAAAAGATAAAAATACTACACAATTTAAGTGGCTTAATTTCATAAAAAACCACTTTCACTTTACATACATACACTGATGGTTTTCATCTATATGTTCATCTATTCTGTTGACAAAATGTCAGTGTTTCTTGATGGGACCAAATTGAAACTACACTTAATGAAAGTTCCATTTGATTAAATGCACACAAGGGTAAATTAGCTATTATATCTCAAAAGAAGGGAAGAAGGGATGCAGAGTTCAGAGACTTGCTGGAAAGAACATAATGATAAAATGAAAGCTCAGTCATTTCACTATGGCAATATGGAAAAAGCTTACTTAAAGTACTCATTAGAAGAAAATGTGTTATTGGTTGAGAAGTACATATATATCACACAAATGGCAAAGCAACACAGACCAGTAGGATTTCCTAATGAGGCGATGCTCTTTTTTTTTTAAGCATTGTGGTGAGTTACTAGGTTGTGAAATCATTCTCTAGTCTTAAAAATTAGAAAGAAGCTAGTCGTTTGAATAACTTATAAAACCTCTTTAAGACAAAACAGCCACTAGAATAAGTACTTTTCTTGAAAAGTATCTTTCAAGAAAACCAGAACTGTGCACACTACAGTTTGTTCCATTTGCTCATTTCCCTTGCCTTCACACCACCGGAGTTTTCTCTAACCTCTCCTTTCCCTGGATGCTACTGGTTGGCTCATTCCCTTCCACCTCACTTAGGTGACCAGCAGCTTCCCAGCAAAACCTGACTTCAAAGTTAAACCTACCCTCTACTTACAAAATGAAACAAATCCTCACAAACAAATCAGTGGCACTCCTGCTTGCCGAGGAAGGGTCTCACTAACACCTTTAAAACAAAAACAGACGATGGAGGCTCCAGAGGAAAAAATCTGCTTTGACCATATTATAGGAAATAATACATCCCAAATTTAGAACCAAAAAAAAAAAAGAATTCATGCTTTGGTTAAGTTTCAAATTTTATTTCAACTACTGCAGCAAGAAAATACCAGTGGTAGTTCTGCATGGGAAGTGGCAACCTTTAAATAAACAAGGCCACAAATCAGTATTCCAACAGCACTTGGATCTATGGAGATTTTGATAGGGGAGGATTACTACCATCAGTACTACAATATAAACTTATGTTTCCTCCATATTTAGTAACAAGAATATTCATTCTACCTCAATAATTCATCATGTACACATTTCTCCTCTTTGTAAGCATGATCCTTGCAGGCTGTACTGTGTCAGAGTGTGAGGGGGAAGTTCCCCCCAATCACAGGTTTTTCTATAGTATACAGAACTGGCAGTCACTTTAGCAGTCATGGACAGTATTACTAAATTTTTAGTTGAAAAATAAAAGAATGAGTTCTCCTAGTATATCCCTTTCTGGGAGTAAAAAGACACACACCATTACAAACATAAAATGAGTCAAACTTCTATTTTATTGACAGGAGTCCAAAATGAATACAAAAAAATGCCTCCTTTGCATGTTATATTTTACCTTAAAAGGCTTCTGATCGAGTCAGGTAGATTAAAAGCTAAGAATGTATTTCAGCTTTTATAGTGACCTTTTTAAAAAGGTTTAGTAATATAAGTCACCAACATCAGAAAACGTATGGTCCCACAATCATTTTTAGATCTATAGCTTATAAAAAGAATTAGATCCTGCATTGATCTGCTAAAATAGAGGCTTAAAAATGTTTTAAGCCATTAAAAGCCATTTTTATAATCTATCTGGTAACTCTGGGCAATTAAGAAAAGGAAAATCCCAAAATGTAGCCCTCTAGATTATGTGGAATGTGACAGAATGCCAACTTATGACCAAGATAGGCAAAAATAAAATGTTTAAAGCTATGAATGGAGCTGTTATAAATAGTCTTGTATCACTGCAAAATGTCAGTAAATGAATAATAGAGCTTATTAAGACATTAAAACTTGAGCAGATGTTACTTAAAACATTTGTGGTGTTTATCATACATACTTTAATGTTTGTTAAAACTAAAGCTAAACAAAGAAAGGTCACTCATTTATAGATTGTTTTTCATATAACTTTACTTTTACTGGGACCATAGATGATCAGATAATACATAGCCCACACTTCTGAACAGTTATAACAAAGGGTTTATTATCATTTGCAGATGAAATAAATGCACCATCCCATACCTGAAAGGCTTTCACAAACCTTAAGCATTTTTCAGACTGTACCAAGGCACCACCACTGCCTAGTTATGTAACACACCCATTTCTAGTAACACTTCCCTCAACATCAGTTCTGCACTGCTTCTGGTTTATTATACACTTCCAAACAGCAAAAATTTGCAAATATGTGCAAATATTGTGGTCCATGCGTATACTGCTTAGTCATCATCTTCCTCCTCTTCTTCCTCTTCCTCAAAGCTGTCTTCAAAGCCCTCACTGTCCTCCTGGTCTTCATCCCCCTCTATTGCTGTATCCCACTGTGGGTGATTTTCTGGCACAGGCTTAGCCTCATGAACTTCCAACTAGAAAAAAGAATTAAATGCAGACATTAGAAATCTGAGGAGGAATAATGGAAGAAATATCTGGTAAAGAAAAGCTTTTCTTTGACAGCAGCACTTGAAAAGAAAAGATTACACCTTTTAACTTTAAATTTAACACATTTAAGAACAGATACTCATCCACAAAATAAAAACGTGAATCTAGTAACATGTTAGTATAGTTAAGTTTCTAGTGTAGTTTAATAGTATGATTTTATAGGAGCTATATACTACTATTTATTCTGCAGCATGAAAGATGAATAATTCTGATTCTTCAGCAGGAACACTGAGTAATGTTCTTAATAAGTCTTCTGTGGATGGAAAAAAAGTTCAAGTGTGACTTCCAAAGAGGTATTTGCAGCCTCCAGACTACTCATGAAGTTAACATCCTATAGCCAATGGAAAGAAATACAGTGCCCTCATGGGGAAAAAAAGCCACGCCTCTGCTGGCTCCTTTTAGTTGAGTCCCCAGTACACAGTGCAACACTTCTTCAGCACAATCTCTCTAACACAATAGCATGCCTTTTATAAAAAGCTCAGGAGACTTCCCTGGTGGCTTAGCGTCTGCCTACAGTGTGGGAGACCCAGGTTCAACCCCTGGATCGGGAAGATCCCCTGGAGAAGGAAATGGCAACCCACTCTAGTACTCTTGCCTGGAAAATCCCCTGGACACAGTCCACAGGGTCACAAAAAGTCGGACACGACTGAGCGACTTCACTCACTTTCGCTTTCACAATGGAAATGGTAACATCGACGGGAATGTGGTTCAAATGATACTCGTGTACACAAGTGTATACTCTAAAATGAAATACATGTGCCTTTCTAAAGAAAACATAAACCATCTAGTGAGACCCTATAAAGGTATGGCATATTATAGTAAACTAAAATTATCACGCTGGTAAGTTATACTTAAGGTTCTAAATCATTATACTCCTTTAACACAAGTTTATTATTGAGAGCAGTCCATCAAGTGTATTATGTTAAACTATGAGATGACCTCTTTCCCTGTTATTCTACATTTCAAAATTAGAAATGCTTCCCTAAGATGTAATACGCTTATTCAAATAGACAACCTTATTTTTTTAAGTTCCCTTTATTACCTCAAAAATTTTTTTGCATGGTTTGATTCACTCTTTTTCTCTATGTATCTCTCTTCTTCCTTCCTTCTCAGGTATTTGAAAATTTCTCAAAAAGGAGAAAGTGGTAACTTCCATTTCCCACACAAGTATAATAATACAAATCCACACCCACCATAGATTAAAAAAAAAATTCATTTTCAAAACAACTTTAATATTATTAGAGTATAGTTGATTGACAGGGTGTATAGCAAAAAGAGTCAGTTATACATATACATAAATACACTCTTCTTTTTTTTTAAAAAAAGATTCTTTTCCCATATAGGCATTACAGAGTATTGAGTAGAGTTACCTATGCTATACAGCATGTCCTTATTAGCTATCTATTTTATATACATAGTAGTATGCATATGATCAATCCCAATCTCCCAGTTTATCCCTGCCCCCTCAATCACCCCAGTAACCTAAGTTTGTTTTCTACATCTGTGACTCTATTTCTGTTTTGTAAATAAGTTCATTTGTAGTTTTTTTAGTGTGCACATACAAACAATATCACATGGTATTTGTTTTTCTGTGTCTGACTTACTTCACTTAGTATGACAATTTCTAGGAACAACCATATTTACTGCATAGTCATTATTCTTACCTTCAGTGGTTTAATCTGATCCAAACCCATATAGGAGTCTGATCTCAGAAACACTGTATATTGATAATTTCCAGGCTTGCCTGGTGCAGGAAACTTCAGTTCTACCTAGAAGATAAATCAGAACTTAAAATCTGTATTTTGAAGGGTGGAAGAAATAATAGCTCCCTCCTAACATATTTAGACCAGAGAGTATTTAATAGCCAGTGCTTACTCAGATGACAGAAGAGGTCCTAACACATGTTACAAAAGTTCTAACGACAACAAATGTATTTACATATATGACATTTGTGTCATATACATACTATGTAAAAAGGAAATAAAAATAGGCAGAATTGATGGAGGTAATTTCTATCTCCAGAATTCAAAAAAACATATTTAAAGCAACCAAGTTCTATCTTGATAACTTGAAGAAATGAAGCTGGGTATAAAAGTAAAATAAATGAAATGTTGAACTAAAACAGACTTCACCAAACAGGAATAGTTCTTGCCAAATTTTCTTATTTCTGGAACAAATGTTGAGAGAATAGAAAATACATTCATCATACATACATATATATATGTCTCTGCCCTCAGTCACAGACACAGGGCTCCTCAAATCCCTGTAATTCCAAAGTGACAAGAGCATATAAGGAGCATCTTCTGTTCTAAAATTTAGTCTTTGGATCTGGTTCCTGACACTGAGCTGACAAATCCCTTGGAATTTCCTGGATGATAAGAATGAGGTCTCTTCTAATGAGGCAATTCTTGGTCTCCTAGATGAGGACCAGTCACCAGAAAGCCCAAGCCATGAGTAGAAGCCTGGAACTTTTAGTTCCACCCCCTACTCTCTGGAGAGAGGCTGAAAACGGAGTTAATGATCAATTATGCCTATGTGATAAAGCCTCCATAAAAATACCCAAACAAGGGGTTCAGGGAGCTTTCAAACGGGTGAACATGCAGAAGTGCTGGAGAGCGGATTGCTCAGAAAGAGCATGGCAGCTCGATGTTCCTTCCCACATACCTTGCCCTATGTATCTCTTTCATCTGGATATTCATCTACTTCATCATACTGTTTTCATAATAAACTGATAAATATGTTACCGTGAGTTCTATGAGTCATTCTGGCAAATTACTGAACCCAAGGAGGGGATCATAGGAACCATGATTTACAGCCAGTTGATCAAAAGTACAGGTGACAACCTGGGACTTGCAACTGGCATCTAAAGATGGACAGTGGGGCAACAGCAGTCTTCTGGGACTGAACCTTAATCTGAGCTGTCTGGGGAAATAGTGTCAGCACTGAGTTAAACCACAGGACACTCAGCTGGTGTCAGAGAGAAAAAGAAAGAGGTCAAAACCCATGGATGAATGGTCTATGGGGGCATGATAATATGCCTGCAATATTTTTATATATCTCACAAACTGAGAGGCAATGAACATACTATACTTGAACATTCTTTCTCCCTATGGAGAAATAAACATTTAACAACGTTTATCAAAATTATAATGTACAGAGCCTCTAATTCATTAATTCTACCTCTATGAATTTATCCTATAGATGTGTTTGAATATGAGGTTACTCACTGCAGCAAAAGACAAGAAATACCTTGTAAGTCCACTAAAGAGCTAAGCACTGAATAAATAAACTTCCACACAAAAGAATATCATACAGCTGTAAAAACAAACAATGAAGCTTTTTTTCTGTATTAATATGGCACAAATTCCAAGTTTTATCACTGAGAAAAAGGTAAGGTGCAGAACATGATGTATGCTACTTTTTGTGCAAAACTGGGGAAAATATACCTATATATATGCTTGTACTTTACTACAATATGACATGAAGAATACATAAAAATTTGGTAATATTGATGGTTTCCAGGAAGTGGAATGGGTGACTGAGAGACAGGAATACAAGATGTTTCAGTGTGTGCACTTCTGTGTATCTTCTGAAACACTAAGTAGGCAAATGTATTATCCATTCAAAAATGGATAAAATTTAAATTTTAAAAAATGTTAAAATTACTCTGTGAAAGAGATACCTATAAGTTGGCACTATCGCTAAGTGTCAAGCAACAGTAAACTACTTTAAACATTTACTACTTGGCTAGAAAGGTAGGAAAAAACTTTTGGGATTTAAAAATCATCATTACAGAACTCTCTTGAAATCCAAAAGCTTTGCTCTTGTCCACCAAGTCCAGGTAGACTTTCTCAAATAGTAACGAAAAAAAATCAAGAAGAAAAACAAGGAAATCCAAGGGCAAAATATGTTCATCACAATGCTATTTAAGTGATGTCACTGACAGTGGACAATGCAGGAGGTGGAAGGGGGGTTCTGGAAGGGGAAAACATGTACACCCATGGTGGATTCATGTCAATGTATGGCAAAACAAATACAATATTGTAAAGTTACAAAATAGAAAATAAACTAATTAAAAAAAAAATTCCACTTTAAAAAATGAATCACTAGCACTTACATTTGTTTTTAACACAAAAGCACTAATTCAATGAGGATACAAACCATAATTTCTGAGCACTAATCCAACAAGGATAAAAATAAGTGTTTGTAGAACATAACTACAATCTGGAGATATGGTAAGGCAAGTATTCTTAAG
The DNA here is from genome assembly GCA_024291935.2 of Okapia johnstoni. Taxonomy (NCBI): domain Eukaryota; kingdom Metazoa; phylum Chordata; class Mammalia; order Artiodactyla; family Giraffidae; genus Okapia; species Okapia johnstoni. The sequence continues at coordinate 55,772,957 of CM044317.1, forward strand.
ACAGTAACAGTGAAAACTCCCCAAAATAAGTTGAGAACAAGGTTTTAAAAGACCACCAAGTTGTCTACCTTTAACAATTTAATACTCTATAGATTTCCAATGAGCTCCCTCCAAAAGTTGTCACAGAACAGTTATAAAATGTGTTTTAAATAAAATGCAATAAGCCGCATATGATAAATGGATTTCTATACTGTTTTCTATATCTAAATAATGTTGTTGGATACTTACCTCTTCCGTATCTTTTAGTGTACACACATGGTATGGCATAGATATTAATGTCTGTTCCTTCCTATCTGCGATATAAAGCCACCACCATTCTTGCTTTTCCTGCAAAGAAAAAAAGAGAAGAATATAAATAGCCAGAAAGAATTACAGAAATACAGTTTTCCCTTATCTCATTTTAGGGGTATGATTACTCCTTGGTACCTGAGGGGGACTGATTCCAGACAAGTTCCCCTTTCACCCCCACAATGCGGATACCAAAATCCATGAATGCTCGAATCTCTTACATAAATTGGTGTAGTATTTGCATATAACCTATGCACATACTCCTGTACACCTTATCTTAGCCTCTAGATTAGATTAATTATAATATCTAATACAATGTAATTGCTATGCCAATACCCAGCAAATTCAAGTTTGCCTTTTTGGACTGTCTGGAATCCACCCCCCAACACTTTCAATCCACAGTTGATCAAATCCATGGATGCAAAACCCACAGATGCAGAGGGCCAACTGTATTGCCCTTTGGCCACTGCTGTATCCCCAGCACAGACACCATGGTTGGTACGAAATAGATGTCAATAAACATTTACTGAATGAATAAATTGTTCTTAGAGCCACTGTCCAACAAAAGAATTTTGTATGTAATTTTTGGGTTTCAAATGGCCCCTTAAACCCTATTGATGAACCTCTTTATTTTAAAAACTCCTGATTAACCTTAAATGATAAAAGATATGCTAAAAAATAAAACAGTATAAGCTACCATGAATTCATCTAGCAAATAATTTTAGTAATCTTATCTAGTAATAAGCAAAAGTCAGAAAGTAGGAGTGGAAGGGACTTGGGTAACAATATCAGAAATCAATACATTAAAACACGTTACTTATAAGAGAGCATCTCAGATTCTAAGAATCTATTTGTACCATTTACGGTACATGATTTCAATAAGCTCAGCATTTTCAGTCGTACTACATAAAAGATTAGGAACACAAAAAGGGCTGGGTAAAGAAATTGCCACCAGAATGCACAATAATAGCAGGAAACACTGACAGGAGGCAAAAATCTATTAAAAAAAAAAAAAATTAGAAGACCAGTCTGGGAGCACCAAACTTCAGTGTGGTCAGCAACCACCACTGCATTACAGCACAGATCAGTAACTTTTTATTCATCCGCTTTGCATCCACTGTTTAAGAATGGGATAGGGAAGATACCTTTCTAAAATGGCTTAAAAAAAGTTTTGGAGCTAAAAAATAAAATAAATTGTAGGATACTCCAATTAACCAAAGCAACACTAGAGTCTCAATTATCCGAGAGAAGTTTAAAAAAATAACTTTTTATTGAAAATAGTTTCATAGGAAAAATGTCTATATCTTTAAGCCAAAATCACTTGTACTTTCTATTTTATTTCAATCTTAAGACATTAAAATATGGTTTATTATCTTCCTAATAATGGTACACTAAGCTAAACTAAAAGCTTTTGTTTAAATGCCTTAAACTACAAGGCAATGCAACATTAATAAGCAGGATAACAAATCATAAGTGGATGACTAACTCAACTTCTGCTTCATCCAAGGGTTAGGACTACAACAAAAGGTATAGGTGTATACATATGTCTTTCTATGTGTGTTTTGCACACACACAATGGGTAGAAACAGACTCAAAGTGGAATACTGTTGTACTCACAGGAGATTGATTCCAGGACCACCCTACCTCCAGAATACCGAAATTCATGAATGCACAAGTCTGTTACATAAAATGTCATGGTATAGTCAGCCTGCCACGTTTGCAGATGCAGAACCCACAGATTCAGAGGGCCAAAGAGTCTGCTGTAACTACTCAACTCTGCCATTGTATTACAGAAAAAATGAGTGTGGCTCTGTTCCAATAAAACTTCATTTACAATAATACTTCATTTATAAAACAAGCTGGGTGGCAGATTTGTCTGCAGACAGTAGTCTGCCAATGTCTGTTTCAAAGTCATCCAGACCCAATTATTTCACTTCTTGAAACCTCACCTTTTTTCTCTGTTAAGTGATGAATGCCTACCTCAAGTTGTATTGTGAAGACAAACTGAGATAATACAAAAAAATATCTGTTAAAATGCCTAGGACACAAAGTCCAATAAAATTACAGTTACATCAATATAGCCACTCTGGAAAACAGTATGGAAGATCCTCAAAAAATTAAAACTACAACTACCATATTATTCAGCAATTTTACTTCTAGCAATTTACCCCAAGAAAAAAAAACCACAGACACTAATTTGAAAAGATATGTGCACATCCATTCATTGCATCATTATTTACAATATTCAAAATATGGAAGCAACTGAAGTGTCCACTGATGGATGAATAGACACAGAAGGTACATATAAACAATGGAATATTACTCAAGCCATAAGAAATCGAAATTTTGACATCAGAAACAACATGGATGGACCTAGAGGATATCATGCTAAGTGAAGTCACAGAAAGACAAAATACCATGAGCTCATTTATTTGTAGAATCTAAAAAAACGAAACAAAATTAAGATGAAAACAGGCTCATAGATACAGAGAACAAATATGCGAGAGGGGTGGAGGTGGCGGGAGAAATGATGAAGGAGATTTGGAAGTACAAACCTCCAGCTATAAGATATTAATAAATAAGTCATGGGATATAATGTACAGCATAAGGAAGATGATCAATAATATTATAGTAACTCAGTATGGGAACAGACGGTTACCAGACTTACTATGGTGATCATCTCATAATGTGTGCAAATATCAAACTACTAGATGGTACATCTAAAACTAACACAATGTATGTCAACTATATTTCAATAACAATTTTTAAAGTTATGATTATTAATGAAATGATGTAAACATTTCTATATTTAAGCAGTCTGACATTTCATTTTCAGAAATATCATTACTAGAACATACATGTTCAAGAATGTGCATTTATTCTTTATCTCTACTTAGAGAATGCCTCCCACTTACCCCAAATCTATTTGATTAAAATGAGATTCATTCAAGAAAAATAAACATTAAGAAGCTAGTGATTATCAACCTATGGCATTGCACCCAGATTCTCTTGATGCACATGGTTAAAGTAGAAAAGAGTCTCTACCATAAGTTATTTGCACTTTAAACAAAACTGGTTTTTTGTTGCGTGGGATTCCCAACCATTCTTGTTAAATATATGAGTTTCAATAACATTTAAGTCAATTATTAACATAAAACTTTAAGTAATATAAGTGGTTAGTGTGGTGGGTAGGTAGGTACATGAGAAGGTAGACAGGTAGGTTAGGAAAATCCCAAATAAAGTCTATCTGATAAATGGTACTTTGAGATGTTTACCATGCAGATAAAATTACAAGAAGGCACTTTCACTGCTAAAATGTTCTAAGGGAGTAAATGAATGCTTTGCCTATTAACTAAGCATGGTCTAAAATGAAGCTGTCTATTATAAGGGTACAAATTATGCAGGTTACAGCACCCCATGGTACTTTTAAAACCAATCAATGAATGAAATTTATTCGCTTGATTTCAGGAGCCTTGGTGTTGGCAGACTATACTGCAATGGGCGAAATGCCCCTAACAGATGGGCTATAGCTCAGGACATGCCAGAAGATCAGCGTGCACAGTAAGATGGAATCCTGGGCTGACTGCTCTCCAAGTCAAAAAACAAAAGTCTGTGCATAGCCACTCATTTATTAGGAGAGCTAAATTACTTAGGAACTTGCCTTCAGCAGCCCCCAGCAACTATAGATTGACATTCTAGAGCAGAAAGCATATTTATGCATGAAATCACCCGCCAAACACAAGTAGTGAGCAGAAGGTTCTGTGGCAAAGCTGCGAAACAGTTTGTGAAACAGCTTCCCTGAACTAAGAGGCAATAGTCCTTGACCTCTAGCCACAGAGAATTATCTGCAAAAGCAGTATGTCAAGATCTCAAATTGATCTCAACTTCATCTGAAAGACAAACAGCCTATCAAAGAGATCAAAAGCTGAACAGGCCACAACCACAAGGTAAACAAGCACACGGGAAGAAAGAACATCGCAGTGATCAGTCTGGAGCTTGGCGATCAGCTCTTACTAAACTTAGTGGGTCCCTCAGGCCTGGGCTTGCCTTCTTCCCATGGATCAGGGCAATTATCAGAACAAGTCTAGTGTCTCCAGATGGCCAGTATAGGACCCTCAGAAAAAAATCCATGAGCAGAATTTAAGAACATTTTCATCCTATTCAAAACATGGTAGAAGTATGAGGCAAGTATGAGACTCACAAAAGCCACACGAAGTCACAGGCAAAATATGCATTTGTCTGATTAAGACTGCCTGAACTGCAAATGAGAAATCATCAGTAAGCACAACCCTCAGTAATCCAGGCACAGAAAAGACAGAAGCCCAGGACAACAACAAGGTACTTAAAAAGTTGACAATCCTCCTTTTAAATAACTCATTCACTCAAAGTAATGCATATTGAAATATATGCTTCAAAAATGTGATATATCGATAATACACCACATTTAGCGCATCTGAGTCAGTACATGCTACAGAGAGGATAAGAGTCAATTCACACTACAGAAAGGATAGAGAGCAACCAAGAAATATTTGACTAGAAGAAGGAAAACACTAGGCTGTGGATGAATAACTCACCTCAGGAAAGTAAAGACTATAGACAGGATGTGTTATCTTTGATTTGGTTTCCAGTAGTGCTCTCTCCTTTCGCTGAATACTTTGTTGTAATTCTTGCCACTCCTAGTAAAGTGAAAATCAGAAATGGAAATCAAGCATGATGGCACTCCTGACAATACTAAATACTAGAGTTCAGTCCCACAAATCTGATCACTTCCCTGCTCAAAACTTACAATGCTTCTTTTCATAAATCAAATCTAACCTGTCTAGAACGAACTACACACTGCCAATCATGACCTGGCCTGAGCCTGTCTCTCCAGTCTCCTGTCACCGCTTTCCTCTCGTCACTTTTTATTCTAGTCATTTCAAACTGCTAGACTTCCCTGACCTCACCAGCTACTTCACTCTTAAACCTTGTTTGGATTTTTGCTTTCTTTTTTCTCTACCTGGCAAATTCCTACTCATTATTTTTTCAGGAGCACCTGCAGCCTAAAGTACGAGTTCCTGGGTCCCACAGACCATCCTCTCAGAGCTGAGTTGATCACCCCTTTCTTTGTGCCATCACTGCCCCTTGCACAATGTGCATAGTCTCTTTTATAATGTTTATTCACTAGTCTGCCTTCCCCTTTAGGCTACTATCATTCAAGAGCAGAAACTGTTTCACATTTGGCTTTGTATTCCTAATAATATTTGTTATTTGTATAATTATTTGTCAACTGAATGAATGAATTTTTGGTCATCTGCAGAAATCAGTTTATCAAAACCCTAAAGTCACCTCTACTAACCCTAATATAATCAGAAAGAAATACGTCAACTCTCTGTCAAAGCAAGGATGCTGTGTTTAGTCGCTCAGTTGTGTTCAACTTTTCTGCGACCCCATGGACTGCAGCCTGCCAGGCTCCTCTGTCCATGGGATTCTCCAAGCAGGAATACTGGAATGGGTTGCCATGCCCTTCTGCAGAGGAGCTTTCTAACCCAGGGATCTACTGTGTCTCCTGCACTGCAGACGAATTCCTACCCACTGAGCCATAATCAGAAAGAAATATGTCAACTCCGTCTCAAAGAAAGGGAGGGGTAATAATTTCTTTGATAGGTTTTAATTTCATGGCAACCAACTTAATTCTCAAACTGCAGAAACACTCAAGGGCCAGCAACTGCTAAAAACAGACATCCTTATTTTTCTCCCATCCCAAAGGCAAGTACTTTATCTCCTTACACTTTTATCCTTTGCCCCCCCCCCCGCCTCTGCTTTTGCTTCAGAGGCTATTCAGGGAATCTCTTTTAAATTCCTAAACCACAGGAGTTATTTTTAGACCAATGACCCAGTCAAGAACAACACAAACATTTAAAAAAAAAAAAATTGGCTGATCAAATTACAGTTCATCTGCAGTGAGCATCTATGGGCCATTATTTGTTCAACAAATATTCTTTTCTGCAGCCTTCTCATAAGTCATGTGAAACTTCATGCCATGCCATGAGATTTTTTTCTATTTCCTATACCCTCACCATCTTAATCCCTTAGTGACTTCCCCTTTTACTAAATGTCTTACATACCTCTTGAAACAGGTGGCATTCTGTAAATATTAGCTTTTCCCTTAACCAACCTCTTGACATTAGAGCCCACAGTAATGTTTCTTTACCCTAAACACTGCCTGGAACTTTTGAGAACCTCTTCTAAGTAACTGCTACCTATTTCATAACCCACCTTTCCTTCCTCATATTTCCAGAGTCATTTCCAACACAAAAAATTGCCTTAGGAGAACAAGCTGAGTTCACCTCAGACCCAGGTCTTACTCTATCTAACAATATAAGATTTAAGAAAATTAGGATTTCCAGTTCTTGTCAGAAATAATTTTTCTTCATAATCAAAACTACCATCTCTCAAAAACATTGTCTGAAAGTAATGCAACAGTATAAAATATACTAGTATTGTTTAAAGCAAGCAAAGAAAGTAAGCAAGCAAAAGAAAAACAGTAACAAAACCCAAAGCTATCATCAGAGGTGTAATTCCAGATATTTAAATCTATGTCTTACTGCTTCATCATCCTTGTTTTGTTTTTCATCTTGTTCTCTATCAGAGTCTCTGTCACTACCATCATCTTTTTCACTCTGAGAGTCTCTATTGGTTTCCTCTTCCTCAGAGTCACTGCCTTTGTCAGAAACTTCTTCTTCATCTTCCTTTACTGCAGCTTCCTAAAAGGAAAAAGCAACCACAAAAGTTCTGAATGTCTCCGTGAATACATCCTGAGTCCCTGAAACTAATCTACGGTCATTATAATTAAACTGGCTCAAGACTACAATTTCACTATTGATATAGAATTTTTAAAAATTTTTATAAACATTCTTATATGTGGGAGTCAGGCTGAAGAGGTTTAATGCTTGACTTATTTGCTTATTTGTCAGTTGTTTTATTCATTCTTCATAGCTCATAAAACAAAAAAAATTTATTTCTATTTGCAATATACTACGACAATGGCTAAGCTGGTTCATTTTTCAAAAATATCAATTATATAGTATTTTACACAATATAATGAGAAGTTTATAGAAAAGTACTGCTGTGGGAATTTAATATTATCTTCAATAACTAACAGTATAATGCAGAAAGAAAGCCAATGTCCCGGACAAAATACTTAGTCCATTTCAAGAAGAAAAAGAACAGCAAATTAAATGCAAAGAAATCAGAAGTAAATAATACAGATCAGAAATCAATTAAAGAGAAAGCAGATATAAAAAAGGGAAACTCAAACAAGACTAAACGTTGGTTCTTTAAAAAGATTAATAAAATTCATAAATTAGGCAAGACTGATAAAGGAAAAGAGACAATAAAATTACCAACATTAGCAATAAAAGATACATAACTACAGATCCAAAAGACATCAAATATAAGGATATTATGAGACATCAAAAATAAGGATATTATGAATAACTCTGTCAATAAATTTGACAAGTTAGAGGAAACAGACAAAGTCCCTGAAAAACACAATTTACTAAAACTGATATGAGAAAAAAAGTGACTATGTTGAAGAAATGGACTCTATAACTAAATTCTTTTTCAAACTCCAAGCCCAGATGGCTTCTCTATGTAATTCTTCCAAATAAGAAACAAATCCAATCTTACATATCCTTCCAGGAAAAAGAAAGTAATCTCTAACTAATGAGGCCAGCATAAATGTAATCCAAAACCTGGCAAGAATATTACAAGAAGAATGACAAACTGATATTCTCTCCTAGAAATAGATACAGGAATCCTAATCAAATATGATCAAACCCAGATAAATAGTTTAAAAATACTATGTTATAACAAAATGAGATCTGTTTACAGAATACAATGATAATTTAATTTTTTAATTCATCAGTATAATTAACCACATAAACAGAAAGGAGAAAAATCATACAATCATTTCAATATATGGAGAGAAAGTATTTAATAAAATTCAGCACGTGATCATAATAAGAAAACCAAACTGAGGGAAAACCTCCTTAACCTGATAAATATTATAGATAAAGTGTATTTACAACAACTCTATAGCTAACATCATACTCAGTGGTGAAATAATGTATGCTTTTTCCATGAGACCAACAAGACAAGGTGACTGCCATCTTCACTTCAAATCAACTACTGCAAGTTCTGGCTGGTACCAGTAAGGCAAAAAGGATGAAACAGTATAAAGATTAAAGGAAAGCTGTTTTCATTCCTAGATGGCATGATTGTGTATGTAAAAATCTGCAAATTGTTATAATTATTGTCAATTCATCAAGAATCCTTGACACAGGGTAAATATTTCTGTATTTCTATATACTGTATTTCTATATACCAGCAATAAACACTTAAGAATGAACTTTTTTTAATGTTGTTTGCAATAGCACTAGAAAGCATCAAATACACAGGAGCAAATCTAATGAAAGGTGTGTCATTCTCTGCCAAGAGAAATCACAAAACACTGCCAAGAAAAATTAAGGGGGATAATAAAGATAAAGCATAATTATGAATAAAAACAGTCAATACTGTTAACCTGTGAATTCTCCCCATATTGCACCAAAGATTAAACACAATACCAGTCTAAGTGCCAGCAGCTTTTTTGGGGGTGGAAATTATCAAAATTATTCTAAAATTTTAGCTGAAAATGCAAGGGATCTAAAATAGTCAAGACAATTTTGAAGAAGTAAAATAAGAGTTTGAGGACTTACATTATTCCATTTTAAGACTTCAAGCCACAATAATTAAGACAGTGTGGCACTGGCACAAGAAGAGACAAATAATCAATGGAAGGAGAGCCCATAAAGAGATTTCCACATATACAGTTAAGGTAACTCATTTTACAACAAATTACGACTGCAATTCAGAGAGCTTTCCAATAAATGGTGCTAAAATAAATGGCCCATAATCCCAATCTCACACTATTCACAAAAATTAAAGATGCACCTTAGAGCTAAACATAACAAGTAAAACACTGTAGTAACATTTATAGAAGGAAACAAAGTATCTACCTCTCCTTATGTCCTTGGGATAGGCAGAGACGTCTTAAACAGGACACAAAAGCACTTAACCATAAAGACTGATGAAACAGACTTTATTATTAATAAGAATCATCTGAAACTCCATTAAGAAAGTTAAAGAAACACTTATCCATACTACATAAAAGAATCCTACAAAACCGTCAGAAGACAAATAATCCAAAAATAATGAGGATATCCAAATAGCCAGTAGGCATGTGAAAAGGTGTTCAACACTATTAGTCATAAGGTAAATACAAAAATGACCACACACAGAAATACCAACTACAGATCCATTACAGTGGCTAAAATAAAAAAGACTGGTAAAACCAAGTACTGGTGAGAATGTAGAACAACTGGACTCATATTTTGCTGGTAGGAGCATAATATGGTACAACTTTAGAAAATGGGTTCTTTCAGCAAGTTAGACATACCCCTATTTTATGACCCAGCAATTTTACTAATAGGCACATATCAAAGAAAAATAGATGTTCACAAAATGACATGTATCAAATCATAACACCTTTATTCGTAACAGGCAAAAACTAGAAAAGCATGTATGTCTACCAGTCACAGGACAGACAAACTGTAGTATATTCATATAATGGAATCTCTCTCTCTCTCTCTCTCACACACACACACACACACACACACACAAACTTGGTGCTACACATAATACAGAAGAATGTCAAAGACAATGTTGAATGAAAGCAGCCAAATGACTCTACTTACATGCATTTTAAAAATAGGCAAAACTAATTTATGGTAATAATAGCATAGTGGGGAAGGGAGTGGGGGTGGATGGAGGGGTCACTGACTGAGAAGGGTACCAGGGAGCCTTCTAGGGTGCTGGTGGGTTTTATATCTTGATCTAGGATCATGGGTATACATTTATAAAACTTCAGGAGCTGATAAGATTTGAACATTTTAGTGTACTTCAGACCTCAACAAAGATGATACTAACGACAGTCTTTATATGAGATAATAAACTTACACTCCCAACGACTCCATTAGCCTGTTTTTGTTTCTGCTGCTTTGGTTGAGATAAGGGCACAGGTGTAGGCTTTTTTTTTAAAGGTTTCTTTTTTTTTGATTTAGCAGTTTTCTTGGGTCCTTTACTCTTCTGTTGCCATCCTCCTTTTGTCTTGTTCTTGTTAGTCTCACCCTGCTATAAATCACAACACACGTACACACTCAGATGTTGTAGCAACAGTTTCATCGGGAGTCATAGGAAATTTTAGATGGAAATGGCTAACTAATAAAATGTTTTAGTAAAGTGAATTTTCTCCCACAGCAAGATAAATCAATCAGAGAACTAAACAAAACAGTTCTTTTACCAGAAAAGATGGATAGGTAAACTCAAGTTTTTACCCCATCTTCTGCTGGCTGTTCCTCTGCAGCACAGATGGACTGCTCCTTTTCAAATACTTCCTAGAGTAGAGGGAGCAAGAAAAATAAAAACTTTGTTCAACTTATATTTAACTTTCATATAAAACAATCTTTCAATATATATTATCAGTAAGTTTATTTATTTTTGGCTGTGCTGGGTTTCGTTGCTGTGCAGGCTTTCCTCTGGTTGCGGAGAACAGAGGTTACTCTCTCGTTGCAGTGTGCAGGCTTCTTACTGAAGTGGCTTCTCTTGTTGCAGAGCACAGGCTTTAGGGCATACAGGCTTTAGCAGTTGCGCCACGTGGGCTCAGTAGTTGTGGCTACCAGGCTCTAGAACATAGGCTCAATAGTTGTGGTACATGGAATTAGGTGCTTCATAGAATGTAAGATCTTCCCAGATCTGGCATCGAATTCCTGTCTCCTGCATTGGCAGGCGGGTTCTTTATCACTGAGCCATCAGGGAAGCCTTATCAGTAAGTTTATTAACTGCTGACAATTACAGGAGGTGGGGACAAAATGGCTAGACAGGAGGCTTTTAGCAACTACTAAATGATGTATGTGTGCAAATTTGGCCATCACTAAAGGACACCTTAGAAGTTACCTTCTGAAATATCTCACATCTGTCTTGAATATATTTTGAAAAGTACATTCTACTTAAATTTATAAATGCAATGCCTTAAAATATGTAAAATTACTATAAAGTCAATCATTTCATAATTTAAATTTTTACTTTTATTCTAATAGTAATCAGACATCACTATTTTAAAGTTATGAGAATCTGAATACATTACTCTAACATCATAACTTTATGAGACCAATATTTATTTATGATTGTATGCAATATTGCTAATATAACTGATATCACTTACGTATAACAAAGTAGAACACCAAGAAAATCTACATATCCGAGATATACCTACCCACCTAATAACCTATTTTGAATCAGTAGAGACACTATAAATTTAGAACTTGAAATCCGGTAAGAATTCATTGTGACTCTATATAGAACATGACAAGTGGGTTGTTCCATAAACTCCCCAGAATTAATTAAAGCTAACAAGTGAAAACAACGATAACTATTGGGCTCTAAACTGTTGGTCTAATGCAGGGGCCAGCAAACTATGGCCCATTTTTTGCTTTTTAGACAAAGTTTTACTAGAATACAACCATGCCCATTTGTGAGTTCAGCCATTGCTACAGAGACTGTATGGCCTGTATAAACCAAAAATATTAATATTTACTGACTGAACCTTTAGAGAAAAAGTCTGTTATCGCCTAGCCTAACTCTATCATCTCTGCTCATTTCTTCATTTGTTAGTTGAATTCTAATAATTATACTGAAATACAATTGATCCTAGAACTAGAAGATAAATACTTGATTCTTCCCCTTTCTCCAGGCCACATCTGCTTTTTCTTCTACCAATTACCTGAGAAATGTCAACAGCCCAAGGACAACTTTGTGCTCATTTCTTGGCCTGGGAATTCCAAAGCATGTAGGCAGTGTAGTCTGCATTCAAAACCTAACCCTGGTCACCGGCTTAGAGCAGCCTCATCTCCCAGGAGGCACCTCTCATCCAGAGTCCATGATACATACCAATGCTTCCTTTACCACCTGCTACCATATCAGTATCTTTGTTTTGATATGTCCTACTGTGAATCATAGAAAGGCTACCCATTCCAGTATTCTTGCCTGGAGAATTCCATGGACAGAAGAGCCTGACAGGCTATAGTCCATGGGGTCCCAAAGAGTCCAACACAACTGAGCAACTAATACAACAACAACTACAAAATATGCTTTTTCTACCAGAGGTTTTAGACATGGGTTTTAAATGCAGCGTATTTCCTGCAGATGCCCATAGACCTCAGAGTAGAACAGGCTAAAATCTACCACTGGTTCAATAAACTGAGCTGAAATACTATAGTTTAGTAAAAATTAGTTACAACTATACTTGCAACTTGCGAGGTGCGCTCAGCTTGGGAGGTAATATAAATATGTAGCAGAAACTGAGAAAAACAAGGTGCAGGAAACATACATGTGACTAGATTTAATGAAAAAGAATGAGAACAGTACCAGTATACATATATATGCATGTACATATGTGCACTGAAAAGGTCCAGACAGTAAACATGACCATGGAAAAAGATACAAAAGGATTTACATAAGGCTGAGTTCTGGTCATCTGGGTATGACAAGGTGGCTTCCTAAGGAAGCAGGGGTGAAATAAGGGATCCACATTATCAACATCATTTTAATTCTGTGGGTATTCATGCATCAGGCTATCTAAAGGGATGAGCTTCAAAACTGATGATCTCAGAGTGGTAGAATTTTAGGTGATTTTAATTTCTTCCCATACTTTTCTGATTGCCTAAATTTGTTTCCCAGACAGCATAAATTTTTTACATAATTAGGAAAAGAGCTATTTTACTGTACTTTTTAAAATAAAAAATAAAAGGGAGTAAATTCTCTCAAGAACTGATTAAAAAGGAGTAGGTAATGAAATTCTCAACAATAATCAATAATCAATCTCTGTATAACATTTTTTGGTTTAAGAAAGATACCCAGATTACATTATAATGCTTTATAGGGAATTAACAAATCATCACCTGAAGAATTCATCTATCTTCCAACTTTGTGTGTGTGGAAACAAATGAGAAAATCGAAAAATTAAAATTTCAAAACGGCTAACAGAATCTGCAAAATTAGATTTTCTAAACTATATAGTTTTGACTTTGAAAATGTGTAACTGAAAATGAGAAAATAAACATAAATATCTTAACATATAAACTCTCAAAGCATAAAAATACAGACTACTTACTGCCATTGTTTGCCTTGTCAATTTAACCAAAACTGTAACTAAGGATCCTACTGTGATGTTGTTGCTATCTTCATCATCCAATACTGTAAGATATAAGAAAAAATAAATAAAAATCAAGCTCTATGTCAAGGCAAACAGCAAAACTTAACTTATCCAAATCAATCTGAGACTTTAGTATTTCAAACATACAGAATTTTAAGGCTACTAAATAAAAAATAATTTCCTATCTACTCTATATAAATTTCTCCAGAAGATGTCTTCAACAATGTACTCATTTAATCCTAAAATTAGCTCTAAGAAACATTATTATTATTTCTTTAAAGAGACTGAGGTTAAGGAATAAAGTAAAATGCTCAAGGCCACAAAATGGCTATGCTGGCACTGCTAAGTTTCAAGTCTAGATCTTTTAAAATATAGTATATTGTGAGGATTACCATAGCTTTCTCTCACAGTGATATAAGAGTGTCTGTCACTCTATTAAACTGTACAAACTTTATACTCACAAGATTTTACCTGTATAATCAAATGTCTGCAAACTGTATTCTAAATAATGTTAAAGATATTTTTTAAGGCAAGAACTTCAAAATATTGTTTATATGAAAAAGTACCTTAAAGATGTTTTCTGCAATGTTTTTGCATTGTTTGCTTTTTTAAAACATGTTTGCTACATACATCCCCAAAAGTCTTAATAATAAAATGAACTTAACTACAAGCCCTTTAAAAACAGGAACGATTCCTAACACATCCTTGTATTCTCGGTCCCACAAGAATATTCTAACAACAGCAACTTAGTAAATGCCAAAGCTCAGAATAATATCACAATGAAGGAATGGAGCAGAATAATCTCTAATCCTGTCACCATTCTAAAATATCGTATTCAGTTGTAAAATGGGAATTCGTAGGACAATTATGTAAGTAGAAAAATAATCTCTATCTCTTTTTCCACTCCAAGCAGACATAAAGACAAAAGTAAGCCAAGAAAAACACATGAAATGTGGCACAGAGTGTGGTGATTTTCAAGGCTTAATATGTATAAATAAGTTAGGTTTTTAAAAAAATTAATTTTAGAACTAAGCAGCTATTTTATACTAACAATAGAAATATTTCAAATATCTTCCATTACATTTGGAAATCTCCTCCATTCTTTGAAAAGCTAAGATGTTCCTTAAAGTTGAACTCTAGAACAAAAGCGTTCTCAAATCAAAACTACTAACTCTACAACATCTTCCATCACAGCAAATCTGACAGGTAAACTACAATTCTACAAAGTCTAATTAAAAGTTATGAAGTGAAGTGTTTTGAGAACCTTGAGCCAAATAAACAAGAGCCAGTCCATCAACAGGGAAACAACAGGAAACCTCTCACTTACCCTGTGACTTTATGTCCATAGTCACATACGGGAAACTCCCAAGGACAGCCATAACCTCCTCATATTTTTCATCTTCAAGGAAATGCAACAGATTGTGACGATCTGATTCTTTTAAACTCACCAAATCCTGGATAGTTTTAATTTTGAACTAAATTTAAAAGAAGACAGAACATAAATCTCAAAGCCATGAAACTCTTCATAAAAAGAAAATTACTAGTATGTTTACTAAAACAAAATCCAAAAGCTTTTAGAAAAATGTTAAAATTATATACATTTCAAAGCAGAAAATATAACTATACTCCATTTCACAGCCTTTTTCTCCAAGGAAATTTAAACAAGAATTTTTTATTACAAAGTTAATACACAGTTATTTTTTAAATTAGAAAAAATTAAAGTTGGAGGAAAAAAACAGTAACATTCATATAGACTCTTGATCCAAGCAGGAACTACTGTCATTTAATTTGTTCAGTTTGCAGACTTCTATTTTTAATTTTAAAGATAAAAACCTTTAAGAATACAAATTTATCTGCAAGTGTCAAAGCTGTGGTTTTTCCAATAGTCATGTATGGATATGAAAGTTGGACCATAAAGAAAGTTGAGCGCCAAAGAATTGAAGCTTTTGAACTGTGGTGTTGGAGAAGACTCTTGAGAGTCCCTTGGACTGCAAGATCAAACCATTCAATCCTAAAGGAAATCAGTCCTGACTATTCATTGGAAGGACTGATGCTGAAGCTGAAACTCCAATACTTTGGCCACCTCATGCAAAGAACTGACTTACTGGAAAAGACCCTGATGCTGGGAAGATTGAAGGCAGCAGGAGAAGGGGACAACAGAGGATGAGATGGTTGGATGGCATCACCGACTCGATGGACATGAGTTTGACCAAGCTCCGGGAGTTGGTGATGGACAGGGAAGCCTGGCGTGCTGCAGTCCATAGGATCGCAAAGAGTCGGACAGGACAGACTGACTGAACTGAACTGATGCAATATTCTAATCCTTATTATTTTCTAAATATAGCTATCTGTTACTGTAGTAATACCAATCCTGGCTAAATGAATGCCAAGGAGAAGGATTTTTAATTTCTGAGTATTTGCTGCTAGTTATTAATTTTTACTTTCACAGATAGGGATTAGATCATGAGGCATGTGAAATGCCTGCTTCTGAATTCTGAAGTTTTCAATTATGACTTTAAATATGATCAAGTTTAAAAGAGCAACACACTTACTTGCAAGAAGAGTGTTCTAATACAAATTTCTA
Source organism: Okapia johnstoni (assembly GCA_024291935.2). Taxonomy (NCBI): domain Eukaryota; kingdom Metazoa; phylum Chordata; class Mammalia; order Artiodactyla; family Giraffidae; genus Okapia; species Okapia johnstoni. The sequence continues at coordinate 55,789,123 of CM044317.1, forward strand.
ATATACATTTACTAGTTCTACCTTACTACTATCAAGTCCAATGTCTATCTTTTTTCCTCTTTGTCTAATATATACAAAGTGATGTTTAAAATTATAATTTCATTCCATTTTTTCCTATATTTCCTCAAGTTTTTCATTTACACACATTTTTTGCTGTGTCTTTTAAGATTCAATCTGTGGGGTTGCAAGAGTCGGATGCAACTTAGCGACTACACTACTACTACTAAAATTCGCATTGGAGAAAGAAATGACAACCCACTCCAGTATTCTTGTCTTGAGAATTCCATGTACAGAGAAGCCTGGTGGGCTGCAGTCCATGGGGTCACAGAGTCAGACACAACTGAGTGACTAACACACACACACACACACACACACACACACACACACACACACACGATTCATTCTCATAATCTATATACAGACTATAATTTCTAAATAAGAATTATCTTTACATGATCTACTTATATATTGAATGTTTAATTTTTTGTTCATATTCAACCAATAAACTACTGCTCAAGCTTTAAGCCATTAATGAAATAAATGAAAAGTATACAGTGCATTTTTACACAGTACATTTATTTTTGGCAACATAAAGAGCAAAGTGTTAACTGATTAAATTTTGACCCCCCCCCAAAGTAGTAAGATCATTTCAGTAGTATTAATAAAATGTTATAAAATAGCTACCTATTCAAGAAAGTGTTAACAGAATCACTTGAGGCATAGTTTTAGAATGCTTGAAACATTGTAAATCTAAGATGTCCATAGTAACCACTTCTAGAAAAATTTTCATTCATGTTACCTTTAAATGACAGAACAAACTGCTTAAAACTAATTTTAAAGTGGCAAATTACCTTTTTATGATTAGAAACTCTTCTAAGATTGTCTTCTTCAATGTGAGGGAGCTGCAGAAGGGGAGACTTAAACTGCTGAAGGCCTTGCACAGCCATCTGGGAAAGCTTCATGCAATTTTCAAGGGATGCCAAAGTTGGAGCACGAAACTCCCTTTCTTAGAAAGAACAGGAGGAAAAGCAAAAACAGGGCTGGACTATTTATATGTTCAGAGTACACAATTCATAACAAACACAAATCCATGTGAACATCCTTAACACCTCAAATTTTATGACCACAGTGTTGACTTTCCTTTAAAAGTTACTGGATAAGACACAGAAAATATACAAACTTGGTCAAATGTACATTAACCAGCAAAAACCATTGATTTTAATAGAAAAATTCTTTGCACCACTTCCAAAACCAGTAAATCATAAGACATTTTTGGTATTAAGAACATACTGATGTCATGCCACAAAATGACATCATCCGTAACAACAAAACACAACCACTACCTCCTTTTTTAAGGGTCTCTTTCCATTACAGACCATAAACTCCCTTGTTCTTTTTTCCCTTCATGCAAAAAACACTACATGTCAGACAAGTCATCATTACAGCACTTAAAGAATTATTTCAAACTCATTGTTAACCTAATTCTAAAAATATTCAGAGGAAGAAAAGGATATTTTAAATCTTTGCAAACAATAAAAAAATAAACGATAAAACAATGAAAAAACTGAATTAAAAAACATAAGTTGTGGTACTTTACATGATAGAAAATACAGGAAATACCTAAGCAACACTGGGAAAGCTGATTCAACTTACAGACAGAAATATATTAGGTTCCCTCAAATCTTAAAAGTATAATCTGTACTATATGCTTTTGAGAAAAAGTACAACATAATTATGCTTCCTCACCTTCACGGCTCCTGGCCATTATTATTAGTTGGCAGATTACATTAACCATTTCTTGAAGTAGGGCAGGGCATTTTTTCAGCATAAATTGCTGATCTGCAAAACAATAAAACACCTGAAACAAATCATTCTTCTTTTATACTAAAACAATTATTACCTGTAGTCCAAGACTAAAGCTAAATTTAAGTTGTTGAACAAATTTTTCATATGACCTCAGAATTTTATAGGCTGAACACAACTGTTTCTCCTCAGCAGCACCATGTCAAAAAATCAGTCAGAAAAACCCTAGCTCAGATTAGATGTTTTAAAGGCAAACTTTTAATATTATGGTTTTTGGCTTTATAAATTACTCCCTACCTTTTTTTCTGGTAACAGTCTTAAACTTAATCATAACCTCATTAATTGAAGAACTTCAAAAATTTTCTTCTTGTGCATCTAAGCGTCTATAATTATGGATAAGTCCAAAGACTAAGACTGAGAATGAATGTCAACTAAATGGAGAGAGGATAGGATGAGAGATTCTTTCACTTACACTGTAATAACAGTTAACCACTGAGATCATCCAGTGGGGTTGATACTCAATCTAAAATAAATTTGTTTCCTGTTCCTTGTATAATTGGTAAAAATGGAGATGGTTTCATATCTGTACAGAACGTTAGGAACAGAATTACTAGTTACTTTGCAACTTCAATAAACAATACCTAAGTAGTGTACCTTAATTCCATCATATGTAGCCTATGGTACTATCACTAATCACTGTGCATCAACTGACCTTGTTTTCAAAGGCATTTGATTGCATTATTGGCTTAAAGCAGGGGGAAGATGTGTTGGTTCATTCAGAAAGAAAATTTATTCCCTAAGGATAATAACTTTCTTTTAAAACTTTCAGATGAAATAATGCAAGTGAAAAGAGATGACACTCAAATTCACAACATTCCTGGAGACACCACAGTCCTAATCCACTACTTTTTTTTTTTTAAGTAGAATAAATGGCTTCAAGTACTGATGAAGCTTTAAGTAAAGATTAAACAGACATTTTATTGGTAACTACTGCTGGAGTATGGTGGTGGTACTAGTGGTGCTGACTGAAATATCTGTTGTGAAATCCACTTTTTCTCCCTGCAAAAAGCTTACAAAATTCTTTTTTTAAAAAAAGTCATCAGGAATTATTGAATAATCTGCAATTAACTAGACATTTTTCATAGAGTATTCTCTTACCTTGAAATACAACATTTTAACATTTGCCAAGTCATCTGACTTACTAAGACCTTCAAAGTATTTGTGAAAGTAATTATGTATGTAGCATATAGACTAGTTTTTAAAAGGTCCTTGAGTAATTATCTGATTGAGCAAAAAAGAACAGTGACAAAAACACTGCACCATGAGGCCTAATTAAATCTACTGCTTTTGCACTGTTTACAATAGCCAGGACATGGAAGCAACCTAGATGTCCATCAGCAGACGAATGGATAAGGAAGCTGTGGTACATATACACAATGGAATATTACTCAGCCATTAAAAAAAATACATTTGAATCGGTTCTATTGAGATGGATGAAACTGGAGCCCATTATACAGAGTGAAGTAAGCCAGAAAGAAAAACACCAATACAGTATACTAATGCATATATATGGAATTTGAAAGATGGTAACAGTAACCCTATATGCGAGACAGAATAATAGACACAGATGCACAGAACAGTCTTGTGGACTCTGAGGAAGAAGGTGAGGGTGGGACATTCTGGGACAATAGCATTGAAACATGTATATTATCATATGTGAAGCGGAACACCATTCCATGTTCTATGCATGAGACAAATGCTCAGGGCTGGGGCATTGGGATGACCCAGAGGGATGGGATGGGGAAGGAGGTGGGAGGAGGGTTCAGGATGGGGAACACATGTAAACCCATGGCTGATTCATGTCAATGTATGGCAAAAACTACTACAATATTGTAAAGTAATTAGCCCCCAACTAAAATAAATAAATTTATTAAAAAAAAATGTTTTAATTAATTTTTTCAAAAAAAAAAAGAAATAAATGAGAGAATTAGAAATAAATAAATAAATAAATCTACTGCTTTTGCACCACTAAAACCCTACAGACAGTAGAATCAAAATACCTTCTTCAAGGGTCTCAGGAATTTTCATTCTAGCAAGATGAGACAGTAAAAGAACTCTGGCCTTCAGGCTGTAAGGGCAGGTAAGTGGAGGCTCATTCTTCTTTAAATTAATGCTGCCAATTTCTCTGATGAGCTAGGAGAAATAAAATAATTAGTCAAAAAATGTATAAACTTTAAAAAAAAAGTTAAATAAAGCATAAACTTTAACATTTAAATGTTTATCAAAGAATTTGGGAGACAGGCCTAACCTGAGGTATTAAAATATTATCTGTTGGTCTGCTTGTGGCATCTTTATTATACTGAGGATCAAATTCAGAGGCTCCAGCCAAAACCATGATAAGACCTAAAAAAACAAAAGAAATACGAACAAAAATAAATTTACTGACCCTTAATCACCCTCCCCACACGATACCAAATTAATCCTAGAGGGAGGCAGTTTTCTAATCACACACAATGATAAAATCAATATTAACAGGTATAAATTTCTCTCGCAACAAAAGAAACATCTCATTTTTAAAAACTGTTTGTAATATTACCTATCCCAAGTAAACAGAAATACACATCAAATTAAGGGCCCAGAAGCAACTAGGTGCATTAAAATCACTACAAATAGCATCGGTTTCTAGATGTAATCATGTGTTCCACATAAAATTTCTTTAAAAAAAGAATCAATTTTTATTGGAGGATAGCTGCTTTGCACTGTTGTGTTAGTTTCTACTGTTTAGCAAAGTGAATCAGCTATACGTATACATATATTCCCTCTTTTTTAGATTTCCTTCCCATTTAGGTCACCACAGAACACTGAGTAGGGTTTCCTGAGCTACACAGCAGCAGCAAGTATTCTACGTGACATAACTAACTGCTTTGTGAAAAAAGGGGGTTAAAAAGGGTTTCAGGTTTCTTCACTTCATGACTCCTCAAAGCCATGAGTAATCTAAAATATACTGCAATTTACAAAAATTTTTATTATGGAATCATGGAGGGCTTTGTGGGAATAGTGTTCCTTGAAACACACATGATTTGAGGTCACATATATTAGCGTTACTTTTCTTAGTGTATACAAGCTCTTTAATAACTGGCACTAGAGTTATTCGTCTTCACCTTAGGGCAGAAAATGCATACAATGTTCTCACAAAACTCAGGACAGTACAGGAGTTAAGTGCATAACCTGAAGCTTTCAAGTCCTAGCTGAATGACCTAAGACAATATTCTTCACTTCTCTATGGGCCTCAACTTCTTCATATGTGCCTGATACACATAAGCATAGTAATGTGTGTGAGCTATTACTATTACTACCCTCAAATGTTTGAATGAAAACAACGGTTCCTAAGATAGCTATATAAATGGTGCCAGTGCTAAAACCAATGATAACTAACCAAACAAAATTAAATAAAGCTAAACAAAGCTTTCCTGATAGAATTGTGTAAGGCTAAGTACCCTCAGAAATGAAACAGAAATCAAGATCACTGATCCAAAAAACATATTAAAACAGGTTACAAATATGAAATATTTTCATAAAGGAGAATGTTTATATATTGATATTTCAACCCAGCATAAAGAAGAATGTGTATGTGCACAAGGGAGGGTAACATTCACTCATTCCTCAGAAATAAAAGACCTGCTCATTCTTCAGAAATATAAAATCAGCTCACACAGTCATATAATCCTGGGATTATATGATAAATCTCTTTCTCATTACCAAGAAAGTTAATAAAATTGGCAAAAACAAAATATGACAAAGTCCACTCAGGTTTTGGAACAAAAATGCATCTACCCATGAGGCACAATTTTAAACTTATGTCTTTTTTTTTTTTTTTTTAATGTGTAAGATTTCAACAGAGCAGTGATTCTGAAAGGTAATATAAAGTATTTCTGGGATAAATTTACAATGTTATCTTTATGGGATCAAAGAAAGTATTTAGGATGTTACTTTTTATGTCATAATAAATTCTGAAATAAGCCTCTGGGAATGAAATATTTTGGCAAATTTCTTTAAACACTCCTAAGACCTCCACTTATTTTACACCATTAGCATGGTATAATGTACTGGCTTGGGAACCACATTGCCTGAGTTCTATCCTAGCTGTCCCTTACTGTGTATCCTTGAGCTCAGTTTCTTCATCTATAAAATGTGCTTAAAAATAATACTTATTTATGGGAGCATACAAAGATTAAATGAGTTAACAGATGCACAGTGCCTCACAATACTTGGCAACAATAAATACTCAAGAAATGTTAGCTGGAATTATTACAAAATTAGTCCACAAGGAGCTTTACCATAAAATCTCTGAAGGGAAAATATATACATGTACATATAGCTGAGTGAATGAGAATAACAGAACTACAGATCAAGAAATATGACAAAGGGTATTAGCGTCTTCCTCCAGCTTTAGCTATAATGAACTGAATATCCCTAAAACTATAAAATGGAATTTATCCAATTGAATATATATACCAATTCCACATAAATGACTCAGAAAATAATTTACTATCACAGTTACTTAAATTTACTTACGTTTCATATCCATATTTCGAGTTTTATAAACAAAGTAGGTATAAATCTGTGTTGTGCGTATTAGAATCTGGTCTCCGCTATAGCGTATTGAGCGATACCACCAAGAGCCCTAAGACACAAAATTAAACAAGAAAAAAAAGCATGAAAACCACAACAAATGTTAACTTTGATATAGAATGTTTATGGTCAAATTTTCTAAATGTTCATAAACCAATAAAAATACCTGCTCTTGAGAACAAATACCTTTACTATATATTTCAAATGATTTATCTGGCAAGTATTTATGCTGCATGATGCCTAAATATCAGCCTATCTCATTACATATATATGATTAAAAGATTTAAGTTTCAACTAGAAATTGTTTACAGACAAAACAGGAATGAAACAACCCATTGCTATAAGCAACAAGTGGGCTTCTGACACACGGCATGTCTTCAATAAATGTTTGACAAATAAGTGTAAGAGCAATTTTACAGCTGATATACCACTTTCATTCACATTGTTCCATACAATTGGATTCTAAGACAATAATCCTATGAAGAAAGCAAGACAAGTTAATTGTGAGCCTCACTACAGGACTCATAGGAACCCTAAGATCAGTAAGAACACCACCAGCATGAAGGTAATAAACAATAAAATCATAAACATTATGGTATCTCTATATTTGGGGTTGCAAAGAGTCAGACACGACTGAGTGACTGAACTGACTGAACTGATGCAGTTGTTTTAAAAAACGAGTTGTTCTACATGTTGTACTCGTGTATGAAGCAAAAAAGTCACAGGACAATATATATAGTAAGACCACATTTTAAAAAATGTGTATATACATTCAATGCATAAAAAAAGATCTGAAAAGGAAATCAACAAACTTAGCAGTGATTATCTCCGACAGAGAAATGGAGTTGGGGGAGGTGGTGACGGAAGACTTTCATTTTAAATTCTAAATATATCTGTATTATCTCATTTGTGTATAACTTTTGAATCACGAGGAGACACATTTTAACATACTAAAGTGATGTCACCTTTAGAAGACCTTAAAGGATAATTGAATATAAAGTTCTTAAAACTCCACAAATTACAATCTTACAAGGAGACCCCAAATCATGCCACCCATTCTCTTCCCTAAAAAATGTTAATAAAAAGAGGGAACTTACCACAACAACTGGAAGGATAACCATGAATGCCAAGCCATATACAAGTAAAACCTTGAATTGAAAAGGAGGAAAAAAAAAGATCATTGCTTCATGAGGTAAATTACAACATCCATGAACACTTATTTTGAGGCTTACATGGAGGAGGCAATATTAAAAGCACATCTTATGTATTTCATTTAATCCTTACTTTCAAACTCTATGAGGAAGGTACCATTATGATTTTCTTTTTGCACATAGGGAATCTGCAGCATATACAGTCATCCCTCGGTATCTGACGGGAACTGGTTTCAAAACTCCCAAGGATACCAAAATTCAGGGATGCTCAAGTCCTTTATATAAATTGGTGGTAACAGAGTATCCAGAGATGAGAAACATGCTGATAGGGAGAGCCAACTTCAGTTGACCTTGAGCAATGCTGAGGCTGGGGGACCAAACTCCTTGCAGTGGAAAATCCACATATAATTTTAGAGCTGGCCTTCCATATTGTGGCTCTGCATCCATGGATTCAACCGTGGATTGTGGAGTACTGTAGTCTGTATTTATTGGGAAAAAAAATCATATATAAGTGGACCTACACAGTTCAAGCCCCTGTTGTTCAAGGGTCATCTACATCTTAGCAAGTAGTTAGTGCCTTGGAAATAAATGATAGAACCTGGCTTCTTTGCCTCAGTATCAAACAGAACATATAATACTGTTTGTAAGTAATTGCTATTGGTCTGATTTTTATCCTACTACTCAATCCCAAATCTGGTAGCTAAAAAACTTTCTCTTCTCTAGTATTCCCTCAACATGCTTATATACAGCAACTATATGCCCTGGAAGAAAACATGTAAATAAATAGCCATAAAATGACACTAAATAGCCATTTTCAAAACAAATGACAGATTGTAAGGATTGTAACAAATGTTACAAATGACAGACTGGTTTTTATGGCTTCAAAGATAGCTCCTAGATAATTATTTTCAAGAAAGGAGAAGTAGGGAATTTCTAAACAACAGGTTAAGATAATTTCTGATGTTTTAAGCGTTGCAGCCTCTCATCACTGATTGAAGTCTGATCATCCTGAGGCCCCTTAGAGTACCATATAGAATATATACCATTATGTTAGGACACATTAAAAATTTAGCTTGGATAAATGTGGAATACAGGGTAACTTAAATTTTGAGTACTACTTAGCAATAAATGTTGACACCGTAAGAAACAGTAGTTCCCTAAACCAACAGTAGGACCCAATCTGAAACTACCTCCAAAAGAAATCACTACAATTTGAAGGTTCTAAAACTACACTAGAGTACACTTCCCCAAATCCCAATGTAATAATAAGAACCAATTCTTTTCTCCATTACATAAAAAGTTTCCATAATACACAGTTAAATCAGAAACAGTATACTTGGATTTTCTTTGTAATGCTTTCTTTATGTTACCAAGATGTATCTAACATATTATCATGTGTCTTATTAAGTGTACTCACCAATATTGAATTTTTCTGGTCAACGATCCAAGCTGGGAGGGCAATTCCAAAGCTTGTGGCTAAAACAGGAAGAGTATTATTGAAGAGTCTGCACTTCAGTTTCATTTATTTATATCCCTAAATTCTACCTCCCCTGTCACCTCCAAAAAACTTTAAGATTATCTTACTATGTGTGTCTCATACACAAAAGTTGATGTGAAATGGTATAGATCTGAAACTTCAAATTTTTCCAGAAGAAAAAAAAATCTAAGTACATGAATTCCTTCTTCTCAGAACACTTAAATCCATTTACATGTCCTGAGTTTATGTAAACACTATGAATATATGGGAAAATGTTTATTCAGTAAAGAAAAAAAAGACTTTTCATCCTATTTTTATCAACTGCTAACTGGAAATGATGAATAATGACAGTGCCTACTCTTCTCATCAAATCAAAAATATATCTTTCCCACTAATCTCTAGAAAAATTAAGTAAAGGAAACTCAATTTACGTATCCATTTAACTCTGTGCAGTTGTAGTTTTTCTATTCACAAACTAAGAAAAGCAAAACATTCTTTTAAATCTAACATTTTCATAATATATGCAATACCTTAACCCCAGTATTTTTTTAATCATCATTTACCACACCTTGAGGCCCATCTGGATTTCCAAACTCTTCCCAATTTTTCCGGGATTCTTCATCAGTTAAACTAGCATAAAAAGAACAAAGGCACAAAATTAGAAAACCACAGCTGAAAAATAAGCACTCAACTACACAAACTCCATTAACCAACCAACTCATTTCTTAAAAGAAATAATTTCAGATAATCAATAAAAACTCTCTGAAATCTGAAAAAAAATAGGGACAGGTAAGGAAGGAATTCAGCACTATCAAAAAATGCTAATTAATGAGCCCGGATACAAATTCTTAGTTGGCCCAAGAATTCTCAAGGTTAGCCAGTTCAAGACAGAATATCAAACTTTAAAGGCTATTACATTTCCTAAGGAGGCAGGGGGAATTAGAGGTGACTTTTTAAAATTTTATACACTCATTTATTTCCCAAAATTTTTTCAATGGGCATGCTTTTCATAATGAAATATACCTACATTTTAAATATAAACTTAATACACAATTAATAATAATCCCTCCAAAACTTGCACCACATTCTGAAAGAAAAAAATAAACAACACCTATAAAATTCCACTGTTGTCGTAAAGGTCATTTGCACTGTGCTAAGATCACAATTTTCTTCTAAGTCAACTTCCAGGAAGACTAGGCAAATACCTGCTAAAGCAACAGCTTCCTAATTCAGGCAATATGAGAGACAGTGATTTTTTTAAAAATATATCAACATAAATATAACCCATGACCTGGGCAATGGCTCAAGGCACGGGGTAAGAGTAGCTTTATTCCAGGCCCTGGAATAGAAGTTTAAAAAAAAAAAAAAAACAAACATTAAGAGAACTCTTTCCTTCAGAAACTTTACAATGTTGTTAAGGAGACAAGGCAGTCACAAACATACAAAAATGACCAATAACATAATAAGGAAGACATTCTTGCAGACCTACTGGCAAAAGATTATGTTTATATTCAAACCTAATTTTTGCCAAAGATGGAGAAGCTCTATACAGTCAGCAAAAATGAGAGTTGACTGTGGCTCATATCATGAACTCCTTACTGCAAAATTCAGACTTAAATTGAAGAATGTAGGGAAAACCACTAGACCATTCAGGTATGACCTAAATCAAATCCCTTACAATTATACAGTAGAAGTGACAAATAAGACTCAAGGGATTAGATCTGATAGACAGAGTGCCTGAAGAACTATGGACGGAGGTTCACGACATTGTCCAGGAGGCAGTGATCAAGACCAAACCCAAGAAAAAGAAATGCAAAAAGGCAAAATGGCTGTCTGAGGAGGTCTTACAAATAGCTAAAAAAAGAAGAGAAGCTAAAGGCGAAGGAGAAAAGGAAAGATATACCCATTTGAATGCAGAGTTCCAAAGAATAGCAAGGAGAAATAAGAAAGCCTTCCTCAGCGATCAATGCAAAGATATAGAGGAAAACAATAGAATGGGAAAGACTAGAGATCTCTTCAGGAAAATCAGAGATATCAAGGGAACATTTCATGCAAAGATGGACACAATAAAGGACAGAAATGGCATGAACCTAACAGAAGCATTAGATACTAAGAAGAGGTGGCAAGAACACACAGAAGAACTATACAGAAAATATCTTCACGACCCAGATAACCACGATGGTGTGATCACTCACCTAGAGTCAGACATCCTGGAATGTGAGGTCAAGGGTGCCTTAGGAAGCATCACTATGAACAAAGCTAGTGGAGGTGATGGAATTCCAGTTGAGCTATTTCAAATCCTCAAAGATGATGCTGTGAAAGTACTGCACTCAATATGCCAGCAAATCTGGAAAACTCAGCAGTGGCCACAGGACTGGAAAAGGTCACTTTTCATTCCAATCCCAAAGAAAGGCAATGCCAAAGAATGCTCAAACTACCCCACAATTGCACTCATCTCAAATGCTAGCAAAGTAACGTTCAAAATTCTCCAAGCCAGGCTTCAACAGTACGTGAACCATGAACTTCCAGATGTTCAAGCTAGATTTAGAAAAGGCAGAGGAACCAGAGAGCAAATTGCCAACATCCGCTGGATCATCGAAAAAGCAAGCGAGTTTCAGAAAAACATCTACTTTTGCTGTATTGACTACACCAAAGACTTTGTTTAAATCACAACAAACTATGGAAAATTCTTCAAGAGACAGGAATACCAGACCACCTGACCTGTCTCCTAAGACACCTGTATGCAGGACAAGAAGCAACAGTTAGAACTGGACATGGAACAAGAGACTGCCTCCAAATTGGGAAAGGAGTACGTCAAGGCTGTATATTGTCACCCTGCTTATTTAACTTATATGCAGAGTACATCATGCAAAATGCTGGGCTGGATGAAGCACACGTCGGAATCAAGATTGCTGGGAGAAATATCAACAACCTCAGATACGTAGATGACATCACCCTTATGGGAGAAACCAAAGAAGAATTAAAGAGCCTCTTGATGAAAAGGAAAGAGAGTGAAAAAGTTGGCTTAAAACTCAACATTCAGAAAACTAAGATCATGGCATCTGGTCCCATCACTTCATGGCAAATAGATGGGGAAACAATGGAAACAGTGACAGGCTTTATTTTGGGGGGCTCCAAAATCACTGCAGATGACTGCAGCCATGAAATTAAAAGACGCTTGCTCCTTGGAAGAAAAGCTATGACCAACCTAGACAGCATATTAAAAAGCAGTGACATTACTTTACCAACAAAGGTCTGTCTAGTCAAAGCTATGGTTATTCCAGTAGTCATGTACAGATGTGAGAGTTGGACTATAAAGAAAGCTGAGTGCCAAAGAATCGATGCTTTTAAACTGTGGTGTTGGAGAAGACTCTTTAGAGTCCCTTGGACTGCAAGGAAATCCAGCCAGTCAATCCTAAAGGAAATCAGTCCTGAATATTCACTGGAAGGACTGAAGCTGAAGCTCCAATACTCTGGCCACCTGAAGCGAAGAACCGACTCATTGGAAAAGACCCTGATGCTGGGGAAGACTGAAGGCGGGAGAAGAAGAGGACAACAGAGGATTAGGTGGTTGAATGGCATCACCAGCACGATGGACATGAGTTTGCGTAGGCTCTGGGAGTTGTTGATGGACAGGGAAGCCTGATACGCTGCAGTCCATGGGGTCGCAAGGAGTCAGACACAACTGAGCGACTGTACTGAACTTTAGCCATATTTTTATTTCCCAGAACATATGTACCTAAGATACAATATATTTTCTACTCAATAAAGCTCCAAGTTGAGAGAAAGAATGCAGAAGTACCTTAATAAAATTGCAAAATTTTTCAATGATTTGAAAATATTTTTACACTTATCAATTTAGTCACTTACAAAAATGAGCACCTTGACATCTTTAGTCCTTATTCAACTGTAACTTCACTTACACTATTTGACCTAAGGCCACAGTAAAATATAAGAGCCAAGGAAAGGCATTATTAGACTGCAAGTTAATAAGGAGTGGTGCTAAGATTCTTTTCTGCTAAGGGAGGGATATTTCTCAAAAATTTTGCCTTGGTTTCCCTGTATAATTGTCCACCTCATCAAAAGTTTTTTCTTTGAATTTTCTGTCTCCTAATAAGATTCTTTTCCCCAAAATAATTATCTCTGTCCCTTTCTGCCTTTCTAATGATGGCAGCAACATAAACTGTTCTATTCTCTATTCAATGCCTTCAGATTTGCAAAATAAAGCACAGCTCACATCAAAGCATTTGATTTTTCAACCTGCACACACATCTAATTAAAACTTCATTAACTCATTGATTAGACCAATCTGTGTACAACTGTTGTGTGACATTCTGTATAGTCAAAGGAATTATCAATTTTTTTTAAAGTCAGTTTAAGAAAGCAACTGATTTTTTGCTACTTATTAGTGCTTCAGTATAATACCATTTCTAAGACTTAAAGAACTTAGAGGCTGTGTGATTTCAGTATAATTTATATATAATAAGCTCACACAACACCACTGGTACTAATGTAATTTTTTTTTTAATTCAAGGAGTGTGAAGTTTCCTAAACATGATTATATCCCTTGAATTTGAGGGTGGGAGGTTATATCATAAACACTATTAGGAATCTAAATCTAATGAAATCTTGCCCCTCTTGTCCTGGAAAAAAAATGCACATTTACAAATACACATAAATTCTGTATACTGTTTCAGGGACCTCAGATTATAAATCATAATCCAGAGAATGCCTTCACTAAATTATATATGAGCAGCCTGAGTTGGCTATACATAGCCAAGTTATGTATTCATATGTAAAAATACATGCAAACATAGGTTATAAAAGTTAAAATAGTTTTAAGGATGTTAATTCATGCTGCCCATATGTTATAAAATAGTTTAAATACAGGTTCTATACCCAAAAGCAAAATCCCAACTGTAAAAATGAATCAGAGAATTCATAAGTTGGCCTAACTCCTCAAAAATAACCATACCTCCTTTCCTTTAAGTAACAATCTGGTCTGAAGAAATAGGAATGACCCAATTATTTATTATCATGAACAAATAAGGGAAGAGAAACTAGCTTAAATAACCAAGGCAAATTCTGAAAAACTCTGTAGATCAAAGTCTGTAACTGCATTCCACAAGTTGCTTGAAATATGTATCTTAGGCTACTAGAGTTATACATAAGACAGCAGCTTCATTAAATCACTCAAACCTATTACATACATATTCAGTAAAATGTACCCTTTTAACTAATCTAGTTATATTTGTACAAGTTACAATAACTCAAGAGTTCTGGATCCCATAATCATTTTACTTCTTCATCTGCCTGTTAGACCATCAACTATTTTAGACCTTTTACATACAAAACACTCTACATCATGATCATGTAACTGAATTAAAAACCAAAGGCCATATATTATTCTTTAGTACTTTTTAGAATAGTGACCATACATAATAAAGTCAGATTTCCAGTAACCTGAGAAAAAAATCATGACCTTGAAAATGTTACAATACCTGAAAACTAAGGGGAGGGTGGGAAATAACTGCACCAAAACACTAAAATTAAAACTACTAATTAATCTTGGCTGACTTCCTCTGGAAATCTTCAGTTCTTAAATTACCTGAAGACAGCAACTAAGGCATTTCAATACTTGTGCAACAAGGGTCAATGCGTGAAGGAGACACTGAAAAAAGGGGGAAAGAACACACCAACTGAAAGACAGCAATCTGGAGAACATCTGCCGTGTAGAAAAGAAAATGCAGAGCACACTGCAGAAGCTCCTGCAAGTACTGCTTTATTACAGAATCATATTCACACAGAAAACAAGCAATCCCCAAAGGATAGGGGTGGGGGAGGGTGTAGGCAGAAAGGAAACACGGTCAATGTACTTCTAGTAGGCACAAAAATGCATAAGACAGTATTTCCCAAACTTTTGCCATTCATATTCCACTTTCACAGCCTGATATCATATCTGCATATTCTATTACTTATATTTTTTAAGTTAGCTTACAAAATTGTACATCACCGAGTATTCCTCAAAAAACAGATAACATCTTGTCTGTATTTTACTTTTTAATGCAACATAAGGGTTGTGTGGGATATACCTATCTTTATTCCTGAAGAATCCAACTACCTTTTTATCTTCTGCAATATTAACACTCAAGAAATAACTAAATTTTATATCCTCTATCCTGTTTTCCAAAAATTAAACTCATCTTTAAATAGTTTAAATGAAACAAGCTATAATGCTTGTATACTTGTCTCATTTAAAAGAACTGGATCTAGCCTAATAAAAAGCCTAGAAATGAAAGCAAGGTGTTAGTATATCCTCTTCTAATCAGTATGCTTTGAAAATAGCTCAATTAACATATCACTTATTACTTAATCAACTCACATGGCAAAAGCACTACTCTAAGTTACTTAAAATTAAGGTTTAGCTAAATTACCACTCCAGGGTTATCAGGAAGTTCCATAGAAGACTCAACATATGAGGTCAACACTTAAAAAAAAGTATATGACAATTATTTTACTGATTACTATTTTATTCCAATAGAAAACTTAAAAATGTATAACGAGTCCTAAAATACTTACGCTGCATAAGCTTTTGCTATTCTCATGAACATAACTTCATCACCTCCTTTATCTGGATGATATTTAAGAGACAGCAAACGATATTGTTTCTTAATCTCTGCTACAGTTGCCCCCTAAAAGAAAAGGCTTTCTTTTAGTTAAAATAAGCAGACTACTGTAAAACATAATTCATCCCATTCTGAACTTAAAATATTGAACTACTCAATATTTTCAGAAAATGAAGTTTTCATCCTATATATCTTGTCCTATAAATTTCACCCACATATTTTTAAGTAGAAATATTTATGCTGTCCAATATATTTTATTTTACTGAGCATCTAACTATATGCCGTGCACATAGATGATTTGAGATTGATAATATATAAATGCCATTTAAATAAAATAAAATGACAGTGAAATTTAAATATCAAAGAATGATCAAGTTAATTAATTCTGGCTGAAAAAAAAGCTCAAATCAAAGGTTAACCTCTTTTCTAAGAAACAATCTGAAGACTGCCTGGTTTCATCTGTTTGACAACAGTTTAATATTAAGTAACTTAGTAAGTTTACCTTAGTTGTTTCCTAATTAGATTCAATTTCTATTAATCAATTTTTCACATTGATTTTTTTATGGCATTAAATTGTCCCCAAACCTTTAAAACTTAATCTCTCTTGATGACCATGATCATCACAGTAAGAAAAATTAGATGGTATGCAAACTTTTCTTCTACAAAGCAGAAAACCAAAAGATAAATACACTCCTTACTTTGCATTATATGACTCTCTGGATCAAGCCATCTATTGAGCAGAGACAAGAAATAAAAGAAAGCAGTATGGGGGAGAAATGGAAAGAGCACTAGGTTCAACTTGTTTACTAGGAAGTTATGGGACCCCAGACAAGACACCGACTTTCCGGGCCTCATTTTCTCCATCAGAAGAAAATGCTAGATGATCTCTAGCATTCATTTCAGTTCTAACTTGCCACAGATAAATTTAAAAGAGTTAATTTTCTACTGAGACCCATCAATCAAGTTCAATTAAGAAAGTCACCTAACATACAACACTGTAAAGCAACTATACTCCAATAAAAATTAATTTTAAAAAAATGTTAAAGAAAAAAAAAGAGAAAGTCACCTAACAGATACATTCCAGGTTAATCTGAATTTCTATGACAAAGCTACCAGTTCTTTACAAGACATAAAGACTTAACATACTGCCTTAGTGTCAACTAAAACAGGGTCCTATCCAACTAACATAAATAAACCTCCTAGTTCTAACTTTGCATTAAACCAATCTTAGAAATGTCTTTTAAAAATATACTAACTTCTCATCTCCAAATATTTTACATTTTAGCAATTACAAACCAACTCTTAATAGGATGGTAATTGACATCTGTAGCTTCAAAACCATATATATATATATACACGTATATATATATATGCACATAGAATAATAGTAGATTAAGTATCTTTTTTAACTGATCAGAGTCTGATTTCTTTAGGCACAACTCAATTTTTTTTAGGCTGTGGGCCTACAATATTTTCAAAGGATCATTAAACTACTGTACACTACATAAAAATACTACTTACAGGATCTAAATTTAATACTTCATAAGGATTGTATTCTTGATATTCTCGGTCTGTTTTGGAAACTTTGTACGCAAGGAATAAGAACAATGCCCATCCTGCAAGAAGAACTATTTTCCTGTTGAGAAAAAAGATAAGTGAAATATAAGTAAATACAACTCTTTGGCTTTCCTTTAGATTCTAAGGACATTTTGGCAAGATCAAGGCATAGAACAATCTAAAGTAGTCTCACTGACTTAAGCTATTGACTTAAATTCTGTAATCACTGGGTTGTAAGACACAATAAAGACAGTGTCTTTATTCCCCTTTGAATTCTCTAGAATCTAGCAATGCCTGGCATGTAATATTTTCTCCGTTCCTATTTGCAGAATTTTAAGTAAGAAGTTAATTCAACTCTCATTTACTGGATGCATTAAATTAGATCAAATATATTAATACTTACTATTCAGTTAACCATTTAATGTAAAAATGAATTGCTCTTGACCTTGCAACTACACTTTTAGTAAGATAAACTACAAAAAATAATTGGTCAATTGTGCAAAGGTAAGTAGCCTTAAGTAGTCTTGTTTACTGTAACAGTGAAAATTTGGAAACAAACTTAATGTCCATTTATTGGGAACTAATTAAATCATTCATAGGAGACTAATTAAATAAACCAAGATAAAGCCACAAAATGGAACATTTTTAGCTAACAAATACAGAAAGACATGTGGGCTCAATGGATAAAGAATTCGCCTGCAATTCAGAAGACACTGGAGACTCAGGTTCCATCCCTGGGTTGGGAAGATCCCCTGGAGGAGGAAATGGCAAGCCACTCCAGTATTCCTGCCTGAAAAATCCCATGGACAGAAGAGCCTGGCGGGCTACAGTCAAAACGGTCACAAAGAGTCAGATGCAACTGAGCACGATAGAAAGATGTGCACTACAGGTTAAAAAAAAAAGACATAAAAGAACACATAGTTTGGGGAAAAAAAATAATTTCTTTCTACTTCAGTATGTTCTATTTAGTCAAAATATTTTAAAAATTGATATTACCAATGTTGGAGAAGCTAAGGAAAAAAAGAACTCTCATACATTGTACACTCTGAAGAAATATCTGGCAATAAGGTTATCAAAAGTCCTAAAGAACTATATACCTTTTAAACTATCAATCTACTCCACTTCAAGAAATTAAGAAGCAAATAAACTAAAACTAAGTTTATAAAGTATAAGGGTGGTAACAGATATAATTAATACCTGAAAACACACACAAATGTCCATCAATAGAGTACTGAACAGATCAGTAACATTACATCTATAGAGAAATGCTATCTGGACACTAAAAATACTTGCTGTGGAAGATTCTCTACTTTGTAGTGTTAAAATAGAAAAAGGGATTTCAAAGTTGTATGTACAATGTAATCTTATTTTTTGTAAATAAAGAAAGTTTATTATAAATAAAAATATAGAAGGTAAACCACCTTAACAGTGGTTATCTTTAAGTGATGAAATGGAATAATTTTTATTTTTTATATGTTTTGTATCACAATCTGTTATACTAGATAGGAACTGTTAAACAACACATAAATGAATCATAGAAATCCTAATCAAATAAACTGAAGTGATCTGTTTTCAAACACAAAAAGAAAACATTTCACGCATTTAAGCTCTCTTGATAGAAACATAGCTTTAAATGTGTTTATTTGGATTGAGTTTCTCGGGCCCAATTCCAACTTTTATCACCCTAGTTTTTCAAACAAAATAAATCACCACCTCCCAAAGTTCCCTAAGTTTTTCCACCATCGTGCTTTTGCTCCCCTGGGTCTTTCTACCTAGAATTCCCATTCTTCATTTCTGCATATCCAAACTGTATTCATCCTTCAAGACTCAACTCAAATTATCTACCCAATCCATAACCACTGTCAAGATGATCACCAGGAAGACCATGGTTACAGTCACAAAGAAACATAAACCATGACCCTCTTCCTCTAGCTCACTGCAAACTCCTTGAGCATGTGGACAGGATCTTATATGCAGTTCTGACTAGCCTCAGAGTAACGAACACAGATGGCACTCAGATGCAAATTTCGTTCTACCTGGCCAAATCAATGTTCTAAACCTCATTAAAGGGCATAATACTGGAAGCTGCTTTCCACATGACCAAAGACAAAGAATACCTAGAATAATTCCAGTTTTACCTGCCTATCCAGTGATAGGTAGTTAAGACCACAGGCTCTGGAACAAAACCACCTTAAGTCAAATCCCAGTTTCACCCCTTATTACCTAAGAGATCTTGGCAAGTTGCTTAGCTCAGTTTCCAATTTCTAGAGTGGGTCTGAGAATTAAATAAGATTAGGTATGTAAAGAAGAAAGGGAAAGATACACCCAACTGAATACAGAGTTCCAGAGAATAACAAGAAAAGATAAGAAAGCCTTCTTAAGTGAACAATGCAGAAAATAGAGGAAAACAATAGAATGGGAAAGACTAAAAATCTCTTCAAGGAAATTGGAGATAACAAAGGCAACATTTCATGCAAAGATGGGCACAATAAAAGACAGAAACAGCAAGGACCTAACAGAAGCAGAAGAGATTAAGAAGAGGTGGCAAGAATACACAGAACTGTACAAAAAAGGTCTCAATGACCTGGATAACCATGATAGTGTGGTCACTCATCTAGAGCCAGACATCCTGGAGTGTGAAGTCAAGTGGGCCTTAGGAAGCATTACTACAAACAAAGCTAGTGGAGGCGATAGAATTCCAGCTGAGCTATTTAACATACTAAAAGATGATGCTGTTAAAGTGCTGCACTTAATATGTCAGCAAATTTGGAAAACTCAACAAAGGCCACAGGACTGGAAAAGGTCAGTTTTCATTTCAATCCCAAAGAAACACAATGCCAAAGAATGTTCAAACTACCACACAACTATGCTCCTTTCACATACTAGCAAGGTAATGCTCAAAATCCTTCAAGCTAGGCTTCAACAGTATGTAAACAGAGAACTTCCAGATGTACAAGCTGGATTTAGAAAAGGTAGAGGAACCAGAGATCAAACTGCCAACTTTTGTTGGATCATAGGGAAAGCAAGGGAATTCCAGAAAAACAACTACTTACGCTTCACTGACTAAGCTAAAAGCCTTTGACTGTCTGGATCACAACAAACTGTGGAAAATTCTTAAAGAGATGGGAATACTAGACCACCTTACTAGCCTCCTGAGAAACCTATATGCAGGCCAAGAAGCAACAGAACCAAACATGGAACAACAGACTGGTTCAAAATTGGAGTATATCAAAAAAGGAGTATGTCAAGTCTGTATATTGTTACCCTCCTTATTTAACTTATATGAAGAGTACATCATGTGAAATACCAGGCTGGATGAAGCACAAGCTGGAATCAAGATAGCCAGGAGAATATCAACAACCTCAGATATGCAGATGATACCACTCTAATGGCAGAAAGCAAAGAGGAATTAAAGAGCCTCTTGATGAAGGTGAAAGAGGAGAGATGAAAATGCTGGCTTAAAATTCAACATTCAAAAAAATAACATCATGGCATCTGGTTAAATCACTTTATGGCAGGAGAAGTAGAAACAGTGGCATATTTTATTTTCTTGGGCTCCAAAATCACTGTAGACAGCAACTGCAACCACACAATTAAAAGGCGCTTGCTCCTTGGAAGGAAAGCTATGACAAACCTAGACAGCGTATTAAACAGCAGAGATATCACTTTGCTAACGAAGGTCTGTATAGTCAAAGCTATGATTTTTCCAGTGGTCATGTATGGATATGAAAGTTGGATGATAAAGAAGGCTGAGTGCTGAAGAACTGATGCTTTCAAACTGTGGTGCTGGAGAAGACTCTTGAGTGTCCTTTGGACAGCAAGGAGATCAAACCAGTCAATCCTAAAGGAAATCAACCCTGAATTGGAAGGACTGCTACTGAAGCTGAAGTTTCAATACTTTGGCTACCTGATGCAAAGAGCGGATTCACTGGAAAAGACCCTGTTGCTGGGAAAGATTGAGGGCAGGAGGAGAAGGGGGCAACAGAGAATGAGATGGTAGGATGGCATCACTGACTCAATGGACATGAATTTGAGCAAATTTCAGGAGATAGTGAAGGACAGGGAAGCCTGGCGTGCTGCAGTCCATGGGGCTGCAAAGAGTTGGATCTGACTTAGCGACTGTACAACAACAACAACAAAAGTATGTAAAGCATCTAAAAGGCGCTTCACAGATGATAAACAAACAATTCATGGCAGCTCTTGCCTGTTATCACTAACTCTTGCCCATGTCTCAGCTCTCAACTAGGACCCCTCACTTACTCAAGAAAGCCTTCACTGTCTCAAGCCAGTTAAGAGCCCTCCCTCTGTTCTTTCATGGCACCCCAACTCCCCTTTACAACCCTTACTAAACTCTATTATCATCATTTGTTTACTCACCAGTATTTTGTTACTCACAATATATCAGCACCTAGTATAATATTTGACACATACACAGCACACAGTAACTACTTATTGATTGAATAATGAAAATAATTTAAAATAGGAACTTGTGACTCAAAGGCAAAGTTTGCTAATACCCTCAATATGCTAAAGAACATTTTAAATTATATTTTATTTCCACACAAACTTAGTAACTCCACATTTTGTTTTGCCAACTTTCCCAAAAGGCTACAAAGCTCAAAAAACAAACATAAAAGAGAAAGTGAAAACCACTAAAGTAAAATTTTTAAAGCAAAAGTTAGAAGAGAAAGGGAACAAAATACCTAAAATACGCTACACCGCGTGTTAGACCACTCTGTGTGCAGCATCTGGCCCTCTGAGCCAAAGGATAAAGGGACGAGCAAAGGTTGATGAGAGAATATCCAAACTGATGAAAACTACCACAACTGATAAAAACCACCCTCTGATTTCCTGAGAGGCAAACCAAAGGAGGAAACATAACAGATTACATCATGCTCTGGGGCCAGTTTTTCAAAAGCATGTTTGGTTTCTCTGAAAAGACAAGTATTTTCCCTACATGTGGCTTCAGTAATTAATGTCCTGTATTTTTTCTTTCAGCATACCTTAAAAGTCATTTTGGAAGCAACTTCCAGAAATTAAAGTAACACATAATGACTGCTTAATTTTGAAAGAATGCTTCAGGGTTAAGTAGCAAAAAAATTTTGATGGTTCCTGATCTTATTCATATTTTTACCAGTAGTATTTAATTCTTACTTTAACATCCAATAATCTGAAGTTCAATTTAAGTAAATCTTTTACTAATTACTGAAGAGAACATCACAAAGTTAGGGTTTTTTCCCTTGAAAACTGAGGTTCAGATACCCACAATGTGTTGACCAAAGCCCAAAAGAGAAGAAACTGGAAAGCCAAATATATCTGCCTTGCTGCCTCATTAGTTTAATTTAAAAAGAGAAGCAATAGCAAGGAATACATAGCAAACATGAAACTACTATGGTAAACACTAATTTTGCCTTTTAGTTTCACACCATTAAAGCTAAGATTTCCTTTCCTCTACAAAGGAATTAAACCAGGCAAAGTCAAATCTTGCAAAGAAAACTATTTAAGTCTCCTTAAGTAATACACATATGTTGAAAACTATCATCATTTAAACCAAGATTTAAAAATAACTGGTTCTACTTTTACTAATTTCCTCTGCCAGGTCTTGCCCTCCTATCTACTAGATAGATATATGTAGGTAATTCACAGGGTATAGTCCTTCAATAATGGCAGCTCTTTCACTTCCCCTCAGTTTCATGTTACCTCTAAACTGATGACTTAGGGTGAAGATCCAAAGCCTAGGTGCTAACCAACAAAGCCCTGAACAATCAAAGACATCTACTCTGATTAACATGCTAATGGCCTACTTATGTAGATGGCCTTGCAAAAATAAAGGGTAACCAGGTCCTCACTCTACCACTTCCTGCTGCAAGAACTTAGTCAAGTTTCCTCATCTTCTTGGTCTCAGTTTCCCCATTTGAGAAAAAGCAAAAACATCCACCTAAAAGTTAATATAAAACTAACGAGGTAACATATAAAATCCTGGTACAGTGCCTGGCACACAGTATGCATCAACAAACTTCAATCACTATGAAATGCAAACTTGACTATGTCACCTCCATGCTTTTGATAATCTTTTAAAGATTCCTCCATAGTCTTTGAGACAAAATTCAAATCCTGACACAAGATACATAAGGTCTTCCTTCAAAATTTGACTTCTCTTTCTCCCCTCCTCTCTCTAGTCAGAAGTACCTTCTCTCTCTTTTGAACTTCTAAACCACTCAATTCAGACTGTTCTCAAATTTACTAATCACATCTTACTCCTACTAAGGTTACAATTTCTTTACAGACACAGATTTTATTCATCATTAGTCATGTCCGACTCTGCTACCCTATGGACTGCAGCCCACCAGGCCTCTCTGCCCATGGGATTCCCCAGGCAAGAATACTGGAGTGAGGTACCATTTCCTACTCCAGGCAATTCCCAACCAGGGACTGAACCTGGATCCCTTATGTCTCTTGCATTGGCAGGATTCCTTACCACAGTGCCACCTGGGAAGCCCATTCATCATTATACCCCTATTTCACATGATACCTAGCAAAGAGTAAACACAAAGCATGTTTTGTGTTGCTTTTAATTGAAACCAATTACTTACTTTACTGTAGGAATAATATTTGGCTGGGGTTTTAATAACCGTAAACGGTACCACATACATCTTCCATATACTTTTCTGATATTCTTTAATCGATTTTGCTCTGTCAAAAAAAAAGAAAAAGAAGGGGATAAGTTAAACCATTTTCACAGTGAAGGCAAAATCAGAGTTAAAACCATACTAACCTTCATTATCATGCTAATTCTTTACTGGAACATGAAAGTACTCTCTGTGCTGTGCTGTGCTGTGCTTAGTTGCTCAGTCGCGTCCGACTCTTTGCGACCCCATGGACTGCAGCCCGCCAAGCTCCTCTGTCCATGGGGATTCTCCAGGCAAGAATACTGAGTGTGTTGCCATGCCCTCCTCAAAGTACTCTCTACTTAACGTTTTAAGAAAAATTCACAAGATAAGCTCAATTTTCTACCACCTAGAACAAGTGATCTATCTGGAAAATTGTATTCAACTACCAGGCAATCATTTTTCATGTGAGACATAATAACTTCTAATTGAAAAACTTAAAACCTGACTTGAACCCAAAATGTTTAATTACATAGTAGTTCCTAAGAAAATTCTCTCCTCCTTTTCCTTCTGCTATAGAAGTAACAAAAAGTGCAAAATAGTTGAAACACGCACTTTATTAAGGAAACCAAGCAGAAATGTTACTCTTCAAACATAAAAATAATTAAGTTAAACGAGAAAAATCAAACAAACTCATAAGAAATTAAAACATTTAAAAGTTGTAACAAAAGGCATTATTTTAGTCTCCAGGAAAAATCTGCAATTCAATTTTAAAAGGAATTAAACCAAAGACAACATACCATATACTGTTTTACTAAGCTCACCACAATCACTTGGTTTAAATAAGTCTCCCAAGTTTAAAAAAATTTTAGATTAAGTTTTAAAATAAAAATCTCCCTTTTCATGAAGATGGCGTACAAAAAGCAAACCAAAGCAAAAAGCAAACCAAAAAGCAAAGCCCATGTCAAACCAAAGTCAAAGACGAAAGCTTGGAAGGCCAAGAAGGCAGTGCTAAAAGGCAACCACAGCCACAGAAAGAGAGAAGATCACATTACCCACCTTCTGGGTGGCCCACGACACTCCAAAGGCAGCCCAGTTATCCTTGGAAGAGCAATAAACTTAATCATTATGTCATCAACAAGTACCCCGAGCAGGGAGTTGGTCATGAAGACGACAGAAGACAGCAACACACTTGTGTTCATTATGGATATCAAAGACCAAGTATCACGTTTATGAAGAAGCTCTACAACATTGATATGGCCAAGGTCAACACCCTGATTAGGGCTGATGGAGGCAAGGTATATGTTCAACAGGCCCCTCACTATAATGCTTTGGATGTTGCCAACAAAATTGAGATCATTAGCTGTTTAATATCAAATAAAACATTTTTCATAATATTAAAACAAACTATAAGACTTCCCTAGTGGTCCAGTAGTTAAGACTGCACTTCCGCTGTTGGGTGCGCAGGTTTGAACTCTGGTCAGGGACCTAAGATCCCCAAAGGCCACGTGGCATGGCAAGAAAAATAAAAAAACACCTACAAAACCAAAGTCCTTAAACGAGATACCAGATAAGCAAATAAAAGAACTCTGCATATAACAGAATGCTCCAAAGCTGTCATCTAAGAAGTCCACCTACCCTGTTACCACCATGCTTTGAGGAAAGAATCCCCATGAGAGCTATGTGGCAAGAGAATCAGAATCAGATGAGATGAAGAGGGATTCAGGAAGAGGGAGGAGTAGAAGGGAGAGCGGTAATATGCAACGAAACTTATCAAGTAAGTTAATATAGTAAGGACAACTGGAGTCAGTTTTTCATGTCAGGGAAGTGAGTTACATGTATGATTAGAAAACATGAAATGATCTCTGTGGTATTAAGACTAGAACTGAAGGTATCAGTATGAACCAACTAATATCTTTTAATATAGAAATACAGATGTAGACCTATACACATACACACATACATACATACATATTTCCTAACTCAATTAAGTGAGCCTAGGAACAATGATATCTCAGTAGCAGTGAACACACCTAGCACCCAGATCTTGACTTCCAAATAGCATTCTCCACTAACAGGAACCAGAGATCCAAGTATCTTCCCACAAAATATTACAAAAGGAAGAGAATGATTTTACAGTAGGGAAGTGATATGCTGAATAACTGCTCCCCCTGAAGATGTCTACCACATCCTAGTACCCAGAACCAGTGAATGTATTATCTCACGTGGCAAATAGGACTTCACAGATGTGACTAAACTAAACATTTGGGATGGGAAGATTATTCTGTATTATTTGGATGATCCCAATATAATCACAGGGGTCCTAATAAGGAAGCAGGAGGGTCAAAGAGAAGATGATGTAACAATGGGAGCAGAGGTTGAAGTGACATCCTTTGAAGTTGGAGGAAGGGGCCACAAGCCAAAGAATACAGGCTGTCTCCAAAAGATGGAAAAGATAAGGATTCTATTCTAAACCCTCCAGAAATAACCTGCCCTGCCAACACCATGACAAGCCAAGGTTTTGTAAAACCTCCCTGGGAAGTCTGGCCTTCAGAACTATAAAAGAATAAATTTGTATCATTTTAAGCCACTGAGGTTGTGGTTTGTTACAGCAACAATAGGAAACTAATACAAAAAATCTGATGGGCACCATCTTAATCAGGTGATCAGTAAACATCATCAGCAATGAGACAAATGCAATTATATGCCATCTGACAGAACGCAAAGAGAAGAACACAGAATCAGTTTTGCAAAATTCTTCTCTAAGATATATAACCTAAATCTAATCATGAGAAAACATCAGACAACAGAACTTTGGGTCCATTCTTCAAAATAATTGGCCTAAGATCTTAAGTCAAGGAAAAACTGAGGAACTGTTCCAGCCTGAAGGACATGAAAGAAACATATCAACTAAATGTGATGTGTGATTCTGAAACAAACCATCTGAAAAGGACATCACTGAGACAAGCGACAAAACTTGTATAAGTCTGAAAATGATATGGTAATAATGTTAATTTCCTGATTTTCACAGCTAAATTATGGACACTTTTGAAAACACCACTGGAGATTTTTAAATCTGTATTTCATTAAATTAAGCCTCCACAGTCTCCCATTTTAAGCATAAAACCAAGGAAACATGTTACAAGAACATGCTGAAGTCTCTTTAATAACCAGATGGCTTGATCTATTCAAAGGAATGATATTCTCCCAATGTTTCTGTTCAAGAGAAAGTACACATGGTTTTCAGCCCCCAAAGTCTTGCACAATGTGTACATGCACCTTGTCTTCTTACTCTCAATCCAAAATTCACATCCTAACCTTTTAGGAGAATATTTAATCAATAAGTAGTATGGGGTTTGGCTGACACAGTAACACAGTGGCATCCAGCACAACTAAATATTCATAGTACACATTTCAAAATTCTATATGACCTCAAGTCAAAGTAACTATCAAAAGTAAAATCTTTCCACAAGGAGGGTTGGCTTGGGAGTTTGAGACCAGCAGATGCAAACTATTATATATAGAATGGATAAACAACAAGGTCCTACTGTAATAGCACAGGGCACTGTATTCGATATCCTGTAACCGTAATGGAAAAGAAAAAAAAGTAAAGTCCTTCGAGACGGTTTCTTTCAAAGACACTTAGAATAAAAAGAAATTCATTTATAAGCTTCTAGTTTATAGAATTACTAGTTTCACGGCGAGGTAAACCTACCTAAGTAATATCATTAACTTATACTTTTTAAAGAAATTATTCACATTTATAGAAAAGGGAAATTACAAGCTCATAAAATAATTCCATGATTTAGAAAACAGCAGAGTAACATATGATGATTGCTCTCAGCAATCATAAAGTCTGTATGTTCACGGGAATAGTCCAGGTTTGGGGATAGGTTATTATGATTGTGATTCATAAGCTATACAGTGCCTGCACTAAAACAGTCACATCCATCTGTCCTGCAGAATGATCTGCCAGTCTGTAGTACAGAGTGAACCCTTAGCACCATACTCCTAGAATCTGAAGAGCTAAACGAATGTAAGCCAGATGTGATCTTCAAATCTGTGTGCCTGCTATTACAAAAGAATTTTAAAAAATCACGTACCTTCTTGTAGAGTTCTAATTTGGTATCTAAAATTTTCATTGTATGTTTCAAGAGGTGCCAAAGATGTCATTTCCAACATAAGCTGACATTTTAAAATAAAAGTTTCATCGCTTTTAGATGTACCAATGAAATCTGAAAACCACAGCAATTTCATACCCACCATCATCCATTTACAGAAATTCATGAACAAGCTCTTCATCCTACCTCCCCCACATAATTTTATCCTAATTGTAATATATTTTTATCCTAGTAAGTCATTTCTTATACTACTGACACATACTTCTTAAAACTAATGTTTTATTCCCTGTGACTATTTTCTCCAAATTTTTATATTGAAAATTTTCAAGCCTTCAGAAAAGTTGAAAGCATATTACAACGAACAATATCCTTCACCTAAATTCACCAACTATTAATATTTTGCAACTCTTGGCTTTATCTCTAGTTCCTTGTTTCCCTCTCTCTCCCCCATTTTTTTAGAGTAAACTGAAGACATCAAGACACTTCACCTCTAAATGCTTTGGCACACATGGCCAAAGAACATTAGGAAAGTTTAACACATCCAGAAGTTTTTTTTTTACATGTCAAAATTTCTGACGCTACTTTTATCTGTATGTGTGTGCATGTCTATGTGTGTTATCAAGGCAACATAAATATTATAAATTGATAAATTACTAAAACGAGTAAAATATCTATTATGCTTTATAAGCAACTTGTAAATATCCCATGAGACTTCCCTGGTGGCTCAACGGCAAAGAACTCGCCTGCCAATGCAGAAGTCACAGGTTCAGATCCATGGGTCAGGAAAATACCCTGGAGAAGGAAATGGTAACCCACTCCAGTGTTCTTGCTTGGGAAACCCCATGGACAGAGGAGTCTGGCGGCCTACAGTTCATAGGATCCCAAAGAATCGGAAGTGACTTAGCGACTAATCAACAACACTATGTATGATTATATTTCAAAACAAAACAAAAACCTGAGGTTCAGAGAGGTTAAGTAACTTACCTGAAGTTACAGATGGTTACCAAAGGAACTGCAAATAACCACTAAAGAATACAGACAGGACTTATGCTCAGGTTTAAATTCATAGGCCTGTGCCCTTAATCATTTTCCTAATCAAAGAATAGTTAGATTGCCTTGACAATTCTCAAAAGCAGCTAAAATATACTGTGTCCCTATTCTCATTAATTTAACCAGAACTGACTATATTTCCTAAGCAGAAAATGTCAAAAAATTTAAGAACAAGGAGTAACTAAAACAACCGATGAGGTGATCCTCTAGTAAAAAGTCTGGTGAAACAGAAGTTTACAGACCAAAAAAAAAAAAAAAAGTACGGCAAATAAAATAACTGCAAGGACTTCAGTATTCAAGAGGGCAGGACAAGGCAGGGTAGCACATAAACTAGAAGCAGGGGAGGATGGTAAACCAGTTCTTTTTTTGTTTGTTTTAGTTCAATTTGCTATGGAAGTGTCAAGATTCAAAAGAAAAACAAACATCCATCCTTCGTATCTGTAGGACACAAGCGTTTTTTATAAGCCATTTGTCTCTAAACCAGAAGATAATACTAAGGAAAGATGGGAGGTTTCAATTGCAGAAATGATTCAGTTACATTTCTTAAACTGAACTAGAGGTGCAAGATAGTAGAAAAATCTAAACAAACTACAGCATGCGCCAAGTGGGTCTCTGAGAAGGATGCTATGTCTCCTTAGCATGCTCTCCTTAGCATGACCCAAGATCCTACCAAAGGGTGCTCTCTGCCCCACCATGTCATCAGCCAACAACAGTTACCCTGTCAGCTGCTTTACTCTTCATCCAACCCTCTATTAGCGCTCTAATTTTCTTTTCACCTTTATCTAAAGTGATAATCCATAGCCCAAGTCAAAGGTTATTTCTAAGACAAACCAAGAGAAAAAGAAATAGAGAAACTCAAGTACTGTTAAAGATATAATAGCTTTAAAAAAAAAAAAAAGGCAACTTAAAACACAAGGATGTACATCCCACTGGAACCTTAAACACTACATACCCCAAAGTAAAAACAATTCACTGAGCTGAAAGGGCCTATAGACATAAAAGGTACTGAGAATGTCTTCCTCAAGATCATAGCCGATCTAGCCAGAGATTCTTTAAATAAGCTTTTAGACATTAATATAAATCCATATAGTAAATTCAGCATATACATAAGAGCAGAAGGAAGAAAACATTCATAATTCCAACACCCAGATAATAATCACTAATAACATTTTAATATGTTCCTTTGTAGTCCTCTTTAGAACATCTGGGAAGCAGGAAGAAAGGAAAGTTGGCAAGGTGGATGGTACATACTCAGGAAAGATTTCTCTGTGAACAAGGAAATTCCAGCAACTAATTTCTAGGGACAATATGCTTCCCTCAATTGAAGGGCTGTGGGGCTGCCTCAATCAAGACTCTCAAGAACCCTCAAAACACTCTTTTCTGCAGTAAACATGACATCTACTACTATTCCTAGTGCAGATGATGCCCAAGTGAGAGTTTCTCAGACAGTAGAACAAATAGGACATACAAAAGCTAATTTAAGGAAAGCACTGTATAATGTATCAATGTCCAAATGGAGAGACACAAACACATAAAGCTAAAATTTTAATTTTTTAATTTCTAAATATTTCCATGTTTAGAAACTCATAAACTATTTAATGACTACTAATACCTAAATGAATTAAGACATCATAATATACCTACCATCCTATATAATTAGACATATAAACTGTTTCTAATTTTTTGGTATTATGGGCATATAGAGTGTTCTTTGAGACTCAATTTCCAAAGTGAGGGTGGGGAAAGTCTCCATACCTCCAATGAGCAATTCTTGGAACACCAGCTAGGTGTCCAAGAATTCAACTCAACTCTGATACTATCTACCCAGACTGTAGGGTTGAGGGTTCTGTACCCCAAGA
Source organism: Okapia johnstoni (assembly GCA_024291935.2). Classification (NCBI taxonomy): domain Eukaryota; kingdom Metazoa; phylum Chordata; class Mammalia; order Artiodactyla; family Giraffidae; genus Okapia; species Okapia johnstoni. The sequence continues at coordinate 55,820,007 of CM044317.1, forward strand.
CTGTACACCCAAGCTCCCCTACTTTAGATGCCAGTCATTAGCCCAGATAATAGACTGCGGGTTCCAACAACCTCTTCCTTTGGTTTAGTTTGCTAAAGCAGCTCACAGAACACAGAGAAACATTTTACTTACTGTATTACCAGTTTATTATAAAAGGATACAACTCAGGAACAGACAAATAGACGAGATGCATAGAGCAGGGTTTGGAGAAAGGGCGAGGAGCTTATACATAAATGTATATAAGAAGTACATATTCGGTCATTCAGATAACCAAAATATATTTCTTTTAAGTCACAATATCACAATATCCTTCTCTAGTCCTGTATTTAGAGCTATATCCTTAGAACACTGTCCTAGAGGTAGAATTACTAAATTTAAAGTTTTTAACATTTATATAGCTCTCTTCTAAAAAAAGAAGTAGGACTATACATTCTTTTTCAGCAGTTTGTGTGACTAGCACCACCATTCTTCAGCAGCCAGTAATAAAGTCAATTTTTATTAATCTACACTCAAACTCCTGGAAGCAGACATTGTTTGCTTATACATAATCACCACTCCCCTTTCTAGCTGCCAAGAATATAATTGGCACTATATAAATATTTGTAAAGACTGTACAGGATTCCTTTATTTAGAAAACATTACTAAATGTTCATTAAGTACATATTGGTGAGTACCTACTATGTGCCCAGATCTTTCTGGACACTGAGGACACATCAAGAACCAATATAAAAGCCCCAGCTCTCACAGACCATACATTCCAGTTCAGGAGACAACAGTAAAAAAAATTAAATAAACTTTATAGTATATTAGAAGATGATAAGTGCTGTGAAGAGAAATAAAACAGAAAAAAGGGAAGAGCTTTTTTGCAGGCAGAGAGAAACTTAACAATTTTAAATAAGGTGTTCAAAGAAGGCAACACTGAGAAGATCGCGTTTGAGCAAGGCCATAACAGAGATGAGGAAGATCACAACAGGCTATCTAGAGAAAAAGCATTCCAGGCAGAGGAAGCAGTAACTATAAAGGTTCGAAAGAAGCATGCCTCACATGCCCTAAGAACAGCAGAGCAGCTGGTCTGACTGGAATGGAAGGAGCAAGAGAGAAAGAAACAAGAAATGAAGTCCAAAAGTTCATGAAGGATTTCACAGACCACTCTATGACTTTAGCTTCTAATGAGATTGAGATGGGAGAGCCTTAAATGGTTCTGAGTCCAAGAGTGAGATGCGCCAGCTTCAGTTAAAAAAGGATCACTGTGCTACTATTTTGAGAATAGACTGCAAGGAGCAAGGGTGGAAACAAGGAGACCAGTTTGGAGGCTAATGATAATCCAGGCAATAAAACAGGACAGTGCTGGTAGCAAATCAACTAGAAGTGGTCACACTAGATGTAATTTGGAAGTAGAGCCAACAGGACACACTAACATCTGGAAGTGGCACATAAGACAAAGAGATAAGCCAGGAGAAACTCCAAGACTGCTGGCCAGAAGAGTTGAAGAAACAGTTGTGATTAACTGAAATGGAAAAGACTATAGGTCAGGAAGGTTGGGAGAATGGACAGAAATCACATTTGTTTTTTGCATATTAAGATCTCTATTAGATATGCAAATAGAAATGTGGAGAGTTCAATAATTCTAGACTGGAAATGTAAGTCTGGGAAATATAATTTTTATGAGTCACATAGATGATACCTAAAGTCATGAGACTGGGTGAGATCACCAAAGGAAGAAGTACAGATGGAAAAGAAGTCAAGGTCTCAGCCTAGACATATTCTAATACTGAGGTCCTCACCGGCAAACTATGCTCAATAAATCATCCCACGAAAAAACAGATACTACTCTCACATCTACAGCCAACTGATTCTTGAAAAGATTGCGTTCATTCAGTGAAAAATGAACAGTCTCTTCAATAAATACTGCTTGGACAACTGGATTTCCACCCGTAGGAATATACTCAAAAGAACTGAAAATAAGAACTCACAGATCTGTATACAATGTTCACTGCAGCATTACTCACAACAAGGAATAGAAATAACCCACGTGTTCATCAATAGATTAGTGAATTAAAATGTGGATATATCCATACAACAGAATATTCAGCCATAAAAAGAATTACGTTCTGATATATGCTACAACATGGATGAATCTAGAAAAATTATGCTAAATGAAATAAGCTGAACATGAAAAGGCAAATACTGTATGATTCCACTTCTACGAAATATCTAGAATAGGCAAATTTATAGAGTTTTGTTGGAGAAGGCAGTGGCAACCCACTCCAGTAGTCTTGCCTGGAGAATCCCATGGATGGAGGAGCCTGGTAGGCTGCAGTCCATGGGGTCACTAAGAGTCAGACACGACTGAGCGACTTCACTTTCACTTTTCACTTTCATGCACTGGAGAAGGAAATGGCAACCCACTCTAGTGTTCTTGCCTGGAGAATCCCAGGGACAGAGTAGCCTGGTGGGCTGCTATCTATGGGGTCGCACAGAGTTAGACACGACTGAAGCGACTTAGCAGCAGCAGCAGCAGAGTTTTGTCTATATATGTGGTGTTTACCAGGGGCTGAAGGAAAGGGACAATAAGAAGCTATTGCTCAACAGGCAGAGTTTATTTGGGGTGATGAAAAATTTTGAAAACAGTGGTGATGGTTGCACTGCATTGTGAACCTAATCAATGCTACTGAACTAAACACTTAAAACAGTAAAACTACAAATTTTCTCTTTTGTTTTGTGACCCCATGGACTGTAGCCCGCCAGGTTCCTCTGTCCATGGGATTTCCCAGGCAAGAATACTGAAGTAGGTTGCCATTTTCTTCTCCAGGGGTTCTTCCCAGCTCAGGGATCCAAATACGCATCTTTTGCCCTGGCAGGAGGGTTCTTTACCACTGACCCACCAGGGAAATCCCTCATCTTTTAACAGTCCAGTCAAAATCAACCTAACTCTAAAGAGACTTTTCTCACCTCTAGATAATGATGACCATAACCAATCAGATGCAAATACTTTATCCAGCTAACTTCCATAGCACTTGTTTTCATTTTTTTTTACATTTTCTTTGTTGTGTTTTGGATATATTAATAATAATTTGCATTTGTCTAATTCTAATTCTCCCACCCCATCCAGGTTATAAACTTTAACAAAAGACTATATTTACACTGCATGCCTCTTTGTACTGTCAGCTGTTTTTATATAGGTAAACAGTGAGTGCTCAATCAATAACTACTAGATTTAACTAAACAGGCAAAAATCTACAGCAAAAAACATCTGGAATGCACATGAGAAAATTCCTTCATCCATACTGACACAAATGTAATTCCAAAATGTAAGGAACACCTTATGTTACCAGACCCAGCTTTGGGTTCACCTGCCTACCACAGCAAAGCCAATTTACTGATGCTAGTTGTGGTGAAGGACACTACAGTGTTTATTGTGGATGCCAAGCAAGGAGCTCATGCTCAAAAGACCCAAACTCCACAACCCAAACTTCAAGGGTTTTTAAAGGCAACATCTGGGGGCTTCAGGGTTGCAGGATACAAGACTTTCTTCTGATTGGCTGGTGGTGAGGTAGAGTGGTTTCAGGAATCTCAACCATCAACCTTTCAATGTCACCTCAGGGATGCAGGTCTTAGCTCCTAAAGAACAACTCCAAGAGATCCTTCAGACTGTTCTGTATATTCCTTGAGGATGAACCAGGACTCTTTTTACCCATGAACTACTGTCATTACTTTTCTTGTTTAACTACTTTTCCTTTGTTTCTGCATTCACTCACTTCCCTACTTAAGTAACTACCTATGCCTGCTCTATGGAACTCAAGGAAGGCCGAGGAGACTGAAGTCTTTTTCTACAAACAAGAAATGGGAAACATGAAGGGGCTTTTGTACTTGGGAGAGCCCTGCAGGGTCCTGCTTGGTTTCAATCCCCCATTCCTTTGATACTCTTCACTCTTGAAAAGAACAGGTGCAGGACAAGGAGGGAATAGTTTGGGATAGAAGTTAATCATAAACTCAGCAGGTGAACTCGGGCTCTAGGGAGACTTAGTTTCACTTATTAAGAAAATGAACAATAATGTCTTTCAAACAAATAATGTGACGGTGAGATGGTGTAAATATATTTATTATCAACAAAGTCTGGTAACAAGAAACTTTTTTTCTAAGAAGTCCAAGTACAATATGGATACATTTGTTGTTGTTGTTGCTTAGTAGCAAGTGGTGTCCATCTCTTTTGCAACCCCATGGACTGTAGCCCGCCAGGCTTCTATGTCCATCAGATTTTCCAGGCAAGAATACTGGAGTGGGTAACTATTTCCTTTTCCAGGGGATCTTCCCCATGCAGGGACTGAACCTGCATCTCCTGCATTGGCAGGCAGATTCTTTTACCACTGAGCCATCTGGGAAGCCTGGATATGTTTGTTTGGACTTTTTTATTTCTGAAGAAAAAGTATAATTAAGGGAATGAACATCTGAAAGTTTTATTTGATATGAAAATAAACATATCTTTGTCCTTTAGGTTCTCCAAGATCAAGCAAGAATGCAAGATGACCTTTAAATAAAAACAATTTATGTAATGCATTTACTAATCCAATGTTTGTCACCATATTTATAAAACCTAAATTTGTACTGCCAAGTTCTCAGCTAGTTTCCTCTACTGTGTGGAACTTAAGTGCATCTATGCTCATGTCTGGTACCCTTTCTGTCTGGACAGAACACAGAGACAATGACTTGATTTTAAAATGAGTCAAACTTTTCAGCTCTCTAATACCCCTTTCAAAATCTAAAATTTTAGAAAGACTGTATGTTCTAAGTGGAATATGAACATTCATAAAATATACTCCCTTGCACACAGCGCTTTCCACTTCTCATTTTAATACTTATTATAATGTGTTATACTAATTATGGAGGGAGTACAAGGTAGTGGCTAGCAAGAGACGCTTTGGCATAAGATGAATTTGGGTCCAACAACCAATCTTCCACTTAGTAGCAATATGGCTTTAAGCAAGATGGTTACCTCTTCTATGGCTCAATTTTCTCATTAATAAAATTGGGTAACACTTGAATCTAACTCAAAGTGATACAGTGAGTGCATTCAGCACTTCCCATCCTTGAGGCCAGTAAACATTCAATGAACAGCTACAGCGCCTGACATGAGGATTACAATCATCTGTCTTAGACTGGAAGGGGATGTGGGATCTCCCCCGACAAGAAAAGGGACTACACCTAAAGACATCTCAAAGGAGACGCCTGCACCAAAATATTTTAATTGTTTTTGGGTGACAGAATTACAAGCAATTTTTGTTCTGTTCCTTTGATCTTTTTTGCATTGAGTATATGTAACTTATTAAGAAAAAAGCTATGAGCCCTTAAAAACCTGATCTATCACCTAGAAGCAGCATCTAGCACAAAGTCTTATATGCTCTATGTGTGTGTTCAGTCACTCTAGTCGTGTTCGACGCTTTGCAACCCTACGGACTGTAGCCTGCCAGGCTCCTCTATCCATGAGATTTTCCTGGCAAGACTACTGGAGTAGGGTGCCATTTCCTCCTCTGGGGGATCTTCCCAACCCATGGATCGAACCCAGGTCTCCTGCAATGCAGGTGGATCCTTTACCGCTGAGCGCCCATTATGCTCTATAAATAACTTGCAAAATGAACAAATTTCTACAGTGCAGTTAGTTTTAAAGCAAACATGTTTATATGCATTTATTTCTTTGCTTCTCATCATCACTTCTTGGTAGGTAGGGCAGTTTATTATTACTACCCCTAGAAAATGAGGATGAGAGTCCAGAAACAACTAATCAGGGACTAGGCTGAAACTTAAACCCAAAATTTCTAACTTCAAATTTTGAGTTTTTCACTTTACTACTAAGCACTAAAAGCAAACTCTTACATTCCCAAGTCAGAGAGCTAAATCACTTGTACATATCTGAAAGGCAAGGAACAAAGAATAAAGGCATGCAACTTTTAAAAAAAAGTTTCATTAATCCTTTCAAACAACCTGAGTATAAGAGTACCAAATCAAATTGTTCTAGAAAGCCCAAGTAACCAGCAAAAACAGCAGGCCCTAACAGCCCCAATATGTGCCAGACACTGTTCTAAACACTTTACATATACCTATTTTATTAATTTAGTTCTATGGAACATAACTACTGTCTCTATTTCACAAATGAGTACACTAAAACAGAGAAGTTAAATCACTTGCCTAAGATAACACAGTAATTGGCAGACTCAGGTTTCAAAACTAGTTTTGAAAAGTAAGGAGTCAAAAAAAAAAAAAACACCCAAATTTCGGAAAAAGTAATGATATATTTTATCTCAATTCAAATGATCTATAATCCTTAACCTATGGAAAGAATAGAAGTCCTCTCAGGATTATTTGAATTTCTAATAATTACAGCATTAATTTTCTCTTGTCAAGTATCAACCTATTAAAGTTACTTTAACAAAAATATTCTGCTTTCAACTACATTATTTTATAGCACTATTTTACTCTAAGTGCTTCTTAGCTTGGTAAAACCAAAAGGCTAAGACATTAGAGGCTTTTTTGTTTTTATCAAAGAGCCCATATCAAAACAAATATGCCACCTCCCCAAATGACAATTCCAGCAAAAGACCACTACCTACCTTAGCAACTCAACCTAGCTACAATTTACAATCACAGAGGGACCTTGTAAAAAACCAATACACAGCACTCACTTCAGACCAATTAAATCAGAGTACATGGTGATGGGTCTAAGTGTTTCTAGAGGTTCCCCCAAATGATTCTAACAAAGAGTCAGGGCTAAGAACCACTATTCTAAGGAAATCCAAACCTTCCATATTATTACTTCAAACAGAACTTTTTTCGTAATGGTCAGAAAAAGCATTTAGTCCTCTTATTCAGCCAATTTGCAAACAACCAAGAGAGTAAGATAAACAGGACCCTTCAAGTACTAAAAGGGGTATTAATTATAACAGATTAGACAAAAGTCAAGGCAAAATGGGGCTGTCCAGGTGGCTTAGCAGGAAAGAATCCTTCTGCCAATGCAGGAGATACAGGTTCAATCCCTAGGTCAGGAAGATCCCCTGGAGAAGGAAATGGAAACTCGTTCCAGTATTCTTGCCTGCGAAATCCCATATACAGAGGAGGCTGGCAGGCTACAGTCTATGGGGGTCGCAAAAGAGTCAGAGGCAACTTAGGGACTAAACAACAACAGAAAAGGGATTCCAGTGACAATGTTAACAGAGTAACTTCAATTAACATCTCAAATATGCCAATGCAAAGACCAAGCTACTTCTATTTTTCAAATCCAAGATTTGCAAACCTGAAATGGCGTCATGCTTTCTTGATGGACTCAAGGGCCCAACATTTCCAAAAGAGCCACACTGAAACAACCGTCAACCTGAAAACTGAAAGCCCCCAAAAGTGTTATCTTTTAAAAAAAATAAACAAAGATTAAACTCAACTTTAAGGTTGTATAACTGCTGGCAAAGAAAATCTTTTTATACTTTCACATAGAAGATATCACTGAAAAGTCACATATGTTTGCAGGAAAATAATTTGGTGACTTGTACTGATAGGAGGCTCTTTATAATCTTTATTCATCTCACTTAAAAAGTAGTCATATTCTGCTGTTGGAATAATCTGCTTGATTATTAGCGATGTTTTATACCCTTAATGGCTTGTTAGGGCAGGTACTATCTTTCCAAAATCTGAAAAATTCTGTGGTATATCTGTCCTCAAGCGTTTTGAATGAAGGGTGTGGGTCTGTAGTAGTAATTTTGAATAATACAATATGATATCTTAATATTTGAGCTTATCTGATTTTCCTGTGAAACAGTAAGCAGCCAAAAGCACTGAATCAGTCTTAAAGCATAATAAGATCTGGGTTGATTCAATGCTTCACTGGGTAACAATGTCCCCAAAGTACAGTATATCACCTGGACAAGGTAGACCCCCAACACACCCAACTTGAGAGAGTCTATTTACTCAAGTTACCAGAGCTCTTGAGAAACAGAAAACCTTCCCTAAATGTTCATATTCAAAATCTACCTGTTACTGTTAACGCACCATGAACAACCTCCATAAACAACCTATTAAGGCCTTGCAGTTCTATCAGTCTTAAGAATATCACCTGCCATATGTCCTAACAAGAGTGCAACAAATGGAATACAAACATTACCCAAACATAAAATGCCTTGACAAGAATCTATTTAATTCTATGTTCTAAACCGATGTCGTTCAAAGTGAAAAAATTTAGAACTGAAAGCAAATGGACCAACCACCTCACAACCGAACTACCTACAAGACAATCCTTCCTTCATACTTGCGCTTTTTCCGCCATAAACAGGAAACTCCAAAGGGAAGGAAAGAGAGAAATGCCTAATTCTTGCTAAGGAGAATAACATCATCGCTTCCAACCCCCCCAGTGTGAGTGAACAAATGAAAAGGCAACGAGGGAAAGGCATGGGGGGGGGGCGGCTGGGGAGCTCAGCTGGAGTCCTGTACATGCCACCCAACTCAGCTGGTGCCCTCAACATCTGTAACGACAGCTGCAGCAGGGAAACGGGGGTGTGGGGGAAACAGGACCCCGGCTTGGGGGCTCAGAGTGGAGACTGCACGCTTGTCTTCTTCCTTTGCCAACTCTTCTCTCACCTTCCAGTTCCCATCCTCGCGATCCCAGCCTGCTCCCTCCATAAAGAAAAATACCAATAAAACCCGAGGCAGAGAAGACAAAGGGGCAGGACGCGGCTGCAAGGAGCGTCCAGAACAATAGGGGAGAGGGTGCCTAGCGAAACTCCTGAGGAGGACAATGAGGGGGGTGGGAGGAGCCCAGAGAGACACCCAGGGAAACACCACCAAGCCCGGGCCCCGCGGGCGGCGGACGCCTGGACGCGAGGCCCGGCCGCGCGGGCGGTATCACCCCGTGTGTGGCGGGCTGGGCTGGGCTGGGCTGGGCCGGAGCGACGCGGCCCGGAGGGGCCGGCGGGGCCTGCGCGGGTCCACCGACAGCTGCCGGCGGGACTCACCGGCATTCTGATCTCGGGGCCAGAGGTAGTATGTGGCCGGGATCACGATGAGCCCCACGAAGGAGGTGAGGAAGTAGAAGAAGGTGTTCCCGCTGTCATCGTACTGGAACTGCTGCCCCGCCATGGCACCCCCTCCTCCGCCTCCCTCTTCTCACCGCCGCCGCCACGACCCCGCTCTCTGCAATCCAGCTCCCAGCTCCCCGGCCCCGTGTGGCGTAGCTCCTACGCCGCCGCCGCCGCCGCCGCCTCTCCTCCCCGCCCCCACGCTACTCTCAGGGACACGCCGCCGCCGCTGCCGCTGCCGTCTCCAGCTCTCGCGAGAAGAGAGAGCTCCCGCCCCGCTCTGTTTTTCCCTCCCCCGCCCCTCGCTGCTCCCCGCCAGCTCGCTGAAGGAGACGTGGCGCGCGTAGCCGAAGATCTCTGCGAGGTCCCGCCCTTAGCCCTGCCCGCTTAGCCTCTGCTCCGCCCCTCGAGCTCTGGTAGACCCTCCCTTAAGGCCCCGCGTCTAGCCCTAAAGTTTCTCGTCCCCCCCCCACTTCCGTTTCCTGGCCCAGGGTCCCACTCCTGGTCGCGAGGGTCCGTTTATTGGGTCCGAGCCAAGGCTTCCCGGCCGAGCAGTGGGCGCGGGCGGTTCACCTGCCTGCGACCGGGGTCGCACCTATTCGAAGCAGAGCTGAGTCTTCCTTGCCTACCCTGCCTTCCATCCTTACGTCACCCTGTCCTGCACTCTCTTCTATTTCCCTGGTTGATAAGAATGTTTCTTTAAGTTCCGGATCGGCTCCTCCACAGTTTGGAAACTAGGGTCTCTCAGGATAGGGCGGCGTGGGGACAAAGCGGGAGCTGCGGGGAGGAACGGTGAGGGGTTTGTTAGGGGCCTTTTGCAAAGCGATGTTAGCTCTTAAAAGACCGCAATCTACGTTGCGCCCATTTTGCAGATGGAGATTTCCCACGCTGGTAGAGATGGTGACCGACTTATCCCAGAGGTAAAATATTCATAGCATTTTCTTCGACACACGCGGTAGGCAAAGACCTTTATTGCTTTAAATTATGGTCGGCGAACCCCTTGGAATAAATCAAAGCAAGCCCACTCTCCAGATAAAGGAAAACGAGGCTCAGAGAGATTGCCTACAGTCAAGCACAGTAAGAGAAGGTCTCGGGGTTCAAACTCAGATCACGCTGACGCCACAAAGCCAGAGCCCCTGACTACCAACTCGTCGCCGACCCTCGCATTTCCCTGAGAGCAGCTGGCACTCCAGCGCAGAGCGTGGGCAGGAATCCGCGCTAGGAGGGACCGCTAGCGGAGCAGACGCCCTCTGCAGCCTCTTTGTTCGCCGGCTGTGAGATCCCAGAAGCTGGTGTCAGCCAAACTGGGAGCCCAGAGGGCTGCTGCCCTGATCTGCGAACGAGCCCGTGTTCCCGGGGCAGTCCTGACGGGGGCCTAGCCCAACATCTCCATCTCCCCTCAGGGGACCAAAAGGAAAGGCCCACTCGACTCACCTCACAGAGCTTTTGTGAAGATTAAAGGCATTTATAGTGAAAATTGGAAAACAATGTGATAAATATTACACTGTATTTTTAAAACTCACTTTAAGGTTATATAGTATATTTACTAGGTTCCTTTCAATATACCTTCCTTTGTTAGAAGAGAAATCTGGTCACGTATCATCTTCTATTTCACGTCCTCAAAGATAGTATTTATCATGATTAGGGAAGACTTTCTTCATAACAGACTGCATGCACATGCATTCTCTCTTCCCTTTCAAATGTCCTACCTACCCATTTTGAAATGAAATTTCAAAAAATCAATTCTCTGTATTTCCATCCTCACTTTTTTCTGTATAAAGTTTTCAAAGACTGCATTTGAGGGGAAGAAGTAGAACAGAAGTGAGGGGAAGAGAATTGAACCATGAAGTCAGCACAGCACTGTGATCACCGAATGCTGATATGCCCAAAACAATTTACCTTGCTTCAGAAACAAATTTGTCATAAAATTGGCTCAACTGCAGTGGGTAGGATCCTGAAGTTCCTCTTGTTTGTCTTGAATTTGTAATTAAGTTTTCCTAGGTTTTAATACTGCTGAACTGGTTGTTTTTTATTACTCTGATTGTAGGTTTTACTCAACATTTGTATAAAGATATTACATCAGTTTTATAACCTTGTGTCAATATAAATTATTCATGATGGATATTCCTCTTCTGATGTTTTTTTGCAGGAGTAATCTTTTCACTGCAGGTTTGGGTCATGCATATGAGTTGTTTGAACAGAACTGAACCATGAAACAAAATTTTTAACAAATCACATTTATTTGCTAAACTCTAGACCAATCTAAAATATGATTTTTTTTACCAAATTAAAAGATTAAAGATTTGAAAATGTATTTTCTATTTTCAAAGGTATAAATTCACTTTGTCTTAGAACTTAATGTTGTTTATCATAGATGAACTCAGGTCACCCAAATATTCTCCAAGGCAAATCTGAGTCATACCTTTAATTAATCACAATTTTCTGACTCTAATTTTTTTAGTTGTTTTTAAACAATTGTTTCTTTCAAGGTATCTTTTAAATGAAATATATAATAGCAGTGAATATGATTGAACTAGAGCTACAAATACATTTTCTTTAGCCTATAAGACATGTTAAAAGACATTTTTAAAGTTTTCTCTATATGTAAATTTATTCTGTAAATGAGAATTTTCACCAATTCATTGTAATTGCTAGGTAGATATTTCCTCTCAAATGTAAAAACCTGGCTGTTCTTGGGTTCCTCCTAATAATTTGCTTTTTCCTTAGAGTGAATCTTTCACTCATTCATGCTTGTAACTACTGGTGTTGACTTACATTTATACATACCAAAATACATTTGTGTAGCCATAGTCAACATGACTTAATTTTCTGCTTAATGTAGTTAGCCTCAAAGAGACTGGAAAGAACCAAATTAATAAGAAGATAACATGCAATTATTTCCAGTCTTTTCCCCCTTCTCCACTCTAGGATAACCTTCACTATCAAACCTTAGCAAATCTTCTTTAACATTATACCTCATTACTTGGTTTCAGTCAGGATTTCCCCCATTAACAGCTGAATCTCTTCTAATATAAATTGAAGGATGTTATTTGGTCCTTTTCACCTCCGTAAAGGTGAAAAGTTATCCCCATCATGATGACAACAATAACATCAACAAAGTAACATTTGTACAACACTTTTCAAAAAATATCTATGTGTTTGGCTGTGCTGGTCTTAGTCGCAGCAGTGGGATCTTCGATCTTCACTGCAGCATGAAGGATCTTTAGTTGCCACCTGTAGGATCTAGTTCCCTAACCAGGGATGGAACCTGGGCCCCCTGCGTTGGGAGCACAGAATCTTAGCCTCAGGACCACCAGGGAATCCCCTGTACAACACATTATTTACAAAAAGCTTCCTCAACATTATAAATTTTAAAGCATGACCCACATGTTGTAACTTTGACGAGGTAAAACGTACTAACCCATTGCAGTCCTTTAATTTCATAGCTTCCCAAGGCCCTTAGGGTGCAATGAAACCTCAATCTTACACTTGGAGAGAATGTGAAGGGAAGTATGGGTTGAAAAGACATTAGAACTGGGTTATGCTCCACTCTTTATTGACTTTATTGACTACACCAAAGCCTTTGACTGTGTGAATCACAACAAACTGCGGAAAATTCTTAAAGAGATGGAAATATCAGACCACCTGACCTGCCTCCTGAGAAATGTGTATGCAGGTCAAGAAGCAACAGTTAGAACTGGACATGAAACAACGGACTGTTTCCAAACTGGGAAAGGAGTACGTCAAGGCTGTATATTGTCACCCTGCTTATCTAACTTATATGCAGAGTACATCATGAGAAACGCTGGGCTGGAAGAAGCACAAGCTGGAATCAAGATTGCCTGGAGAAATATCAATAACCTCAGATATGCAGATGACACCACCCTTATGGCAGAAAATGAAGAAGAACTAAAGAGCCTCTTGATGAAAGTGAAAGAGGAGAGTAAAAAAAGTTAGCTTAAAACTCAACATTCAAAAAAGGAAGATCATGGCATCTGGTCCCATCACTTCATGGCAAATAGATGGGGAAACAGTGACAGACTTTACTTTTTTGGGCTCCAAAATCACTGCAGATGGTGACTGCGCCATGAAATTAAGACGCTTGCTCCTTGGAAGAAAAGTTATGACTGACCTAGACAACATATTGAAAAGTAGAAATATTACTTTGACAACAAAGGTCCATCTAGGCAAGAAAAGCTGAGCGCCAAAGAATTGATGCTTTTGAACTGTGGTGTTGAAGAAGACTCTTGAGAGTCCCTTGGACTGCAAGGAGATCAAACCAGTCCATCCTAGAGGAAATCAGTCTTGACTATTCATTGGAAGGACTGATGCTGAAGCTGAAGCTCCAATACTTTGGCCACCTGATGCAAAGAACTGACTCATTGGAAAAGACCCTGATGCTGGGAAAGATTAAAGGCAAGAGAAGAAGGGGACGACAGAGTATGAGATGGTTGGATGGCATCACCGACTCAATGGACACGAGTCTGAGTAAACTCCGGGAGTGGGTGATGGACAGGGAGGCCTGGCGTGTTGCAGTCCATGGGGTCGTAAAGAGTCAGACACAACTGAGAAACTGGACTGAACTGATGCTCCACTCTGAAAGCATGAAAACAATGTTAAGAAAGGAAGTGAAGGCTGTGGTTTTCTTTAGTGTTGGGAGCAGGTTTGCATTTTGGCTCCTCTCTTTTCATGAGTTTGTTGGACTTGTCAAAATTGTTCTTATTCTATCCCTACTTTTATGATTACAAAGCTGATAATTTATTGCACTAAAGTCAGTTGTCAACAATGTATCAACAAACTTAGGGTATTCCTTTATGAATTAATTGTATGCATTACCAACATATCTAAATTACTTAATGAAAAAAAATGATTGACATCTCACAGTAAGCCTTAAAATAGCACTTAATGAAATTTCCTACCCAGATTGAAATATAATTTGGAAGAGTGGCCAGAAATAAACAGGAGAGATCACTTCAGGCAATTTCAAGGTTGTATATTTGCATAAGAAGAAAAGTTCTCAATGGAGACTAGAACCTAAATAAGGAAATGTTAATCACCTTGTTGAAAAGCAAATATTTGTGGGTCCTGAAGTTGATAAAATTGGAAAGCCTTAATTAAGAAAAATATGTAAAATTATTATTATAAATATGCTAAGTCTCTTCAGTCAAGTCCGATTCTTTGCTACCCTATGCTCTGTAGCCTTCCAGGTTTCTCTGTCCTTGGGATTCTCCAGGCAAGAATACTATAGTGGGTTGCCATTTCCTCCTCCAGGGGATCTTCCTTACACAGGGATCAAACCTGCATCTCTTTCGTCTCCTGCATTGGCAGGCAGGTTCTTTACCACTAGCTCAGAAAGTTCATATTTACTGTGGACATTGATGGTGACAATGTGTCAAGGTAGGTTCATTAGTTGTAACAAATGTACTGCTCTAGTGAGGGATGTTGAAAATGGAGGAGGCTTTGCATGAGAGCATGGGGGTAGAGTGGGGGAGAGAGTAGGAAATACATGAGAAATCTCTGTACCTTCCACTCTATTTTGCTGTGAACCTAAATCTGCTCTAAAAAAATAAAGTCTACTAAAAATAGCTATTATTTGTAATAATTATAATTGCTATAGGTTTGTGTTCTACAAATGAATACTGGTAAATTCTATTTTTGCATGATTTTCACCAGGATTTTTAAAAATATGACTCATTTTCAATTGTATAAGCCACATATTGTATATATTTCTACTAAGAGAGAAACTGTGGAAAATTCTTAAAGAGATAGGAATACCAGACCACCTTACCTGCCTCCAGAGAAATCTGTATGCAGGTGAAGAAGCAACAGTTAGAACTAGACATGGAACAATGGACTAGTTCAAAATTGTGAAAGGAGTACATCAAGGCTGTATATTTTCACCTTGTTTATTTAACTTATATGCAGAGTATGTCATGCGAAATGCCAGGCTGGATGAAGCACGAGCTGAAATCAAGATGCAGGGAGAAATATCAATAACCTCAGATATGCGGATGACACCACCCTAATGGCAGAAAGCGAAGAGGAACTAAAGAGCCTCTTGATAAAAGTGAAAGAGAAGAGTGAAAAAGCTGGCTTAAAACTCAACATTCAAAAAAGGAAGATCATGGCATCTGGTCCCATCACTTCATGGCAAATAGATGGAGAAACAATGGAAACAGTGACAGACTTTATTTTGGGGGGCTCCAAAACCACTGCAGGTGGTGACTACAGCCATGAAATTAAAAGATGCTTGCTCCTTGGAAGAAAAGCTATGAACAACCTAGATAGCATATTAAAAAGCAGAGACATTACATTGCTAACAAAGGTCCATCTAGTCAAAGCTATGGTTTTTCCAGTAGTCATGTAGGAATGTGAGAGTTGGACTGTGAAGAAGGCTAAGCGCCATAGAATTGATGATTTTGAACTGTGGTGTTGGAGAAGACTCTTGAGAGTCCCTTGGACTGCAAGGAGATCCAACCAGTCCATCCTAAAGGAAATCAGTCCTGACTGTTCATTGGAAGGACTGATGCTGAAGCTGAAGCTCCAATATTTTGGCCACCTGATGCAAAGAACTGACGACTCACTGGAAAAGACTCTGATACTGGGAAAGATTAAGGGCAGGAGGAGAAGGGGGTGACAGAGGATGAGATGGTTAGATGGCATCACCAACTCGATGGACATGAGTTTGAACAAGCTCCAGGAGTTGGTGATGGACAGGGAAGCCTGGCGTGCTGCAGTTCATGGGGTCACAAAGAGTCAGATATGACTGAGCGACTGAACTGAACTGAAGAGAGATTTTTCCTTTTTGACAAGGCTCCAATGACAACCAAATCCTCTGCTTACAATTTGAAAATCTCATGAGTGGAAGAATTTTCCACAGAGTAGTCTCTGACTCTGAACATTTCGAACAATATTTCCCCTCCATTACCTACATACTTCAAGTACCAGGCCAAATGGAATATATTCATATCATGAATCAAGATGCATCACTCTTTTATGTTGCAATGATAAGTAAGTTCGCCCCAGGGGTGGAGGTGGAAGAAGTATTCCTGGAAGTGCTAATAGCTATACACAGAAGTGACTGTAAAATACATGAAAATATCACCCAGTGATATCATTCAGTCATTCAATATTTAACATTCATTGAACAGCTGATTTGGGTTGCTGTATGGCAGAAACTACCACAACATTGTAAAGCAATTTTTTCCCAATGAAAAATAAATTTTAAAAAATTCGTTGAGCTCACATATACTATTAGTCAATGTGGGGAGCACAGGAATGTTGTGTTTGTTTTAAACATTTGGTGGGGGCTTCGCTGGGTGTTCGTTGCTGTGTGTGTGGGCTTCTCTAGTTGGAGCCAGCAAGGACTACTCTCTAGCAGCTAGGTGAGACAGGGTCTCTTAACTCTAGAAACTTGTCTACAGTCTAATGAGAAGGACATACTTTTCCAAAAGTAATAAAAACCAGAGAAAGGAATTGATAAATACTTTAAGACTTCCCTGGTGGCTCAGACGGTAAAATGTCTGCCTACAATGCTGGAGACCTGGGTTCAGTCCCTGGGTTGGGAAGATCTCCTGGAGAAGGAGATGGCAACCCACTCCAGTACTCTTGCCTGGAAAATCCCATGGACGGAGAAGCCTGGTAGACTACAGTCCATGGGGTTGTAAAGAGTCGGACACGACTGAGCGACTTCACTTTCTTTCACTTTCTTTTAAGAAATATACAAATAAAATTATTTCCAAGTTCATAGTAAAGAGCTCTTTCTTTTGGCAGAGAGAATCAGAAGACTTCAAAGAAGAGGTGGCAATTGAACTAGGACTTGAAACTGAAATAGGAATTGAAGGAAAAAATCCAGCTGGAAACAGTTCAGAGAACATTTGGAGAATCCCATGAAGTTCAGTCTGGCTGTGAATGGGAATCACAGAGATGGGAAAATACTTTAAAGTCCAGCTTCCAGGTTACAGGCAACATGTTAGCAATATTACCATTTAATGAGCTTTGTTAAAGGACTTCATAAGTGGGAGACATTGCATTCTCCATTGGATACCTTAAAAAAGAGAGAGAAAAATAAATGATTCTAACTAGCATAGTTTAAGTATGGGCCTACAGAATATAAGAGGGTGAACTATGTCACCATTTCTACTATTGTTTCTTTCTTCCTTTACCCACCATATAGTTTTCACTCTCCAATATCAATAGTTATGTCCCCTAAAAGACTTTGACGTACCTCTCTCTGCTGGCTCCTATATTTCACATCCTGTTCACTCCCTACTTCCAGTCCTGCTTCCCCACCTCTGTCCTGCCTCACATCTGTTCTCTACACAGCAGCCGGGGATCCTTTTTTTCTTTTAACTTTCTATTTTGAAATAATTATAGATTCACAAGAAGCTGCAAAAATAGTAGAGACAAGATACTCAGTCTCCTCCACTGGTAACATCTTATATGACTATAGTACAATATCAAACTCAAAAAATTGTCTTTGGTGTAATCTATAGGTCTTATTCAGATTTCACATTTTATATACAAACAGACTTGTGTGTGTGTGTGCGTATGTGTGTGATTTTTCTAAAGCCTATAAGCTGATGTAACTTTGCGCAAAATCCTCCAAAGTCTTCCTACCTCAGAGTAAAAGCCTAGGATTTGGGTCCACAGAGGTCATAAGTCACCTACCCAACCCCCCACCTCTCTGACTCCATTGCTATCACTGCCCCTTCTTATTTCAGTCCAGTCACACTGGCCTTGTTGCTCTCCAGACCTTTACACATTTTATTCCCCCAGTTCTCCCAGTGGAGCCCTCCCCTTCTTCCTTCAGATCTCTGGTCAATTATTGCTTCTTCAGATAGGCCTTTCCTGATCTCTTTCATTTTCTATCTCCTCATTTACTTTTACTTTTCTTCAGAGATTTTGTCACCAGATGATATATACTATATTAGTTTGTCTATTTATAAGGTTTATTCCTTCGCTAGAATGTAAACTCTACAAAATTAAAATCTTGTTTTGTTTGCTTTTGTACTCTAGGTGCCTGGAAAATAATGTCAGCATAAGGAAGGTGCACATTAAATTATTTGTTGAATGAATGAATACACAATTTACACTGTCATATTGAAATTTTTGATGCACCATTTTTAACTGTTTTTAAACCTGTCACGTTCTATGTTCTAATCTTTTGGTGCTAGGTAAATTCATGTTAATAGTTATAATCTCAGAAACTGGATTTTCTGCTTAAACTTGAAAAATCTGGTCAAAAAATCTCCCATTTAAAACAGATCTTACTGACTCTTTCTTTCCTCTTCTTCCTCCCCTTGTTTCTCCTTCATTTTCTTGGTACACACTATTAAATATCAGAAGGCATAATAATGAGAAATAGGGATTTCTTATGGGATTTTTGTATCTGCATAGAGAAGTTTAGGGTTTATATAAGTTTGTCCAGTTGGTGGAGCTCAGGCCACGGCCAGTCCCCTGGTTTTAAGAGAGGCTTGAAAAAGGAGTGTTTAGTGTTTTTATCTTCTATGGTGAGGTAAAATTTCTGCCTCATAAGCTGGAAGATCCCAAACTTTGGAAAGGGTGTACATGTCACTAACAATGTCATCGGTCCATGATAATTGTGCAGTTATATAGTGAGACCCTCTAGCCATTACTTCATGTGCTGCAGTTGGTATCTTGCTGAGATCTTTAGTTGAAAAAGAATATTAGATGTTGACTTTTTTGAGTTGCTGAGGTTGTTACAATCCCACCCACAGTGGAGATGGGCTGAGTAACTTCAGAAGCAAGTGAAAGCGACATGGCAGCCCAAATCAGTCAGGGCAGGCAGCTGGACTGGGGACCTGCTTTGTTGCTGGGCTGCAGAGGGGTGAGCAGTTATGGCCACTGTGGGGTCCCTAGCTCTTAGGGCTCACTTAGGTTAGCACAAACTCAGAGTAGCCATCCTAGAGCTGACTGATAGCCAGTGAGGATGTTTCAGCATCAGCAAGCATTTCTAGCTCACCAAGAAGCTTGGTGTGTGCCATCCCTGACAATGTTAACTAATCAGATCAAGGGAGGGAAACTGACCTACATGCTGACTAGATGCAACCGTCATTTAATCTCTGATTCACTGGGCAGGTTGGCAAGAGACTATAAGTATTGAATAAATGAATAAACTTGCCCTGCTGGTTCAATAGTTGCCTTGCTTTTTGGATAGTGAGGCAACGGCCAGATGTATCTGACAATAGAACTCTAACCCCTTACAACAAGCAATCCACAAACCCAAAACACAATGTCTTCAAGAGCTGGCCCAGAACATCAGGAATGGCTTCCCAATGTTTTGCCCCCCATTTGCAAATCAGAATCAACAAGTCAAATATGCTGCCTTACTAGGAGGATACCCCACTCCTAGCCAGCCTGCCTTCAGCTTCTCCATCAGAGCACACTGAAGCCTTTCCTTTTTTTACTCTAAAGCTTCCCCACTCCCCTGCCTGGCTTTGAGTCTCTCCCAAACTCAAGTGATGATGGCAGAATCTCTTGCTGTATAGCAAGGTCTGAATAAATAACCACTGTTCATTCTCATTTGGATTATCTTCACTTATTTCCACATTATGTAAATACTAAATGAATTGCTTTTAATAGTTGTTAGGTATCCATAGTATGACATACATAATATTAATAGTAATCTAGCATAGGCATTTTAATAATTTGCTGGGTGCCTTCATCTCATCTCACTAAAACCCAGACACTCAGGAAAAAAACCCAACCAACCTAAGAAACCAAACTCGCTGCTTGAATCTGAGACAGGAGCACAGACATAAAAAGCATTTTTAGAACCTGAGGAATGTTCTCCCTTAGCAAGGATTACTGATTTGATCCTTAAAATTAACTCTTTTGTGTGTCTGTTTACAGGTCTTTTCCTGTTGCTATGGATGAGAAGAACTACCAAACCTTGTGCCATATACAGCCATGCTTTTCACATTGTTTTTGACCATTATTTATAGCAAGAGGTATATTTTATGTTATGGCTCAGTAGAAGTGTCATAAAAGAATACTTAACACTCATCATGTGCAGTGTGGTGTGATATTTTTCTATTGTACCCTATACATCTATTCATAGTAAATGTATATGTAATTATTTATTTATGTGTTAAATGCTTTATTTAACACAACTACAATCTAGAAGATTCTGAAGATCCATTTGTTAGTCGCTCAGTCATGTCCAACTCTGTGCAACCCCATGGACTGTAGCCCACCAGGCTCCTCTGTCCATGGAATTCTCCAAGCAGGAATACTAGAGTGGGTTGCCATGCCCTTCTCCAGGGGATCTTCCCAACCCAGGGATCGAATCTGGGTCTCCTGCGTTACAGGCAGATTTTTTACCATTTGAGCCACCTGGGAAGCCCCATAGAAAAAATCAATCATAGAATACAAATAAGGTCTCCTTCAACAGTAAGTATGTTCTTCAACATTCTTTTATCAGGTGGGGAGCTTCTCATTTAATCCTCTGGCACAGTAGTTCTCAAATTTCAATTGCAGGAGAATCATTTAGAAGCTCATTAAAATGCAGATTGCTGGGCCCCACCCCCAGAGTTTCTGAATCAGGCAGTAAAGGGCAGCCTGAAAATTTGCATTTCTCACAAATTCCCAGGTGAGGCTGATACTGCTAGTCTGGAAGCCACACTGTTTCAGAGAATCATTTTTGCAAATCATCATCTTTTTGTACAATGAATAATCACTTCCTAATTTGTCCATTTGTCATATGTCAAGTTTATTGAAACAAAATATGTTGTACTAGTTGGATGTCTGACTGTAATTTGTGTCTGAGCAGGAGGTCAAAGGCCAGGAATAAGGGAGACAGTCTGCTTGCTGGCTCCTTCCTCCAGCCCTCTAGTGCTCCTTTTCAGAATCATTTAACCATTCATTCATTTACTTAAATATGGCTCAGATGATAAAGAATCTGCCTGCAATGAGAGAAACCCAGGTTCAATGCCTGGGTTGGGAAGATCCCCTGGAGAAGGGAATGGCTCCCCACTCCAGTATTCTTGCCTGGAGAATTCCATGAACAGAGGAGCCTGGCAGGCTACCGTCCATGGGGTCACAAAGAACTGGTCGGACATTCCCTTGGGGAATCTTAATAAATTGAAAGTCCTAATTCAGTGTGTCCAGGGTGTGACCTTTGAGTCCACATTTCTAACAAGTCCCCGGTGATGCTTATGCTACTGAACTTCAAACTACACTTTGAGTAGCAAAGCTGTAGATCATCCCCCAAATCTAATGGCAATAAATAAAAGCAGCAGGAGTATATACAGCTATACCAGATATGCTAAGATAGAAGGGATAGGTGACTGTGGCTCTCTTGTAGGCAGGACACAATAAAGTTTATTAAACATCATAAAAAATAGTATTTGAGGAAACACAGGTGGAAACAATTGCAGACCAAATCTGATGAGACAGAATTGAGATAGTCAAAGTTCAACTGAAAAAGATAGCTAGAGTTTAGATGGAGAAAAGCAGGGGAGAATAGAACGTAAGAGCTTGGGCTACCAAATCAGCTTAAAATTTAAATCCTGCTCTACCATTTACTACCTATGTGACCTTAGGGAAATGGCTTAATTTCATCTGTGAAATGGAAAGAACTTTGTGTGTGTGTGTGCTTAGTAAATGAAAGGTGCCCAACGTAATGCCTGGCAACAGTAGGTCTTCAATAAGTGGTTGTTGTGTGCGTGTGTGCTCAGTCGTGTTGCACTCTGTGCGACCCTCCAGACCATAGCCCGCCAGGCTCCTCTGTCCATGGGATTCTCCAGGCAAGAATACTGGAGTGGGTTGCCATGCTCTCCTCCAGGGGATCTTCTCAGCTGAGGGATTGTTGGGGTCCTTTAATGGACCGGAACCTGGTGGTCCCAAGTCGACTATAAGAAAGTAAAAAAGAAAGAGGCTAAAATTCCTTGGTTTACGCAGAGAACCAATAAAGCCCTTGACACAGGGCTTGCACTGCTCAAGAAGGCACAGGGCGCCCTCTCAAGGAAGTCTTGAAAGCCCGGCAAGAAAGTGAGCTCAGCGGGTTTCCACGCTCCAGAGAACTAGCCGGAGAAAAAGAGAGAGAGAGAGACAGAAAGAGAGAGAGAGAAAGACACAGGGACCCAAGCTCTGATGGAACAAGGGTGCTTTATTCAACATTGTGTGAGTATATATACTGTTTT
The DNA here is from genome assembly GCA_024291935.2 of Okapia johnstoni. Classification (NCBI taxonomy): domain Eukaryota; kingdom Metazoa; phylum Chordata; class Mammalia; order Artiodactyla; family Giraffidae; genus Okapia; species Okapia johnstoni. The sequence continues at coordinate 55,842,226 of CM044317.1, forward strand.
GCAAGGTAGCTTTTTCAGCAAAGGTAAAGATCAAAAGAACAGACTTACAAATTACCAAGGAAACAAGGAGTAATCGGGGTCATAAAGCTAGAAGACAATCCATATCAAAAGAAAGAGGGTAGTAAATAATCACTTTTACCATATGTCCACATCAGAAGGAAGAGGGTCGTAAATAATCACTTTCACCATATGGAAAAGCAGATGGAGGAAATGCATGCATTCCTCAGTTCTGGGAGTGGCTTTCCGCTCCACTAGCTTCTGAAGTCAGGAACTGATAAGGAACAGATGATTCATGACAGATCAAAAAGAGCACACAGGAAGCCTCCTGTTAAACGTTCCCTGACAAGGGATCAAACCTGTGTCTCCTGCTTTGCAGGCGGATTCTTTACCGCTGAGCCACCGGGGAAACCAAATCGTTGTTACAACTCTATAAATGTAGCCCAAGTGTGTAGGATTTCACCAGATTTAGGTTCACTCATCCGACCTTTTGATGTTTTTTTTTTTTTTTTTTTTTTGCAGTTTAGCTAATTCCTTCTGATCTCTAGCATCTAAAATCAAGTACATTTAATCACTTTGAAGAGTGATTTTCAAATGCTGTGTAGTCACCTTAAGATATCCATCTTTCTCCAAGTGACTGCACTCTATCTTAAGAGCTAATGATCTGGTCTCATTCTGTTAAGAGGATGAATGTGTCTTCCCTAAGTTGAGGAATCTGAAGCCTGGATGGCTCTTCCCTAATTCCTGGAGTGGGTAAGTGAAAGTTTATCAGTGTCCAGGAATTGAAGAATAGGGGGAAAATGGGGAGGAGCAGGAAGATATCTATGAAGTGACTGGAATTGAAAATACAGAAGGGATAGTTCGAAGATTTATTTATGAGCACTAAAATGCTTTTAACTCTAATAATTAATGTAGTTATAAATACACTTGGCAAGAAAAATGCTTACAGTATTTATCATCCTAAGAGATAAAATACAAAACTTTAAAAATGTGAGTACTAGTTCTGAATATACTAACTTTGTGACCTTGGCCAAGTCACTTTACTTTGCACTTCACAATTGTGTGTGTTTGTTTTTTTCTACAGAATGATCTATTATTACACACCTTATCTCTCTCGCTGGAATACCATGGAGGTCAAATCAGATTACATTAAAATAGTTTAATTAGTTTCATTTGCACAGTACTTTATCATCCACAAAGCACTTCTGCATATATTATTTTATTTGCATGAAAGAGCTTTGAAAAGTTAAAAAATGTTATAAAAGGACAATACTTGGGTTTAAATACCAGCTCCAGCTCCCTCTCTACTTCAATTTTCTTATCAGTAAAAAAATGGGGATAATAGCAGTTTCTTCTTCATAGGTGGTGTGTTAGTTGCTCAGTTGTATCTGACTCTTTGCAACCCCACGGGGTGCAGCCCACCAGGCTCCTCTGTCCATGGGATTTTCCAGGCAAGGATCCTGGAGTAGGTTGCCAGTTCCTTTTCCTTCATAGGTGGTGGACAAGATTAAAATTGCACCACCTCGAAAAGAAGCCCTGTACCAGTAGCACTCATTCCTCATTCTCCCTCGTCTCCCTCCAGCCTGTGGCAACCATTAATCTACTTTCTGTCTGTGTGAATTTGCCTATTCTGAATATTTCAAATAAATAAAGTCATGTGCCATGTGGTCTTTTATGACTGGCTTCTTTTAGTTTGCATAGAATGTTTACAATGTTCAGCCATGCTTAGCCTATACCAGCACTTCATTCCTTTTTATGGCTGAATAATATTCTAGTATATGGACATTCCACATATTATTTATCTAATCAGTTGATGGACATTTGGGTTGTTTCTACCATTTAGCTGAATAATACTGCTATTAGCAGTCATGTATAGGTTTTTGTGTGGTTGCATGTTTTCAATTCTCCTTGGTACATACCTAGGAGTGGAATTGTTAGATCACATAGTAATTCTATGTTTAACATTTTGAAGAACTGCCAAACTGTTTTCCAAAGTGTCTGCCCATTTACAATTCTATAACGGAGAAGAACAAACCTGATTCCATACTGGATAGTCCTTTAGCTCTAGCCCTTGTGCTCTGTTGCCTGTGCTCAATCATGCTGGCCCTGCACTTCTGTAAAGGAATGTTGCCTATAGTCTGAAATATACATCATAGCCCATTCTCAAGGTTCTGCCTCCCAGGCCTTTAAAGATATAACACTTTTCATTCATATAGAGATAAAAAGTTGTGGAACAGATAACATTTATCTTGTTAGAGGTTTTCAGGAACTTTGTTAGCAGACCTACATGGACATATGCAAGAACAAAGGATCATCACATTCCCCTCTGGGGTCTGGCCAGCACTAAGAAGTTTGCACCAACCAGCCACCCACCTCCTCCCCTTTTAGTATAAAAGAAGTCTGAATTCTAACTCCAGTGAGATGGGCTTTGAGTATACCAATCCACAATCTTCTCAGCCTCCTGGCTTTCCAAATGAGTATTCCTTGCCTAAACACCTTATCTCTCAATTTACTGGCCTGTTGTGGGGCAAGCAGTATGAGTTTGGACTGGAAACAATCCCACAGCAATGTGTAATGGTTACAATTTCTTCACATTTATTATCATCTTTTTTTGCTTTAGTCATCCTAGTGGACATAAAATGATTATGGTTTTGATTTGCATGTCCCCAATGAGAGTACATCATGAAAAATAGGCTGGATGAAGCACAAGCTGAAATCAAGATTGCCCAGAGAAATATCAATAACCTCAAATATGCAGTTGACATCACCCTTATGGGAGGAAGCAAAGACGAACTAAAGAGCCTCTTGATGAAAGTGAAAGAGGAGAGTGAAAAAGTTGGCTTAAAGCTCAGCATTCAGAAAACTAAGATCATGGCATCCAGCCCCATCACTTCATGGCAAATAGATGGGGATACAATGGAAACATTGACAGACTTTGTTTTCTTGGGCTCCAAAATCACTGCAGATGGTGACTGCAGCCATGAAATTAAAAGACGCTTACTCCTTGAAAGGAAAGTTATGACCAACCTAGACAACATATTGAAAAGCAAAAACATTACTTTGACAGCAAAGATCTGTCTAGGCAAGACTATGGTTTTTCCAGTAGTCATGTATGGAAGTGAGAATTGGACTATAAAGAAAGCTGAACACTGAAGAATTGATACTTTTGAACTGTGGTGTTGGAGAAGACTCTAGAGAGCCCCTTGGACTGCAAGGAGATCCAACCAGTCAATCCGAAAGGAAATCAGTCCTGAATATTCATTGGAAGGACTGATATTGAAGCTGAAACTCCAATACTTTGGCCACCTGATGGGAAGAAGTAACTCATTGGAAAAGATCTGATGCTGGGAAAGATTGAAGGCAGGAGGAGAAGGGGGATGATAGGGGATGAGATGGTTGGATGGCATCACAGACTCAATGGACATGAGTTTCAGTAAACTCCAGGAGTTGGTGATGGACAGGGAGGCCTGGCCTGCTGCTGTCCATGGGGTCGCAAAGAGTCTGACATGACTGAGTGACTGCACTGAACTGAACTAATGACTAATGATGTCGATCATCTTGTCATACACTTATATGCCATCTGTATGTCATCTATAGAGACAAATGTATCCAAATCTTTTGCCCTTTTTAAAACGGAGTTGTCTTATGGTTAAGTTGTAAAAGTTCTTTATCTTCTCTAATACAAGTCCCATTTTACAGATTGGGCTAACAAATATTTTCTCCCATTCTGTGTGTTGTCTTTTCACTTTTTTTATGGTGTTCTTTGAAACACAAAGGTTTATAACTTTAGTGAAGTCTGGTTTATCTATTTCGATCCACTTTTGAAATTTCTACTCTTTAAGGCCAGAGATGGTTGATCTTTGTCCTCTTGCCCCAAGAGCTGGCAAGTTATTTTTGCCAGGCGTTGCTGGGATGTAGTCAGTGTGACTTAAATTCAGTCTCTTTCTCATGTTCTGTGTCATGGCAAGTGCTGCTTTCTTACATGGAATTCCATCACTGCCTCCATCTTCTTTGCCTAGCCTGGTCTTTATTGCCCTTAAAGACTTAGTTCAGATTTTTTCTCCTTCTCTTTGGGGATCCCTAGGTCTCCTTTCAGCAGAGGGAGCCAGTTCAGTCTTCCCTTACGGAAGTCATCAAAGGCAGGGATTTTAATTTACTGTCTTCATTATACAGGAATGGAATCTGAACAGGCCTGAATTTTAATTTCAGCCTCATAATTAGCTGTACAAACTTGAGCAATGTCATATTTCTGATCCTTCATGATTTTTATAAACTGAAAATAATTTCTAAACATAGGGTCATTGTAAGACTTGACATATAGTAATAAGTTAAACGTTATTACTTTATTTAAGTAAAGTTTAACTTATTAATTAGATTCTTAGTAAGTCCCAGATATTGTTTTTAGCATTACTATTATTATTTTCTTTTTAATGTGGTAGCTAACAGTATCAGGAATATGGCAAATTCTCAAGAAATATTAGTTTTCAGTAATGGATGTCTGGTGACAAAGAGAACCACTATAGGCCTGTCATAGCACCTGTGTGGGCACCTCAACTATACTCCTTTCAAAGTTTCCAGAGAGCTGTTTCCTGATGCATCTTTGAGCATCTGAGGAAAACAATGAAATACACCCCCAGAAAATGCACATTACCCTTTCAGTTCAGTTCAGTTTAGTTGCTCAGTCGTGTCCAACTCTTTGCGACCCCATGAATTGCAGCACGCCAGGCCTCTCTGTCCATCACCAACTCCTGGAGTCTACCCAAGCCCATGTCCATCTAATCAGTGATACCATCCAACCATCTCATCCTCTGTCGTCCCCTTCTCCTCCTGCCCTTAATCCTACCCAGCATTAGGGTCTCTTCCAATGAGTCAACTCTTCACATGAGGTGGCCAAAGTATTGGAGTTTCAGCTTTAACATCAGTCCTTCCAATGAACACCCAGGACTGATCTCCTTTAGGATGGATTGATTGGATCTCTTTGCAGTCCAAGGGACTCTCAAGAGTCTTCTCCAACACCATAGTTCAAAAGCACCAATTCTAAAAAAAAAAAGCACCAATTCTTCAGCGCTCAGCTTTCTTCACCGTCCAACTCTCACATCCATACATGACCACTGGAAAAACCATAGCCTTGACTAGACGGACTTTTGTTGGCAAAGTAATGTCTCTGCTTTTTAAATATGCTATCTAGGTTGGCCGTAACCTTCCTTCCAAGGAGTAAGCGTCTTTTAATTTCATGGCTGCAATCACCATCTGCATGGATTTTGGAGCCCCCCAAAATAAAGTCTGTCACTGTTTCCACTGTTTCCCCATCTATTTCCCATGAAGTGATGGGACCAGATGCCATGATCTTAGTTTTCTGAACGTTGAGCTTTAAGCCAACTTTTTCACTCTCTTCTTTCACTTTCATCAAGAGGCTCTTTAGTTCTTCTTCACTTTCTGCCATAAGGGTGGTGTCATCTGCATATCTGAAGTTATTGATATTTCTCCCGGCAATCTTGATTCCAGCTTGTGTTTCTTCCAGCCCAGCATTTCTCATGGTGTACTCTGCATATAAGTTAAATAAGCAGGGTAACAGTATACAGCCTTGACGTGCTCCTTTTCCTATTTGGAACAAGTCCGTTGTTCCATGTCCAGTTCTAACTGTTGCTTCCTGACCTGCATACAGGTTTCTCAAGAGACAGGTCAGATGGTCTGGTATTCCCATCTCTTTCAGAATTTTCCACAGTTTTTTGTGATCCACACAGTCAAAGGCTTTGGCATAGTCAATAAAGCAGAAATAGATGTTTTTCTGAAACTCTCTTGCTTTTTCGATGATCCAGTGGATATTGGCAATTTGATCTCTGGTTCCTCTGTCTTTTCTAAAACGAGCTTGAACATCTGGAAGTTCATGGTTCACGTATTGCTGAAGCCTGGCTTGGAGAATTTTGAGCATTTCTTTACTAGCATATGAGATGAGTGCAATTGTGCGGTAGTTTTAGCATTCTTTGGCATTGCCTTTCTTCGGGATTGAAACGAAAATTGACCTTTTCCAGTCCTGTGGCCACTGCTGAGTTTTCCAAATTTGCTGGCATATCGAATGCAGCACTTTCACAGCATCATCTTTCAGGATTTGAAATAGCTCAACTGGAATTCCATCACCTCCACTAGCTTTGTTCGTAGTGATGCTTTCTAAGGCCCACTTGACTTCACATTCCAGGATGTCTGGCTCTATGTGAGTGATCACACCATCATGATTATCTGGGTCGTGGAGATCTTTTTTGTACAGTTCTGTGTATTCTTGCCACCTCTTCTTAATATCTTCTGCTTCTGTTAGGTCTATACCATTTCTGTCCTTTATCAAGCCTATCTTTGCATGAAATGTTCCCTTGGTATCTCTGATTTTCTTGAAGAGATCTCTAGTCTTTCCCAATCTGTTGTTTTCCTCTATTTCTTTGCATTGATCGCTGAGGAAGGCTTTCTTATCTCTCCTTGCTAATTTAGTTTGTATATTATTTTGGTGGGATTTCTGAATACTTGAAACCCATCATGGGTCTAGGGACTAAAGGTTAAGTAGATTTTAACAAATATTTATGACCAGTACTACCTGCTGCTACCTACATAATCCTTTTAAAACTGAGCAGCCAGAAACCATACCATCCATCAAGGGCACTCCTTGGTATTTACCCAAATAAGTTGAACACTCACATGTACACAAAAACCTGAATGTGAATGTTTGGAGTAGCTTTATTCATAATTTGTCAAAACTTGGAAGCAACCAGGATTCAATAGATGAATGGATAAATAAACTGTGCTACATCAACACAATGGATTATTATCTAATGCTAAAAAAGAATATCAAGGCATGAAAACACAAGGAGGAAATTCAGTTGCATATTACTAAGTGAAAGGTGCCAATCTGGAAAGGCTACCTGCTGTATGATTCCAACTAAGTGACATTCTGGAAAAGGCAAAACTATTGAGTAAAAAGATCCAGTGTTTGCCAGGGGTTAGGGAGGGATGAACGGATGGAACACAGGGTATTTTTAAGGCAGTGAAATGATTCTGTATGATTCTACAATGGTGGGTATGGATACATGTCATCATACACTTGTCAAAATCCATAGATTGTACAATATGAAAAGTGAGCCCTAATGTAAACTATTTATCACTTCAGAAGATAAATACATTTCAATATAAGTCCATTGATTGTAATAAATGTACCATTCTGGTGCCAGATGTTGATAGTGGGGTAAGCTGTGCATGTGTAGGGGCAGGGAGTATGTTGGAATTCTGCATTCCCCACTCAATTTTGCTGAGAACCTAAAACTGCTCTAAACAATAAAGTCTTTTTTTTCTTTTTTTCTTTCTTCCTTTTAAAGTCACTGGCCCTGCAGAGTGAGTAGCTGTGCAACCATCTTCCCAGGAAACAACTACATGACATGATTCCTGAGAGGCGTGTTCTCTGGAACATTCGCACAACTCTCTGGTATCACTGTGGGCATTAAAAATACCCTTCTCATTGGGGTTTTGAGAACTACTCAAATCAAGTAACAACCAGGTTGTTGCATTTTTCCTGGAAATTTTTATTTTCTAGTATAGAGGACCACCAGCAGATGGCAATCAAAGAATACAAAACCTGAGTCTATTCAAGATTTTTGATAAATAGGTTGAAGAATGATAAATAAGATAATACATTTAAAGATAAGCAGACCACTGCTTTCCACCTCTTGAATACCGATTCTCCATGGAGCGACAGTTTCTTCCGCTCCAAACAAACAAGTCTTTTTCCACCAGGAACTGAAATAAATGTCTTGCCTCAAAAGAAGCACCAGGGACAAATTCCTAGATTTCATAGTTAATCAAATGGGAACTCTATGAGAAAGTGAATTAGAAGAGTTTGTTGTTTTTATTAGGCATTGTATTTACTGTAGACTTTCTGCTTACATTGTAAGCAGGGTAAATGTTCTCTGGTATGTAAAAATGAATGTTTGTGTAAATGACTTCCCAGTGATGAAAAATATACAGCTGTAGTAGATCAGAACTGCAAAATCACCAGAAGGAAGGAATCTGCTCAAAACGATCCAGTGTATGCATGGGAATGGGAATCAGGAAGGTTGGTGAGGGTGTTCTTACCAAACTTGGGATTTTACAACTGGTTTTACAAAAATAGGAATTTCTTCTTTTGCTCCTGGAGATGTTCTACTAAGTAGATTCTCCATTAAATCTTGCATTATCAATTATGTGCTTATTAAGCATAAAAGACTTTGTCCTTTTTGGTAAATTCTGGTATTTATGCTTTCCTTTTGCTAAAATCACTATGAGTCCACAGAGAGAGTTGCAGTACAGTAGAACCTACAGAATATGAATATTGCTAATTTGCACATTGAGACAAAATTTCAGTTTATAGTTTACAGTTCAGACATATTTGATGGCATAACAAAACCTCTTTATACATGGCATATGGATCATTATAGAAAATGATGAATCTTTTTGTTTATTGACAATATCTTTATGAAAAAGAGCTTCATAAAGCACTTGGAGAAAATTATACCTGGAGAGTTTGGGAAATATTCAATGTTTAAGAGAAGCAATGAACAACAAATTATATTCTAGGGACTCCTACTACATGTTAGGCAATATTATCTCAAGACAGATAAATTATTTAGCCACATATTTACAAATGAGGAAACTAGTGTTCAGAGAGACTCATAACTGCCAAAGTTATATAGCTAGTAAGTAGCTGAGCTGGCATTTGAACCCAGGCTTGTTTAGGTAAATGTAAGCACGTCCCTACATTGTAGTTGTTCATTTTATTCTAACAGATGATCCCAGGTGGCCCTAGTGGTAAAGAACCTGCCTGCCAATGCAGGAGACACAAGAGATGTGGTTTGATCCCTGGATCAGGAGGACCCCGTGGAGGAGGGCATGGCAACCCACTCCAGTATTCTTGCCTGGAGAATCCCCATAGACAGAGGAGTCTGGTGGGCTACAGTCCATGGGGTCTCAAAGAATCGGACACAACTCAAGTGACTGTTGTTGTTGATGTTAAACGTTTAAAACCTAGCTATTTCAGAAGTTTAACCAAATTGCCTGGGTAAGTTGTTTCAGATTCCAGATCATTCCCATAGAGATTCTAATTCAGAAGATGGCAAGTGGGGCCCAGGAATCTGAGTTTTTAACACTCTGTAGCTTTCCCCAGTGATTCTGCTGCAGGTAATCTTCCGACCCCAAACACTTTAAGAAAACATAGATCCAATTCAGTGGGCTGACTTTTCATGAGCAAAGAACCCTCTGAGGACCTTGTGAAAGCTCTGGACCATTTTTTAAGAAAAAGGTACAGTTTACATCTAAAACTGTACGTACAACTTTAGGGGGCTCATAGACACTATGAAGAAATGGACACTTGGTCTCCTACATGTCTCAGTTAAAAGTGGCCTAATAAGAAGTCCCTTCCATCTTTCCACCAAAAGATGTCACTCTTTAGCCTCAAAAAGCCATTCCAAAAGATGCTAGTGTTTTTGTATTTTTTTCCTTGAGGAGAAGAGTTTCCTAGGAAAATGAGTTTACCTGTTGTAAATAGACCAGACTCTGGTGCAGTGCTTCAAAAAAGTAGGTTGAAACAAATGATAATGTTATCTCCCATCACAATTAATCTGATCTGGAAATTAAGGTGTTGGGATTAAAACAAACAGTGGAGACCACAGATGAGTATGGGCACACCCAGAATGAAGGATCCTGTTTACTTTCCCCAAAGCTCCTTCTCTAACTTCTTTTCAATCTCTAGGTTTTCTCTTAGGTCTCCACCTTAAAATCAACCTTTGCATTGTTAAGTAAGTAAAAACTTATGCAGCTTATCTTTTGAAATTTTTTTGAGGGGGGGACACACCGTGTGACATGCAAGATCTTCACCAGACCAGTGATCAAACCTGAGCCCCGTGCAGCAGAAGCATGATATCTTAACCACTGGACCACAAGGGAAGTCCTCCAGGACATACTAAAACATGTATATAAATGATGTTAACACAGAGTTCTCAAACATTTACCATTAACAGATTCTGGATTATGCAAAGTAGGAAAGGCCTAAGGAGAAAATGTAATTTTCTGTGTAGACCTGGGGTCTTGATAAACATAGGCCAGAAGTAAGAAAAGAAGTGTCTGCAAACACCCTGATTTGTATGTAAATGTCATATGTTTATTATCTTTTGGAGGGAAAGAGTCCATGGCTGTCATCAAATTCTTGAAGAAATCTTTAACTGAAATTTTAAAAGTAATCATTTATAGGAGTCTTTTCTCCTAGACAAGCCAACAGGGTGACAGAGCCATATACGGTGCAGGCTTGGCGAGCATCTTCTTCAAAGGTAAAGCGATAGTCCACATTGTACAATATATGTTGTATGGACACAGCATTGTCAGAGTGCATGTCCCTACCAGAAAGTCTACTCTTTCAGAAACATGTCTTCCTTGGTATGAGAATGCAAGCATGAATTTTGGATCAGAAAGACTTTTATCAGAGGCAGCACAGATTATACATAGCTCTCTGACTCTGAATGTACTTGTAAGTCTAGAAAAGTCATCCTGACTCAGCCAGTTATTAGGAGGCAAACATGAGACTGCATGTGTAAAGCTCCTAGCACAGTGTCTGGCACAGAATGGGCACTCAGAAATGTTTGTTTTTCTCCCTTGTACAACATTAAGATTTCCCCCATGACAGGGATCCTGAGCACAGACTACCTGCCACTCAGCTAGGACTGTGTCATCAGCCTAAAGGAAATCAGGTTTCCTTTAGGAGTTCCCACCTTCCAGTCTCCCCTTCATCATTACTGCAAAGATAAACAAGGACCTCAAGCACAGAACATGTGTGAGTAAGTCATGAAGGACGAAAAGACATTGCTGAACCCTAATAGGGCAGACAATATAAAAAATAAGTTAGGGGAAGCCACAGGGCATGGGATGCTAATGACATACATATAAGCACAAATATTCTACATACATGAAGGCAAGTTATAATAGAAAGGACAAAGTCACATGGAGCTGATTTAGGAAACTATCATGAAGAAAATGTTTATTGAGCAATATTTTTAAAGTGGGGAAAGATAATACTTGGGAAAAAGAAAGAAGAGGGGGGAAAGCTAAGAAAGAAGGAGAGAGTGCCATAGGGGTGGGCTTAGAAGGGAGGTGGACGTGGAGCATATTTGTGGCCACAGGAGAAGCCATGCTTAAGGGCCTGTGCAAAGATGACAGCAGTTATGTGTGGGGGAAGGGAGGCAGCTAATTGGTAGAGACCCTTGAAACCCATGATTAGGAGTTTTAATTTAATTCAAGAGGCAATTGGAGCTATTGTACGTTTCTAGGAAGGGGAGTGATATGATCAAAATGATGCTTGAGGACAATGGTTCTTGCCGCTGTGAGGGTGGTGGATTAGATGAAGGAGACCCTCAGACTAGGAGGCTGATCTGAGGCTATTTTGGGAATGCAGGCTTCCAGGGGCCTGGCCTAGAGCAGGGCTCTGGGTGTGGGATGGAAGGAGCAGAAGGGAAATATATTATGGAGGGTAAACGTTCTTTCATTCTTTTTAGAACTGGATACTGGGTTAGGTGCTGCACTACTACGGGGAAACAGGCACAGAGGTTGGGATAGAAAGAGACAATCAGGCGATTATAATATGGTGAGATAAGTGCCGTGACCATCGAATCAGAGAAATATAAGAGTACATAGCAGGAGCGGCACTTAACAGAGTCATGGGGAAGGATGAAGGTGGTCAGGAAAGCCTTTCCTGAGGAAGTGGTGTTTAACCTGACAATTTAATCAAGGGTCAGAAATTGACTGAAAAAATTACTGGGGGAAATGTTCTAGGCAGGAAGTCTCAAGATGAAAGGGTAGGAGCGGAGCCGTGAGGGAAAGGAAAGAATGGTTTCTAGAAAGGCTCAAAGAAGCAAGAAGGGTGGGACCAGACCAGGAAGGGCCTGGAGTCTGCCATGTGAACTGTGGACTTCATCATTAGGGCAATGAAAGGCCAGGAGAGAGGTATGATTCATTTCTCATTTTAGAAAAATCTCTGTGGTTATTATGGGAGAAAAAGATTGGTGATGATTAGGATAGGAGACTTGCCATAATCTAGGCAGAGATGACTGGGAAATAGAGAGCTGGAGACATGTAGATATTTCGACTACAGAATTTATGGGATGAAAAAGCGATTTGGAGGAAAAGAGTATTAGCAGGGATGTCATTAGCCCAGAGAGGGGAGGTCATTCTCTTGGGTCAAACAACAAACATGTGGAAGCAACAATATTATAATCCAAGTCTCTGGTTCTTTTTAAAATGAGATCTTTCATATCTCTCCTCATCATGCTTATGTTTTCCTTTATATTGTCAAATATAAGGGACTTCCCTGGTGGTCCAGTGGTTAGGATTCTGTGGTTCCATTGCAAGGGGCCCAGGTTTGATCCCTGGTCAGGGAACTAAGATCCCACAAGCCACAACAAGGTCAAAAAAACAAACAAAAGCATTGTCAAATATACCTATATGGTTTACAATAGATGTTTTAAGTTCTTTGTCTGCTAATTCCATTACCTCTGTCATTTCTGAATGTCTCTGCTGTTGATTTTTCTCTTGGTATTGGTCATATTTTCTTGCTTCTTTGTATGGCTGATAATTTTTAGCAAATGACAGACGTTGTGCATTTTACTTTGCTGGACACTAGATTTTGTTGTATTGTTAAAGGGCTTTGGACATTGTTCTGACATGTAGCTAAGTTATTTGAGTTTGATCCTTTCAATGTTTTCTTTTAAACATTTTTAGGGGAGATCTAGAGTAGCCTTTAGGACTTCTGCTTTCAGCTGTGATGGAGTAACAGGAACTGGATTTACTCTCCCACCTGAAACAGTAATGAACCAGATTAAATGTATGAAACATTGGTCATCAGGCAACGAAGGACAGTGATCCCTGAAAGGTAGGAAACAAATGAGGTGACTCCTATGATTGCCCCAGCTTTCTGCCTTGAAAGGTTCCCAGGGCACAGAACTCTCTAGAGCTCTCTTTCTGTTTACCTCCCTCCACTCTGATACTGTCCAACACAAATTCCCCAAACTCTGATCTTTTTTAACTTGGCAAGGTTATCAGGTTGCTTAGATTCCTTCTTCTTCATTCCTTGTTTCTTTCCCTTCTCTCAGGGATTACAATTCATGACCCATTGTCCCATGTCTGGAAACTGTTTCAAATATTTTGCCTGAAAAAAAAAAAAACAAACCTTGGTATTCTAGTTGTTTATGGTTGAAAGGAAATTCCTGCAGTATTTAATCTTTCATAGTCTGAAGCAAAAATCTTTGGGGTTAATTTTAACTCTTCCAATTGTCACTGTGCTCATCACTGTCTTTGGAATTCACTCTTGGACAAGTAAAACTCAACTGCAGTCCAGATTATAGGGGAAATTGGTGGGGGGCAGGGGGCGTTTACCTTAAATGGAGCCTAAATGAATGAGGGGCAAAAGGAAAGCAGAGAAAGAAGTCAGGATGATGTCCAGGTTTCTGACGTGGGTATTGAGGAGATGATGGTGCTATTAAAACAACATGAATAGAATTTGTGCATGTTGACATTGAAATATTGATAGAAGATACTTAAATCTTGGGAGAAGAGATTTGGCCTGGGCTGGAAAAACAGATTCCAGTGTTCTCATTGTACAGGTGTACAAGCTTGGTAACAAATATTATTTGGAAGAGAAATTTAAAGGAATATTAAGAAAAAAAAGTAGGTCAAGGGCAGGATCTTGAGTAATGACTACATTTTGGAGGATAACAGATAAAGAAAGAGATGTACAAAAAACGACTTTGAGAAAGCTTCGGGAGAATTGGAAGCAAACCTGGAGGAAGAAAGAATGATCTGCTCTGTGAATGAAGCAAAGATGCTGCTGAAAATGAACTGTTTGCCTTAGCAGTTATAAGTTCAGTGGTCTTTGCAAAAGCAATGTCAATTAGGTGGTCTGGAATGAGGCTAGCCTGGGGCAGGTTTGGAAGTGAAAAGACACAGAGCAAGTGAAGACAATGAATGGAGGTGACTCAGAAAACTGCATGAGAAGCGGAAGAGGGACAGTCACAGCTGTAGGAGATCAAGGACCTTGAAAGGACAATTTTTTTTTCATTTTAATTAAAGAAAACTAGAGTTGTTCATGGCATCAGGGGAAGGACCCAGTAAAAAGGAGAAGTCTGGAACTGGAGAGAAAGAAGATGCCTGGAGGAAGTCCTGCCAGAGTGCAAAGGAGAAGGGAATCAAGCTTTCAAGGAACCCTGTGACGACTGCTTTCTGTACAGTGAAACAATAATTTGTAAGGAAAGTAATTATGGACATTCTCTCTTCTCTCCTCTTCCTTCCCCTTTATGAAAGTTCTTTCCAGCTCTCCAAAAAAAATGCATAATTTATATACTCTGTAAGTTTGATTGTCACACATCAGGTTTCCCTAAGGCAGTATGGCTTCTTTTTTAGACTGCAGGACCCAACATACCCATTGTGTCCCTCTGAGATGGTTGGCTAGAGCATGGCATAGACATCCAATTATCTGTTGTGAGTCAAGGAGTGTTTTCGGTCCTATTCAAATAGAATATATTCTCCCAAGAAAATCTCATGGGCACAGTCGTTCAGTGCCTATTCACTGGGCACTGCACACCGCTGGGATCAAGGAGGGTCATCCCTGACTTTGAGCTGTCTACTTTCCAGTTGTGGAGGAGACAGGCACACACAAGGGACACTAAACTGGTGATGCTAACTGTGTGTTCTGAGTGTGCACAATGTGGATGTGCTGGAGAGAAGGCAATCTCTGTTGGAGATTTCCAACAGTTTGGGTGGCTTGGGAAAGGCTCCTCAAAGAAGCAGGCCTGAACTGGTCCTTGGAGAAGGGCTCTCACGGCTGGAACGTCACATGGGCAAGTGCATAAAGGTTGTATTGTGTTGCATGTTGAATGTGGTGCATTTAAAGGGCAGTCACACATCCTGTCTGACTGTGGCTGAGGGTCCAGAAGTGGGAAGAAGTAACTCTGGAAATGTGGTCAGACCATTTCTCAAGATAGGGGCAGAAGGCAAGGCTGACTCCAATTATTAAAACACCCATACTCCTAATTCTCCTCAAAGTTGCTCCAGCACCACACAGCTGTCACTCCCAGACATCCTGGAATGTGAAGTCAAGTGGACCTTAGGAAGCATCACTATGAACAAAGCTAGTGGAGGTGATGGAATTCCAGTTGAGCTATTTCAAAACCTAAAAGATGATGCTGTGAAAGTCTGCAGTCAATATACCAGCAAATTTGGAAAACTCAGCCGTGGCCACAGGACTGGAAAAGGTCAGTTTTCATTCCAATCCCAAAAAAAGTCAGTGCCAAAGAATGCTCAAACTGCCGCACAATTGCACTCATCTCACACGCTAGTAAAGTAATGCTCAAAATTCTCCAAGCCAGGCTTCAACAGTATGTGAACGATGAACTTCCAGATGTTCAAGCTGGATTTAGAAAAGGCAGAGGAACCAGAGATCAAATTGCCAACATCCACTGGATCATCGAAAAAGCAAGAGAGTTCCAGAAAAACATCCGCTTCTGCTTTATTGACTACACCAAAGCCTTTGACTGTGTGAATCACAGCAAACAGTAGAAAATTCTGAAAGAGATGGAAATATGAGACCACTTGACCTGCCTCTTGAGAAATCTGTATGCAGGTCAGGAAGCAATGGTTAGAACTGGACATAGAACTACAGACTGGTTCCAAATAGGGAAAGGAGTACGTCAAGACTGTATATTGTCACCCTGCTTATTTCACTTATATGCAGAGTACATCATGAGAAACGCTGGGCTGGATGAAGCATAAGCTGGAATCAAGATTGCTGGGAGAAATATCAATAACTTCAGATATGCAGATGACATCACCCTTATGGCAGGAAGCAAAGAAGAACTAAAGAGCCTCGTGATGAAAGTGAAAGAGGAGAGTGAAAAAGTTGGGTTAAAACTCAGCATTCAAAAAACTATGATCATGGCATCTGGTCTCATGGCAAATAGATGGGGAAACAGTGGAAATGGTGGCTGACTTTATTTTTGCGGGCTCCAAAATCACTGCAGATGGTGACTTCAGCCTTGAAATTAAAAGATGCTTACTCCTTGGAAGGAAAGTTATGAGCAGCCTAGACAGTATATTAAAAGGCAGAGACATTACTTTGCCAACAAAATTCCGTCTAGTCAAAGCTATGGTTTTTCCAGTAGTCATGTATGGATGTGAGAGTTGGACCATAAGGAAAGCTGAGCACCGAAGAATTAATGCTTTTAAACTGTGGTGTTGGAGAAGACTCTTGAGAGTCCCTTGGACAGCAAGGAGATCCAACTAGTCAATCCTAAAGGAAATCAGTCTTGAGCATTCTTTGGAAGGACTGATGCTGAAGCTGAAACTCCAGTACTTTGGCCACCTGATGTGAAGAACTGACTCACTGAAAAAGACCCTGATGCTGTGAAAGATTGAAGGGCTGGAGGAGAAGGGGACGACAGAGGATGAGATGGTTGAATGGCATCACCGACTCAATGGACATGAGTTTGAGTAAACTCCGGGAGTGGGTGATGGACAGGGAAGTCTGGCGTGCCGCAGTCCATGGGGTTGGAAAGATTCAGACACGACTGAGTGACTGAACTGAACTGAACTGAACTGATACTCCTAATTGACACCGATAACTAAAAATGATATATTGGATAAGCACTGTCTAGCACCTACTGGAAAGAAATTTCTAAGTGATGTTTTACAAAATTATCTCAGTTTGCCCACAAAGGGAAGAATTAGGCTTTTAAAGTGAAATCTTTTAAAAATGGGTACCCTGGAAACTTCCTTTTTGTGTCAAACTGCTGCTGGGGAAATGAAGAAATTGGGGAGAATGATGGCAATGCTCTATGTCTTGATTGTGGTGGTGTTTATATAAGTGTAAATATTTGTCAAAACCCATTAAATGGCACACTTAAAATGGGTGTGTTTTATTGGATGCAAAGCATACTTCTCAAAAAAGTTTACTTTTAAAAAGAAATTTGCATAAAAATTAGTGATTCCAAAATAAGTAAACAAACAAATAACTGCCCCTGAAGTTCCTTTCTTTCAGCGGATCAATACCATTTTGGAAACAGTTTAGAATTTCTGGAGTGTAAGCAGGAAAAGAAAAAAGATTCTGAGTTGCTAAGATGACTGGAAACAAAAATTTCCAATGAACTATTATGATTATTAAGCAGCCAGCATGGGTTTACATAATTAATGATCCCAGAGGTTTTTATGACTTTCATTTTTCTTTTGCCTTTAAACATTCTCTTCAATAAGCCAATCATAGGAACGCACTGCAGGTGGTGAGAGGCATAAATTGCTGGGTGTAATTACCTCCCTTAGACATCACGTTAGGGCACAGATACACTTAAACTGATGTTTTAGAATCTCTCTTTTCCAGCCTATAGTGTATGTGCTTGCTGTGTTATTTAAGAATATCCAATTGTACTATAGAAGAAAGAAAAACCCATAGGTGGATAAAACCCATAAGAAGGATTCAGCATAGGTAGAAAGTAAACGAGTAAGTTTATGAAAAAGAAAACTCAGAATCTGATAAGTATGCATGAGTGAGCAAATAGCCTATGAAACATAGAATTCATAAGATGTGCTAAGTATTAGGGAGTAATTGGTAACTTGTAAAATATGTTGTATATTTAAAAAAGACAGAACAGAAAGACATGCATTCTGGCTTATACTATCTCTAGGCTGTAGATATGTCATCCCTAAAGTGGTGACTTTTCAGTGACCTCAATATCATCCTTTATGGTCCCATGCGTGCTCTGCCCCAGAAATGCAGATGAAATTCATAGCTTCAGTGAACTGATTGGCATGCTTTGACTCTGTGCGTGTGTACTTGCCCTGTGTCTTTCCAATAAAGCAAGCATGGGGTAGCTCTAGGTAGCTCTTCTTACTACTAACCTCCACTACCTTGTCCAGACTCAACTCGGGTGCTCCTAACTACAACACAAGCGGAGAAGAGTGATCTTCCTTCCACGCTGCTTGCCTCAATCCTAAGGATTGGGGCCAACCCATCCCATCTATGTCCCCCCCTCCTTTTAAGTGGAAGAGGGAAATATTTGATTTCCATCAGTGAGGGGAGTAAGAGAAGATGTCGTGGAGGAGGAAGTCTTTAAGCTGGTTCTTGAAAATTGGGTAGAATTTTGGAGGCAAAGACTGGAAAGAGAAGTAAGATGATAGATTTTTCCTTTCACCATCTCTACCACCACTTACACAACTTTTTTAAAAAAAAATTTAATTTTATATTGGAGTATGCTGCTGCTAAGTCGCTTCAGTCGTGTCCGACTCTGTGCGACCCCATAGACGGCAGCTCATCAGGCTCCGCCGTCCCTAGGATTCTCCAGGCAAGAACACTGGAGTGGGTTGCCATTTCCTTCTCCAGTGCATGAAAGGGAAAAGTGAAAGTGAAGTCGCTCAGTCGTGTCCGACTCTTAACGACCCCACGGACTGTAGCCTACCAGGCTCCTCCGTCCATGGGATTTTCCAGGCAAGAGTACTGGAGTGGGGTGCCATTGCCTTCTCCGATATTGGAGTATAGCCGATTAACAATGTTATGATAGATCCAGGTGGACAGCAAAGGGACTCAGCCATACATATATAGGTATCCATCCTCCCCTAGACTCCCCTCCTATCCAGGCTGCCCACATAACATTGAGCAGAGTTCCCTGTGCTATACAGTCGGACCTTGTGGGTTATCCTTTTCACATACACAACCTTTGATGGAGTTGCTAATGACTTGAGAAACAGTTCTGTCCATACCATAAAGTAAATTTTTTCAAAAGAAGGTGTGGGGAACTTTCCTGGTGGTCCAGTGGCTAAGACTCTGTGCTCCGAATGCAGGGGGCCCGGGTTCAGTCCCTGGTAAGGGAACTAGATCCCACATGCTGCAACTTAGACCCAAGGCAGCCAAATAAATAAATAAATAAATTTGGGGGGAAAAAAGAAGGTGTGGAACACAGAAAAGCAGAAAGGAAGAGTCAGGATAATTTACTATCTGGATAATTTGGAGAACAAGTGAATCATGCCAATAAGATTTTAAGAAAACGGACAAAATCACTCCCTTGTTCAGATGTGTCACAAAGGGAACAAGAACAAAAACCATCCAAGCGAGTGACTCTGCTGACTCCTGGACTTGGATCTGGGAATTTTCTGTCTCTGTGGTATTGTTTTATAGGTGAGTAAATATCCTGGGTAAGCAGGATTCCTACATAAAGGCTAGCAGTCATGCTGGCTTGCAGAGCTTGCCTGCATTTTTAATAAAACTGTCAGATTAAGCAATGCCTGGCTGTAGTATATTATTAATACAAATTCTTAACTGTCAATTAGTTAACTGGCTAGTAAAAAGAACCTGGTTTATAAGATTGCTGCTAATGAATATAATGCTTTGTTCTCAGGCAAAACATCTGCTTTGGATATGTAAAGGGCGCTCTCCCTCCCTCCCCATAGGGAGAACATGTGAAGCTTTATTCAAAGGAGCTTATTATACCTGTGAGGGGTCAAAGTCTGTGGATCTGTGGCTTATGGTATTATGACAGATTACAAAATCACTCCATTATGCTATTCGATCTGTTTCCAAGCACTTAGCAGGGAGCGAGCTCGGCACTGGACGCTCAGAAACAAGATTCCCATTGGTTTTCCTCCTAAGGCCTTATGATAAGTCAGCTGTTGTTGACATCACCTGACAGCTCACATGTCAGAGCCTTTCTGTCTGACTTCTGCCTCTGTTACTGCCAAGTTCTCCTCTGAGAGTCAGCCTGTGCTTTAGGCTGCCACCAGCTCCCAAGAAGAGCTTAAGTGGATTTGAAATCCACGGTAGCCCCATCATTTGTGCTAATGAAAGGGAAAAGGAAGCAGAACACTTAAACCCCATGTGTCCTTTGTTTCTGACTCTCCCTCTCTCCTGCCCTTCCCCCTTCCCCGCACCACCACCTCTGTTTCTTTTCCATTATTTCTCTAGTTCCTCATCCCACTCCTCCCACCATGAGCATATGCTTTTTTAAAAAACATATTTAGAGAAGAGAGCGACTAGTTCCAAAAGCCTTTGTTTTAAAGTCAGTTGTCAAGTGTACCTATAAACTCATTTCAAACTCAAGAGGTTGAAAGATGTTTGGTATTTGCCTGATACTCCAAAGAAGTGGTTTTAAGGAAAATCAATCTTATTTCCTCAGCACAGAGTAATAATTACCCTTAAAAGTTTTTCTCCCTCATAGTCTACTTTTCCAGCAGAGCTGTGCCACGGGCTGGACAGCATGTGCAGGAAGGGAGGGGGGCATGTCTTCATTCCCGCCAACTACACCCTCCCTGTCTAGTTTCTGTGACTGTCCAAACAGTCCAGAGTTTATGAAGGGGAAATTGATTGGGGGATGTGACCTGTCAAATCATAATATTTATAAGGCTTAATGAGCTGGAAAAAACCCACAATTTTCAAGTAGTAACATCTGAAAGAAAAAAAAAAATTGAAAACTATATCCACAGAGGCTGAGAGGAATGGAATCGTTCTCCTGAGATGGAGAAAAAGTTTGGCTCCAGTGGAAAACCACTCTTGCCTTTCCTTGGGGAAGTCACACCCCTTGGAAGACTCAGCCTCTTGCCATCAATGAATACTTTTTTGGTGACTGTTAGGAACTGAAAATGCCTTTGCTAAGGTGACTGAGGGAAACCTGAACAGACCTAGGGGATAAATGGTGTCACCCAGAAGGGCTCTGGCAGTTACAAAAGTGGGAGCAGAAGCTGAGCCAGTTAAGGGTCTTATGCCAGTCATATCTGTAATTGAGAGTTTAGTGTTTTCGCCCTGTGTCCTCCAGGTATCCTTAGAGCTCTTGCATTATTTAACAGTCCTATTAGTACAGTGTGCCATTGGACGGCACCCTCTTTGTAAAGGAAACTGCGTGGGTCTACAGGGCTTTTACCTGGTGTTTATAAGATGTTGTCTAACATGTGTAGAGAAAGGAAGTTAGGAAGAGAGCCATTGTTGGTGAAAAATGGAGAAATTGGGTCCTGGAATATTTGAAACAAGAGCCTGTGGTGTAGTGCAAGGAACATGGGCTCTGGCACTAGAAACACCTGGATTTGATTCATGGCTGTCACTTACTAGATGTGTAACCTTGAACTAGTTACTGAATTTTCCCAAGTCTCAGCATCATCATATGTAAAAATGAGTTTCATATAATTTAAACTACCTTGAGGGAAAAACAGTGTAAAAAAGGCCCAGGATAGGATCTAGCACATAACAAGAGCTCAGTAATGGGCAGTTCTTTTTATTTTTTTAATTAAAAATTGATTTTGAAACACTGGTCAATTTCGTGGAGTCCAAAGGATCTTAGGCTTCAAAGGTGAAGGATTCAGGAAGTATTTCAAAATCTCATATTGTAGAACAACACTCCTGAGACTACTTCATGTACTAATGAACTTCTTCATGTACTAATGAAAATCCTGCGGTCTGGGCAACTTACAAAAGATAAAACTCCTTATGTCTTCAACCCATTAGAGTACAAGATGCTGCAGGAAAGGGAGGGAGACTTCCTTATCTATGTGGAACCTCACAATACTGTTTGGACATTCTCTTATTGAGAAATTTAAACTGATATGTGATGGGAAACATTACAAGAGACAGTCAGAGTGCAGCCCAAGTTTAGGAAAAGTTCCAATTAGGAGAAATTGCCTTGGGCCAATGAGTCTATGTGTTTTCCTGCCCCCATCAATGTTCTTGGAGACTTCATTCCTGGCAGGCAATTCTGAATCCAGTTAACATCATAGTTGCACAGCTCACCACTACTTGAACAATAATACACAATCCTCTATCTTGTTTTATTTGTTAGTTCATATATGCAACAAATGTTTATCAAGCATCTACACTGTGCCAGGTGATATCTGAAATGTTGGGAATATGGAGGTGAACAAGACAAGTAAATTCTTACATAACTTACCTTCTGGGGGGAGAGGAGAGACACAGACAAACAGTAAAAAAAACTTCATGATTTCCCACAGGTCTATGAGGGAAAGGGCTTCCCTTTTAGTTTAGATGGTAAAGAATCCACCGGCAATGCAGGAGACTTGAGTTCGATCCCTGGGTCAGGAAGATCCCCCGGAGAAGGAAATGGCTACCCATGCCAGTATTCTTGCCTGGAGAATTCCATGGACAGAGGAGCCTGGCGGGTTACAGACCATGAGGTTGCAAGGAGTCAGACACACTGAGTGACTAACACTTTCATTTTCTATGAGGGAAATAAATAAGATGATAGGCTGGAGACTGAGTGAACACAAGTGGTGCCTGCTTCATGTAAAGTGTCTCAGAAAGGCTTCCCAGGGGATGAGGAGCCACCCTAGAAAGGAAGAGCATTCTCAGTCAAGGTAACACGTGAGGACAGGGGCTGGGCCTGGAAGTGGGGAACAGCGCATGAAATTTGAGGAATAGAATGAAAAACAGCTGGGCTGGAGCATGGTGAACAAGGGGAGAGTGGTCAGCAATGAGCCTGGGTGAAACAGGAGGATCAGTTCACGATGATAATGCAGGCTAAACAAAGTGAGGAGTCTGGGCTGACTGCAAGATTCTCTCATAGATCATTTGGTGAAAGCTTTCCATTTGTGTACGCTGGCTCTTCTGCAGGGTACCAAGGGGGCAGTCTGGATCTCTACAAACCCTATTATAATATGAGCTTTTTAAGTCATTCTTTGTCTACCCCTATGAGCCATACATCCTAATGAATTGGGAGCAGCCCTCCCTTGGAACATTTTTATTAAGGGTAATCTATCTGATATTTCATTTTTGTTTCAACTTTAATTTTTTATGGTACACCTGAATAAAGAGACACTTGAATGAGTACCTTTGAAACAGCTGAGAATCTGTAAGTAGGGAAGTAGTCAACAAAATTTGTGAAAAGAAAGTAAAGAAACAAGTAAGGCATATGAGAGAGTTCTAAGCCTCTTGCATTGTCTAAGGCTAAAGGTCCCCATGGCTCCATAGAGTGTGATTAAAAGGACATTATCAGAGTTTTGAACTTAAGTACCACTGGCAACTAACTAGTGAACTGGAGAAACAAGTCGGAGCTCTCATGATAAACTTCTACTTAAAGAAAATATTTTTATTTTCTAATTTAATCGGAATTCTCTTTTGTTTTATTTTACTACATAAGTTTAGCTCTTAACTCAGGAAATTTTGAAAGCACAAATGCATGTTGTATTATTTTTTTAAAAAATGAAAGAAAAATAAACTTTTTCCTGGCAACACAGGAGCCTTCTTATTATTAGAGAAAGAAGCAAGGCAGCAGTACACAGTAGAAAGAATTAGGGGATATTAATCAAAAATTGGTCTCCAACTGCTGTGGGCAAATCATTTCAACTTGATGAGCCTCAGTTTTCCCCTCAGGGGTTATTAAACCAGACACTAGAGAATCTCTTGAGTTCCCCCAGTTCTAAGAGCTGTGATCCTAGAAAACGAGGAGAAGTTTCTGAGGAAGGATGAAGAAAATATAATGAAAGATGAGGGAAGCAAGAAGAAACAGAATGTAAGAAAAACAAACGTAGTTTTCCTTCCTCACTTGACAAATTGACCCTGAAGTCCAAAAGGTTAAAAGTGATCTCTACTTTGCCTGGGCTTCTCCAATAACCTTAATTCAAAAGTTTCTCCCTTTCTTAATTTATCCAGAATGGTCTCTTCAGCCCTTTGCAATGCGCTGCATCGAGGATTTCAACAACATGAGGAAAAAGCCCTGACAATATTTTGATAGGTGAGCCTTAGAAAAGTTTCTCGGTTCTAGCTCATCATATTTTATTGTCTAAACTCATCATGATTCAGTTCAGGTCAAGTTCTCCTTTGAAATACGTCTGTTGGCCTTTTCTTTAGTGTCCAGAGGTCAAACCTAGAGAAAGAATTTTCTCATTGAGTATGCTAAATAGAATTCCCAACCTCCTGTCTTCAGCAGTGACTTAGAAAATACTGTCACTCAGATTCACTCATTTATTCACTATACCAGGCCCTGAGCTCATTTGAGAGTTGGCAGGTGAGTAAACAGGAATTACAGCTTAAGGCCAGGGGGTGGTACAGGGTGCTGAGAGGCTCAAAGGAGAGTATTGCCAACCAGCTGTGAGGGAGGCTTGGGCTAGGATGGTGCAGGAGAAAGGGAATGAAGTAGATAGACTTAAGATACACTGGAGGAAAAACAGACAAGAAATGGCAATGGACTGCATAAGGAAAATAAGGAAAGGGTGTGGTTTTAATTTTAAGCAACTGCGTGGGCATTGGTACTGGTTTACCAAGTTGGGAAACCATCTCAGTTTTGGACATGTTATCTGATAAACTGTAACTCCTAAATTAAGCTATAACTCCTCCAAGAGGTATATGATTTTAAAAGAGAAAGCTCTCAAGAATCAAAAAGAGTGAAGCTAGTGAGGTAAATGGGGGGGGGGGGCAGTTGCATTGTTTGTTGTTTGGTTTGGTTTTATGTGGGGGATTTTTTTTTTAATTCAAATATTATTGACATATAACCTTATATTATCTTTTAGGTGTACGATAGAATTATTTGAAATTTATGTCTATCGTAAAATGATCAGTTCAGTTCAGTTCATTCGCTCAGTCGTGTCTGACTCTTTGCGACCCCATGAACCGCAGCACGCCAGACCTCCCTGTCCATCACCAACGCCCTGAGTCCACCCAAACCCATGCCCATCGAGTCGATGATGCCATCCAGCCATCTCATCCTCTGTCGTCCCCTTCTCCTCCTGCCCTCAATCTTCCCAAGCATCAGGGTCTTTTCCAAAGAGTCAGCTCTTCGCATCAGGTGGCCAAAGTATTGGAGTTTCAGCTTCAACATCAGTCCTTCCAGTGAACACCCAGGACTGATCTCCTTTAGGATGGACTGGTTGGATCTCCTTGCAGTCCAAGGGACTCTCAAGAGTCTTCTCCAACACCACAGTTCAAAAGCATCAATTCTTCGGTGCTCAGCTTTCTTTATAGTCCAACTCTCACATCCATACGTGACCACTGGAAAAACCATAGCCTTGACTAGACTGACCTTTGTTGGCAAAGTAATGTCTCTGCTTTTTAATATGCTGTCTAGGTTGGTCATAACTTTCCTTCCAAGGAGTAAGTGTCTTTTACAGAATGTGGTCCACTGGAGAAAGGAATGGCAAACCACTTCAGTATTCTTGCCTTGAGAACCCCATGAACAGTATGAAAAGGCAAAATGATCACAACAGATCTATTTAACATCAGTCACCATATGTAGTTATGCTTTTTTCTTGTGATAAGCACTTTTGAGATCTATTTTCTTAGCAAGTTTCAAATATGCCATATAGTATTATTAACTATGGTCACTATGCTGTACATTACACCCCCAGGACTTATTTATGGGCTGTCATTTTTGAATCAACGATTACCTTTTCTGCCTTTGGATAAAGCTAGTTGGGTCATAATGACCATATTTTTTAGAAGTGAGTACTTCCTCCTCTACCTCCTCTAGTATAGACATACACCCTCCTTTAAAAAAAAAAAAAAGATTCTGCTTTGTTCTGGTGCTAGGAAGCTGAGTTTGGTGGTGAATTTTCCCTGAGTTGCTCATGACTACATCTTGACCTAGAAAGCTGGATAAAATCTCTCACCTGAAGTGGTCTGTGAAAGTGACCACTATTTCCCTCCCAGAGCAGTACTCATCTCCCGTCCCTAAGGCCAACACCCATGGGGGGCAGGGCGGTGGTGCACGAAACAGTTGAAGCTTCCAAAAAGCTGCCAGTCCCTGTGTCTGGAAAAGGAGAAGTGGGGATAGGTAGAACTTCATAATCACAGAGAGCAAGGAAGAGAAAGAGACCATTGTCTGCCTGAAGCCAGGTTTCCTGATCTGATTCCCAGAAACCTCACTCTTTTCCAAATATCGAAGCCCAGGGGTTTGCTCCAAACCCATCCTGAGGAACACCTTTAAAAAAAAAAAACCACAGTCATCAGTTCAAAAGAATTTGTACCTAGAAATGTTCTTCATAAAAAAAAATTTGTCTCTACATAGGTGAGTACCTACCATTCGCTTAGCATTTAAAAGTTTTAACTTACAACACCAGTCCTGAAGAAGCTTTTAACGGGTCTCTACTTGTTTTACTGAAATTAGAATATGCAGCCACAAAGTAAACTTGGTTATGGTTATATTACCTATAAGATAGCTTAATTTAGAGGGAAATCACCATGCTTTTTAGCCAACTTTGCTTTTCATGTAAAATTAAAACAGCCAAAGAGACAAAAACCATTTTATTAAAAAAGATTTACAATTTTAAATAAAATACAATTGCTAAGGCTAAGTTCCAGTCCCCCTGCTCTTTAATAGTTCATAACACCTGGTTTTCTCACCCAGGACCTGCCTGGTTCCTGACCTGGGCACTAGCCCACCTCATTAGCTTTGTCATTAGATCAAGATCTCTGTGAGCTCAGGCCCCTGTCTGTCTGGGTCCCTGCAGGAGCCCCAGGACCTGGCACACTGTCTGCCTCAACTTACTTAGGGGGCCAGAAATATGTCTTTGATGACTGAGTGAGTAGATACAATCCAGTGTCAGGGCTTGAGGATGAACTGACTCTGGCTGGATTATTTCTGGAGTGACTGGAAGGAGGTAGAATTTAAGGGGTAGATGTGAATGAGAGCAGGGGACGGGAGCCAATACCAGAGGCATATCAAGTGTTTTTTGTTTCATGTCATCTCACCACCCTCATCCCTTCCCGGAGGATTTTTAATAGGCCAAAAATAAGAGATAAGAGGAAAGTTCAGGCAGAGGACATCAGGAACTTCTCAGGAACTCAGGTGTGAAGAGGTTAAAGAACAGAGCAAGGGTCTCAGATGTTGTCGTTCTTGATGGTGCTGGGCGCATCCTACACAGGCCAGTTCTCCTGCTTAAAGTTGAGATTTGGTCCCCATAGAACCTTTCTTGAAACCAGACTCTTGCTGCCATAGCTTAAAAATTTCAAAACAATTTGACAAAAAAATCTTTACAGTGAGCTATACTGTAGTTAGGGGCTTCCCTGGTGGCTCAGACAGTAGTCTGCCTACAATGCAGGGGACTAGGGTTCGATCCCAGGGTCTGGAAGATCCCCTGGAGAAGGGAACGGCAACCCACTTCAGTATCCTTGCCTGGAGAATTCCATGGACAGAGGAGTCTGGTGAGTTACCATCCATGGGGTTGCAAAGAGTCAGACATGATTAAGCGATTAACACTGACACACACACACACACACACACACACACACACTGTAGTTAGGGGAACCTCAGCTCAAGATAGCATTCCCCAAAGTATACTTTTTGGGTTTTTTTAATAACTTCAATGGTTATAGAAATTATAGATCTTTGTAGAAGGAAAAATAATGAGGAGTAAAACAAATGCTAAGCAGTAACTTCCTTGCAGAAATTCTCAGAGCCTTTAATATGTTAATGTACATTATGAATCCCAGAGAGAGAGGAAATAGCATCTCTGAAGACTATGATTCTGCAGACCCTGTTTTAGGGGGATGAGTAATTCTACTTTCCTCTTAAGCACTCTTTACTAAAAGAAATTCCCCATCTATGTCACCATTTTTCAGAGGGCTTCATTTTATTTTTTTGGTGGCATGGCAAAAGCCCAAGTGAAAATATAAGGACCAGAAATATATGTTTTTTCAGCAAGAAAGAAATGTTCTTTTCTCCTTAATTTTGGGGGTTTTGCCTACTGAAGCCAGAACTGGAACTATCACTTTATGTAAATATAAAAGTCCTTAAGTGATCATCACAAACAGAAAAATAGGACAAAATTGCTTTGTGAAAGGACACAAAGTTAGAAAAACAATTTACCAAAATACAATTTTCAAAATTCTTTAAAAATTAAACTTAACCACAAAAACGGATATATAACGTGGATTTATCACCATGTATTTGAAAAGTAGAATGACACAATTTTCATAATTCCTAAGGGTACCATTTTATAATTCACCTCAAGGTTTTCCCCTAGCGGCCCCAAAGTGGCAATGAAAGTGAAAGTGAAGTCGCTCAGTCGTGTCCAACTTTTGCGACCCCATGGACTGCAGCCCACCAGGCTCCTCTGTCCGTGGGATTTGCCAGGAAAGAATACTAGAGTGCGTTGCCATTCTCTTCTCCAGGGAAAAGTGGCAATACCTGCTTAGAAAAGCCCTGGTTTGGACTGTGTGGGCTGCTGAAGTTTTTTCAGCCTGTTTCTCATTAAAACAAGATTGTATGGTAGGTTGGCAGTGTCACTCACTCACTCATGCTTCCCAGAGATTTAAGTGACCAGAATTTTCCTTTTCCTTTTCTTTATATACCACTTTTTCTTCCCGGCTAATGCCTGCAAGGAGAAGGCAATGGCACCCCACTCCAGTACTCTTGCCTGGTAAATCCCATGGACAGAGTCCATGGGGTCGCTAAGAATCAGACACGACTGAGCGACTTCGCTTTTCACTTTTCCCTTTCATGCACTGGAGAAGGAAATGGCAACCCACTCCAGTATTCTTGCCTGGAGAATCCTAGGGACGGGGGAGCCTGGTGGGCTGCCGTTCATGGGGTCGCACAGAGTCGGACACGACTGAAGCAACTTAGCAGCAATGCCTGCAAAATATCCTCTAAGAAGCTACAAAGTTTAGAATTTTTCCTTCTTCAGAAGTCAAAAGATAATTGATTCATGAATCCTGCATTTCACACAAAATATTTTCTCACAGATTCCCTGCACCTCTCGCTTTTTTTTAACAGAAAATTTGTGAATAATATGAGATACACACAACTGATAGTGGTATGGGCCTTAGCCCATCATTGCTTATCATTTAAGAAGTGTCTACTGCAGTTTAAAACAAGTTTTTGGTTCCCATGGATTTTCAGAAAATAAGTAACTAGATTGGGCCCAACTAAGAAATGTCTTAATCATTGAAGCAGCTTTTTGTCTGACTATCATCTACTCACCTCTTTACTCTGCCAGCTGCTTCTCCTCCCGGGGCATGAAGGAATACAGCAGTACAGGCTGAGACTGTTCTAAAGAATCATTAGAGAGGCCATGGGGAGGAAAAGAACCCAGGGACTGCAGGACTGAACTGCCTACACTGCCCTGTAGACTTGTGAAGCAGGGTCATTTCTGAAAGCAGAGTAAGGAAGTGAGTGGATCCTGAGCTCTGAGAGCTGCTCTCAGTCTTAAGCAAATTTTCCCTCAATGAACTGCCCAAACAGTCCATTTTCTAGAAAAGTCTGAACGATGGCTGGATTACAGAGCTCTTGTAGCTCATAGATGGACTGTGCTGGCTTTAATCCCTCTGCTTGCCTTCTAGACCTATTCACCGTCCTTCCCAGCTCTGCTGTGCGCTCAAGGAGACGACCCCTTCCGATGAGAGGGGCGGGAGGAGAGAGGTGTCAAGCTTTATTCTCTGCCCTCCCTCCTGAGTAGCTGTGTCTCTCTTGGTCGCTGTGATGTTCCACACCTATGGCTCCCCTCAGGGAGCTCCAAATCTGGCCAGACTCCAAGGCCACTTTTTCTTCCCCTTTAGCCCTAAGAGAAATAATGGCTTCCTGCTGGTGCCGGACTGAGCGCCTCAATATCCTTCATTCATTTCCTTAACCCCGCCCACTCCCCTGGAGGTAGTCCCTTTATTACAGTCTCTCCACTGAACTATCTGTGGGGAACCTGACGGACACACCAACTGAAACTCATTTTAAACATGAAACTATTATAAGAGATCTCGATTTGGTAGAATATATTTCTTCACAACTTCAGTCAGAATATTGCTTAGGAGTTTGGGTGTTGGAATCTGTTCTTATTGATTGTATGATTCTGGGTATGCTTAACCTTTCTCTCCAAGTATCAGTTAAGTATCTCTAAGTATCTCATCCAGAAAATGGAGCTAAAGAGTGTTTAATTCATTTAACAAATAAAATTATTAGGATTAAGGGAGATAATGTTTGTAAAATACTTAGCACAGCACAGTGCTTAAAAGAGAAGACTGTCAATAAGTTGAAGCACTTCTTTTTTATTATCATCTATCTTTAAGTATATTTCAATTCACAAACTATGTGATAATGCATGTTTCTCTCTATTAATTGTTCAGTGTTTCATATTTGTGAAACTTAAAGTCAAACATGTGATAGAACACTATTATTATTTTAATATGGACATGGAATGCTCATGGGATTTGCACTGGCTTAAGATTAAGGACTAATGGACAAAAAAAGAGAGTTCAAAATCCTTGGCTTCTGTTTCTTTTAGGAAGTAGCATTGCTCCTACAAACCCCATCAAAATTATTGTCTCACTTTTCACCCTTTTCACCCCAGCTATCACACACTCACCCCTTCCTGAGTGACATGACACATTCCTTTGTCCTTTAGTACAAAATAGAATTCTTCTGCTCATCTGCTCCACCTGAAATATACTAAATCAATTGGTATTGGCTTAATTGTGAATGACCAAAACCTCAAGACAATAGTAGCTTAAGCAGCGTGGAAGTTTGTTCCTCCTTCACATAAAATCTGAGTGGTCAGGCCTGAGTTGGTAGGGGGTTCCATGGGGTCAACGACTCAGGCTTGTGGCTCTGCTGTGTATGGCCCTTGCCTTTTCTTTCAAGATGGAATCCTAGCCATCACAGCCATATTCCAAACAGCAGGATGGAGGAAGGGGAGAAAGATAAACGGCCTTGAAAAATAATAGAAAATATATTTGGGTCTCTGCCTCCTAGTTTCTGGCACAGAGCTCCTAAAACCCTTGGAATTTCCTAAGTGATAAGAGTACTAGGAGCATCTTTTGTTCTAATACTTGGTCTGTGACCCCAGTTCCTGACACAGAGCTCCTAAAGCCCTTGGAATTTTGAGTGATAGGAATTTTGTTGTTCTAATGAGGAAACTCTTGGTAGGCCCTTTAATAGCTTTGGAATTGGCCTGGTGACCATAAAGCCAATCTATAATTAGAAGACTGGAGCTCCAATCCCAACCGCATCCTCTGGGAAAGTCTGGAAAGGGGCCGGAGATCGAGTTAATAATTGATGTTACCAAGCCTTCCTTAAAGTCCTCAAAATGTGGGGGTTGGGGGGTGGTGGGAGTGTTGAAGAATTTCCAAGTTCAGAGGGTAACATACCCCAACTCCACAGGGACAGAAGCTCCTGCACTCAGGCCCTTCTGGACCTCTCCTTGGTATCTCTTCATCTGGCTATTCATTCACATCCTCCACGATATCCTTAATTATATAATAAACTGGTCAATGTATTTCCCTGAGTTCTTTGAGCCATTTACGAGAGAGTCATGGGGACTCAATTATAGCCAGTCAATCAGAAGTATAAATAATAACCTGGAACTTGTGATTGACTTCAAAAGTGAGGTTGGGATCTGAGGCTATATCCAGGTAGTGTCAGAACAGGGTGCCAGAGAGTCAATAACTCAACATATGCAAAACCCACACACCTGACATCTGAAGTGAAGTGAAGTGTGCTATTAGTGTGAGAGTAAAGGAGGAACACAGGAACTTGCCTCCACTAGTTCTCTCTTAAAACAAGGATCCTAGTTGCCATTCAACCCTTCTGTTGAGAGCCCATGGGCCACAACTCAGTCAGGTGGCCCCCCTTCTATCAGGGAAGACAGGAAATGTTGTCTTATCCTGAGAAGTCATGTGTCACGTGAAAATTTCAAAAACTATGAAATAAATGAAGAGCTACCACAGCGGGCAATGAGCAACTTCTGTTAAAGACATCTTCCTCTCCACCATTCTCCTTCCTCTCCACAGTTAATAGCAAAAGAGAGGCAAAGAGATATTTTTTTAAACCAATGCCATCCCAACAGTAGAAGACAGCATTTTAAAGTGGTTTTCAGCTTCTCAGATGTGGTATGGTATAAAAAGAAAACCAGAAAACTGTACTATCTCATTTTGCCCTGCCTTAAACTCTGCTCAGAGTGTGGTTTCCAAACACGAGCAATCAGTAGACCTTGTCTTAGAATGTTGCACCTGCCCAAACACACTCAACAGTCAGAGCACAAATCCAGATTAAAATAACATTGACTGTCACTGGAATTACAGAATACACGTCATATCTGGGAGATGGAGACAGCCTGGTATAATGGTCTGAGTTTTATCTTTGACTACTGAGGTATGGATTCAGCTAACAGCCACAAAAATTGCCTGACAAGTTCATTCTGTTGCCCTGTGGCCATCCATAATTCATAGGACTGGAGTGTCAAAGATTTTTGAGTAGATGAGGAGGTAAGATCAGAATTGCAATAGAAAGATATTAACCCTGGTGAGGTGTTAAGTGGTCAGGAAAGAGAGAAAATGGAATTGAGCCCAGTGAGCAGATACTGCAATGGACCTTGTCAGTGGTACTGAAAAGTGAGGTATATCCAGTGGGACGGGAAAGGTTACAGATAGAGATCTGCTCTGAAGGACTCAGAAGCAGATTGTTTTCAGGGAGAAGGTGTTTAAAATAGGAAGCTACCAATTTTGTCTTCTCAAAAGAGTTTCTTTTTGTAGGGAGTTGCTCCCCTATCATTCCATGTGATACTGGCTAAGCTGCCAAATTGTAGGACTCTGCCCTTTGAATACACTGGTGGGGAGGCAGGTGGAGGAGGGCGGGGAAGTAGTGGTAGAAGCAGCCAGTCATAGACCCTTAGGCCCAGCCAGTCACACCACCTCATTCTATTGGAACAATGATTGGTCCAGGGAAAGGAATATGCCCCAGCATGGGTCAATTAGAGCCCTTTTCTGAGATTAATTTGGAGCTGGAGGAGAAGGGGTCTTTCTTCTTGGAAGTACTATGTGGATGGAGACTGCCTGCTGCTTTATTTTTTTCATGAAGGTGTACATGAAGAATGCCTGTCTGCAGTAGGAAAAAATGAAGACAATATAGACAAATGAGTAGAGGGTGAAGGTGGC
The DNA here is from genome assembly GCA_024291935.2 of Okapia johnstoni. Lineage (NCBI taxonomy): Eukaryota > Metazoa > Chordata > Mammalia > Artiodactyla > Giraffidae > Okapia > Okapia johnstoni. The sequence goes on from CM044317.1 coordinate 55,875,110, forward strand.
AATCTCCCTTGAGTTCCTCAGTCCAATGAAACCGGAAGCTAGATCAATTCCTGGACTTCCCAGTTATGTAATCCAATAAATCTCCTTTAATGCTTAAACTAGTCTGAGTTGGATTTCTGTCACTTGTACAAGTCTGAACTGAAAAAAAAGAAGGAAAAAAGTTAACAACATGCTCTTTCTATTAGAAATACACTTACCTTCTATGAGTCCACTGTAAATTCAAAGAAATGAGTGCTTAAGCAGGTTGGTATCTAAGAAATATTTGTTAGCAAACTATGGACAAATCAAAGGTGTTTAGAAGGATGTTGAGGAAGCCAGTCTTGCTTATTTTTATTGTTTTTCTTCTTATACTGGTAGTTTTTGCTTTTGAAATTGTAAGAAGTAAAACAGTGAGTCAGTCAAGAGAGAAGGAATAGATGAGAGGCACTTAAAGGAGGTGTGGGAACAGAGTGATGGAGAAGGGAATGGTGAGAAGTGGCATGGCGTATCAGAGCTCCCGCCCAGGAGTCAGGGGACCTGGGTCACAGCTCTAGCCCTGCCACTATGGCTCTGTCTGCCAGTGTGAACCACTTTGACTAGTTGTAATTTCTACACCTGAGAAATAAGGAGGCCTGGAATAGAGGTGATTGATCCCTCTTGATTTTAAATCGATCCTTCTAGTATAACCATATTTCTAGTAGGAAAATGAAGGAAGCAAGGGAGTAGGGTGGATCACTATTGGTCTCACAGCTGTCAAGGGCATGACCTCAGGTTTCCCGAGAAGTCCAGCTCAGATGACGGCTGTTCTGATACTCCCCAACCAGCCTCAGATGATTCCCAGGCAACTGAGGCTCTGGCTTTACCCTGGAAGGGTCAAAACCTGGTCAACAATTATTAGGCTGGGGGTGGAGGTATATCCAAGACAGATTACGACTTCATCAGATGCCATGGGCAGAGAGGGCAGAACCCACCTTATCTCCCTCTTCCCTCCCCACCTTCTTCCTGCCCACTGAGGAATCCTGATTCATGTTAAATCCTAGCCAGAGGAGCATGCTGGAACCCATCCAGCATAGCAAGTGCAACCTGCACAACAGAGACCTGAGCAAACCAGTTTCACACAAGAAAATTCAATAGCTGGCTATTGTCACAGCCAGGGAGGCAGCAATTTAAGTAGGAGGAGAGATGAGAATGGGAAGAAGTGGTGAATAAACACGGCAAAAGGAAGCTCTACTGAAGTGAGCTCCCGCTCAAAAGTTGGGGTTGAAGGGAAGTGTCTGAGAAGAAAGAAGTTTTCTTCTAGTTCTTTTAAACTGTTTTCCCCCATTTCGTTCAAAGTAGTCAGCAAGAAGCTTCTCAGTTCTTAGAGTGCTGAGAAGTAAGACTTAGCACACAATAGTGGTAGTGGTTTCATCACGAAGTCGTGCCCGACTCTTGTGACTCCATGGACTGTAGCCTGCCAGACTTCTCTGTCCATGGGATTTCTCAGGCAAGAATACTAGAATGGGTTGTTACTTTCCTTCTCCAGGGGATCTTCCCTACCGGGGGTCAAACCTGCATCTCCTTCCTTGTAGGTAGATTCTTTACCGACAACACTTTACACTTTATACCAGGGAAACCCACTAGCACAATATAGGTGCTTAATAAACCTTTACTGAATGAATAAATCAATGAATGGATGGGAAAATCTGTTGGTCACCATGCTGACTTCCTTTGTTTTTGATGAACCATGAAAACAGAACATGCTCCCTATAGGAGAAGGCATGATGAGGATGGGGTGCCTGCAGGCTCAGCTGAGGCGGATGGTCCCCACTCTGAACTATCCAGGTAGAGTCATAATGGGTCACATCACACAGGTTATTTCCTTCAGTCAAGGAGCAATTACTGGACTCTTCTTTGGGGGTCAGGACCATACAAATGTTAGTCCCTGACTTCTGAGAGCCAGCTGTCTAACTGAAGTGATAATCTTAGCTCCTATAGAACAATGATATGAATTATATAAATCAGTAAATAATCAGCCTTAAGTTATGTAGGGAGAACTATGATTACAATTAGAATTCAAAGAAAAGAGAGATAACTGGGGCGGGAATCGTCTAGAAAAATCTGTTGAAATGGGATTTGACCTTGATGCAGAGAACAGCCAAATGTACATTTACTTGTGGGACGCTTGGGTTAATTTTCTCAACTCGGACCACACCTGAGTCATCACAGTGCTATTTTCCAGAAGCATGGTCAAGCCCCTTTCCAATTTTCCTTCTACAGTCTGCATGGCAGGCGAGATTTTCATTACTGTGAGAGCAGAGGGGGGCTTCACAAAGAGCGATGCAATTTGAGTGCTGATGAGGCCAACAGGTTTGATTCTGAAGGCTGCTATTGCTGCCAGGCTGTAACCTAGACATAGAAATGTGCTGCTTCAAATGTTCCATCAGGAGAATTGGCTGGGGAGCGCTAATCCTAAGTGAAACCATCTTGATTACAAAGGAAGAAACGACAACATCATATCGTATAACTGCTGAACCTTACAATGAAACACAAAGCGGCATTAATGTTCTCTGCCCATAATGCTGCGGTTTAAGCAGTTAATCTTATTTTAGCTGAATGGCATGTTCATTACAGCAAATAAGTAGGTAATGTGTGGGATTACTGAAAGGAAAGATAAACCAGTTACGGGCATGATGTTGGTTTTATTTTAACTGTCTGATTTAACTTGGTATTTTTCAAGAGTCAGATCTAATATACACTCACTTAGTAGAGATTAAGTAGATGGAACTCTTGCCCAGAAAAGGTATTGTATGCAACTTAAGATGCTAGATTTAAGGGCAGCAATCTGTGATCCTCAGCGCTGGTTCCAGCCTGGAATCCAGTGCTTAAACTGGAGGGTTCCTGAATGGTAAGATAGCACTTTTCTCTTTCCATTAAATAGTTATGTTTTCACCATTTATATTTTTCAAGGGCAGCTGAAAGACTTTTCTTCAAGGTTTCAAACATTCTTCTGAGTGGATCTGCTACAAAATAGTGTGTAGTTCAGGGAAATGCAGTGTTTCCACTTACTTTCTTCAAAAAAGTGTTACCTTGACTCTAAAAATCATTCATTGACTAGGTACAAGAGGAAATGGAGATATAGTCCTTGAACTGGAAAAGATTAGTCTAGACAGGAGAGGAGGGATAATAATCCCAAACATAAGAAACCTAGGAAACAATGTGAGAAGGTGTCTAATCAAGTGCCAAATTGTGTACCACAATTTGTGAGTACTACTGTCAAAAAGAAAAAGACTGGTACTTACTAAGCAGTATGAAGTACTACTTAGTACTTAATACCACAGTGTGGTATTGCGCCCTGCACTGTAGGCTCTTCATATACCTAATCTCATGTAATTTGCACAATAATCTTGTGGGGCCAGTATTAGTACCTCCCATTTGTCCAAGGAAGGGGAAGTAAATTGTCCAAGAAAGGGGAAAAGCAGGAGTTTAATCCCAGGTCTGATTCTAAAGTCCTTATTTTTTTCTTTACGACAAGCTGCTTTCTTAAAAAAGAAGAGTCAAGAGTAGAAAAAAATCATAAAAGATGTCATGAAAGGAGTGAAATTGGATCTGAGTCAGAATGGACCTTAAGTCCAATTTAAAGAAAACAAAATTATTTGCCAGTACCCACTTGAAATTTTCCAGATAATACAATTACCTTAAAACATTTTAACTCCAAGAATCTGACCTTGACTTCTATGTCATTCTTATCTGTTTTCATCATGTATATTTTAATCCCACAGGGCATTATTGTTGTATACAGTCAATAATTATTTGGACTTACCTATTTTATCCTTTTATCAATCTTTTCATCTTACATCACTGGGTTTCCATCTAAGCTCATTTTGCTTCTGCCTGAAGACCTATCTTTAGTATTTCCTTTAATGCAGGCCTGCTTGTAATAATTCTCTCAGCCTTTATGCCCAGATATGCCGTATTCCCCTTTTAACTTTGAAGAACACTTTTTGCTGGGCATAGAATTCTAGATTGTCAGTTACTTTCTTTTAGCACTTTGAAAATACTCAGTTTGTCTTCTGGCTTTCATTATTTCTCATGAGAAACCAACAATAAGTTTAATTACTGCTTTCTTGAAGGTAAGCCTTTTTTTCTCTAGCTGTTTGTACGATTTTCTCCTTAGTTTTCATTTACTATGAATGTGACTAGGTTTGGGGGTTTGTTTTAAATTCTATTTGGACTTCTTAATGCGTGACTATGTTTTTTTTTTACCAGTTTTAGGATATTCTCAGCTATTATCTTTTCAAAAATTGTTTCTGTTCCATTTTTCTCTCTCCTTTGCTTCAGAAACTTTAATTAAATCAAATCTTCTCACAGTTTCCTCTGTATCTCTTATCCTCCCATTTGTAGTTCCAAAATTTTTTATCTCCATGTTTTCTTCTGGAAACATTATAATTTATTATCATTATTTACTTTTTTGGCTGTACCGGGTCTTTAGTTATGACACATGGGATCTTTGGAGAAGGCAATGGCACCCCACTCCAGTGTTCTTGCCTGGAGAATCCCAGGGACAGCGGAGCCTGGTGGGCTGCTGTCTATGGGGTCACGCAGAGTCGGACACGACTGAAGCGACTTAGCAGCAGCAGCAGCAGCATGGGATCTTTAGTTGTAGCATGCAGATCTTTAGTAATACATATAACATCTCTAGTGTCTTGTACCATATGAGACAATATTGATGTAATTACTGACAGACAATTCATCTTGTAAACAGATGACATAAACTTTTATCAACAAATATAGTACAGTACTATATATGTATTTTTCTTCCTTATGATTTTCTTAGTAACATTTTCTTTTCTGCAGCTTACTTTATTGTAGGAATACAGTATATAATACACATAATATGCAAAATATGTGTTAATTGACTATGTTATTAGCAAGGTTTCTGGTCAACAGTGAGCTATTAGAAGTTGAGTTTGGGGAATTATATGTGGATTTCCAACTGCATGGGGAGAGTCAGCTCCCCTAACCTGTATGTTCTTGGAAAACATTTCACTTTATAGGGAGTACACTGCACTAGAAAATAGATCCCATCTGTGAAACATTAGAAAATAGTGTCCCACAGAAGTAACATTTACCAACTAAACCCTGTGTTATTCATTGATCTAGAGTTACACTGTGGGAGAGCTGTTGTTATTTCTACCTATCAAATCTAAATCATCATTATTTTCATCCAAAAATACATTTTTATTTGCAGCAAAGTTATAAGATAGATGGTACTTTTTAAATTAATTAATTTGGCCATAGAGTACATTCAATCTTAGTTCCCTGACCAGGGATTGAACTGTTTCCCCTGCACTGGAAGCACAGAGTCTTAACCACTGGACCACCAGGGAAGTCCCAATATGTACTTTCAGAAATACATACTGAAACTCAATACCTGAAAATTGAAATGTGATGTTCAATTACATCTGAAATTTAAAAAAAAAAGTATTTAAAAATCAAATACAGCACTTCAATTTCTTTAAGCTATTTCCTTTATTTCAAAGTGTCAAAAAACTAAAGATGTTCTGGTACACACACATATACTATGAATCTAAGAATTCAGAACTATGCAAAGAATTTTTCAATATGACTTTACAAATGAAATATTTACACACTTTAACGTAGTGCTTAATACTTATTTTTGAAATCTATTGCTGATGCTACTTCTAAAGAGCAAAGACTCAACCAGAAAAATATTAAAGGGATGCCTTTTCTTTTGTAAAGTGCTTATTAGCAGCCATATCCAAAAGCCAGGGTTTTCAGAAACACATAATATTAAAAGGTGCTCAGAGAGTCACTTCTTACAGAATCGAAAATGCCATTTTGTAACTTTGTACATGTAAACCGATTTTATCTGCATTAATGAAGGATTTCTTTCAATGGCCCTCAACTATATGCTTCAAATCAAGACAGTGCTATTAGCATGAGCAGCGTGAACAGTAACAGCAGAACAAACAGCAGCACATTTTAAATAGATCACAGCAGACTAGAAAAACTGTAACAGCTTTTGGATATGTTACATATCCAAGAGTGAGCCTTCTCTTTCACTCTGTATATATGGTAAACATTTTAAAAAATAATAAAAAAACATTATCTTGTCTCTCTGTAAGAACAGTGTATGAAGGGATTCAGATTCTTGTACCAATTAAGCAAATTCTTGTTTCTATATAGAGCAGCCTTTATATTTTCAACATTCAAAACAAAGCCTAAAAAAGAGAAAAAAGGAAAGAAAAAAAACCTATTTCCACCAAGATGGCGAGAAGGAATTAACAAATGAAACACCTAAAACTAAAACACCTGAGGGAAGAAAACGTGAATAATTCTGAATTGTTTTTTTTTTTAAGGTTGATATAAACATTCCAAAAAGGAATTCATTTTCAACTGTGAAATATCTGACTTCATTTTAATCATGTATCACATTCATTTGATATTAATAATTTAGAAAAAAATAAGCATCATCTTAGCTGAACTGCTTTCTGTATCAGACTCTACTGACTCATGCCTACAGTATAAACCATTCAATAGTCTTAGAGTGATCATCCCCTCAGGTCCCTATTTTCTGAATTTTAAGGGGTTTTTTACTCCTCCTTTTCCTCTCTTCCAAAACTCCCCATATGTCCCAAGAGAAAATCCCTATTTAAAAAAAAAAAATCACAATTTAAATACAGTGTGACAATGCTACATTTGATTTAAAATAGTAATAAATTATAAATGGCCAAATAACTTAATATTTCACAATGAAAATCCCTGGTATAAAAAAGAATCCATCTTGTCCTGAATATAATAAAGCAGTCCAGTGATTTCAAATTACTTATGAAATAAAAGCAAAAATAAGGTGTAAAATACTATTTATAAAAGTCAAGTAAGAAACCAGTTATCATAAATCTTTTTACAAAGATAAATGTAATGTGCCTTCCCAGTTCTAAAAATTGTTTGGGAGGTTTGTAATTAGTGGTTTCAAAAATGACTTTAAGGAAACTAGGGATGGAATTACACATTAATTGTAATATATGACATATTAAATATATGTGATAATAACACTGCAATGATGAGAAATTTAATCTTTGGATCTGCTACTTTTTGGCAAGTACATTTTTTTCAAAGTCTTTGCTATAACTGATTAATTTTTAAATGTTAGTTTTCAAAAACTTTGCTATTTGAGATACTATGTTAACCAAGGAGATATGGGAAGTCTCAGTAACAATATGTCTACAAAATAAAACAAAGATTGTTCTTGCATCTTTTGTTATTTTAACAAATACACTTTAAAATAGACAACATTGCTATGCCTGGAAATTAAAAATACCCAAACCCTTAAAAATGGGGTGGAAAAGGAAAGAAAAATTGAAAATTCTTATTTAAAAATAAATCTGAAGTCCTTGCATTTGTTAAGAACTTGACTTGTCAAATCACAGTTTATCTTCTTTTGGACCAAGCTGTGTCTTCCACCATTCATCCACGGGATAAGATGCTGATTCTCCATTCTGTAGGTTTCAATTGGAATTTTCTTGAATGTTTGCAAAGCTTGTACTGGACCTGAGACGTTTCGCTACATAAATCAAAAGTATTATATTTTAACTTAAATTTCATTCTCCAAACATGATAATTCATTATTGTATGTAAACTATAGTGTTCATCTATTAATTCTATGTTTGAATCTGAATCTATTCAATCTTATAAGAATTAAATCTACATCTATTTTTTTCTACTAAACTCAAAAACATAACTTTGCTAGAAGCACATGACTTTATTAGAAGCACTACCAAATAAAACAGACAATTTATGTCATTTTGAACCTTACAATCTTAAATATGTTATATAAGTGAAAGTACTCTAGTTAAAAAATAGAAGTGCTATAAAGTATGATAATAAAATTGTATATTTAGAAGTCTAATCTAGAAATCCAAATCTAGTTTCTTTTGGAAGAATTCAGTGAAAGAACTCTGCAATGTTTAAAAAAATTTTAAATGGTTTACAAAGAAAAGTGAGTTGGATATTACACACATTGCACAAACATAAATGGCTGCTAATAAAATATATACAGTCAATTTTGATTATGGTGTTGATAGGACTGAGTCATTAGATTCATAAAGAAAATCATGGTTATTTGTTAGGTAATATGTTTTGTTCTTATAGTTAAACATGTTTCTCATGTTCCAGAAATTAAAAACAACCATGCCATAGTGAAGGTAACTTATACTGGATAACTAAGGAATCTCTCTTCTTCAGAGGTTCTCAGCACTAGAACAGAGGTTATGATTTAGGTTTCTAGTGGTATTCAGGCATCTGATTGTGCTTTTTCTTTTTGTTTTTTGAAAGCTTTGCAGACAACTTTGATGTATGGCCAAGGACGAGAATGACTATTCTAGTTTCTATCAGGGTCTCCCCTGACCACTCTAAAGTGCAAGATGACGACATGACTTCCTCAGACCAGTGTATGGCTTCAGCCTAAACTTAAAAGAAACTTAAACTAAAAAACAACCTAAGATAAAGTCTACTTCTTAAGCCTTCAGTGGATTTGGGAAGCAAACTAAATCAAAAAATTTTTTAATTATGTTGTTTGATCATTTAAAAATTATTTTAATTTGAAATTAAAAGTTTAAATTATTAAATAGAATCTAGTTTTTAATTACCAAATTCATTAAACCAATCAGGTGGCAATACCAGTGAGTACATATAACCATTGCTCTGTGGCTCAGGTAAAGAATCTGCCTACAATGCAGGAGCCACATTTGATCCCTGGGTCGGGAAGATCCCCTGGAGGAGGGCAAGGCAACCCACTCCAGTATTCTTACCCAGAGAATCCCATGGACAGGAGCAAGGCAGCCTACAGTCCATAGCGGCACAGAGTCGGACAGGACTGAATCGACTTAGCAGGCACACACCCACATATAACTGTAACTTCTTTGCTTCCTTATTCTCTATCTGATAAATCCCCACATCATCCAAAATTCTACCCCAGGGATCATCTAATGGTAAATTCCAATATCCCTAATGCCGAGTGCATCTTCTCTTTCTCTGCAGTCCAACCACACTTTATGCACTTCTACTACATTTGTTGTAATGATTGGATTACGGTCAGTATATATTTTGAGGGCATCTATTGTGCCTTGCTCCTTTTTAAATCCCTAATTCCCATAGGACTTGATGAGTGGGAATGTATAAAATGGTAGCATAAAGAAAAGCAAATTAAAATTTCCATGAAGTAACAGCACAAGAATTATTTGCTTATGTTAGCATTTCCTTAAATTCATCATTTAATTCATAAACAATGCTTCTGCAAAACATTAATAGGTATTATGCAAAGGTCCTATTGTCAAGTTTGGGGGATATAATTAACGTTCAGGTACATTATGAAGCTCATGTAAAGGAATTTTACAGGACTAGTATTTTGAGGAACACACTCTAGGAACTGCTAAATTTAAATATAATGTTCTTTTATTCCACAAATATTTCTGAGCATCTACTATGGGCCATGTACTTTCTAGATGCTGGTGATATAGTGGTAAGCAAGATAAACGAAATCCATTTTCTGATGGAACTTACAGTTGAGTCAGGCTAGGCAAACAAATAAGGTAGAAAATAAGTGGAAAAGTTAATTTAAACAGCAATTACATGCTATTAAGGAAAGATGATACCTAAGAACTAAAAGAAGGGTGTATTCTTAGGTTGGGGGGGTGGTCATAAAAGGCCTTCTTTGGTCATAAAAGGTCTCTTAGTTCTCTGACTTAAGACCTGGATGACAAGAAGCCATTCAAGGAAAGAAGGGAGGGCAAATGTAAGAGCTTTGGAAGGAGGGCAACGTGAATGAACTTGGTGTCTGAAAGGAAGAGAAACCTACACAGCATCATGAATATGGAGAGGGGTGGATGCAAGTAGTTTAGGAAGGCAGATGGGAGTCAGACCACATACAGCTTGGAGAGCAGACCCTAGAATAAGTCTGTATTTTATTCTAGGTGCAACACGTACATAGGAAGGGTTTCAAATGGCAGAGGAGAATGGTAAAATTTGTGTTTAAAAATTCACTCTAGCTGGTATATGGAAAATGGATTGTATTGGGTCAAGAAATTAATGTACAGATATCAGTCAAGGGACCCCTGAATTAGTGCTGACAAGGGACAATATATTTAAGATACATTTTTGGAACGAGGGCTGGCGTATTTGCTGATGAAAGGAGTGGGGAAGTGAATATGGGAATGGGGAAATAAAAGAAAAGAATTAAGAAAATAGAAAAACATTAAAAGAAATTAAGAGACAACAAGATCTGTGGCTTGTACAACCAGATGAACTCTTACTGTTCAGTTCAGTTCAGTCACTCAGTTGTGTCTGAATCTTTGTGACGCCATGGCTGCAGCACGCCAGGCTTCCCTGTCCATCACCAACTCCCAGAGCCTACTCAAACTCATGTCCATTGAGTCGGTGACGCCATCCAACCATCTCAGACACTGTCATCCCCTTCTCCTCCCGCCTTCAAACTTTCCCAGCATCAGGGTCTTTTCCAATGAGTCGGTTCTTCACATCAGGTGGCCAAAGTATTGGAGTTTCAGCTTCAGCATCAGTCTTTCCAATGAATATTCAGGACTGATTCCTTTAGGATGGACTGGTTTGATCTCCTTGCAGTCCAAGGGACTCTCAAGAGACTTCTCCAACACCACAGTTCAAAAGCATCAATTCTTCGGTGCTCAGCTTTCTTTATAGTCTAACTCTCACATCCATACATGACTACTGGAAAAACCATAGCTTTGATCAGATGGACCTCTTTTTGGCAGAGTAATGTCACTGCTTTTTAATATGCTGTCTAGGTTGGTCATAGTTTCTCTTCTAAGGAGCAAGCGTCTTTTAATTTCATGGCTGCAGTCACCATCTGCAGTGATTTTGGAGCCCCCCAAAATCAAGTCTGTCACTGTTTCCATTGTATCCCCATCTGTTTGCCATGAAGTGAAGGGACCAGATGCCATGATCTTCGTTTTCTGAATGTTGAGTTTTAAGCCAACTTTTTCACTATCCTCTTTTTCACTTTCATTAAGAGGCTCTTTAGTTCCTCTTTGTTTTCTGCCATAAGGGTGGTGTCATCTGCGTATCTGAGGTTACTGATATTTCTCCCAGCAATCTTGATTCCAGTGCTTCATTTAGCCTGGCATTTCATATGATGTACTCTGCATATAAGTTAAATAAGCAGGGTGTCAGTATACAGCCTTGATGTACTCCTTTCCCGATTTGGAACCAGTCTGTTGTTCCATGTCCAGTTCTAACTGTTGTTTCTTGACCTGTCTACAGGTTTCTCAAGAGCCAGGTCAGGTGGTCAGGTATTCCCATCTCTTTCAGAATTTTCCACAGTTTGTTGTGATCCACACAGTCAAAGGCTCTGGCATAGTCAATAAAGCAGAAATAGATGTTTTTCTGGAACTCTTTTGCTTTTTCGATGATCCAACGGATGCTGGCAATTTGATCTCTGGTTCCTCTGCCTTTTCTAAATCCAGTTTGAACACCTGGAAGTTTACGTTTCATGTACTGTTGAGGCCTGGCTTGAAGAATTTTGAGCATTACTTTGCTAGCGTGTGAGATGAGTGCAATTGTGCAGCAGTTTGAACATTTTTTGGCATTGCATTTCTTTGGGATTGGAATGAAAACTGACCTTTTTCAGTCCTGTGGCCACTGCTGAGTTTTCCAAATTTGCTGGCATATTGAGTGCAGCACTTTCACAGCATCATCCTTTAGGATTTGAAATAGCTCAGCTGGAATTCCATCACCTCTACTAGCTTTGTTTATAGTGATGCTTCCTAAGGCCCACTTGACTTCACATTCCAGGATGTTTGGCTCTACGTGAGTGATCACACCATTGTGATTATCTGGGTCATGATGATCTTTTTTGTAAAGTTCTTCTGTGTATTCTTGCCACCTCTTCTTAATATCTTCTGCTTCTGTTAGGTCCGTACCATTTCTGTCCTTATTGTATCCATCTTTGCATGAAATGTTCCCTTGGTATCTCTAATTTTCTTGAAGAGATCTCTAGTCTTTCCCATTCTATTGTTTTCCTCTATTTCTTTGCCTTGATCACTGAGTAAGGCTTTCTTATCTCTCCTTGCTATTCTTTGGAACTTTATTCAAATGGGTATATCTTTCCTTTTCTCTTTTGCCTTTAGCTTCTCTTCTTTTCTCAGTTATTTGTAAGGCCTCCTCAGACAGCCATTTTGCCTTTTTGCATTTCTTTTTCTTAGGGATGGTCTTAATCACTGCCTCCCATACAATGTTACGAACCTCCGACCATAGTTCTTCAGGTACTCTATTAGATCTAATCCCTTGAGTCTATTTGTAACTTTCACTGTATAATTGTAAGGGATGTGATTTAGGTCATACCTGAATGGTCCAGTGGTTTTTCCCTCCTTTCTTCAATTTAAGTCTGAATTTGGCAATAAGCAGTTCATGATCTGAGCCACAGTCAATCCCCTGTCTTGTTTTTGCTGACTGTATAGAGTTTCTCCATCTTTGGCTGCAAATAATATAATCAATCTGATTTCAGTATTGACCATCTGATGATGTCCATGTGTACTGTCTTCTCTTGTGTTGTTGGAAGAGGGTGTTTGCCATGACCATTGAGTTCTCTTGGCAAAACTCTGTTAGCCTTTGCCCTGCTTCCTTTTGTACTCCAAGGCCAAATTTGTACTCCAAGGCCAAATTTGCCTGTTACTCCAAGAATCTCCTGACTTCCTACTTTTGCATTCCAGTCCCCTATAATGAAAAGGACATCTTCTTTGGGTATTAGTTCTAGAAGGTCTTCATAGAATCATTCAACTTAAGCTTCTTCAGCATTACTGGTTGGGGCGTAGGTTTGGATTACTGTGATACTGAATGGTTTCCCTTGGAAACAAACAGAGATCATTCTGTTGTTTTTGAGAGTGGATCCAAGTACTGTATTTCAGACTCTTTTGTTGACAATGAGGGCTACTCCATTTCTTCTAAGGGATTCTTGCCCACAGAAGTAGATGTAATGGTCATCTGAGTTAAATTCACCTATTCCAATCTATTTTAGTTCACTGATTCCTAAAATGTAGATGTTCACTCTTGCCATCTCTTGTTTGACCACTTCCAATTTGCCTTGATTCATGGGCCTAACGTTCCAGGTTCCTATGCAATATTGTTCTTTACAGCATTGGGCTTTACTTCCATCACCAGTCACATCTACAACTGGGTGTTGTTTTTGCTTTGGCTCTGTCTCTTCATTTTTTCTGGAGTTATTTTTCCACTGTTCTCCAGTAGCATACTGGGCACCTACTGACCTGGGGAGTTCATCCTTCAGTGTACTATCTTTTTGCCTTTTCATACTGTTCACCGGGTTCTCAAGGCAAGAATACTGAAGTGGTTTGCCATTCCCTTCTCCAGTGGACCACGTTTTGTCAGAACTCTCCACCATGACCCGTCCATCTTGGGTGGCCCTACACGGCATGGCTCATAGTTTCATTGAGTTAGACAAGGCTGTAGTCCATGTGATCAGTTTGATTAGTTTTCTGTGATTGTGGTTTTCATTCTGTCTACCCTCTGATGGATAAGGATAAGAGGCTTATGGAAGCTTCCTGATGGGAGAGACTGACTGAGAGGGAAACTGGGTCTTGTTCTGATAGGGGCCATGCTCAGTAAATCTTTAATCCAATCAAACAAAGACACTGATCAGAAGTAGTATATGTCTCCTGCAGCATTAAATAGATTTGCAAAGCAAATACAATGCTAAACTTCAAAGGTACATGAAGCCCTGAAAAATAGTTTCTCAACAGTGAAGTCTCTGCAATGTTTTGTTATTATTCTAAACAAATGCTTTTAACACTGAGTTATGACATATTTACAGAATTCTGACAATCTTCAAAATACTTTACTAAATACACCCATGATAAAGACTCTTCATTGTGCAAACTGATCTACAAGTAATTTTTTTCAAGTCAGATATATTAGAAGTAAAGTTAGATAAATCATGAAGAAATGCCAGAAAAAAATTTACAGGGAAAAAAATTTTATATCATAGGTTCCTAGACTAGGAATAGTATTTGAGAGAAAAAAAGCCTGATGTTTTTCTCCAGAAAATATCCTCCTTTAAAAATACTAAACCTACTCAGGGATAAGCCCATAGTTTCATCCTGATAATACAGAAAAAATATATGAGACTTGGAAGTCACTTTTCTTTGGCTAGTTGAAACCTAGTTAGTGCTTTTACTGCTCTGCCCTATTGATGGGGAGAAAGGAAAGGAATTAATACATACTGAGTATATGCCATATGTCAAATAACTTTCTTGCAACTACAATTCCAATTTGTTCATAAACAAATTGTCTCTGTGCAAGCTACAGTTTCTCCCTATCTGCTGCTTGTCTGGTGGTTCTGCCATGGGTAGTTCTGCAAATGGGCCTAAAAGTGTTCTACTATTTATTTACCTATTATGGCTATTTCAAGTTTGCAAAGCCTTTGTTGCTATTGCTCTGTTGTTGTCAACTTTATTCCAGGGAATTTAGCTTTCTCAACTAAAGCTTCTGAAAGATACTGTATATTAAAGTTTGATTATAAACTCACTTATAAACTTACATGTCTCTTCCATTAGTGAACAGAGTTGTAAAATTTGAAGAAGACAGCTGTTTCAAGCTAATATACTTTGAGCTCTGAGTATATATCATTTCTAAAGCAGGCTTAAATTTTGTTAAATGCAGGTTTTTATCTAAATAAAAGAATAATTGTAAAAAGAAACTTACGTAGGATGAGTTTGCGTTTCTTTTGCTCTGAGTGAAGAAAACTACTAAGGTAGAAGACAACAGGTAGAAAGATAATGAACACAGAAACAGCAATTACAGGCACTGTGTCATGGCAAGGGACTGAACAGTTGAAAGTTCGACTCCAAAGTTTGCGAGTAATATTCATCTGAAACAATAACAAATACTGTTACTCTGTTTTTCATTTGCCTTCAATTTCATATAATTATTTTGTTAATAACAAGAATCCAAAATTTAGACTAAATATACATCCCTAAAAAATTATTAACAGTTGAGGACAATTTCTTTTTGTAGGGAAATAAGCTGGTTCACTATTAGTCATTGTATAAATTTATACCCATACAAAAATCTCATATTCAAAATTCATAATACTGTTCAAAGAATTTCAACCTTTCACAGACTTCAAACACAGAACTTGCATCAATAGAAATATAGTTAGACTGTGCTTCATTCATTAAAAAATATGTAAAAGGGTAGCTATGTGAGGTGATAAACGTTAACCTGACTCCGGGAATTATTCCACAGTGTACATCAAATCATCACATTGTACACTTTAAATATATAACAATTTTATTTGTCAAATATACCTCAATAAAACTAGGGAGGAAGTGTCACAAAAACAAAGTATTTTTTTCATATGTTATCTATGTAATCTCACTGAGCTTGTTGCAATATTTTTAGAACGGAAATAAAAATATCAACTTTATAAGGCGTCTCTTCTTTTTCATAAGGCTTCTCTTCAAGAGACGACATCTATGAAATGCTTAATCTCTTATCTAATATATTATGAAAGATTCATACTCACAGCAAGTAATTTTTTAAGTATATAGTATCTAATGAGTCACAAAAACTTTATTAAGACAATATGTGCATGTGTGCTAAGTCCTTTCAGTCATGTCGGACTCTTTGTGACCCCATGGACTGTAGCCCACCAGTCTCCTCTGTCCATGGGGATTCTCCAGGCAAGAATGCTGGAGTGGGCTGCCATACCCTCCTCCAGAGATCTTCCCAACCCAGGAATTGAACTGGTATCTATCCCCTACACTGGGATCTGGGTTCTTTACCACTAGTGCCACCTGTGAAGTCCTTATTAAACAATATTAACATCTTATTTAGCAGCATGCTTTAAATACACTTAGGGGCTGCTGTACCTCGCATTCGTTGAACTCATGATTTCTGTCAAACAGGCTAACTGATATAAGGAAACTGTCAAATTTAATGTAGAAGACTGTTCCTGCCTCAATTTTGCTTGAGATACAGTTTACAAATGGTGCCTTGTAAGTTTGTTGTAATTTTTGCTTATTGCAAAATGAATGTTCTAAAACAACGTGTTGGTCACGTTGATTTCTTCTGTAATCCAACTTATGTCATAGAATCAATATTCATTTTTCTTCTTTATTAAAATAATTAAAGACTATTATTCTTTTTTATTGGAGGACAAGTTTTCTTTTAAATTCTTTTAAGGAGAATATAAAAATTCTTTTAAAAATATAAAAATTCTTTTATATTATTTTAAAGAGATATTTATTATTTACTTGGAACCTACTAGAAAGCCAAGTATTGACTATTCTAAACATCAAGAACAGCAGTAACAAACAAAAATCCCCATGGTACATCCATATTAAGTGCTTTTTACCATTCTAAATATTACTGATCCACTATGTTCATCTCAAGCTGCTATAATTCACACTCATCATTCTCAAACATTCCATTTACCAATTTTGATCACAAGTTATTTGCTTTTTGCCAATAATTTTTCAATTTCTTCTAACACCTCAATATTCAGGCATCACAATCCCATAAAAAGGAATGATCGCCATCTAGTGGTACCCCATGTAAAGGCAGGCTATTCAATGCAGAAGAGTTTTTGTTGACCATTCATTCAACCTATACATGTTACTGCTGCTGCTGATACTCCTAAGTCGCTTCAGTCGTGTCCGACTCTGTGCGACCCCATAGACGGCAGCCCACCAGGCTCCCCTGTCCTTGGGATTCTGCAGGCAAGAACACTGGAGTGGGTTGCCATTTCCTTCTCCAATGCAGGAAAGTGAAAAGTGAGAGTGAAGTCGCTCAGTCATGTCCGACTCTTTGCAACCCCATGGACTGCAGCCTACCAAGCTCCTCCGACGGGCCTGCTATTTGCCAGGCGCTATTCTAGAAAACTGAACAGTGAACAAAAAAGGACATGAAATCCTTGTCCTCCTGAGGCTTATATTTTTTAGTAAGGAGAGAAAGACTACAAATAAGGAAACAAAACTTTTCATATGGTAATAGATACAAAGAAATAAAGCAAGAGGATAGGAAGTAATTGAGAAATGGCTTCAGAAACATGGTAACAACAAAACCTAGAGACTTTCTGAATTGGTAACAAGTGCACAAGAAACTAAAATGCAAACATTTAACAATACCCATACCTCTGAAAATGACATTCATCATCAAATTTAAAAAACAAAATGTATAAACGGAGTATAATTGATAAAGATATTAAATCACTATGTTGTATACTTGAAACTAACATAATATTATAAATCAACTATAATAAAAAGAACCAAATATACTAAATTATCAACTTGCTGATGAAGTATCTGATTAATTTCCACTTTAGCTTTACATTTCAGGATATTCTAAAACTTACTACTTAGCAACTAGTTATTTCTGGTTGAAGATAGCATATGCAGATTCTAATAATAACACTGAAGGCATATTCAACACTGCAAAACATATATTGCTTCACAAGCAAAATACTTACTGCATCCTCCACGTCAATGCATAAATGTGTTCCAAATTCAGCCTTACTTTCACGTTCATTTATTTTTTGCATTTCACTGTACAGACTACTCAGAGTTGTATATGCTTCACTACAGTTTTTGCATAGTTCCGAATAATTTCTTAACTGAAGACTGTGTGTGCGCCCCTAAAATGTCAAAGGCACATGTGATACATGTTACACATGTAATACACACACTAAACATTGAATTTTAATTAAATTTCCTAGAAGAAATAATAGAGTGCATTAAAGTGCTGAGCTGTGACGTGGGAAAGGTTGCTAAACCACTGTGAGCCTTGGTTTTATCACCTATAAAGTAGGGATACCCTTACCTGTATTACAGGTCCCAAGGAATAAAGACTGATGTATAACACATAGCAAAATATCTGGCACTTTCTAGTTGCCCCTGAATTTTGAAAATGACAGTACTAGCCACTGTTAACTGAGAACAACACTAGCTCATACACCAAATTAATGATACCTATATACCCAAAATTTCCTAAGTTATCTTGTCATTTATACATCTGGCCTTATCTATCCTACTTTCACCAAATAAAGTATGCTACTGCCTATACTGAACTTGAACACTGAAGTCTACCTTATTGAGACAAAGAGGACTTTATTAATGAATAAGGAAAAGGCACCTAAACTACATTCCTTCCCCAACCCTCTTTACCCCAAGGCTTATAATCCAGGCCTTTCTGGTCAACAAAAAGGGACTAATGTCAATGAACTGTATAACCTTGATATGAAGGTAATGGGTATAAGACATAATGTTAGTGGATCTTAATCTTTTCCACTTCCAGTACTAACACTTATTATTTCAAGAACAAGTTTGTTAAACAGTTCACACTTGTTTTCTATTCCATTTATTCTTTACCTTGGAGCCTGAAGAAATAAATTAACTGACTGCTGGAATGAAAGAGAAAAGAAAAAAAATTAAATAAATCAAGCTGATGGAGCCTCTACAACATTACCGTCACCATCTGACAGAGAAACTCAGTATCTGTTCAGTTTCTGCCACAAGAAATAGCCCATTGCCTGTTTTTCATAGAACAAACGTACATTTAGCTAAATATGTTCAATCAAAAATTGAGCCCAATGCCTTGACAGAGGAGTATAATTTTGTCATTTATATTAAAACTTAAAATGTACATATCTTTTAACATTGCAATTTCACTTCTAGGAATTTACCAGACAGATAAACATGGATAATACCATTAGCCCTGCCAAGGGCAAGGAGAACCATGACTGACCCCAAAGCCAGCATGCCCTCCTCTGAGGACCTTGAAGCTGTCATGTCCATCTGTCCATGGGTCTTTCTTTGCTCTGAGTAACTCCAAAAGGGGGAACTGCAGCTTATCGGAGCTCAAGTGCTGGGCAGAGGCAGCTGACCACAAACCAGACAGGCAGTCCTCCAAAGAAATGGAAGAAGAGGACAGCTCGGACCTCGGAAAGACACATGGGGCCAGGAGAGCAGACAGCTGGAAACCTCTGGCTCCAGCCAGTCTGGGGGTCAAAAGCGAAACCTGTATGCAGGTCAAGAAGCAACAGTTAGAACTGGACATGGAACAACAGACTGGTTCCAAATTGGGAAAGGAGTACGTTAAGGCTGTACATTGTCACCCTGCTTACTTAACCTATATGCAAAGTACATCATGCGAAATGGCGGGCTGGATGAAACACAAAGCTGGAATCAAGATTGCCAGGAGAAATATCAAGAACCTCAGATACTCAGATGACACCACGCTTATAGCAGAAAGTGACTAGGAACTAAAGAGCCTCTTGATGAAAGTGAAAAAGCTGGCTTAAAACTCAACATTCAAAAAACGAAGACCATGGTATCTCATCCCATTATTTCATGGCAAATAGATGGGGAAACAATGGAAACAGTACAAGACTTTATTTATTGGGGCTCCAAAATCACTGCAGATGGTGACTGCAGCCATGAAATTAAAAGACGTTTGTTCCTTGGAAGAAAAGCTATGATCAACCTAGACAGCATATTAAAAAGCAGAGACATTACTCTGCCAACAAAGGTCTGTCTGATCAAAGCTATGGTTTTTCCAGTAGTCATGTATAGATGTGAGAGTTGGACTGTAAAGAAAGCTGAGCCCCAAAGAATTAATGCTTTTGAAATGTGGTGTTGGAGAAGACTCTTGAGAGTCCCTTGGACTGCAAGGAGATCCAACTAGTCCATCCTAAAGGAAATTAGTCCTGAATATTCATTGGAAGGACTGATGCTGAAGCTGAAACTCCAATACTCTGGCCACCTGATGGGAAGAAGTAACTCACTGGAAAAGACCTGATGTGGGAAAGATTGAAGGCAGGAGGAGAAGGGGACAACAGAGGATGAGATAGTTGGATGGCATTACCGACTCGATGGACATGAGTTTGAGCAAGCTCCAGGAGTTGGTGATGGACAGGGAAGCCTGGCATGCTGCAGTCCATGGGGTCTCAAAGAGTCAGACATGACTGAGTGACTGAACTGAACTGAACTGATACCCCAAAAGGACTGTCCTTGTTTGTAACAGTAAAATATAGAACCAAACAAAAATCTCCATCATTATAAGACTGACTGACTAAATGGTGGCATGTGTGTGCTGCTGTGTTTAGTCGCTCAGTCATGTCTAATTCTTTGCGACCCCGTGGACTGTTGTCTGCCAGGCTCCTCTGTCCATGGGATTCTCCAGGCAGGAATACTGGAGTGGGTTGCCATGCTCTCTTTCAGGGAATCTTCCCAACCCAAATGGTGGCATAGCCAAACAATCGAAAAACCCTGTGATGTTTGAAACAAATGAGGAAGTAGGATTCTGGGAAGATGATGACATCAGCATGTGCCTGTCTCCTGATTTCTTTTCTGAAGAGACTCAAGAACAGACAGTAAACCCAGGCCCCTGAAGAGCACTGTAAATTATAAAGGCATGCCACGCACATCTCCTCATGGGAAAGCTGTACGACAGCTATCACACCATTCCCAGGGAACCTAGCTGGCACCACAGTCTCTTGTGACCCTCTAGCCCCTGCAACCACCCACTGTCCTCTAGAGATGCGAGGAGCTGGCAAAACAGCCCCACCCTGCCTGCAAGGCCATCCACAAAAAAGCAGTCTCCACACCCACCAAGACAGTCCAGCCTCCCAGAAAAGCTCCCTGTAAACATACACTGACATAAGATGGATTTGGTCTGGAACTTAAACCCACATCCCTGCCTCATTGTTGAGCCAGAAGCTACTGCCACAGCCAATACCATCAATTTCACTGCTACCACCTATCTCTTTAGCTAATTCCCCTCCCCTCTGTAACACACACACACATGCACACACACAGACACACCCCATATAACACTGGTGTTGCCCACACACACACACACACTATAAAACACTGGCGTAACTCAGGCCTCTTTATCACCTCTATCTACACTCACATGCAAGTCTCCAGGCTTGATCCCATCTGTACCTGATGACTCAAATCTACAGCTCCAGCTCACGCCTCTCCCCGATAATAAATAAACCAATCAACCATTCAATTCAAGAAACAAGAAAAATGACAAAACCAAAGGAATACAGCAGGAACTAATCAGTGCAAAAGCATAAATTAACATATTAAGAAAAATAAAACAGAAACTGATAAAGACAATTGTGGGTTTTCAAAAAGATCAATACAAAAGTACCTTCAACAAGCCTAAATAAAATTCAAGGGAAAAAAGGTCTCATAAGTACAGCATTTGAAGTAAGAAAGGAAATGTAGCTACATATATGATAGAAATTTTAAGGAGTAACCAATTACTAAATGCAATGCATTATCCTGGAATGAATCCTGAAACAGAAAAAGGATATTAGTAGGAAAACTGGTGAAATCAGAATGAAGTCTGGCATTTAGTTAAGAGTTATGTACCAATGTTCATTTCTTATTTATGACTAATGTACCATGGTAATATAAGGTGAACATTAGAAGAAACTGGGTCAAGGGTATACAGGAATTCTCTGTATTACCTTTGTAACTTTTCTGTAAATCTAAAATCATTCCAAAATAAAACATTTTAAAATAGCCAGTTAAAATCTGTAGTGGGGGAAGAAAAGATATAATTCCCAAGGGCACCAAACACTACGTAATAATACCTTGAAATAGGGACTTTTCCAGTGGTCCAGTGGTTAGGAGTATGCCTTGCAATGTCGGGGATGCGGGTTTGACCCCTGATCAGGGAACCAGGATGCCACATGCCACAGAACGACTAAGCCTGTGCACTACAACCACTGAGTCTGTGTGCTCTGGAGCTTGTGTGCCACAACTAGAGAGTCCGTGTGCCACAAAAGATCCGGCATGACACAACTAAGACATGCCACAGCCAAACAAATATTTCTTAAAAACAACCTTGAAATAAAGTTAAGAAACATTATAAGGCCTATATGAAATTTAAATAAATAAATAAAACTGCTAGAGAACATTAAAAAATAAAGAATAGTGGTGGCTGCCAGGGGCTAGAGAAGGAGGAAATGGGGAGTTATTGCTTAATATGTACAGAGTTTCAGTTTGAGAAGATGAAAACATTCTGGAGATGGATGGTGGTGGAGTTGTACAACAATGTGAGTGTACTTTAATGCCAATCAACTTTACACTTAAAAACTGTAATGTGGTAAATTTTGTATTGTCTATTTTATTTCAATAAAGAAATAGTGAATATACTGTACTTCTAGATGCTGCTGCTGCTGCTGCTAAGTCGCTTCAGTCGTGTCCAACTCTGTGCGACCCCATAGACGGCAGCCCACCAGGCTCCGCCATCCCTGGGATTCTCCAGGTAAGAATACTGGAGTGGGTTGCCATTTCCTTCTCCAGTGCATGAAAGGGAAAAGTGGAAGTGAAGTCGCTCAGTCGTGTCCGACGCTTAGCGACCCCATGGACTGTAGCCTACCAGGCTCCTCCGTCCATGGGATTTTCCAGGCAAGAGTACTGGAGTGGGGTGCCATTGCCTTCTCCGGTACTTCTAGATAGGAAAGCTCAATATCATAACATGTCAATTTTTCCCAAATGATAAATCTAAAATGTAATGCAATTCTAATTAAATATCAAAATGATTGACTTTTTTTTGAACTTGGTTCTAAAATTCATTTCATGGATTTATTTAGTAAACCCTGTTTTGACAGTCAAGAAGCCATCAGAATAAAAAGTTGTAGCTAAGGCTCACATGTGTGTGTGCTCAGTCACTAAGTCGTGTCCAACTCTACGACCTCATGGATGTAGCCCACTAGGCTCCTCTGTCCATGGAATTTCCTAGGCAAGAATACTGAAGTGGGTTGCCATTTCCTTCTCCAGGGCATCTTCCCGACCCAGGGATCAAACCCTCATCTCCTGCATTGGCAGGTGTATTCTCTACCATTGAGCCACCAGGGAAGCCCCTAAGCCTCACATCTTACACCAAAATAAATTTCAAATATATAAATGATGCTTAAATATATAAAACAAAATCCTGAAGGTCCTAAAAGAAATCATAGGAGAAAATTTTTAAATAATTTCAAAGTGGGAAAAGGCCTTCTAGTGTGACACAAAATCCTTAACTCATTAATTCTGCTAAATCTAATGACATGAAAATTTAAATTTTCTTCATAACAAAAAGAGAAGCATGATAAAAAGACAAACAACAAACCAGGAAAAAAATATTTGCAACCAACATCCCAGGAAAAATGCTAGCTTCCCTAAAGTACATGTATCAGAACTAGTGTTGTTTGGTCTCTAAAACCAAAGCGCTCCCAAATAGGTTTGGTAAATGCTGTGTGCAATAATCACCATTTGAAGATTTACATAACGTACATTTGTCCACTGAAGCTCTGCAGTCCTGTAGTAAAGCATTTCTCACCTTTATTAACACTAAACCTTTTTTTATGGACTATCTTGCAGAATATATTTTGGGAAACATTTATCTACTATATGTTCATCTAATAAATGTTTTTTATTATACTCAGGGAAATTCATATTTCTGTTATCACATTTATTAAAGAGAAAATCATACATACCTATATCCTAAACATGTTTATACCTATTTGTGTGGATTACTTACTTGATTAAAAGCAAGTTTCAAAACTAGGACTTTACCAGAATTCCAGTTTCGCCCTTCACCCCCACCAGGAAAGCTCTAATACTAACATTCAAAGGTCAGAGGTGGAGAAAACAAAACCCAATAACTTGGTTTCTTAAAGGCTACCTTTCATATTATAATTCAAAACTCAAAGTTACTTTACTAAACAGAGTCTTTTAAAGTAGGTAAAATATATTTAAGCAAACATTGAGGCAGAGAATAAGCTTCCTATAGACAATCATACTGAACTGCAAAATACATTATTGCATAAACAAAGTCAAAGTAAATTATTGTCAGACAGAACAACATTGTGTTTCAATTAAACAATCACATGCTTCAGTTAATATGTTCATACTCATTAACTCATTGGATCCTGACTACAAAATACCAGAAGGTAGTCAGGGTAGATCTTACTATTCCCACCTTACAAATTAAAAAACTGAAGTTTTGTTGATTTGCCCAAGGGCTAGTGATAGAAGGATTTAGCAGAAATCCAGGTCTACCTCTACACAGTATGTGTAGATAAATATCTACAATTTATAGCATTATGAGTAATGCTATAAAAATTGGAATTATTTATTATTCATTTGGACAAAACAGCATTTTAATGTCAAGTATCATATATAAAAATACCTGAAGGTTATTCTCAAAGCAGGTCAAGGTGTGATTAAATTGGTTGAGGAAGTATACTGTGCTATTTGATAATTCTTCACTTTTGTTCGTTAAACAATCTGTCAAGAAACCAAAAAAGCATATTGATATAACTCAAGCAGTAATTATATACAGTCATTTATCTCATAAGCTGTTACTTTCCATTTTGCACTATTGTAAACCTCTGTTCAAACAAGCATGAGGCGTCACACGTTAAGAGAATTTTCCAAATACATGAAACTTACCCCTTTTAGTTTCTGAAAGATTTTTGTTAACATCATAACCATTTTCATGAAAATCTTAATCACATACTCTCCTTTCTTTGTAAAACCAATATATCAAATAAAATTGAAATTGATTTTTGAAAGTGCAAAGTCTTAAACATGAATATCAGTTATCAAATGCTGCCTTAACAGGAGTACTTCAGGCATAAGACCATTTCAGTTCAGTTCAGTTCAGTCGCTCAGTCGTGTCTGACTCTTTGCGACCCCACGAACCGCAGCACGCCAGGCCTCCCTGTCCATGACCAACTCCCGGAGTCTACCCAAACCCATGTCCATTGAGTCAGTGATGCCATCCAGCCATCTCATCCTCTGTCGTCCCCTTCTCCTCCTGCCCTCAGTCTTTCCCAGCATCAGGGTCTTTTCCAATGAGTCAGCTCTTCGCCTCATCAGGTGGCCAAAGTATTGGAGTTTCAGCTTCAACATCAGTCCTTCCAATGAACACCTAGGACTGATCTCCTTTAGGATGGACTGGTTGGATCTCCTTGCAGTCCAAGGGACTCTCAAGAGTATTCTCCAACACCACAGTTCAAAAGCATCAATTCTTCGGCACTCAGCTTTCTTTATAGTCCAACTCTCACATCCATACATGACCACTGGAAAAACCATAGCCTTGACTAGATGGAGCTTTGTTGACAAAGTAATGTCTCTGCTTTTTAACATGCTGTCTAGGTTGGTCATAACTTTCCTTCCAAGGAGTAAGCGTCTTTTAATTTCATGGCTGCAGTCACCATCTGCAGTGATTTTGGAGCCCCAAAAAATAAAGTCTGTCACTGTTTCCACTGTTTCCCCATCTATTTGCCATGAAGTGATGGGACTGGATGCCATGATCTATCTGCGTTAATTTCAGCTAAATGTATATGCTTTTTGATCCTTTTCTGTGTTAAATTTAGTAGTTCTGGGTCTCGTCCATCTCCACTAGTAGGCCAGTTATTGCATTAAAGAGGATAATTTTTTTAAATCTGCTCTTTCTAATCTATTGTGAGTTGGGAGACCAGAGAAACAAGCTGGTGATAATTTTGCATAAAATACTGATAAAGGGACTTACAAGTAACATCTGGAAATAAATACAATTGTTTCATATCTTTGTAAAAATCTCACATAAATGATATTCCTCTGTAACTTGCTACTCTCACTTAGTATTAGCTCAGATTAATTCCTTTGAATTATTTCATATGCATGAATACAGCACAATGTATTTATCTATTGCCCCTCCTGGGATGAACCTGTTCCTTATCCTGTTTGTGCTCTTATTCCTCATCCTCTCCCTGTGCTCTCAGATTACTCTCTGGGATCCAGGTTCAAGTGCCTGGCATCACGTCCTAGAACTCACGGTCAGCCATTTCAGTCTCACTCTCCTAGAATCCTTGTCCTCTTTACGTCCCAGATAACCACAAGTATTAATATTGTAAGCCTTCATTATCTTCCCAGGTGGTGCAGTGGTAAAGAATCTGCCTGCCAATACAGAAGCCTGGGTTGGGAAGATCCCCCGGAGTAGGAAATGACAACCCACTGCAGTATTCTTGCCTGGAAAACTCCATGGACAGAGGAGCTGGTGGGCTATAGTCCACGGGGTCACAAAGAGTCAGACACAACTGAGCGACTGAGCACACACACAAAACTTTTCTCTATTCCCAACTGTAGTTGTAGAACGCTACTACAGAAAATTCTGAAGTTATAATGAGGGGACTCAACTCAAACTAATGTCAGAGTCACAAAACAATCCTTGTAGATGCCCTGCCAATTATTCCACAAGAGATATTAAAATATTTTCTATTCTCTAGTACTCAACCATACTCTTGTTCCTCTTAAATTCAATGGACAGCTGCACATTATACCCACTCAGGGCCATCTATTATTATCTTTCAACTGGGAGTGGACAGACAGGATAGAATGCTGCTGCAACTATCCAGGAGAAAGGTGGCAATGCAAACAAAAAGAAATCAATCTTCGAAATGGAGAAGGCTCTAATTTAAATCTACGTAACAAATCTTACTAAGCAATCCTGTTTACCATACTTTACTGGTCACTTCCCCATAACTTGCCTCCTACATCCAGAAGGCCGAAACCCCCTTCCTCTGATTAGCCTAAGATGGTATATAAACCCCAATTCTAACCATCCCTTTGAGCTCCCATGCGTACATGTGCAATGCACATGTTAATAAACTTCTGATTGTTTTTTCTTGTTACTCCACCTCTGGCCAGTCTAATTAGAGAGTTCCACTCAGAGAATCTAAAATGGGTAAAGGAAAAAAATTTTTTCCGTCCCCTCGAGCAGACATTAGGTTAAGACACACTATGCCATATATTCACTATTACAAACAACAATCACTACAATGAAAGATAATGTTAACTGAGTAGTTGCTATGTTACAAGTGCCATGCCTGTACTTTAAACACATTCACTCAATTCTTACAACAATGTTATAAGGAAAGGTGGTGGTGGTGGTTTAGTTGCCAAGTCATGTCCAACTCTTGCAACTCCATAGACTATAGCCTGCCAGGCTCCTCTGTCCATGGGATTTCTCAGGCAAGAACACTGCAGTGGGTTGCCATTTTCTTTTCCAGGGAATGTTCTGGAGCCAGGGATCGAACTCATATCATTGCAGGAAGTCTCCTGCATTCCAGGTGGATTCTTTATCACTGAGCTACCAGGGAAGCCATGAGGCAAGAACTATTATTGTTTGCACTTTCTAAATAAGGAACAGAGGCTGAGAGAAATTAAGGAAGTTGCCAAGGTCATAAGACTGAGAAGTAAAAACCAGTAATTGTTACTCAGTCTGATTCCTAAGCCTGCACTTTCAAACACTGCAAACACAAAATATTCACATCTACACTCTAAACAATTAAAGTTTAATATGGGTAATTAATAAATACACGCCTCCACTCCTCCACCCACCACCCACAGGTTTCCCTAGAGATTTCTTACACCATGCAGGGATTCAGGCAGTTGCTACCAACTGCTCGGTGCTGGCAGCTGAGACGAAGCCTAAAACTGGTGAACAGGGCAGCAACTAGTACATTAAGACTCCTTTATGCAAACTGGAAAAAGACATTGCCTTTGGGTAGTTTACAAAAAAGTGCTTCTACCTCTAGAAGCTGAGCTGGAATCCAGCTCCATTCACCTGCTCACATGGGCCAATAGTGTAGGACCTGGTCTGTACCTGGGGTCCTGCTGATGAACCTATTCCAAGAGTCTTTCCCTCTCTAAATTCACATACTCTACATTCTCTGCAGCTTTATCTTCTCAAGTAAGTCCTGTTCTGATTGTTCACCTTATCATTTGAAAATCTGAGGGATCACTTCACAAATTAGGAAACAGCCAGAGAAATAAGATGATATACTGAAGATCATACATCAAGTTAGTAAGTCATTAAAATACAAAATACACTTGTCAGGCTCTTAATTAAGTTTATCTCAATTATACCATTTTTTCTTTACTATTTAAAAATGTTACTCTTTCTTTTGGCTTTCAAAAAGTTTACACACTAAATTCTTAAAAAAAATAATAACACAAGCCTCTCTTAATCTTGGTTTAACATCATCACAAAGTAGCCTTCAATCTTTTTACATGAGGTAGAATATATATATAAATAAAAACAAACAGTTACAAATGTACATAATATTAGTATATGGGCTAATGAGATTGAAGTGGTTTAATTACAGTTTTTGTAGTTGACATTTTGTAGGGAGGCAGAGGGAATAAAATTTCACCTACAACAATTGTACATCTGTATATAATGAGCCATGTCATGGCAATGGACATGTATGATATAGGGGGTGGGTGTATGCCCCTGTATTGCCATACAAAAGTTTTCTAAAGCATGAATATGAGAGCGCAACAGCAATTTCTTCTATACAAAATATGTAACTGAAGTAATTTCTTTATAAAAAGGTAATTTATAGAATGAAAAATAAAAACAAAAGAAAAAAGTAATTTAAAAAAAGAAGCTTCTCTGAACAACAAAGAACTTAATTCCTCTTATTTTACTAACAGCCATTCTTTTTCATTTGAAATAATTTGAAAATTAAACTAAAATTTAATATAGACCAGTCATCTTATTAAGTACTGTATTAATGCAGCACTATCAAAAATCTTTCAGTGATCATTAGTGATATTATAAAGCACAAAGGAGTTCACTTACATAATGAGATTAAAAATGTCTTCATTATTAAAGAGCTCTGACTTTCTGATCTAAAACAAAGGAACTCTAGTGAAATTCCTCTTTTACCCTTTTGTAAGAATTGGGAACATAATGCTACAAGCAGTGAGAAGCTATATAGTTTAGAAATTAGTAAGTTAAGAAATATTAGTAATAATAAAGCTTCCTATAAGCACTATAAGTGAAGTGGTCATTATGAATTTTCCTCATCTCAGATAATCAACGCAGCCTCATCAAGGACAGATTAGCACAGTTTCTAGCTCAGTGAGGGCTCAGGCATCAGCTCAAGAGGCATTCTTAAAGGTGTTAAGGGTTCAAGTTAAGATCTTACATAGAAACCTACTAAATATCATAACAGGAATTATGTATGCATGTTCAGATAAAAGTATTTGACATCTATTAGGAGTTTGTATAAGGATCTCTGCCGTTTTTCAAAACTAGTTTTATAGAGAAAAACAGAGACAATCACCAATTTCTGAAAAATAGGGTAAGCTTCAGAAAATATAGCATTAAAGTATGGCAACTTTTTACCTAAACAACACAATTAAGCTTAATAAGTATGAAAATAGGATATCTAAAGTTGTAAGATATAAATGTGAGTCTAATGCTTAGTATGCTACCATTTGACTAAAATATGGGAAAGATGGGTTCCAATTAATTGACCTTCTTGTTCACTTTTTTTGAGATTCATTTATTTATTTATTTTTGGCTCTGCTTGGTCTTCATTTTGGAGCATGGCCCCTAGGGCACGCAGGCTTCAGGAGTTGTGGTGCTCAGGCTTAGTTGCTTCGAGGCATGTGGCATTTTCCTGGACCAGGGATGGAACCCTGGTTAACTATTAAGTTTTATTATTGATTTTTAAAGAATCAAGACAAAAAGTGAAGAGTGGCAGAATATGTCTTTCTAAAATAGGCTTATCTGCCATAAGGATTATTTTGAGCTG